>OU015764.1:24394376-24428194 GCA_907173295.1 Fagus sylvatica
GAACAAGACAAGCCACAAAAGAAAGCCACAAAGGAGAAGCCGCCACAAAAGGAAAAACCACTACACTTTCGACTACATTTTGGGGATAAAGTGAGAAGCCAATTCCTTCACCTCAGCTAGTAGCTTCTCGTACTGCTTCTGCAACTCAACAATGGTCTTGCTCTGCTCTGTGGATCGGATTACTAAATCATTGGCACAAGAATCCACGAGCACCTTCAGCCTTTTGTTCTCCTCCTTAACCTCCCCTACCTTTTTCTTACTCTCCTTCAGCAACCTTTGCAAAATGGTGACTTGAGAACGCACCGCTCTAACTTCATGATTCCTAACATGAAGAAGACGTCCCATGTTAGAAACAGAGGCAATACACTGAATTGTGAGTGTCATTGAGTCATTTATTATTTGAGGATCAGTCCTCCAAGCTAAAACCTTTTCATCCTCCGGAGTACAAAGACCCGCAGCTACTGCAGTTGCAGTTACACCATTTAGCATCACTGAATCAGTCACCTTGACAGGGCCGCTAGGAAAAAGAAAGTAAGGACGCCAGACTTCTAACATGGCAGTAGGTACTTGCATTACACTTGGGGCATCATTCAAATCAATTGCTTCTTGAGTGTTTAGAGAAGAAGAGGAAGCCATCTTAGAAAATCTAATGGGAGATTAAGTTAAAAGCTTGAAAGTGATAAAGCTAATTGAAAACCAGAGAGCGATAAATAAACTTCAGAAATTCTCTATGTAATTAAGTTGTCATCTAACTCCCAAGAGAAGTTTGTGTGATCAAGCTGTCATCCGACTCCTGAGAAAAGTCTATGCTGTCATTCGACTCCCGAGAGAAAAGCTATGTGATTCTCTGTCATCCGACTCCCGAGACTCCTTTGTTGAAAATCGAGTCTTAACTTATATGGAAAAACGCACTGCCTTAGGAACTGATGTGCTGAAAACTTTTAACTTCTACGGAAAGACGCACTGCCTCAGGAATCGATGCGTCGACAGGTTTTAACGTGTATGGAAAAATCGTTGACTTAGGTCTCGATGCGTTGACAAGATCGTCTTTTTGATCTTCAATGGATTTGCAACTTGTCAACTTTGCATTTGTTCTCATATGTCTCGGAGCATGATTATTGAGCTTGATTTCTTTGTCTTGAGACTTGATGACTTTGATCTTCAATGGATTTGCAACTTGTCAACTTTGCATTTGCTTGATATTTGAATTAGCCAATGTTGGTCCAATTAAATCAATAGTCAACATTAAGCTTTAAAACATAAATCATTAGTTCATATAAAAATATCATTAATGAACAACTTAAAATCATGGTTATCATCAAAACTACATGAATGTTCTTGGATTAATTAGCCAATTAATAGGTATTGAAACCTTGAGGCTAACAATCTCCCCCTTTTTGATGATGACACATATGATATGATATTTTTATACGATTTATGATTTTGAAGCTTTTCTTGAAAAGCTCCCCCTAAAATAATGCATATCTTTATATTAGAGATTTTTAAATCTCCCCCTATCTTTATGCATAGATCAATTTGTCATGTCATGTAAGTATTATCAAGCAATCAACATATATGCGCATTTTATTGCAAGATATGATAATTCACCAATACATTCAAAAATGTCATATCTTTCTCCCCCTTGGCATCATCAAAAAAAATATTATATTCAATATCTCCAAACATCACTCAACATTCAAAAAAAAATATTTCTCCTTTGATTTAGTTCAAATATAAAACAACCAACTAATATAACATATTTCTCTTCTTTGGTTTTTCTTTTTAATAAACTCAAGTTTGTTTAAATGATGAGTTTTATTCTTATTTTATGCATGAACATATATGCAAATATACATAGAGCTGGGCATATAATCTAATGTTCAAACAATATAATTAGAAAGATATAAAAAATGAACAATTTTATGAACATGATATGGATAAAATCATTTTATATTCAATTCTTAAGGTATATATAGATTTAACACAGTTGAATCAAATAAAAGGATAATAAATTCAAGCTTATTTGATATCAACGTATCTAGTCATACCTATTTCACGTCGAATTGTGCAAAATCGTTCTTCAATGAGAGGTTTTGTGAGAATATCCGCCCATTGACTATCGGTGCTCACAAATTCAAGTTCAATGTCCCCTTTTTGCACATGATCTCTTATGAAATGGTATCTAATTTCAATGTGCTTTGTGCGAGAGTGTTGAATAGGATTTTTACTTAAACTTATGGCACTTGTGTTATCACACCTTATGGGAATATGATCAAAAAGAATTTTAAAATCTTCTAGTTGTTGTTTTATATAGAGAGATTGAGCACAACAACTACCGGCCGCTACATATTCGGCTTCCGCCGTTGATAAGGCCACATAATTTTGCTTTTTACTAAACCATGATACTAGTGAGTGTCCTAGAAAGTGACAAGTACCACTAGTGCTTTTGCGATCAATTTTGCAACCGGCAAAATCCGCATCCGTGTAGCTTATTAAGTCAAATGAATTTGACTTAGGATACCATAATCCTAAATCAATGGTTCCAAGCAAATATCGAAATATTCGTTTTACCGCAATTAAGTGTGATTCTTTAGGACAAGATTGAAACCGAGCGCAAAGACATACGCTAAACATTATATCGGGTCTACTTGCGGTTAAATAAAGTAAACTACCAATCATACCTCGATATAGCTTAACGTCCACCGGTTTACCTTTCTCATCTTTGTCAAGCTTTGTTGAAGGACTCATGGGAGTTCCATATGCTTTAGCATTTGCCAATCCAAATCTTTTTAGTAAGTCTATGACATATTTGGATTGATTTAAGAATATCCCTTCTTCGGTTTGCTTTATTTGAAGTCCGAGAAAGAATTTTAGCTCACCCATCATACTCATTTCGAATTCATCCTGCATAGTCTTAGAGAATTCTTTGCACAAGTTTTCATTAGTAGAACCAAATATAATATCATCAACATAGATTTGCACAATAAGCATGTCTTTTCCATCAAACATTAGAAATAATGTTGTGTCAAGTTTTCCACGTGTAAAACCCTTTTCAATAAGGAAACCACTTAGTCGTTCATACCAAGCTCTTGGAGCTTGTTTTAAACCATATAAAGCTTTTGATAATTTAAAAACGTGGTTTGGAAATTCATGATTTTCAAATCTGGGAGGTTGTTCTACATAAACTTCTTCGGCAATAAAACCATTTAAAAATGCACTTTTGACATCCATTTGAAATAATTTAAAATTTTTAAAACATGCAAAAGCAAGTAACATGCGTATAGCTTCTAATCTAGCAACTGGAGCATAAGTCTCTCCATAATCAATACCTTCTTCTTGATTATAACCTTGAGCGACTAACCTTGCTTTGTTCCTTACTATTATACCTTCTTCATCCTTTTTGTTTCGGAATACCCATTTTGTACCAATGACGGAGTGATCCTTGGGTCTAGGTGCAAGAGTCCATACCTTATTTCTTTCAAATTGGTTTAGCTCTTCTTGCATGGCCAAGATCCATGATTCATCTTCAATAGCTTCATTTATGTTCTTTGGTTCAATCTGTGAGAGAAACGTCATGTTGTTGCAGATGTTCTTGAGCTTTGATCTTGTGCTTACTCCACGTTCAACTTCACCAATGATTAATTCTTTAGGATGACTATGGACTACGTTCCAACTTTTTGGTAATTCTTCATTTTTGGTTGGAGGAAGCGTTTTTTCTTCATCTTGTGGTTCATCTACTTGATCTTTGACATTTTCACTTGAATCAACTTGGTTAGATGAACTAGCTTTATTATCAAGAGAGATTGGCTCATCATCATAATTATTTTTGATATGGAATGGATTAGTCTCATCAAAAACAACATGCATAGATTCATCAACAACCATGGTTCGTTTATTGAACACTCTATATGCTTTACTATTTAAAGAATAGCCAAGGAATATACCTTCATCGGATTTAGCATCGAATTTACCAAGATTATCTCTATCATTCAATACAAAGCACTTACATCCAAAAACTTTGAAATATCCAATGTTAGGTTTTCGATTATTCCATAGTTCATAAGGAGTTTTATTTAAAGTGTTTCTAATGATGGTTCTATTTATAACATAGCAAGCGGTGTTAACAGCTTCGGCCCAAAAGTATTGAGGTAAATTATGTTCATTAAGCATAGTTCTAGACATTTCTTGAAGTGATCTATTTTTACGTTCTACTACTCCATTTTGTTGAGGCGTACGAGGTGCCGAGAAATTGTGTCCAAAACCATTTTGATCACAATATAGTTCAATATCTTGATTATCAAATTCTCTACCTCTATCACTTCTAACATTGTTAATTGTATAACCTTTTTCATTTTGAATTCTTCTACAATGTTTAACAAATGCTTTATGAGCTTCATTTTTGTGAGCAAGAAATAATACCCATGTATAGCGAGAGTAATCATCAACAATTACAAATGCATACAATTTGCCACTTAAGCTAGCGGTTCTAATAGGACCAAATAAATCCATATGCAATAGTTCTAGAGGTCTTGAAGTAGAAATAACTTTCATTTTCTTAAAAGATGACTTAATTTGTTTACCTAGTTGACATGCATCACATATTTTATCTTTAACAAATTTAGTAATCGGCAAGCCTTTTACTAAATCAAGTTTAGACAATTTTGAGAGTAATTCCATATTAACATGTCCTAATCTTCTATGCCACAACCAACTATTTTCATTTATGGCAGCAAGGCAAATTGATTCTTTTGATGTCATATTATCAAGATCAATGGTGTAGACATTTTCATTTCTAAATGCCACAAATAGAACTTGATTATCAATTTCATTTACTATAATACACATGATTGATTTGAATATTACATTATAACTTTTATCACACAATTGGCTAATACTTAGCAAGTTATGTTTCAAGCCATCAACCAATAATAAGAGAATGTGTTTTACCAATATTACCTATACCGATGATCTTTCCTTTTGAGTTATCACCGAATTTGACATTTCCTCCATCTTTTAGAGTAAGAGAAGTAAACTTATTTTTATCACCCATCATATGCCTTGAACATCCATTATTGAGAAACCACTTATCTTTGGTAGATATGGATATCAAGCACACCTACAAGACAACTTCAAATAACCTTCTTTGGTATCCAAATTTTCTTGGGTCCACTAGGGTTAGCTTTTGGAGGAGTAGTTCCTTTGACTACCCAAATCATATTTTTCATGGGACATGTATGAATATTATGCCCTAATTTTCCACAATGTTCACATATGGGAATTTTCAAGAATTTTTCATTTATAAAGAATTTTTGATAGTGTTTTTCTTTGATTTTAGGGTTATATCCAATACCCGCTTTGTCAAAAACACATCTTTGACTACCTAACAAATTATCCAAATTTTTCTTTCCATTTGTAAAGTTAGTCACAATTTTATTTAATTTTTCAACTTTGAGTTTTAATTCTTTATTTTCATTTACCAAGAGATTTGAATCATGAGCTATTTGTGATGATGTTTCCACATCTTTTGCTTTCATTTTCTCAATGAAGCTTTGTGATTCAATTTTCAACTTAATTATTTCTTTTTCTAAAGATAGATTTTTATCATTTAAAGAAATAATTTGTTTTTCTAGAATTTCATTTTTGCTTTTGAAATCATCTAATTCGTTTGAAAGAGATGTGACTTTCTTTTTGAAAACTTTATTTTTCGAAACATTCTTCTCAAATTCTTCAACTAAGCTCTTCAAAAGCATTTTGTAATTCATCATAGCTATAAGAATTATTTTCTAAAGAATTGAGTTCCGAAGTTACCTCATCTTCATATGCCATTAAGCAAAAGGCTTCGGTAGAATCTTCTTCATCGTTGGATGCTTGAGGGCTAATGCTTGTACATTCATCTTTCTCTATTTGAGGCAATTTGTGATCATGAACAAGCATGCTCATCTTTGATTCTTCAACTTGACTTGCTTCTTCATATGCAGCTTCAAGTCTTTCCCAAATTTCTTTAGCTGAATTACAACTTGAAATTTCATCAAATTCCTTTGAGTCAAACGCACAATATAAACAATTCATAGCTTTATAATTTAATTCAATGAGTTTGACATCATTTTCATCCCATTCATTTTCTTGTTTGGGTATTTCTTGTTCTTCTACTATTTTAGCAGGAACATGAGGACCATTTACAATGATTTTCCATATAAGATAATCTTGAGCTTTAATGTACGTAGTCATTCTAGTTTTCCAATAACTATAATCACTACTAATGAACAAGGGTGGTCTATTTGTAGATTGGCCTTCAACCATTTGAGGTCTAGATGTGTTTGCCATGATCTTAACTCTAAGATTGTTAAATCTATATGTAGAGCCTTGGCTCTGATACCAATTGTTACCCAAATATCAACCTAAGAGGGGGGGTGATTTAGGTTGAGGCAAACTTTTTCGATTTAAATGCGGAATTAAAAACTATTTTCAATTAGTAAAAACAAATTTAAGAACACAATTCAATTGCAATATAGATATGATAGAAAATCAAACACAAGCATATATAAGCAATTGAATAAGTAAGAGATAGAGATAGAGAAAATCAAACACAGTGATTGTTATCGAGGTTCGGCTTCCCCGCCTACGTCCCCGCCTCAAGAACACTTCTTGAGGATTCCCAAATCCACTATTTGACAACCTTCTTCCGGGTGAAGATCAAACCGTTACAAATCTTTCTTAAACGGTGAAGAGTAACCACCGAGTGAAAAATCCTTTTCACTCCTTAGGATTTATACCAAAACCCACAAATCTTCCTTACAAGGTGAAGAGTAACCACCCAGTGAAAAATCCTTTTCACTACTTAGGATTTATACCAAAACCCTAACAAAAACACTCAATAATTTCAACAAAGGATTGTTGTACAAAATATGGCTCTCTCAAAGAGTAGTTGTACACAATATGCTCACTCTAATAATTTATCAAAGATTTGATCAATATGGCTCAAAGAGTATTTAGAGGAATTTAATTTTCAATCAAAGATTTTGAATGATATGAAAAATATAAGCTTGAGAAAGGATGGATTGATGTAAAAGATATTTTCTTTTCTTTCTCTGATTTCTCTTGTATGCTCTGTTCTGTTCTTTTTTGTTTCTCTTCTATTCTCTTTATATATTGTTCAATCAATCGACTAAAGGAAATTTGAATTTGAAAATTTTTGATCGTTACAAAACACAATCATGATTCTATATAATTTTAAATGATAAAGTGCCAATGTCAGAAGATTGTTTTAACCGACCATTTGAAAATGGCAATTAACCTTTTGAATAATTAGCATGACTTTTTAAAATAAACGGTGCCAATGTATGCCAGCTTATATTCATTACTTTTCTGTACCAAACTTTGCTGCAAGTCTTTGGCAGAGCTTTGATTCTCCAACGGACACATACTTAATTCAATCAATCAAATTGTTTTTATTGACTTTGAAATCTTTTGAAAAACTTTTCTGCTTTTTGTCAGCACAATTTTCAGCCAAAGATATCCAAATCTGCTAGTAGCTAATTTGTATGACTTTTGGAAATTCATGGGTTATTATCCCATGTTATTCATGCAATTAATTCAAGCCACCTAGCTTGTCAATCACCTTTAATAAGCTTGTGCCACTAAGTCAATATTTCCTTATATTTGTCAAGCTTACTTTCAGCAAGGTGTGCATGTATTGCACGTAGGTGAAGGCATATGGGATTGTAACTCATAAGCTCCTACAATTCTTATATGTCGGCTACCTTAAGAAATTTTTTTTCATTCGTAATTGATTTCATCACATGGCTATGTTTAAATATCAAAAATATCTAGCCATTAATATTGACTTTGTCAATGTTTTGAAAACAATTTTCTGTTTCAAAAATTTTTCCAACCGTAGAGATTTCTTTGTGTTCTTCACATGGCTATCTTTAAATATCAAAAATATCTAGCCATTAATATTGACTTTGTCAATGTTTTGAAAACAATTTTCTGTTTCAAAAATTTTTTCAACCGTAGAGATTTCTTTGTGTTCTTCACATGGCTATCTTTAAATATAAAAAATATCTAGCCATTAATATTGACTTTGTCAATGTTTTGAAAACAATTTTCTGTTTCAAAAATTTTTTCAATCGTAGAGATTTCTTCACATGGCTATGTTTAAATATCAAAAATATCTAGCCATTAATATTGACTTTGTCAATGTTTTGAAAATCAATTTAAGTTGGTTTTAAAATTGAGCCTTAAAGATCAAATCTTAATAAACTTTACAAAACCTAACTCTTACTTCTCATATGTCTCGGAGCATGATTCTTGAGCTTGATTTCTTTGTCTTGAGACTTGATGACTTTGATCTTCAATGGATTTGCAACTTGTCAACTTTGCATTTGTTCTCATATGTCTCGGAGCATGATTCTTGAGCTTGATTTCTTTGTCTTGAGACTTGATGACTTTGATCTTCAATGGATTTGCAACTTGTCAACTTTGCATTTGCTTGATATTTGAATTAGCCAATGTTGGTCCAATTAAATCAATAGTCAACATTAAGCTTTAAAACATAAATCATTAGTTCATATAAAAATATCATTAATGAACAACTTAAAATCATGGTTATCATCAAAACTACATGAATGTTCTTGGATTAATTAGCCAATTAATAGGTATTGAAACCTTGAGGCTAACATAACTAAATCAAGAAAAAGGAAAAATATGTTATATTGGTTGGTTGTTCTATGTTTGAACTAAATCAAGGAAATAAGAAATGTGTTTTGTTTAATATTGGTTGTATAACATGTTGAGTGATGATTGGAAATATTAAACATAATATTTATTTTTCAATTTTCTGGATTTATTGCTTAAATAATGATTAAAATTGAAAAATGGGTTAAAAATCAGAAAATGAGAAGTTAAGTACATCCAGGCGACTGGATTGGGAACCAGGCGACTAGATGTCCCAACCTAGGCGACCCTGAAATGTCTCCAGGCGATTGAGTCAGGTAGAAAGGTTTTTAAGCTTGATCCAGATGACTGGATCTACGTTTTCTGGGTTTTATAAAACTGAGACAGACTTCATTTTCTCTCACTTCTCTCATTTTCTCTCGATTTTCTTGTCTCTCTCTCCTAGGGTTTTGGCCGAAAATCCATTCTAAACCTATTCTAAAGCCCTCAATCACTCCTAATCACTCTCTATCATCCTCAAATCTCACACATTTCAAAAACCCCCAATTCTAAACCCTAACTCCTTGAATCTGAATGGCTCCAAAGAAATCCGTGAGTGAAGGATCAAGGAAAATGCTCAAATCAAGGGCTTAAAGGGATGAAACTCCATCAATGGACAACACCTTCCGTTCTTCCGATCATTCGATAAGATTTCACGATGACATTTCTCATAGAACAATAGTTTTTGGTAAAATTGTCGATTTCTCTTACTTTGCTAATTACCACATTAATCTTAGAGAGCTTTTTCAAGCTTAAGGATGGGAAAATTTCCTTTCATTGCATCAAATTCAATACACCACTCTTGTTAAACACTTTTACACACATTTTGAATATAAAGATTACAAAATCACTTCCTATGTGAAGGGTAAATTCATTTCACTCACCTTTTCCACATTAGCCTCTATCTTAGGAGTTCCTTGCACCACTATTCAACGTTATACTACAAATAGTTGGATGCAATTCGAAGGGTATAACCTTTTAGAGTCAATTAGGCAAATATATGGTAATCCTAGCATTGAAGAAGCCTATAGACCTAAACTTTCCAAGCTCACATTAGAAAGCCGCCTCATTCATTACATAATAATCCACAACATCCTTCCTATGAGTGGTTCATACGAATACATCTCCTATCTAGACCTCTTCATAATATGGTGCATTCTCAACAAGGTCAAACTTGATCTTGCATTCTATATTGGATGGCACATGGATGCTTGTGTCAAAAAGAAGAATGACGCTCTTCCATACGGTCTCCACATCACTACAATACTTGACCATTTCAGAGTAAATGTAAGTGGTGAAAAAGAGACTCGAAAGGCAATTCAAATGGATGTTTATGGAGAAACTACTTTGAAACAAATGAAGTTTGAATTCAAGAATAACACTTAGGTTAAAAAGGATGCACATGTGGTGGAAGAAATAGATAAAGAAGCTCAAATGGATGAAGCCGAAGCTCAAGGAAATGAAGAGGCAATGCATGAGGATCAAGAGCCTCCAACCGCACCTTCTAGCTCCTCTCATATCAATGAGGACAACTTCCAACTCGTGTTTGGACGTTTGGACTCTTTGGCCACTAGCATGGGGAACCTCACGACAAGCTTGGACAACTTCTCATCTATGGTTACTTAAAGGTTCTCAACTTATGATGAGAACTTTACTAGGTTGGCTCAATCCATGGAGGAAATCAATGAGCGTTTGAGAAATCATGGCATATAGTTATTTGTTTTCATTTTTTGTTTTTGATGATGCCAAAGGGGAGAAAGATGACATTTTGTATGTACTTATTATTGGTATTTTGGTATTTTGGTTGAAATTGGTCATTGGCTGTTATTTCATTTGGTTGTATGACACTTTGATCATTTTGATTATTACATTTTGATGTTATTGAGTTTATGACATTTTGGTCACTTTGGTTGTTATATTTTGATGTTATTTGCTTTATGTTTAAACCAAAGTCAAGGAAAGAAATATATGACATTGGTCATTGATTTGGGTTGATGTTATGTGTTATGGTTGAACCAAATCAATGGAAAGAAAATATTGAATGGTTGTTGGAAATACTTGAACCAAAATTGAATACTTGGTTAATGCTAACAACACATTATCATATCTTGCAATAATTGGCAAAAATGCGCATATATATTGATTGCTTGATTATACTTAAATGACAAATTGATCTATGCATAAAGATAGGGGGAGATTTGAAAATCTCTAATACAAATATATGCATTGTCTTAGGGGGAGCTTTTCAAGAAAAGCTTCAAAATCATTATTCATATAAAAATATTATATCATATGTGTCATCATCAAAAAGGGGGAGATTGTTAGCCTCAATGTTTCAATACTTATTAATTGGCCAATTAATCCAAGGACATTTATATAATTTTGATGATAACAATAATGTTAAGAATTATTCATAGGGGAAAATTACACTTTACCACTCTCAACTATCACCACTTTTTCAATCCACTCCTTAAACTTCAAAAAGTCACAATTGAACCCCCCAATTGCAACCAATTGCACAGCCGTTACCCTCTGAGGCCAAAATCACGTTAGAATTGACGGAATAGTGCAACACGTGACACGCACATGACATACGAGCCCACCCGGACAGCTATCACCCACAATTGCCTTTGAAAGCCCGAAAATACCCTCATCCACTTTCTTTCTCTTTCTTCTTTCCTTATTCCCCGATCTTCACCCACAGAACTTTCCTTCTTCTTCCTCTAAAAATCCATGGCCAAAGATTTCAAGCTATCAACCATTATTAATTGCTCTTGCAAACAGTGGCTGATTGTAAATGGACGGTGGCTGATTGTAAATGGTTTTGTGTGAGAGGAGTGATCTTGATGAGAGAGAATCTTTGATGACCGAAGTGCCAATTGCAACCCAGCCACCGTGGGTTTGCGTGAGAGGAGTAATCTAAAACCAGCCACCGCCGATTCTCAAAGTGTCATGCAACCATATGCGATCAGCCATCGTTTGTGAAAATTTCATGCAAAATTTCTCATATCCTTCATTTGCAAGTGCGACCAGCCACCGTTTGTGAAGCCACGCCACTGTTTGCTACCCAACGTCGCCATATGGGCAGCACTTTGACAAGAGAGAGAGAGAGAGAGAGAGAGGGCTGGACTGTGTATATGGCGGCACTTTGATAAGAGAGAAGGCCAAATCTATGTATATGGCGGCATTTTGACGAGGGAGAAAGCGAGAGGTCCAGATCTGTGTTGTGTGTTTTGTGATTGAGAGTTGTTGCAAGTAAAGAGAGATGCTTAAAAAAAAAACAGAAGAGATGTATGAACAATATCTCGCTCCATTGAGCGAGACACTGTTCATTGTTAAGGTTTGGCCTCAATTTTGTTGAGACTGATGCATTGTGTCTTTGTGTGTGGATAGCAATATTTTAGTAAATTGTGGAGTTTAGAGAGACTGATGCAAATGCTTTGAACTTTTTATTGTTTCTTGTCCAAATTATATTTACTTCTTATTATCAAGTTCTACATGGTCAATGATTGGTCATTTCTACAAACCTCAACTTAAAAATTTCCCATTTCTGCACTTCGTTGTTTAACCAGAAGTGATTGCTAACCTTGTAATAATGGTTTGGCTTTAAATTTCTAAGACATATAAATATTATCTCATTAAGCTAACAATCAGAACCATATCTGTAAACAAATAATCCACTTGAGTAATTGCTCTTGCACAAAATTTATCAGCATGAATTGGGCGAAGAAAACTAGAGAGAGTTTTAGGAAAATAAAGCACTGATTTTTTTTAAAAAAAATTAATAACGGTTGATAGCTTGAAATCTTTGGCCATGGAGTTTTAGAGGAAGAAGAAGGAAAGTTCTGTGGGTGAAGATCGGGGCATAAGGAAAGAAGAAAGAAAAAGAAAGTGGATGAGGGCATTTTCGGGTTTTAATAGGCAATTGTGGGTGATAGCTGTCCGGGTGGGCCCGTATGTCACATGCGTGTCACGTGTTGCACTATTCCGTCAATTCTAACGCGATTTTGGGCTCAGGGAGTAACGGCCGTGCAATTGGATGCAATTGGGGGGTCAATCGTGACTTTTTGAAGTTTAGGGGGTGGATTGAAAAAGTGGTGATAGTTGAGGGTGGTAAAGTGTAATTTTCCCTATTCATAATTGATATTTTTCATGTGAACTAATGATAATGTTGACTAGTTTATTAATTGGACCAACATGGTCAATGAAGTATCAAGCAAATGCAAAGTCGACATAAGTACAAATTCATTGAAGATCAAGTCATCAAGACTCAAGACAAAGGAATCAAGTTCAAGAATTAAATTCCAAGATATATGAGAAGTAAGAGTTGAGTTTTTGTAAAGTTTATCAATATTTCATCTTTATGGCTCAAACTTTAAAATCCAACTCAAAATGATTTTCAAAAATAATCCTTTAGTCCAAAATTCATTTTATAAATAATATTTATAGGACTAATGTATTTTCAAGGAAAATTAATCAAACCGCTCAATAATATAAAATTATGAAAGTTTGATTAATCAAAATGTTTTTCAAAATATTCATTTAGTCCAAAATTAATTTTATAAATAAATATTTCTAGGACTAAACATATTTTCAAGGAAAATAATCAAACTGCTCACAAGGATTAAAATATAAAAGTTTGATTATTTAGAGAAAGCCAAAATTAGCCTAAGGTTGAAAACCCTAGATGCAAGCGACTGCATCAGGGATCCAGGCAACTGGATCCTTGATCTAGCTGATTAAAACTGGCCCAGTCGACTGAAACATCAACCCAGGAGTTTCTGCATGATCCAGGCGACTGGTACACAAATTCAGGCGATTGGATATATTAAAATGAAAATATATATAACGGCTAGTTGCCCACTATAACGGATAAAATTCAAGATATTATTTTTTATTAAGATCCAAGCGACTGGATGTTTTTAATATTGGGATTACAACAGCTAATTGCTTTTTGGAGCGTATCAATTTCAAAAGTATTATTTTTAATTAAGATCCAAGCGACTGCTTTATGATCCAGGCAACTGGATTAGTGCAAAATTCAAAAAAAAAGCAAGTCAGCCACTATAACGGGAAGAAATCAATTTTCTCTATAAATAGCACTCATTCTGAGTTTCTAAATAAGAGAACACACAAGAGAAAATCTAGAGAAACAAAAGGAAAACATCATTCACATCAATCTATCATTTCTTCAAGCTTATATTTTCAAATCGTTCAAAATCCTTAATTGAAAATAAATTTCTTCAAAATCCTTCTTGAGCCATATTGATCAAATTCTTGATACACTATTAGTGTGAGCATGTTGTATACTACTACTCTTAAGAGAGCCATTATTGTATACAACAAATCATTTGTTGAAAATGTTTAATCTTCACCCGTAAGAAGATTGTGTATGGTTACTCTTCACCAAAAAGAAGATTTGTAAAGGTTTGATTTTCACCAAAATGAAGATTTGTAACGGTTTGATTTTCACCCGTAAGAAGATTAGGAACGGTTTGATTTTCACCCGAAAGAAGATTGTGGCTACTCTTCACCTGTAAGAAAGATTTGTAACAGTTTGATCTTCACCCGAAAGAAAATTGTCAAATTAGTGAATTTGGGAATCCTTGAGAAGTGATCTTGAGGCGGGGACGTAGGCAGGGAAGCTGAACCTCGATAACAATCATCGTGTTTGATTCTCTCTATCTCTATCTCTATCTCTCACTTATTCAATTGCTTACATATACTTGTGCTTGATTTAATATCATATTTATATTACAAATTGAATTGTGCTCTTATAATTGCTTAATCAAACATTTGCTTTTTGAGGATAGTTTTTAATTCTGCATTTAAATCGAAAAAGTTTGCCTCAACTTAAATCACCCCCCTCTTAGGTTGATATTTGGGTAACAATACCATAGTCTAAAAGGAGCTCTATAGAGATTGGTGTCATACTATCTATAGGAATTGACAAAGGGTTGGGTCAAATATCTAGATTAATAGCAATTTGGATGAATTAAGTCCTCAAGTTGGA
Source organism: Fagus sylvatica (assembly GCA_907173295.1). NCBI lineage: Eukaryota > Viridiplantae > Streptophyta > Magnoliopsida > Fagales > Fagaceae > Fagus > Fagus sylvatica. The sequence goes on from OU015764.1 coordinate 24,409,105, forward strand.
AATGGATTTGGTGAACAGATACCTTACCTGGAGTAATGTTCTTCCTATAGCTAGTTAGCCTGTCATGATAGATTACCCACAAAAGAGCTACTATCAAGGAGGAAAATCATTTCGGAGAATGTGTGCCCCCTTTGTAAGGTGGCCTCTGAGACAACGATCCACATTCTGAGAGATTGTCCTTGGTGAAATTCATTTGGTTGAGTTTTGGAACTGGCCAAATGCCCCACTTCTTTTCAATTTTCAATGTAAAAGAGTGGTTGAAAATTTACTTAGGGTCACTCGTAGCTTCAACGATTTAACCCTCAAATCCCTTGGAAAGACGCCTTCCCATTATTGTGTGGACTATTTGGTCAACCCTTAACAAGATAGCCATGGAACTGGAAGGAATCACTTTCGATCTCCATCTCACTCTTCAACGGATAAATCTCTCCTGATTGAGTTTTACTTTGCCTTACCCCATAAGGAAGATAAAGCCTCTCGGGTTTGAAAGCTTGTGCGGTGGACATTTCCACCACCAAAGTTTGTTAAACTGAACACCGACGGGTTAATCTTAGGAAACCCTAAGCGTATGAATGGTATTGAGAGACAACAATGGTAGATGGATTATGGGGTTCTCTCGCAATATCGAAATCACAAACTCTCTGGCAGCTGAACTTTGGAAACTTAGAGATAGACTAAATTTAGCATGTAACTTGAACTTACATAAGATCATCATCAACCTATATGCGATATTCTCGCCTCAAGCAATAATCCCACTGATATATATCATCCTTATAGTGTATTGATTTCTTATTGCACGTTACTGATCCAATCCTTTGAAGAAGCTCATCTTCAACATGTGTATATATGGGGGAAGAAGAAGGGAGGGAGTGGGATTCAAAAACGGTGCGTTTCCTACAAACAAAGTAGTAATGTGTTTGGATGTGTGGTGGCACCATCTCACCCGTTTAAAATGCCTCAAATTCTTGTATTATGTACGGTTGGAATGATAGGAAGGTGACAGCGTAACGTCATTATTCTTGAAATAGAGATTGATTCCTTAAACCCTCTAAAATCTAAAACTCCAAAAACCCTAAACAAAATCGCGCCAATATCCACACTCACAAATGGCTCGCTTAATCCGAAGCGCTCAAAGAACGCTTCGCTCTTCTTCTTTACCTTTTTCATCGTCTAACAGTAATACCAACCCAATTCATGGACTTACTCACCACAACCTTTCAATCCAATCGCGAAATGCCATTTCACCTTCCCTCTTTCAAGCCAGACCTTACGCCTCCTCGAACGCAATTACCAAATCGCCCTTCGATTCTAACATCCTCAGAATCCTTCGCACCGAGATCGAGTACCAGTCCGAGTACGCTCCTCCTAATCAGGTTCCTTTTTTTATTTTATTTTATTTATTTTTTATTTTTTTCAATTGCTTTTGCATTATTCTTATGTGTTTTTGTTTGTTGAATTATTCACAGCCTGTAACGAAATTCAATTCGTTTACGGTGGAAGATCGAGCGGGTGAGCAGATAATCACAATGAGAGGTAAATATGGAGAGAATGAAAATGTAAAAATCGAAGCTACAATGTTTGATGGGTGCGTAGCTATTTCTAAGCCTGGAAATGAAAGTTCTGGTCAAGATTTTTGCCTTCACCTTAGCTTGATTGTTGATATCTCCAAGGGCGATGCTTTTAATGAATTGGAGTTTGTGTGCTCTGCTTGGCCAAACTTTTTGGAGGTTCAGAAAGTTTATATTCTTAGCCGTGATTCATTGCTGGCTAGGCCTTACATTGGACCTGATTTTAGGTACTATGTCTCTTTTATATGTTTTTTTTTTTTTTTTTTTTTTTTTTTTTTTTTTTTGTTATTGCTTGTTTGGTTGTTTGAAAAACATAACGTTGGTTCCTAAAGTTTATCCCACGAGTGATTTTAGTCCTTGAAGTTTAAAGTGATCGTTTTTACTTTTAAGTCCCTTAGATGACGTGGTCAAACTAAAAGCTGACACATCATCACTCCATATGAACTAATAGCGATCACCTTAAGTTTGTTAGGTACTAAAAGCGATCGTTTTAAACTTCAAGGACTAAAATCGCTTATGGACTAAAGTTTAGAGACCAAGAGTGTATTTAGGCCAAAAACTTTGAAACCCATGTTGTATTCTGGAAATTATATGGGTGTTTCGAGTTTGGACTTTGGAGATCTTGGATTGGTGGTGACTTTGTGTTGGATCATGTTTATAACTTGCAGGAAATTGGATGGTAAGATTCAGAAGACACTTAAGGAGTACTTGGAGGCAAGAGGGGTAAATGATGAACTTGCTGTTTTCTTGCATGAATATATGACGAACAAGGATAGAAATGAAGTTATCAGATGGTTGGCAAATGTCAAAAATTTTGTCGAGAAATAACAGAAGAATTTGCTTTTTACTGCTTGTGTGAGATTCAATGCCCATATTTTTTTTGACATTGATTGTATGCGAGAATCAGTTGGAATATTTGAGGGGTATAATATACAGCCTGTAGCAACTGAAAACTGAAATCGGAACTAGCAATTGTTTAAGTGCCTTGCAACTTTGGGATGCTTTTGATTGTGTACATTACAGCATGAGAATTATAGGACTTGACAAATGGTGAACTTATGTACTCTTTATAAATGAGTAGTGTCTCCTGAAGCCTTTCTAATAAAATTATTTACTTACAGAAAATGAAGGATTTCATCAAATAATAGAATATGGCCTTTGGCATATAGATTAGGCAGTCTTACCAATTCTTCTAATCTGTCTGAACCACTTATTGTAGTTTAATGGGTTTGATGGTATTATTTCCTTCAAATTTTAACTTCAATTATGCTTTATTGATAAAATTGCTCAAGATATTGAATTTATGGAAGAAATAAGTATGGCAAGAGATACCAATTGGGTGAGGAAAAACGATTTTCGTTGCAAGTCTAGTGCCAAGTGTAGTAAGCTTGTGAGACATTTATCTAGTAGACATATTGGTATGATATAAAGCAGAATTTAATAATCTAAATACTTAGTTTATTTTCCTTATATTGTTCTTTTTATCACTGATAATTTCATGGTATATCTTGTTAGTTTTATCTTATCATTGTTACACAAGTTAAGGGCTCCAGGCATCTCTAAGATACTTCCTTGCCATGTGCCATATTCCTGCCTCTCCAATGCCTTCTGTGATTCTTAGCTGTGGGTTTAGGTTATAATCTCAATGCGAAATTGCTAATGCGACTGTCAAATTATGTACAATTCATTAAGGCCATCAAGGTGCAGAAACCAAGGTTAAAGAAATGAAAGAATCAGATCAATGCATGTGGAAAAGCCCTTCACATTACTTGTGGCGTTCATTATGGCTTAGACAGGAATATCATATGACAAGAAGAGCTCATACAAAAGTGGAGCAGTTATAACAGAGACAAAGGTAAGCAAATAGAGACGTGAGGTAGGCGGCAATATCTCCATCTCTACTCATTGGGAGATCTGAGTTCTTATTGGCATTGCATCAGTCCCTCTTATCTGTTTGTTAGGTGTGTTGATATGTTGTCACATGCTTGTCTAAATTATAATCATTTGATAAGACGGTCTGTAACACAAAATTAATGGACGCTTTGGCATCTATAGTTAAAATCAACACAATCTCTTCTTGATTTTTGTTCATTAGAGGTCACTACTATAATAGTACTTTGGAATGTGTGCTTCCCTAATCAGCGTATGTTAGGTCTTGCCCATAACACATAATCTCCTTTTAGTTCCTAAATCTCACATCTGGCCTCAGAGTTCTATCTTCTTTTCAAGGAGTTGGCCTAGTCCAGGCCTCCAAGTGTACTGAAGAGAACCCAATGGAATATTATTTTACAACATTTTCTTCTCTTCTCTCTCTTTTTATTTATTTATTTGGAAGGAGGGGGGGGGGGGGGGGGGGGGATCTTCTGGAGAATTCAACGTATAAGCCTTAAAAAATGACACAGATCTACATTCTAATTATAGTCACTTGTTTTTTATTCATAAAATATTATTTTTGTTTGGTTTACTTGATCCATATCTTTTTTTCTAGGTCCAAATGTGTCTCTTATTATGTAATTTTAAATTGAAGTACAGAGTTGGTAAACCAGTTGCACTAATGTAGGAAACGAGTCAGGACAGCAAAATCTAGGGCAATATGTCTTAAGGAGGGGGATGGGTACACAATTTTTTTCAAAAGTTGACAAATTCCCTTAAGCGTTAGAATGCCGTTGGAAATATTGAAATGGATGGAATATTGTTGAGGGATGAAAATGAGGTAGAAATGGTATCATTAGTTTCTACAAGAATTTGTATGCGGAACCTGTTGAATGGAGACTAAATGCTGTGATAGGCACTTTTGAGAGGAGTCTCATGCTTCTATTATTTCCCCTATCCCTTAAAAAATTGTGTCGTCTAACATTAATGAAATCTGTCCAGTAAGCCTGGTAAGGGAGTTTGTATAAAATTCTGGCCAGGTTGCGTGCCAATAGATTGAGATGGGTTGAGGGTAAACTCATCCCAGACTCGCAAAATGCATTAGTAGAGGGGAGGCAAATCCTAGGCTCTGTTTTGATAGCAAATGAATATCTGGATAGTAAAGATAGCAAGATAGAGGAGGTTATCTACAAGTTGGATATTCATTAGACTTAAGTTCATGTCAACTGGGATAGTCTTTTTTACTTACTTTAGCAATATGGATTTGGGGAGAAATGGAGGGTGTTGATCGACATGTGTATTTCTTCAATCGGATTCTTAAACCTCATCAATGAAAGTCCTTCTGGATTCTTTGAAATCTCTAGGGGTTTACTGCAAGAAGACCCTTATACCACTTTTGTTCATTCTTATCATGGAGGTGTTACATAAGATTATCGTAGGGTTGTTGGGGGGAAGTTGTTTGTCGGGGTTTACAGTGAAACGGAGTAATTGGAGATGCCTTAATTATCTCCCATCTGCTTTTTATAGGTGATACGATTATCTTTTGTGTAGTAGAGATGGAGCAAATAAGAATGTTGAGTCTCATATTATTATTCTTTGAGTTAGTAATGAGGTTAAGGGTGAATCTTAATAAGAGTGAGATTGTATCAGTAGGGGCATTGTTCAATGTGGAAAGGTTAGTAATGGCTTTGGGAAGGTATGCTTTTAGGCCTTCCTGTCATCACTAATCAATCAATATTGCTACTAGATTGGAGAAATTACAACCGGAGTTATTTTGTGGTGGAGAAAATTTTCATATTGTAGATTGGAAAATTGCAGTGCACCTTCACGTGTAGGAGGGTGGGGTATTAGAAAGTTGACTACTTTTAATCAGTTGTTTTTGGGGAAGTGGTTCTCGAGATTTACCCAGGAGATTGATCATTTATGGAGAAAATTGGTGGGAGTAAAAGATGGAGAAAGGGTGGGGAGCTGGACTCTTTTGTTTGCCACTCTTATGGTTTTGGCCTTTGGAAGGCAATTAGAATAGGATGGGATTCATTCAATAGATTTGTGGGCATTGATGGTAGACAGATAAGGTTTTGGCAGAGTGGTTGTGTGCTGATATGAACCTAGCATTTTTATATTTTGAGTTGTTTCAGCAAGCTACTGACAAGGTTGTTACGGTGTCGGAATTCTATGAGATCCTACTCTTGTGAGATTTGCCAAGATTTGGAGGTAGAAATGTTTGCAATTTTTTTTAAAACTCTATATTCCACACAGGTCCAAATGGGTATGGAGGATAAGAATCATAAGATGCATTGGAGGTTGAGTAAGAATGAGTGTTTTAGTGTTTGATCATTTTATAAGGTGTGTAGTTTGCTCGGATTTCCCTTGGAAAACTGTTTTGAGGGTACAACTTCCTACCAAGGTAGCTTTTTTTTTTTTGTGGCCTACAAGTTGGAGGAAAATTCTCACTATGGATAAGTAAACTAGAAAGGGTATGGTGCTGGCAAATTGGTGTCATGTGTAAAAGTAGTGAAGATGTTGTGGATCATATGCTTCTTCATTTTTATTTTTTATTTTTAAATATGCTTCTTCATTGTCCAGTGGCTATAGAATTATGGGATTTTGTATTCCAGTTTTTGGAGTGAATTGGGTGATGCCTATGACAATGAAAGGAGTCCTTCAAGGTTGGGGCCGAAGTCCCAACAATTTTAGAAATAGAGTATGGAATGTTGTTCCTGGTTGTTTTATTAATGTGTCATGTATGTTTGAAGGGAGAGGAATATGAGGACGTTTGAAGATCAAAGAATTATCTATATAGAGGATTAAATCTCAGTTTGTAGGATCATTATTCTGTTAAATGTTCTTGGATTCGAGTAGACCACATGTGTTATATGGTATACTTGATTCTTTGTATTTGTTACTGTTTTTAAGTAATCTTTTGGTATACAACCTGTATACATCATTAATTCCTCTTTTGTATGTCTTTATTTGCTTTCAATAAAGTTTTTTTTATACTACAAAAGAAAGTTATGGTCCATACCCTAAAGTCTAAAGGGAAGGAGCTTTAAAGTTACTCTGTAAATTAGCTTTAAACTTACTTTATGTAAATTTGCCTGGCCTCCTACAATTTATCATTTTTCATTATAAAAGAAGGATAGAGTTTGGCTGCAAACCAGTTTATAGTTAGTTTGTTACAATCCATTTCATGACAACTCATTAGACCATTCACATGTATTATTTAAACAAGTCACATGACTCATTAAGTTGGTCATGTGATTAAAAGTGTACGTAGCTGATCTTATTAGTAGTTATGTAGTAAGTTGTAGCAAATTGGTTACAAACTGGTTTGTAGTCAAACTTTGTCCATAAAAGAATGAAAGATTACAATGGACAACCAAATCTGAAGGTCTCATTCAAGTTATCAAATTATGATTTTAGTATTAAACTTACAAATTGTAAGAACTAGTTATTAACTTGTCCTATCTGCGGGATATCCAAAAAAAAGATAATATATTAAATGGAAATGTGATTAAAACTACACGTAGATAGTCTACAATATCACTAGCAACACTCATCCAAAACGCCATAGCCTAATCTGTTTATTTGTTTCGCAAAAGGTGATGACTAATGTGGACCAATTATAGTTGCATAAACAATATTGATAAGAAGTCATCTTATTGCTTGGACTGATTCTTCGGCCCATATAGAATCTCGGCAACCTCAATTGTCTTAGGAGTCAGGACTACCTAGTTCCATAACAATAGTAATCTGAAAAACTCAATCGTTAAATTTTTTAATTTTTTTTTTTAGGGAATTAAAATTACAAAAGGATAAAAGAATTCAAAGCAAAAGCTAAACATCTTCTTTTCCTAAATACAACATTTGAAGATGAAAGCCACCTGATTCGTAACAAGCAAAATTTTGTTTTAATTATTAAGCTAACTAAATAAAATTTCGAACTATAAATTTTTTTACTATTACCATAATAAAGAAGATAAATTTAGAAACCCATTACAAAAAAAAAAAAAAAAAAAAGTGTAGAAAAATTGTAGACCTTCATGTAAATAAGCTTATATTCTACATGCATTTGGATATAAACATACCAAATCCACAAAAGAATCAACTTTAATTAACCATTCCCAAAAAGTCGCATTGATTAGGAAAAATGATGATGAATTTATGTAAGAAGAAGAAAAGCATAGCTAAATTTCAATCGACTATATATAGAATTGCAGTGTGGAAGTGGAAGGTTGATTCTGAAGTTGAAGCATAAGCTTGAAAAATATAGTGAAATGTGAAATAACTAAGACGATATGATCTCAGACCCTTTTTCTTTTCTTTGTTTGATAATATATATAGTTTAAGACATATTTAATGATTTTTTTTTTTGCCCAAAAATACCTAAATAATTAAACCTCAATCAACGTAGTTCAAATTAAGTTTACTGAAATTGAAAAAAAAAAACCCACAAATCCTTGGATGGTAGAATCGGTCCAATCCCACTGATCATACTCCGCGACTGATCCTATTATGATTTGGATTGTTTGGACAAAATAGAATTCTACAATCTAAATTGCGATTTTGATAATTAATTAATTATAAATGAGTAGGTGAGATTTATAGGTATTTGTGGTGTTTTTTTGCTAAGTGATACTCAACTAATGCTTTTACGAGTAAGACTCACATAGTCACACTACCTTTTTTTACGACTTAATAATACTCTCTGTAGAGGCCCGTTTTTTCTCAGTCCACCGTGGATCAAACCCCACACTTTGGTGATCCACCAGGACCCAAAGCCCAATAACACCAGTGATCCACGGTAGACAACACATGAGGAGAAATGGCCCAAGAAAGGCCATCCACTGGACCCAAGTATCAAGTCAGCTGATAAAGGCCCAGCCCGCTTACTCTTTAAACACAAGTCCAGCCCATTACTCCACAAACCTCAGTCTGCCGCACAAAGAAGCAGCCTGGAACATTTGAAAAGGAGAGGGAAAAGTGGCTTTCAAGCACCATTTTCCCTCCCACTTGGCACGATGCTCAAGGCATTGAAGAGGAAACATTTCCAAAGCAAAGATCAAGTTTCCAAAGCAGCAATAATCATGACAAGAGCTGATTTTCTGCATTAACCCACAACATGAGCAATGTGGTTCCAGAAAACATGGTCCACGGCAGCCCAGAAAAGAGAAAGGAACTGGTCCTTCACGCCACCCAGTGGTCCACCGCGGATTACCCAGCGGTTCACAACCAAACCCAGCCACAAAAACAGTCTGCGGTGGCGCCAGCCGTAATGGGTGATGAAGGAGATGACGACGAGGATGATGCAAGGTCTGAAAAGACCAAGAAATCTTCCAAGGCAGCCCAAAATCAGTATCAACTGAAACCAGCAATGATGAAACACCTGCTGGTCACTTTCTTTACCCACTGGTCGCGGTGGACTGCATTACAGACTGGTCCACGGCAGCACCAACTGAAACAAAGAAATCACAACCAAGGCTGCCATGGCCACCACCACTCGAGAGCAATGACCACCCCAGCCCAGCACTCCGGTGGTCCTTGCTCCTCCACATCACAGAACTTAGGAAGCACGGTTTGGAGGTAGGGGAATCAATTTACTCAAATTATACTTGATCTGCCGCAACAAAAAGGGTATGAATTTGCTGGGAAATGATGCCCAAAAATGGTAAGATTGAGTATAATTAATGCAAAACGTATATGGGTCAAGTCACCATAATTATTTCAGGTCATTACCGAGCATTAAATGCTCGTCACTTCCTCCCTCATAAATGGCCTGAAAATCGCCGCCCACCGCAGATCAAATCAGATCTACGGCGGATCAAAACCATCAGCTCAGCCCCAAAACATAAAACCTTGTCAAATCTCAACCCTTCTATCCCTTTTGGTTAAGCAATAATCCTCATGATGAGGAGGATAACAAGCAAGACCATTGGATACAAACACCATTATAAATAGGGGTGGGAAGAAGGAATAGGGGTTGGTTGGCTGGTCTGAGAATCCACACACTGAACTCTCTCCATTAGAGCTGTCTTCAAAGCTCCAGAAATACACTTAGCCAACACCAGTCCACGGGACACTTCCCGTAGGTCCACGGTGGACTAAAAAGCACTCTTTTAGTCTGCCACAACAGAAAACTCTCATCAAACACTTAACCCAAACACCAAGTACTGACTCATGTACGTTATTGCACAGTAAATGATTCTCTTCCTACTCCAAATCACCTAAGTTCTGTGATTTGCTCTGATTTGTTATGCTTCTTTGCTCTGATCCTGCCTTTCTTACAAGTTATGGAGGAAAATCAAGTGTTTTGTGCTCAGTACCCTAGTCCACGGGACTGACTTTTGATTTTTATGGCTTATCTTACACTTTGTATTTTCTGCCATTGATTATTGCTTCTTGAAAAGGCTGAGTTCATTGTATTAAATCTCAGCCTATGAGATTGATTTTCTTTATCATGTGTGAGTTTGTAATACATTTCTCATGTGTTATTAACATCATGTTGTAATTACTGAATGTTCTGGTCTGGTGGAAGTAGAGTTTAAGATTACTAGCTCATTTTGATCTGCGGCATTGGCTACACTAGTCCACCGTAACCCTTGTACGAGCATTGCATCACGGTGGATCAGAGAGTGTTAGAGGGAAATGCACCATCAGCCTCTGAGTGGTCTACCGCACTTGGAGTAGAGTTTTGGGCTCAACATCCCCCACACACAAATCCGGCCCGTATTCACCCTTCTCGCGGATTGGTACGTGGCCTATACGGTGCTGAAATTTTTGGCATCCACATTTTGGCGACTCCACTGGGGAGTTGAGTTGCAATCTTTCCTCGTTTCATCACTTCGAAGCTGATCCACGGTATCTGGGGGCTACAGCCATGCCGCCCAAGAGGTCCACCAGACAAAACTCAGTAGCCAACTCCCATGCCGAAGTAGAATCTCAAGGCCACAGCCATGCCATGGGAGAGACACACGCCCAAGGTGGTGGGCAGATACACACCCAGGGTGGTGGACAGACCCATGGGGGAGAAAATCCTTTCGGTGGTGGACAAGCTCATGATGGTGGACAAGTCCTTGGTGGAGAAATCCCTGTTGGTGGACCACAGCAAGATGGCATTGATGTTCGAGATGATCAAGGGGATGCAGCAGAATCAAGCCGAACTTGCTGAATCCTTAAGACAGATGAGGGAAGCCAACGGCAACAAGGAGGACCACCAAAACAAGAATGACAACCGTAATCATGAAGAGAGGGAGTCTCACAACAAAAACGATACGCCGTTTGTCACCATGTCTGATGTGGCAGACCTACTTAAACGAGAAAGAGAAAGGCCCCCAAAGGAGCCTAGACACTTTGTGAGGAGACCCCCTTACCCCATTGAACTCTTGAAGGAGCCATACCCGGAGAAGTATGATACGCCCGTCTTTGCATTATTTGACGGAAGAAAAGGGAGTGCCATGGAACACATCAGCAAATTTCTGGATTCCATGGGACCCTTTGCTGCACATGGTGATCTCTGTCTGCGGGAGTTCTCAAAGTCTCTGGTGGATAGGGCGTACACCTGGTACACAGTGCTGCCTGCTGGGTCCATCAGAACATGGGAAGACATGGTAGAGAGCTTCTGCAGCAAATACTTCCATGTTGAAGAAAAGATTACATTGGTCAATCTGCATGGTACTAAGCAGCAGATTGGAGAAGACTTGGTGAAGTACATCCACCGCTTCCGGGACGTGTCCTTGGATTGTCATGTGAAGTACCAAGAGGGAGAACTAGTAGAGGTGTGCATCGACAATATGCTACCCGAATTCCGTGCCCACTTGGAGAACCTAGACATCACAAGGTTCGCCCCTCTACTCCAAAAGGCTAGAAAGACTGCCATCTCAGTCAAGCCTCAAGTTGAAAAGAGCAGGGACAAGAAGAGTCTGCCGCAGACTCTCACTGTGTCCACCACAACTGCACCTAGCGGTACCAAACGAAAGAGTCCATCAGACAAGGCTTATGAGGAGCCACCTCCATTACCTTTTACAGCCGAAGAAATGATGGCAATCTTCGATAAGTGGGTTCAAGATCAAGTGATCAAGCTTCCAAAGATCAGCAAGCAACCCACTGCAGAAGAACAAAAAAATCCTAAGTATTGCCGCTACCACAGATACGTAAATCACCCCACGGTGGACTGCCGAACCCTTAGATGGGAGGTCAACCGTAAAATCCAAGATGGTACCTTACAACTCTCAGAAGCACAGCAGAAGGTCCACCAGACCCCCTTTCCTAACTACAACAAGGATAAGGGCAAGGCTGTAGTGTCAGTGGTAATCCACGGGAACGTGAGCGACATGGAGGCAGAAGAGTCTGCCGCAGCAAGTTCTTCTCTGGTACCAGCAGCTGTTAGGACTTTACAAAAGAGTCCAAAGTTTAAGTCTCTATTCAACCAGCTGGGATTTGGACCCGAGGCAAGAAACGCTGCAACAGAAGCACTCATCACAATAGCGGCAGAATCAGGAGCCACTTGTTTTACGGCAGAAGCTCATGCTAGCCGTGCTTTTCTGGAAACCACAAATGCCATAACCTTCACGGATGAAGATATGGAGGTTCAATACCCCGACCATAGACGCCCACTCTACCTGTCTGCGGTAGTGAAAGATGTCCAGGTTAGACGTGCTCTGGTGGACACTGGTTCGTGTCTAAACCTCATTCCTTTAAGCACTCTCCAAGCCGCAAATGTACCACAGCAGAAGATCCAAGGCTCTCCCATGGAAGTGACCGGATTTGGAGGGATGACTGAACATACAATGGGGCATGTGCAACTTGTCTTGAAAGTGGGGCCGATTGTGGCACTCACACGATTCCATGTGGTGAATGCGGAAACTCCCTATCATGTGCTCCTCGGCAGACCTTGGCTGCACAAACATAAATTGGTGTCATCCACCTACCATCAATGTGTCAAGGGGAGACTTAATGGCAAACCGATCCGCATAGCTGCAAATTCTTGCCCCTTCGACCAGACTGAAGCTCATTTTGTTGAAGCAGCTCTCTATGATGATTTAGCATCCACGGGAGAACCATCCATCGTGAGGCCATGTGGAACACCACTCCCTGCATGGGAAGATATTAAAGATGATCCTGAAATTGATCTACGGGAGCTGCTTGAACGAAAGAAGAAAAGGAAGGAACGGGAAGTTGAACACGGGAGTCCACCGCAATGCGTGCGTGTCCAACTCCCCGATGGACGCATCGTCTATCGCTTATGAAGGTGCGTGGGGCCTGATTGCCCACAGCAAGAGGGTCCCACACCTGAAGAGGGTGGTCTGCAACCCTCATGCCACTTGACACAGCAGACAGAAAATTCTGGAAAAGTTGCATGGTAGATCAAATACAATCCACAGCAATGAATTCTGAAAAGGTTACGGTGGACCATGCACAGTCCACGGTAATGAATCACCAAAAAGTTGCGGTGGACCAGATAGAGTCCATGGCAATCAATTTTGAAAGGCCCGCGGTGGACCAGATAGAGTCCATGGCAGTTGACTCTGAAAGACCTGTGGTGGATCAAGAAGAGTCCACCGCGATGGACCCGGGAGGGTCTACGGTGGACCATGCACCATCCACGGTGAGGAATTCTGGAGCAGAAGCTGTGGCAGACCAGACAGAGTCTACGACAATGAGCAAGGAAAAGTCCACCACAGCTGAACCAAACATAACTTCCAAAGAGGAGCTTGAGGTAATTAATTTAAGTGATGATCCTGATATTACTAAGCCTATATCAATTAGCAAGTCTTTATCTGCCAAAGAAAGAAAATGCTTGATTGATCTGCTGCATGAGTATAAAGATGTGTTTGCTTGGGATTATCATGAGATGCCGGGGATAGACCCGGGCTTAGTGGCTCATTCTTTGAACGTGGAGCCCGGTACCTAGACCTGTGGTGCAGCCCATGAGAACCTTCCATACGGAAGTAGAGGCGCAAATTACACAAGAAGTGAAAAAGCTACTTGCTGCTGGCTTCATTAAAGCCAATTCAGCATCCACGGTGGCTATCAAATATTGTTCCGGTCAAGAAAAAGAACGGGCAGATCAGATGTTGCGTCGACTTCCGGAACCTTAATAAAGCATGTCCCAAGGATGAGTTTCCTCTCCCAAACATGGACTTGTTGATAGATTCAGCCGCCGGCCATGCCATGTTTTCCTTCATGGACGGATTTAGTGGCTACAATCAAATTCGCATGTCCACCAGAGATGCTGAAAAGACTGCCTTCCGCACACCAATCGGCAATTTTTATTATACCGTCATGCCCTTCGGTCTTAAAAATGCCGGTGCCACCTACCAAAGGACTATGACAGCCATGTTCCATGATATGATGCACAAGGAAATTGAAGATTACGTGGATGACATAGTGGTGAAGTCCAAGAAAAGGGAGGATCATCTTAGAGTCTTAAGAAAGGTGTTTGACAGATGCCGACTCTACAAACTCAAGATGAATCCCCTTAAATGTGCCTTTGGGGTGTCTGCTGGAAAGTTTCTGGGCTTCTTGGTCCACAACCGTGGAATTGATGTTGACCCAGCCAAGGCATCTGCCATAGCAACCATGAAGGCACCCACCTCTCACAAAGAATTAAAAAGCTTCCTAGGGAGATTGTCCTACATTAGGAGATTCATCCCTGGTCTGGCAGCAGCGACAGCCATATTCATGCCTTTGATGAAGAAAGGAGTGCCCTTTGTTTGGTCCACGGCATGCCAGCAAGCCTTTGAGAAAATCCAACTGATCATGACTAAGCTCCCCACCGTATGTGCTCCAGTCCCTGGCAGACCACTCCGTTTGTACTTAGCTTCCAATAATGAAGCAATTGGGGGCTTGGTGGCCCAAGAAGATGAAAAGGGGACCGAAAAGCCAATCTACTATGTCAGCCGTGCGCTTAGAGATGCCGAGACGAGATACTCGGGGGCTGAACGTGCATGTTTAGCCTTAATATATGCGTCACAGCGACTGCGACACTATTTCTTGGCTCACAAAATCCAGCTGATAACTAAATCTCATCCGATTAGGAGTCTACTGCACAGACCAGTCCTTTCTGGCAGACTGGCCCAATGGCTCCTGCAATTGTCTCAATATGAGATAACTACTGAAACACCTACAGCAATCAAGAGCCAAGCCATAGCAGATCTCCTAGCACAATTTCCAGGAGAAGATAGCTCCTCAATCTCGCATGAAGTGCCTGGGGAGATAGGAGAGGCTCTGTTGGCAGATCTGGCAGACTCAACATGGACGCTGAAATTCGATGGCTCTTCGACATCTAGCTCAAGTGGGGCTGGAATTGTGTTAACAAGAGAAGATGGGGAGACTATAGCTAAGTCTTTCAAACTTGACTTTCTCATGCTCCAACAACGCCTCAGAATATGAAGCTTATATCACTGGATTGGTCATTGCCCACGAAATGGGGATAAAGCATCTGCGGGTGATTGGGGACTCCAATCTTATCATCTGCCAGACCAAGGGTGAGTTCTCCCTCAAGGAACCATCACTAGCACTGTACCGGGCCTTAGCCCAGAAACTAGAAGAAAAGTTTCACACTTTTGAAATCTCTCATGCCATGAGATGTGAGAACCGGTACGCCGATGCTCTTGCAACCTTGGGTTCCCAAGTTTCATTTCGAAGGGTCAAAGGTAGATATCACAATTGATAAGAGGAGTATGCCTATCACTGATCTGCTGAAAGAGAAGTTCAAAGAACAAAACCTCGATGCTGAGGACTGGCGGACGCCCATAAGAGCCAAACTCGTGTCACCCGAAGGCGTGGCAGACCTGAAAGTGCTCAAAGACTATGTGTTGATTGCTGGTGACCTCTACCGTAGACTGCCTGGAGGAGTCTTGGCAAGATGCGTAAGCCTCCAGGAAGCAGCAAAGAAACTGACAGAAGTCCACGAGAGGTGCTGCGAACTCAGAGATGGTGTAAGCCTCTACCGCAGACTCCAGCGCCTGGGTTACTTCTGGCCCAGCATGAGTAAAGAGGCAGCAAGGTCTGCAGGAACAGTGCTCATTTTGTCAACACCAGCATGAGTCCGATCAAGTTTACGCGACATTCGTTTCGAGCGATTGGCGCACCCCTTTCCTCGAATATCTCATTGAGAATGTCTTACCACAGACCAGCCAAGCAGCAACCAGGCTTAAGAAGCTAGCCACGAGATACTTTGTGGAAGGAGGCATATTGTTCCGAAAGGGGTTCCACGGTGACCCCTTAAGATGCCTCAGTCTGGCAGAATCCCAAACCGTGATGAAAGAAGCCCATTCCGGAGAGTGTGGAGAGCATCAAGGCAAGAAAAGATTGTATCAGCTGTTGTTGACTCTTGGCTACTACTGGCCAACCATGAAGAGGACACAGCGGACTTTGTGAAATCTTGTCACACTTGCCAACTTCAAGCTAATCTCATTCACACACATCCAACTAGTCTGCAGAACATGGCAACACCATGGCCTTTTCACACTTGGGGGCTAGACCTCATTGGGCCAATCAATCCATCATCTGGCGGATGCATCTGGATCCTAGTGGCCACCGAGTACTTCACAAAATGGGTTGAAGCTATTCCCCTTCGCAAGGCAACTGGTGCAGCCGTGGCTAATTTCATCCGCGAACACATTATCACAAGGTTTGGCATCCCTCACAAAATTATTAGTGATAATGGCACTCCTTTTGTTAACAAAAACGTTAGAGAAGTTTTGGAGCATTATCGAATCAAGCACCGCAGATCCACGCCTTATTACCCTCAAGGTAATGGACAGGCGGAGGCAACCAATCGCATGCTATTGCGTATTTTGAGTAAAATGGTTTTTGACTACGGAAAAGGCTGGAATTCTCATCTGGCAGACACACTATGGGCCTACCGTGGATCAACCAAAACCGCAACGGGCTTCACCCCATTTTCTCTAGTCTACGGCACTGATGCTATCTCACCTACAGAATTATTAGTGCCTAGCCCAAGAATTTTGCACGGGATGGACTTAGAAGCTGATGCTGACATTTGTGCTGAAGCGAGAGTGGCAGATCTGGAAGGTCTGGAAGAAGCAAGAGAGCTGGCCCAAGCCCGCAGTCTGCGGTACCACCAGAAGCTTGCTGACGCTTATGAAAAAACGCTCCAGACCAGAATTTTTGCTAAGGGCCAAATGGTGCTGAAAACGGTGGATCACGTGAGAAGAGGTCTCCCCTCACCGTCCAAATTTGCACCAAATTGGGAGGGGCCATACTTAATCCGTGAAGCGTATGATAGTGGCTACTACAAGCTATCCACCGCAGATGGCACGACCCTAGCGGATCCCATTAACGGGAAGTGGCTGAAGCGTGACTACTCGTAAGACTACCACTCTTATTAGCCAAGCATGCTGAATCTTTTGTTTTGCTTTTGGAACAATTTGAATTGTGTTGTAATATTAATGAATCATGACATGCTAAGTCTATATTTTGCCAAGAAATCAAAGAATTATCACATGCTCAAGATTTTTCTTACGAAAAAGGCAATAAGTTAGACATATCATGATCGAAGAAAATATGAACATAAGCATTCAAAGGGACCAAACCCGGTCATTTGTCCAAAAAAAAAAAGAGAAGAGACCAAAACTTGGTCATTTGTCCAAAAGAAAAAGCCAAGACTTGGCTACCACAAAACAAACATACAAACGCATCGAAATAAGACTAAGACATAGTCATAACAAAAGCATGAGCATAAGAATTACAAAAGTCAATCAAGGAGGCTGTCAAGGAGCGATCCACCGCGCTCAGGCCTAGGAACCACCCCTTCCGTGGACGTCATTGCAGCCTGATAAGCAGTCAACTCAGCTAAGGAGTCCTGTAGAAGGGCTATCTGGTGTTGAAGTGCTTTTATCTCATCCGCAAGTCTCTTGCCAAATAAATGTTGAGCCATCTGCCGCAGACGCTTCATCATGAATCCCAAATCAAAGCCAACATCCATAAGGTCTTGGATCACACTCCTCCATGCAAGGATTTGAGTCTTGGTCACATCTTCAAGACTAGACTCATCCATGGCAGCCAACACGCTCCCAAGCAAAGACATCATGGGTCCACCAAGCCCAATGCTAAGCTTGAAGCCCTTGGTAAAATCACTGTGTCCCGCAGACAGCCGCGACAAATAAGGCGAGCAGTCATTGGGAACCCAGAAGTCACCAAAGGGCACCAGAGGCCCATTGAAAGACCAAAAGAACTGCTCGGGATGAGGATTGGGTGCCCTTGCATCAAACTCTCTCAAAAAGGCAGCAACTTCACCAGACAAGCTGCCAACATCAACACTTGGACCGGCTTCATTAGTGGGCCTTGGTGGTGGACTAATGGCAGTAACTTCACCAGCGGTTCCTATTTCACCAACATCTTCCAACACATGTACGGTATCATCCACACCTACAAAAAGGAAGAAATACAAAGCAATCAAGCAAATGAGTAATGAAATTGCAACAAGCAAACTCACAATGAGATTGAGTCTACGGGACAACTCCCATGACTTAATCAAATCCAAGAATTTTCCGTAGGACAACAATCAAGTCCATGGGAACAAAAATCCTTCCGTAGGACGACAACCAAGTCCATGGAACAGAAAATCTTTCATAGGACGACAACCAAGTCCATGAGACCAGAAATCCTCCATGGGGCAACAACCAAGTCCATGGGAAAGGAAATTTCCATAAGACGACAATCAAGTCTATGGCAAAAAAAAACACATGTACATACATGCATCCATAAGACGACAACCAAGTCTATGGTAACCAAAAGGAAAGACTTTTCCATAGGACGACAACCAAGTCCACGGAACAAAATTTTCCATAGGACGACAACCAAGTCCATGGAACAGACTTTTCCATAGGACGACAACCAAGTCCACGGAACAGAATTTTCCATAGGATGACAACCAAGTCCATGGAAACAAAATATTTCAAACACCCAAATGGAAGCAAACATTAAGACGATCATAAGACATAAGACGATACCCAAGTCTATGGAAGCAAACATTTCATAAGACGATACCCAAGTCTATGGAAACAAACATTTCACAAGGCAACACCCAAGTCTATGGAATCAAAATACCTCATGAGACAACAACCAAGTCCATGGCAAAAAAAAAAAGTTTTCATAAGGCGACAACCAAGTCTATGAAAAAATAAAACGATGATCAAGTCTACGGGAAAGAAATTCCCATATGAAATGGAACTCCTTCCGTAGACAACATTCAACTACCAAAGGAAAACAAAGGAGGTTGAAATTCAAACTTACCTATATTTTCCAAGTGATCACTGCCAGCGGATGCATCCACCGCAGAAGTACCAGCATCCTCAATTGGAGCATCATGGCTTACGGTATCAACTCCCAGGTCCACCACGGACCCACTTTCTATAAGGCTTTGCGCGGGGGTCCTCTCAGGCACAAGGGCGCCACCAGCAACAGGGGAACCCTCACTGGAAAGACGACTGGCTGGTATAACGAAGCCACCAGCCGGAATGGCCCTAAGACTAGGGGTAACACCAAAAAGAGAAACCCCTTCCATGACGTGAGCCATGGAAATATCAAAACCTGCGGCAGACCAACACACAACACATGCAACATACATGAGTACACTGCTCATTTGTACAATTCGAAAAAAATAAGTACAAGTTAAGGCATAC
>OU015764.1:24428294-24723560 GCA_907173295.1 Fagus sylvatica
TCCCCAACAAGAGGCCCCCGAACCAGAAGAGGGGATCTCACAGCCCTCGTGTTTCGCAGTCAATGCAACAGATATCCCAGAATCTGCAGAAGCAGTAGAAGCTGCTGCAGCAGATCCTAAAACTTCTGCAAAAGAGGAACTTGAGGTAATCGATTTGAGTTCCAATTCCAATGTACATAGACCTGTTTCTATTAGTG
This sequence comes from Fagus sylvatica, assembly GCA_907173295.1. Classification (NCBI taxonomy): domain Eukaryota; kingdom Viridiplantae; phylum Streptophyta; class Magnoliopsida; order Fagales; family Fagaceae; genus Fagus; species Fagus sylvatica. Next base: position 24,428,492 of record OU015764.1, read on the forward strand.
CATCATTATCAGTTGAAGAAAGAACACATCTAATAGAATTGCTAAGAGAATATCAAGATGTTTTTGCTTGGCAATATGATGAAATGCCCGGGATAGACCCGAAATTGGTTGCACATTCTCTAAATGTTGAACCGGGTACTAGACCAGTGGTACAATCCATGAGGACCTTCCATCCGGAGGTCGAAGCTCAAATTACCCAAGAAGTCAAGAAGCTTACTTGCAGCTGGTTTTATCAAGCCAATACAGCATCCGCGGTGGCTGTCCAATATAGTCCCCGTGAAGAAAAAGAATGGTCAGATCCGGTGTTGTGTGGATTTCCGTAATCTCAACAAAGCATGTCCCAAGGATGAATTCCCGCTGCCCAACATGGACCTTCTGATTGATTCAGCTGCTGGTCATGCAATGTTCTCCTTTATGGATGGTTTTAGCGGTTATAATCAAATCTTTATGTCTCCAAGGGACGCTGAGAAGACTGCATTCCGCACACCTATTGGGAACTTCTATTACACCGTCATGCCATTCGGACTCAAGAATGCCGGAGCCACGTATCAAAGAACTATGACAGCTATGTTTCATGATATGATGCATCGTGAAATTGAAGATTATGTCGACGATATCGTGGTGAAATCTAAGACAAGGGGGGATCATTTTAGTATCTTGAAGAAGGTATTCGAAAGATGCCGATTATATAAGCTCAAGATGAATCCTCTCAAATGCGCATTCGGAGTTTCAGCTGGCAAATTTCTGGGCTTCTTAGTGCACCGGCGCGGTATTGATGTTGATCCAGCAAGATCATCTGCCATAGCCACTATGAAGCCACCAACTACACACAAGGAGCTGAAGAGCTTCTTGGGCAAGCTATCATACATAAGAAGATTTATTCCTGGCCTTGCTGCTGTGACTTCTACTTTTGCACCACTCTTGAAGAAGGGAGCCTCATTTCATTGGTCTACCGAATGTCAAGAAGCCTTTGAAAAGGTACAAAACATCATGACCAAACTCCCTACTGTTTGTGCACCTATTTCTGGAAAATCTCTTCGACTCTATTTAGCTTCAAATAGCCAAGCAATTGGGGCTTTGATAGCCCAAGAAAATGACAATGGGGTTGAACAACCCATCTATTATGTTAGCCGTACTCTTAAGGATGCCGAAAGCCGATACTCGGGGGCTGAGCGATCTTGCTTAGCTCTGATTTATGCTTCCCAAAGACTCCGACACTATTTTCTAGCTCACAAGGTCCAGTTAATGACTAAATCTCATCCCATCAGAAGTCTGCTGCAACGGCCTGTATTATCTGGCAGACTAGCACAGTGGCTTCTGCAGCTGTCACAGTATGAGATTACTGCTGAGACACCAACTGCTATCAAAAGCCAAGCCATTGCTGACCTATTAGCTCAGTTTCCCGGGGAAGACAACTCATTCATTACAGATGAAGTACCCGGGGAAATCAATGAAATATTTCTGGCAGGCTTGGCAGATTCTGTTTGGACCTTGAAATTCGATGGCTCATCAACTGCTACATCAGCAGGAGCTGGCATTGTTCTTTACAAGGAGGGTGCGGAAGCTGTAACTAAATCTTTCAAGTTTGATTTCCCTTGTTCTAATAATGCAGCTGAGTATGAGGCTTACTTAGCCGGATTAGCAATAGCATATGAGATGGGAATTAAGCACTTACGAGTTATTGGCGATTCCAACCTTGTGGTATGTCAAGCCCGAGGAGAATTCTCACTTAAAGAACCATCTTTGGCACCTTATAGAGCTCTGGCACAGAAATTCGAAACAAAATTCAGCACCTTCGAGATAGAGCATGCCCAAAGGAATGAAAACCGATATGCGGATGCTTTGGCCACTTTGGGATCTCAAATAACCTTTGAAGGTGAAGAAATGGATGTCACTATCTGCAAGAGGGTAGAACCTATTACTGAATCCTTGAAGAAAGAATTTGAAGAGTCATCTTCAGATCAAGAAGACTGGCGAGCACCAATCAAAGCCAAGCTCATTTCTCCTACTGTTACGGCAGACTTAAAGGAAATCAAGGACTACACCTTGATATCTGGAGATCTTTATAGAAGACTGCCTGGAGGAGTTTTGGCGCGCTGCATTAGCCTCAAAGAAGCAAAGGAAAGGCTGCCTGAAGTCCATGAGAAAACTTGTGGAGATGGAGGAGCTATCAGCCTTTACCGCAGACTTCAGCGGCTGGGATACTTCTGGCCAAACATGAGTGCAGAAGCAGCAGGGATACAAAGCCAGTGTCCAACTTGTCAGTTCCATTACAACAACGAAGAGGTATGTGCCACTTTTGTTTCTGCTGATTGGCGCACACCCTTCTTAGAATACTTGCTTGAAAGAATTTTGCCATCAAACCCCAAGGATGCTTATCGCCTTAAGAGGCTGGCCTTGAGGTATTTTGTGGAAGGAGGAACTCTCTTTCGAAAAGGCTTTCATGGAGAGCCACTTAGATGCCTTAGCCTATCGGAATCCCAAATGGTCATGAAAGAAACTCATGCGGGAGAATGCGGGGAACATCAAGGAAAAAAGAGGCTCTACCAATGCTTACTTACACTCGGATACTATTGGCCTACAATGAAGAAGGACGCGGCAGATTTTGTGAAAACATGCCATACATGCCAAGTCCAAGCCAATTTGATCCACAGCCACCCAACCGGTCTCCAAAATATGACTACACCTTGGCCATTTCATACTTGGGGGCTAGATCTCATCGGCCCTATCAATCCGGCCTCCGGTGGGTGCATTTGGATTCTTGTAGCTACCGAGTATTTTACAAAATGGGTAGAAGCTATCCCTCTCCGAAAGGCAACAGGTGCTGCAGTGGCTAACTTCATCCGAGAGCACATAATTACTCGTTTTGGCATACCGTACAAGCTCGTTACCGACAATGGTACTCCATTCATAAACAAAGATGTGCGGGAAATGCTAGAACACTACCGGGTCAAGCATCGACGTTCAACACCCTACTATCCTCAAGGAAATGGGCAAGCCGAAGCCACAAACAGAATGTTGCTGCGCATCTTAAGCAAAATGGTGTTTGACTATGGGAACGACTGGAAAGCCCATCTGGCAGATGTCCTCTGGGCATACCGAAGTTCACCAAAGACAGCAACAGGTTTTACGCCCTTCTCACTTGTCTATGGCACTGACACTATTTCTCCTACTGAATTGGTTGTGCCCAGCCCAAGGGTAATGCAAGGAAGTGAGTTAGAAGTCGATGCTAACATATGTGCTGAAGCACGTATGGCAGATCTGGAAGGACTTGATGAGGCAAGGGACTTAGCCAAGGCAAAGAGCCAAAGAAACTACCAAAAAATGGCTAATGTGTACAGCAAAGCCCTTCGAGTCCGAATCTTTGCGGAAGGACAAATGGTCTTGAGAGCCGCGGAATTCGTAAGAAGAAACTTACCATCTCCATCCAAGTTCTCCCCTAATTGGGACGGACCATACATTATCCGAGAAGCGCATGGAAGTGGTTATTACAGGCTATCTAAGTCTGATGGGACTGCCTTAGCAGATCCTATTAATGGAAAATGGCTGAAACACTATTACTCGTAGGATGCATTCCGGCAAAATCTGCATTGTGTATCTTACTTCTTTTGAAATAGCTTGTAAGCATTTTATGCTAGGCTAAGAGTAATAGGAGTTAAAAATGCCTTTCTTTTGTATTACAAAATATGTCAACCTTTTGTACAATGCAATTTAAGCAAGTCAAGTTGACGAAAAATCAAATTCCATTGTTCATAAACAAATGTACTTAACAAAATATGTACCCGAAAACAAAATGGGACCAAATACCATTGTCAAAGCCTACACATGGCTAACACATTACAAGAAAAAGGGAGAGTAACAAAAAGAAAAGGAGAGCAGTGGCTGATATGCTCAAGCCAGCAAGTCGTGGAGAGCTGATCCACCACTGGATTCTGCAGAAGCTCCCCTGGCAGCTGCTAAATCCCATGGGTTTGGCGCAACTATGTTCAAGGGCATCCCTCAATGCAGCAACACGAGCCTCAGCCTCCCTCAACTCCGCCAAAACCCTCCTACTGAAGATACCATGAGCTAACCTCCTCAAGTAATCAAGAATGAAGCCAAATTTGAAGCCTCCCTCAATTGCCTCTTGGACTACGGCTTTCCACTCAAGGATGTGAACTTCAGTGATGTCCTCAAGCCTAGTATACTCCATGTGAGCAAGCACACAGCAGAGGAGAGTCAGCAAAGAGCTTCCCACATGCACACCACGTCTGAAATACAACGAACACCTGCCATACTTGTCCCACAAGGCCTTCAAGAACCGAACTCCCCCTTGCGGCACCCGAAAGATCTCAAAATCAGGCCTTCCTATCATCAAAAGTCCAAAAGTGCTCGGCATGACGGGAACTGAATGATGTGCGATCAAACTCCCTAAAGAAAGCATCCATGTCAGCAAGGACGGAGGTTCTTGGCAATACAGGCCTGGCAGCAGGCACCAACTCTGGATGACCTCTGATGGCAGACTCCACTGCTGCAGACTGGTGTATTATTTCCTCTTCTGCAACAACTTCATTGCCGCTCCCAGCTGCAAAAAAGAAATGAAGGCAAAGAAGAAGGGAATTAGCTAAACAAAGTACAACAATACTAGTGAAGGCAAAGAGAGTAAACAAGTAAGTAAAATGCTTGATTAACATTTCTTTACTAAAAGCCACACTAGTTGTGAAATTATGTTAAAATGGTCAAATTCTATGGGGACAACAAATGGGAATTAACCCATGTCCACCTAGCTCACACAACAAACAAGATGGGGGAACGACAACTGAGCATCAACTCAGGTTCACCCAATGGGGAACAGCAACTAGGCATTAACCTAGGTTCACCCAACGGCGGATGGCAAATGGGCATTAACCCATGTCCACCGGTTTACCTAATGAACCTAATGGCGAACAACAACTGGGCATCAACCCAGGTTCACCAAATAAGGGACGACAAATGGGAATCAACCCATGTCCACATACAGCAAAGGACAACAACTGGGAATCAACCCAGGTCCACCAAAAGACGAACAACAAATGGGCATTAACCCATGTTCGTACATAAAAGAAGCAAGGACGACAAATGGGCATTAACCCATGTCCGTACACAAACATGGGCAACAAGTGGGCAATAACCCATGTCCATGCACAAAAAGGGACGACAAATGGGAATCAACCCATGTCCATCAAACTCATTTTCATCAAGAGTATGCAGCCGTAAAACAGTAGGCAAAAGATGGGACAAGACTCATAAAACCTATTGGTACTGGGTTCACACAGTCACAAAAGGTTATAGCCACAACATGATAGACAACAAGTGGGAATCAACCCATGTCTATTAGGCTCACTTAAGTGAAAAGGGATGTGAAAACAGCAAGCAATAGGTAGGAAGTCATTCTGTCTCTACTAGGCTCATGCTTCTATAACAACAAATTTGAAGCTAACAAAAGGCAAACAACAAATGGGCATTAACCCATGTCTGCCAAACTCACACAGCAAACAACAACAAGAAAAGACAGCAAGCAGGCATCAACCTATGTCTATTGCACCTATCAAGATCAGGTACTATGGCTATGGGCGAATAAGTGAGCATTAACTCACGCCTAAACAGCCTATAATCAAGAAACAAGAAATATGTATGTACAAATTCCATACATGACAAGCAAATCATTAAGTCATGTCTATATATATCAAGAAATCTCTGCCATCAAGTGAACAACAATGACAATATGTTGTTTAGAAGCAAATACCTGTTTGAGTTGGGCTCCCATGGGCTGCAACAGAAGCAGTAGCTCCTGTATCTGCTGCCTGAGCACCAGCTACATCACCTTCTGCTTCAACCAAAACCTCATCATAGCTATCATGAGCATCTGCCATATCTATATCATCAGCAGGGTCTGGAGCCAACTCCTCTCCTATGACTGGAACATCACTGCCAGGAATGACTTCTGCCTGGACAGGATCTTCACTGACAGCAACTTCTGTATGCTCAATTCGGGCTACGCCTGCATCAAAATCTGCATCAATCATAAAATTATCGTAAATCGATATATTTTCAACAAAAATATATAAGTACTACCTTCAGGGATCTCAGAAATATGTGTAGGACCCTCTTCACTGCCAGGAACTTCTCCAACAGCTGCTGTTGCAGTCTCACTTTCTTGAATGATTGTTGCAGCAGACACAGCAGCAGTTATGACTATGGGTGTGGAAGCAATGCCACCGGATTCAGGGAGAGGACTTGGAGGAGTTGATACCCTTACTGTGGCTGAACCAGTCCTCTCAGAATCTGTAGACACAATGCTCCCCCTTCGAGCCCTTCGGGCATATTGGCGAGTGGAAGGACTTGAATCGAGCAAGGAGGGATCCACGCGACTGCTGCTCCCAGAAGGGCCAGCTTGTACAGTACCACCACTGCTAGTCACAACTACTGGTGTAGTCTCCACAATTTTCTCAATACCACTGACGACTCCAACAGTCGCATGTTCTTCAACGGCTTCTTCTGCAGACATGGGTTTACTGGCAGATGCAACAGGAGGTGCTTTCAGATGAAGCTTCTGCAGCTTCCAATTCATCCATAGATACTTCATCATCTTCAGTATCAACCTCTGCTCTTGCATCCTTTTCCCCAGAAGAAGCACTTAAAAAGGCATCTGTATCCACGGAGCCAATATCTGCTGAACTAATATCTGCTGCAAAATCACCTGCACCAGAGACAGTTTCTGCTACGCCAGCTCCAACACTTTCTCTTCCAACCTCTTCTTCAACAGCTCCAGAGGGATCACTACTGGACGATGAACTGTCCAGATCATCCTACAAAAGGAAGAAGAAGAGGAAAATCATGAGGGCACTATTTTGCTAAAAGCAAAGCCCTACAATTAAATGCATACCGGTATCTCAATCGGGACGCGACTAGATGTGTCAGCCCTTTGCTTGGACTGCCACAAAACAAGAAACCACATCAACATTATAAAGAAAGCATATTAATTGACAGAATGGAGAGGCAAGAACGAAAAGCACTTACTCTCTTTTCAGAATAAACAACGCCTCGCGATGACTTGCGCGCGGCGACGCGTGCAGCAATGGATGAAGGTGCACCTGGAAATGCTGGAGGGACAAAAGTCTTCTTTCCAGCTCTGGTCTTCTTCACAGTTCTCTTACTTATAGGGGCAGAAACCCCCTGTGGAACATCTTCCCTAGTCAGTGGAGGACTTGCAGCAGCAGCAGCTTTCAAAACCAATGTTTCTTTACTGCCCTTCATGGCACTTGCCTTTTGTCTCTTGGAAGCCTGGGCAGGGGAATCTTTGCTCGGAGTCTCTCCTTTACTGGACCTTTCAGGCTGTTTCCTCTTTGCAGCAGAAGCACCAGTAGGAACATTCCTCTTTCCTCTGCTAGATGGTGCTTTTCCGGACGCAGCGACATGCGGATGGTCCCTTAACCATAAAGGAGGGTGAGGACTGCCATGTGTCACCCACCGTGAATCCTCATGATGCCATACGACATAGCCCAAGCTTTGGCGATTTGCATAGGTAGTCATGGTGTTGGTGGCGACAAACAAGCGGGGATGAGGCAATGGAGAAGTATACGACTCCAGCAAATGGGAAATGTCTCCCCTCCCACTATTTCTGAACTCCACCATGGCAGCCATTAGTCCCCTCCAATAATTACTCATACCCGTGGTATAGGCACCAACCCTATCACCACTTGGAATAATGACTCGAACAGCAGCGCTGCTCCAGTAAGCAAAAGCTCTGTTTCTCAGAAACGGATTAAGGGTAGGAATCTCACCTGCAGCAACCCCCATAACAGCAGGAACCTCTTGGTCAAACCCAAATTGCTTCCTCACTCTATGAGCACTGTAAACCGTGAATCTAAGTCCATCAGAAGACAGTACTGGCAACCAGCCAGCGTTGGTGGCAGAAAGATAAGTCAATGATGCAGTATCTCCAGCAACAACACTATAATCTTGAGCTTCTATGTTGGAGAATCCTGACATCACTGACTCATACATAAACCCACGATGGGATACTCCATATGGTCTCCAGCAGACTTTACTCTCATTGTCCAGGGAAGGAATTAGACTGTGATCATAAAACTTACTGCCTACCCAGCGGTACACAGCAGGCACATCACCTTGGAAATCCCCAACATTGGCTACAATTCCATCTGGCATCGATGCAAACTTGTTTCGACCTTCGTAAGGTTTTCTACCTTTCCTTATATACTCAAGAGCATGCTCCCAAAGGAATGTGTGCACTATGGATGAGTTGAAGGCCGTGGAGGCAATGTGACAAGATGCCCCAGCCAACTCCTCAGCGTGTAACAAATCCAGCTGAGTGTAAATCTGCCCCAGCAGCAGAGGAGCAAGGGGAAAACAAACCCCTGCAGCAATTTTAACAGCTAATGGAAAATATAAAGGCTTGATAGAATAGGCAGGGTGCTCACCAAAAACACACTTGCTGAGCCAGTAGGCTACAAAAGCAGCCCTTCGGATTGAAGGTTCGGTCTCCCTGTTGAAATGCTCCATCCAAGCCTTAAATCTTGCTGCTTGGGTCCCCAAAGCAATGTTCTTTCTCCCAATATAATCTGCCAGAGCAGATTCAATCTCCAACTCCTCAGGGGAAAGTATCAGATCTGCTGGGCCCTGATCACCCAGGATTGGCAGCAGCCAATGATTTTCTACATCCTCCAATGTAACAGTCATCTCACCGTGAGCAAAAAAGAATGTGTGTGTGGACGGGCACCACCTCCGCACCAGTTGCCGCAGCGCTTCGGTATCACGGTACATATTTGAACCTCTTGAAATAAGAACAGAACGGAGTACACCAGCCCGTTCCAAACAGTCACAGAATTCCCTATCAGACAACTCAGAATCAATCCAATCTGCCCATTCAACGGCCCTTGAGCATTGGAAATCAAAAACAAGAGGTACAGCGAGCATCTCATTCCTCTGAATCTGAAGATCCCGAATCTCTCGGAAGTTTGGAGTCCAGGCCACATCTGCCCCAGCATCCTCTCTTATAACCAGCCACTCCCAATCTGCCGGTGGTGGTTGGAGACCTGCGGGGACGGAAGGGAACCTCTCACTACTTCTGTACCATGGGTCTAGAATGGGTCGGCCTAATATGTCTCCGTGAGGCTCCGGTGATCCCAAAACAGACTCAGAGCTACTGCCATCGGCTTCTGGATCTCTCGGCGTTCTCACGCCTCCCTTGCCGGCGGAACTGCCACCACGTCCCTTCATTGGTTTCTTTGAAGAGGACGCCATCAACAGCAAACAGAAAATACAAGAACAAGAAAGAGAAGAAGAAGAAAAAGAGAAGGAGAAGGAAGGAGAAGAGCTTCGGTTCTTTTCTTTTCTGTCAAGCTCGTCCTTAGCTCCTTGGAAATGTGAGAAACGGTTGAATAATGGGGAGTCAACTGAGTGGTTGAGCCATTAAGGTGGGGAATGGCAGCCATTAATTCAGGCTGCTCCTTGAAAATAGGGGCCACTATCACCAGGTATGTCCTTCCCACTCCTCCACTATTTCCCCAGAAAAATGAGCCACCACCTTTCTTTCTTTTTTTGAAAAATACCCGCCAAGAAGAAAACTGAACAGTTATTTTTTGGCTCGCACGTGACTCACCATGAGTAAGTCACGGGCTCGGGGGGCTAAATGTACATGCCCATTTTTTGATCAAATAATTGTTGGGCCCCCAATAAAATATTTGGGCTTTAATAAGTTAGCCCAATAAGCCCAACCCATTTAAATGTCCCAAAAAATGTCAATACTTGGGCTTATTTTAAAGTGCCTTGACACAATTCTAAAAAGCCCACAATCTAAAACATATATGACCCAATCCACTAAAATGCCATAAATAGTACCTAATGAGCCACCTGGGCCCACTAAAAGGGAATTTCGGCACTGTTCACAAACCCAAAGAAAACTCATGTGAAGCCCATAACCCAAGGTGTGCTTATTATACAATTATTTGGCCCAAATGCTATTAAAATAAAGGAAGGGAAACAGCTGGAGCCCAAATGGCAACCAGCCCCAAAAAATCCAAATGGTTGAATACAGCCAACCCGTGGGACCCACGAAGTCTGAAGAGAAACTGACAGAGCAGGGGCTGTGTATCTGCTGTGGAGCCCACGACATGTCTTATTTCACTAAAAGAGAAGAAGTGCAACAGCTCCCATCTTCTCCAACGTGACAAGAGCCATGGAGATACCATTTTCAAATTATTCAAACACCACCAGCTCAGTCCAGCTCTACACTCCACCGGAAATCATGAATTCTGGTACTGTTCACGTAGCAGACTTGTGCACAACAGCTCAAGGACCACTGGCAGCAACCAAAATAGGCTGGAAATAAAGAAGTATGGTGGAAAAGCTAATGGCCATGTCCATTCCAGTCCTAGAAGGACTCAGGGAGTAGCTCCCACGGCCCAGACCCGTGAGGAAGCTACTCTCCTTATGTTGATCTGACTTGAGGAGTGTGGTTTGGTGGAGGGGAGTTAGTTCCAAGACTTAGGTAACCATGAACTATTGTCATTAGGTCTGCTGGGGGGCACAGTGACGAGTTTATGGAAACCAAGTCACAAAAGACATGCATAAACCCAACTTTACACTAAAAATCCACTAACTAAACAGTGGACACCTCTGACAAAACCATTTCAGAGGGAAAACAGGCCTTACCCTGCCAAGAGGGAAGGACCATAATCATTTTAGCTAACAAAACACTCTCTTTGACCAACACATGGGATAGAGGGTTAATCTTGGAAATAAACAAGATTAAGGGAAGCCAAAATCTCGTTTTTAGGCAACCCTAATTACATATATATAAGGGACTGATGGCATTCTTAAGGCATCAGATCTACCAGCCCCAAACAGAACCACCCAAAAAGAAAAACCAGAAAAGGAAGAACACTTCCAAAAACTCAAGAAATTACCACAACAAAGATCCAAGGAGAAAAGGCCCTCGAAATGGGTTTCCTGAGATCATTCCCAACCTAAAAAACACCAATCAAAACTCCAAAGACACATTCTCGTCTGAAAAGATTGGAATTCACAACTCAACATCTTTCTCCCCAGAAAAAGCTCTCCTGGCAGATGTCTGGGCAGAAATCCTCAAATATCTTTATAAGAGCCACAATGGTTCTTTATTATTGATTTTAGCTCCATAAAAAGCCCAAACACAATTCTCTCTTACCCTTATGCATGTCTTACTGGGACTGACTCTCTCCCAACAAGTCAACACTCTTTTAGTATCAACAAGTGCATTATTTATTCAGAGGTCTTGCAGCAGATGTCAACGACAGTATGCAGAACATGTGTTTTCATCATTTTTTGACTGAAGATATTCTGTTTCAAGCCTGATCCAGCCCAGGAACAGTGAGAGGCTCGGCCCAACAACTGATTCCTAGGCTCCTTATTAACAATATTGCTTTGATAAGTTTTCTTGTCCTTGTTCTAATTTTATTTGGGTCCTTAAAACATGGGAAACATATGAGCTGGTACTTTTGTGTTAAGATCACTGTGTTTCAAGTTTGGATACAGTTAAGGAACAGCAAGTGGCTCGGCCCAGTGACTGTTCTTTAAATTTCTTGTCGGTTACAATACTTCTATGAGCCTTTAGTCCTTCTCCATATTTATTTGGGCTTTATTATCTTGGTTTATTAAAATACTTTTTGGAAGTATCCCATTAGCCCTTGGGCTGAGTTTATGGCCCTCGGTTGAATCTTGGGTTCGACTACCCCTTCTCTAAAGTTCAAGTCCACGTAGTGATCGCCCTCGGCACGCCGCGTGGCAATACAACAAAAACACCCCTCACAACATGCCTACCTTGTTAGCCGGGAATTCCCAGTCCAAATCAAGACCATTGAAGCCGAATTTTCGAGCTACTTGTATGGTGGAGCTTATAAAAATAGCACGTGTTTGCTTGTGACTAACCATTTTTGAGAACACTATTATAATGGTGTGGGACATAAAGAAGTGAAAGAGATCAAATAAATGTTTTTTGGTAGACTTAAAATATTAGCCACAGGGCAAAAATAATTTTGTTTTTATTAATTTGTATAACTGCCTTGTCTCCACTGTTTATGTAAGGGTCACATTTCTAATTAAACGAATATTAATTACTAGTTGCTCATAAGAACTGGCCGTGTCTTGTAAGTTCTAATGTGAATTATTTTACTAAAAGTTTTAGATGGTGAATGAAATGGCATAGAAAACTAATTATGACATCTTCTAATCATAGATGATCTTCTTCTTTCTTCCCAATAATAAGTGCTCTTTTAGTTTTTTTAATAGAAATTTTTTTAAATAAGGATAACATATTAGGTTAAATTAAACATTTGTTTACTATATATTTAAAAGAAGAGCTTCATTTGAGCCAAGAGTCTTGATATGAATGTTATGCATGTTTTTTGACCAAGTATAAATGGATCTTGATTCTAGTGACTCCTATATATATTTAGTTAAAAGAAAAATGAAAGTGACTTTTCGTTATAATATTCAGGATAAATTATACTGACATTCCTTTCTTTTGGGGAAACTAAACTCGTTATACCCTAATTTGGGGAAATGACACTCCGCTCTCAAATTTTCAAAATAATTAACACTCAACACTCTTTTCTCCCAATTTTTAAAGAAATATTCCTTTAAAAATTGGGGAAAATAGGGTTGAGTGTTAATTATTTTGCAAATTTGGGAGTGGAGTGTCATTTCCCTAAACTAAGGTGTAGCAAGTCTAATTTCCTCAAAAGAAGAGGGTGTCAATATAATTTACCCAAAAAAATATTAGAACTTTTGGATCAGAGTATCGGACAGATCCAATAAGACGTGCCCACAATTAATGTACCCAGTCCAATCCATAAGAGTTGCATGTATTCCTTAGTTTTCTACAAATAATTACACAAAAGTTCCAATAATTACCGATGTCTAAAGTTTGTAAATAGATGGTAATATCAAATATTCCCATTGGGTTGAAATGTGTGTAAATAATGAGAAATAAAAGAAAAATGATCAAGATCCCCTAGAGAGAGGAAATAAATAGTTCAGATTAATGCCAACTCATCAATCTACTAACTACCTAAAAAAAAAAGACTTTTTTTAATATCTCACTAACCAAACATTTATCTTGTAAAACTAACCTTGTTAGAGAGAGGAAATAACTAAGGAATTGATAATAAAAAATACAATGCTATGACTCTTTTTAGTCATTGTCAAGACAAGGGAAAAAAAAAAAAAAAAAAAAAAAAAAAGACTTCCAATATATTGAGTCAGAAGTCATAAAAAAATAAAAAAATAAAAAACTCTTGTTCGTAAAGAACTCAAAAAGGCAGTGAAAAAAAAAAAAATAGAGAAAAGAAGCTCTAACTTCTTTGAGTAATTGTTAAAAAAAAACAATGAACTTTTTAGTTATAAAAACCCAAAAAGGCACAGATCAGTAAAAAAAAATAGAGAAAAAAATCATACATATACATATATATAAGTAAAACCCATATCTCTACCGTCACAAAAAATTTATGCTATAGAACAAAAAGAGTGTAGAGAGAGCAGCAAAAAGATAAACATACATTACCCCAATTTAGATTAATTGCAGAAGATGATGAAGAAAGTGCAAAAGGTTTTGAAAATTTATTGGATAATTTTAGATGGAGTTTGGCTGAAGTGTCTTTTGGGTTCTTTCTCTTTCTCTACATTACCGTGACCATTTTTTTTTTTTTTTCTCTAAACGTTAATGTCAATAAATAAAGTCTATTAAAGTTATTTGTTTTGTTTCAACTTTTTTTTAGGGTTTAGTTAGTGGATTGATGAGTCGGCATTAATTCTGAACCATTTATTTTAAATGGAAGGTTAGGATTAAGTGAATTTTATGTGATAAAATTTTCTAAGAACTCTAAAAGATCTTGATCAGAAGAAAAATATTTCTCATGTCTATCTATTTTTTAACTCTTTATGGGAAGATGGTTAAATGATATATTCGAGTATCTTGTTCTAATAATAAGCGCTACCACAAATAGAGACATGGAAGAATTGCTAGTAATTTGAAACAATGATTGATTCGATCCTAAATAAAAGAACTCGTTCATTGAAGAAAAGAAAGTGACAACAAAAGATTTCATCCCCATATATCATACTCGATGCTCCGCTTGGATAGGTTCAGCTTAATTTACCTGGGTCTAGTCAGGCTAAGCTTGGCCCCTCCGCTCATAAATACATCTACAAACAATAGATTCTTTCAAATTATGAGAAGGTACTTGTAATAATTCACTTAATTTTTTAAGCGAACAATACATAAATTGCCTTTACATAACTTTCTCGATCATTTCCACAGTTCCACTAGTGCTGGTATGCAGTTAATCTATAAACAATATATCACTATCTAGAACAAACTTATATTATATTTTTACCACTACTTGGAGCTACTGACATGCATGCATAGTTGCGCAAAGCAAATGATAACTTTTAAAATTACATACGGTACATCGATTTTGCTACCCAAATTGCTTTTGACTCAATGCACTTTAATTTGTAGAGTTGGGACACCAATTATGAGATCGAGGTGTGGTGAATATTATTTAATAGAGAGGTATTTGACGCGACGTGACTTTTTTTTCTCTTTTTTATTTTTTTTTTGGGTTGAACAAAAGCTGGAGTCTTATTATTATTATTTTTTTGGTAAAATTTTATTATTATTATTATTATTATTTAATATAAATGAAGTTTTATTATTGAAAATCAGACTGTACAATAACAAAAATAAGAGTAGGTGAGTCTTCTAGTCAAATCTGTTCAGAATGAGAGGACGGAACTTATGTAACTAGCTAGGGCTTGAGCAGCTCTGTTACAATGTGCATTAAGAGCATTCGCATTAGTATCAATATAAATTTAGCTAATTTGATACAAAAAAAAATATCATTTTTTTCTATTTATATTATATCAGTCTTTTTAATTTCTTCTCCATTTTATTAAAATATTATTATTTTCTCTCTCCTCTCCATCCATTTTTTTTCCTTTCTTTTCCCAACTTTCCCAATTCTCCTTATAGTCAGAAAAACAAACCTCCAACACGTGGGCTCCTCCGGCAACCAAACTCAACCCACTCACCCACGGCGACCAAAACTCAACCCACGGCAACTAAAACCCAACACACTCACCCACGGCTCTTTCGGCAACCAAAACTCAACCCACAGCAACCAAAACTCAACCCAACACCCACGGCTCTTCCAGAAATAGCACCACACCCACGGCACCAAATCTGCTCCGGATAAAAACCTACAGCCTCCACAGCACCAGATTGGCATCAAAACCCATTCAAAACCCACGAGTTTGCTCCAGATCGATTCCGATTGGCTACACCATGACCATCCTCAGCAAGTTTCTTCCAGATCTGGTGCGAAGTTAAGAGAGACTTGCTGAGGCCGGATCTGGCGCGAAGTTGAGAGAGAGAGAAAATAATATTTCAATCACACGTTTTGGTTTGTTGATAAACAGTGGCTCCTTCGAACGAGTGAACTACTATAGCAAAGCCAAAAAATTTATACGGTTTGTTGAGGCTGACGCCGGTGGATTTTGGGGGTTTTTCTCCAAACTTTTGGGTTTTCTACGATTTGAGTCGTCTGATAAAAATGTTCTAATGCTTGAAAAACTAATAATTAAGAGAGCACTTTAGTGGTAACTTTTTTTTTCTTTTCTTTTCTTTCTTTCTTTCATTATTATTATCATTATTATTATTATTATTAAGACACTCTTTAAGTGTCTGTAAAAATCATACATAGATTAAATCAATGGGGTGTTCTTTTTATAAATAAAAAAAAAAAAAAAAAAATTATTTAGTTATTAAAACTTACACTATTTGGACATTCGTCCATTCTTGGTAACGCCATTGTCAATTTGGAACATTGAGATAAAGTTAGCTCTCAAGCAACTTATAATTTATAAAGACCCTCTTAAGATAGTTTGAAGAGCTAATTCCTTGCTTGCATATTTTACCATTAGGCCAAGAGGTCATATGGAAACAAGTATTCATATCCATTCACAAGAAATAATATCATTGAAATATATAGATTCGTTATTACATATATATCTTTGAAATGAATTTTGTGAGAGAAAACATAAAAGGGATAATTGTAAAGTCAGGATAGGATTCGAAAAGAATATGTTCATATATGTTTAGCTACTTCGTGAGATATGCAATCTTTGTCGGTTCACCACGCTGACAATATAATATATGCGGCAGCCACTGAGTTCAACTCCTTTCAAGTTTCAAGTTAGACACGGAGCCATTTCGATGAAGCTTTTAAGTAAGACTAAGACCACACAGATGTGACTAAGAGCCCACGTGTGCTGTTCCGTGCTTGTCTGTGTCTTTTCTTCCTTTCTTTCCCGACCAGTTCAGCTGTTCAGGTACAAATACAATCTATTCTTCTCTCACCTCAGCTAGTCTTAATGGTAATGGAAATATTCTCAATGAAGATTTGTCTATACAAAAATTGTGACAGTAAAAGAATGCTTTTGAATCTAGCTAGAATAAATCACTTTACTCTGAACAACTTTAGCAAGAATCTGTGTTACTTATGTTACTAATTGTTCAAATCAAAGTTAAAAATGCTATTTGGATGTCACAGTTGGTTTCTTTATAGGAAAGAAATATTTTTACATCGGCATATATATATATATATATTACCAAAAAACAAAAAAAAGGAGGTATATATATATATATATATATATATTGGAGGGGAAATAAATCGGGAATAGTCAAACTGGACTTCGGAATCAGGAGTTTTACTGAATCATATGAATCTGTAGTTCGGTCATGACCGAGCCAGTCGATCGTGTTCGGTCTGTGCCAAATTATGTATTTGTTCGGTTTTATTAGCTAAAATGTTGTTCGGTTAAAACTAAATTGAATCGAGATTATTTCCGAACCCAGCCTTAAATGCATAAAATATCTAGGGCAGAGAGCATCGAATACATCACCTGGTTTAAACTCTAAATAGGCGGCAATGAATTGATGTTTACTTTATCGTCCATAAATGCATAAAATATCTAGGTAAAGGAGTGTTGAATACGTCTTATATATCAAACCCAGAATAGAATATAATGGATGATGATTAAAATCATTCATTAAAACTGACAGAACGTGGGTTCTGAGAAAAAATGAGCAAGAACAAGTTACCTAAATATCTCTGAACATCGGCAGAGTTAAGATATTGGGAAGAGGGATAATGAAATATCTTTAAAATATCTCATGTTAAACCCGGATATAAATAGAAAAAAAGGCAATAATTAAAGGTACGTGAATTTTTACTAAACAAAATTCTTTTAGCTCTGTTTTCCAAGTTCTTAATCATCTTTTGATCCAAAACTGACTAAGGCATCGGAGAGCTAAAGGCCAACCCCCACTGGGTTGACCAAGGTTCTAACGATCCATTATGGTTTTAGTTGTTTCTTATTGCAAGATAAAGGGAAGATGTTCAGACAAACCTCATAAGAACAGTATTCTTGTCTTCGAGTCAGCTTTTCTATTATTGTTACATCTTATGTTCCTCCATATATATATAATTATATATGAACCTAATGCCTCTAGAAGAAACAAGAAATTGGCCCCCAACCCCAAACGAAGGACAGAACGGGCCTAATACCCCTAAACAAATCGAATGTAGGCCCAAATAAAAGAACAAAGTGGGTTCAATGCCCTAGACGCAGTTGTAGACTCCGACCTCATTTTGGATTAAATTGTAACTAGGGTCGTAGTGATGTAAATTTTATTTCCCTGTTTTGTAACTAGGACACAATGCTATGTAAATTCTCATTTTTAGACCAATGTAATTTATTTCAATTTAATTAAGTTGAGGTTTTCTTAATTTTCTTTGTAATAAAATAATTAAGTTGCGATTCCAATATACCTTTAACTGGGGATGATCTACAATAAAATGTCCACCATGAGATTCCCTACAGGAGGATCCAACTAATGGTCCTCTTGCACCATGCAATATTATTTGAGGAGGCAACCCTTAAGAACCTCCACTTATTGCAAGTTTTCTCTACAAGACAAAACGAAATCATCTAGGAACATGATTTGTGTAATTGTAGGCCCTAACCTAACAGACTTTGCACCTTTTATGGAGGCTTGAATCATTTCCTTCTCAATGAAAATGACTTCTTGGCACATGATGAAAAAGATAGAGATTTGAGATCCCTTGTCCTAAGCCTCTTTTTGAACATCTAGGTGGAGGGGAAAATGATACAATTGATATGCACTAGTTCATAAGATCCACAAATTTCTCCTTAAAATCAAACTTCCTCCAAACTCTACTAATAATTGGTGGTGATTCCTCATTAATATCAGCACCCAACTCACACTCTCTCTCTCTCTCACTCAAAAAAAGGCCAACTATGTTTGCAAAGCGTGGCACATGATTTAAGGAAATATAATATGGAAAAGGAAGATTGCATGAATCCACTCCAAATTTTATTATATTGTGGGCACATATCCCTTATGGGAGACAACATTAGCTAGACGTACAACATGCATAACCATTTCATCAAGATACACTGTTCTTCCCCCCTAAACTGTTTCAACTTAAATCATGTGACCCCAATAAGCCAGGAATCTTAAGATTTTGCACCTCCCATGAATCTTCTAGATATTGTACATTATAAAACAGTGTGTACTGTGTTCTCTATTTTGGTGAAAAGAGGGTATGATATCATGCAAGAATGAAACTCCTTCAATAGATGTTAATGGGCACTTAATGATGATGTTTTTAGATTATAAATATACTTATTGGGATCTTATTTGGACTTTGGATCCATATGGTGGTGTTAAATCCTTAGCAAGATTAGTTGGAACTTGGAAGCTACTCGATAAGTAATTTCTCATCAATCTTTTCCGTTAAGATTTTTATTTCTAAATCATGATGCAATTGACCACTCATTGAATATTATTATAGTTTAAACATAAAGCTGACGGACCCCTTTCAATTTTCTTTTTTAAAATTTCCTTGTCAAAATCCTTCGATTTTATTCAGTCTAGCCCTTTATCAAAGTTATTCTTATGCATTCGACAAGCTAGCTTATTTATTTAAGTGTGAGTTGGTTTATTTAAGAAGTTTAATTTATTTGTTTGAAATCATGTTTTATTTTTAAACAAATAAAACAAGTGACAACAAATAAATTTAACGTATTGTGAAGATAATTAATGATAAATTGCAAGATCAAATAATTAACCTGCACTAAAGCGGAATCCTATTTTAATAGTTTATCCTTAAAATACAACCATTGTTGTCACTGTCTAGTCACCAAGTTGGTCTTATTTTGGATTGATACTCGATCTACAACTTCCTAGTTCCTTGTGACAGAAACAAAAAACAAAAAGAAATGTTAGGGATGATAAAATTAAGATATAGTTCGAGTTTATCTTTTCGTGTCGCCGTCTTCCTCACTTTACTTCTTCTTTTTTCCCTCTTTAATACATAAGTACTAGTCCATAGTGATAAGAACCCACTAAAATATATAATGAATGATTAGATGATGTAACTTTCCATGCCATGTCTGAAAACCACATACAATAGTTTTTTTCCACTCAAAGGACACACAAAATAGTGGGCATTCAACTATATGGTGATTTGCTAGCTTTCTAGTCATCGTCTTACTTTAATACTTTTGCCACCAACCTTCGAAAAGTAACGGGTTTGTTTGTATTATCTCGTGTGGATATGACCTATCTCAATGAAGTCGTCACTTTATGAAATTTTATTCGTGAGCATTTCTTGATCATTTATTTAATTTATTAATAAAATGTGGATTTGACAACTA
This sequence comes from Fagus sylvatica, assembly GCA_907173295.1. NCBI lineage: Eukaryota > Viridiplantae > Streptophyta > Magnoliopsida > Fagales > Fagaceae > Fagus > Fagus sylvatica. The sequence continues at coordinate 24,448,313 of OU015764.1, forward strand.
TCATATAAGAGGAATGAAGATACTGTTTGAAATATTTTTGAAAATTAAAATTTGTTAACTTAGTATTACACATTACTTATCAATATTAAGAAGTGATAGGAGAGAATCATAAATGGTGAGTAAGGTAAAAATAATTCCATTTAAATGAAGGAAATAAATATTTGTACAGTATTGCATCAAAATAAATTGGGTTTTGAGTCTTACCTTGATATTTAGTCCCAAAAAAAATAATTCAATAGTTTGAAAATTGAGATTTGAATCCTAGATGTTTTATTTAGATAAACCAAGAGTTACCAATCAATTAAGGTACAAGACATTTGACATATTTATTAATTGAAACTTAATGAAGAATCGTACACACAATGGAAGAGTACGAACTTCCCACTACTTAATTTCCACATCCTCCAAGCCTCGCCAATGAGCTCCACATGCTCCTTTCCTTATTAGCATGTAGTTACCACAATATGAGTGTGTACTATTCATAAATCCAATCTCATGACTATTAATTGATGGAGTCCTAGAACAATGAGAGCAATAGAGAAGGGAAGTAGCTAGGCCAGGGTTTTCCCTTTGTAGGTGGATGGCAATGAGAGAGGCCATACTTTTTTCTATACACATTTCTATCTAGAATAAGTTGCTTAAATAGTATTTTAAAATTTTGTGTTTATAAACATACACACACACTACCCCAAAATGGTAAATCAATATTAATTGCTACCGAAATATTTTGTTACCTAAGCCGAAATGGTCTCCAATACGGTATTGATAACTTTGATTGTGATCCAAATGGGCTTTAAGAATCTTTTTCCCCACTCGTTTACTATAGTAAAATTAAAGTGCACATAAAATCATCATATCAACATTGAGGATTAAGCAATTTTAATGGTATCCCATCAAGCTTGGCCCAGCCAAGTAGTGAATACATACGAGATTTTGCGTAAACTTAGATATTACATGCATTTAACGTGCTTGGATTCTACGCTAAATCAAAGAATTATACTGAATCAAACACTTTTCTAGATAAATAAATCAATAAAAAAAACATAATAACTAAGCATTAAAATCATAAATAAATTAACATACCAATAGAAGGTTGGGTTTCACCCCTTACCTTAGCAAAACTACTAACAAGACAATACACGAAGTAAAACTCTAAAACTTGAAAAGAACTCTAAGAGTAACCTCCTTTCGTGCTATGGCGGCTGCCTCTTTAAAGTTGACATGATGAACCCTTAAATAGGTTTACAAATCCTAATATACCTAGAATTTTTGTACATTAAAAATCCTTGATTTTTGGGCTCTACTTGACCGTCTCTTTCGACCCATTATACGTCAGAATTTGGAAATAATTATGAAATATGAAATTTTATCTCTTTGAATCAGCTTTCTAACCCAACTTAAATTGCCTCAATAAAATACGTGAGCTGAAAGTTATGGACCAAATACTGAAACGTGCACAAGCTAGAATACTAGTTCGAATTTGACTTAGATTTTTTGCGATTTTCTTTTGATTCCTTGCCATGTTTGGAGTCCAATTAAATTGGGCTAACCTTCGTTAACTTCATTAAGATCCATAACAAAATCAAGTCTATTAGATCTCTTCATAATTGTTCTCACGTCTTTCTAGATAAAACTTACTCGAATTAATTCTAATCCCCTTTAAAGACATATTTATGCATTAGAATACATTTTAAGCACAAAACTTATTATTTGACATTATTCCAAAACTAAGGATAAAATGTACTAGCACAAAATGAGTATGATAATATTTACTAATAATGATGTAAATATGCAAACTTAAGCTATTATCAAGTGGTATTCACACACTACCATCCAAGGGGTAACAACAGGCACCAAGTTTGTATGTATGAGGTAAGAAGCAAATAGAATATCTACAAAGATGGCTAACAATAAGTTGATAAAGAAAGAAAAAAAATCTCAAATGAACATGATATATAAAAGGAAACATTCAAAGTGTTAAAATACACAAAATGATTCATGATAGAGAATAATAACAATAATAATAATAATAATAAAATGCTTGGACAGCCTGTGTTAAAAGAATGATGCACTCCATAGTTAAGGTTTTTTTGGGTGGGCAAGGGGAAATTGCCTCCCCCCTCGACCCCCTATCTTGAGGAATTATTACATACAACGGATTAATTAGGCTAGTCAATCATCTTTTCACAAGGGGTGTGGGTCCATACATAGGGAAAAAAAAATTGTAAAATAATATTCTTTTGAAGACATGATTTTTACCGTTTAAATCATATTTCTGAAACACGATTTCACCTATAAATAATAATCATGTTTATAAAACACGATTTCTAAAGTCGTGCTTTGAAAACACAATTTTAGATGAATGTTTGCAAAATGAGATTTTCAAGCATTTTGACCATTAAAAGTTAAAATCGTAATTTAGAAACACGAATTTAAAAATAGACTATTCTCCTAAATTATTTAAAAACAATACCAATTTAATTGATTAATATTAAAAAAAAAAAAAAAAAAATTCTGGCAAAAAATAAGACGGGCGGAGTCCACCCATTGTATGTAGCAATTTCTCCCCTGACTATGCACTTACAGTACAGGTACTAGAAATTTTCTTTTGTTTTCTTTTTTAACCAAAAAATAAGATTCCCGCCCGCTATATTTCTTAGCTGGCAAGCAGCTAGTCATACGTAATTAGAAAAATCATAGCTCAACGTGAACTCGAGAATTAAACTAAATAAAGTAATTGAAAGTTTATGGAAATCCCAATGTCTTTTTGTTTCTATATTTGTCTTTTATACAAAAGTGTTCTCAAACTTTGATAAATCTGATCTGACCAAAACCATGAAAGGGGACTGCACGAAATAAAAATTACTACAAGAATGAACAAAAAGGATAGATGCAAAGACAATACTGTGTGTGACCTTGCAATTGTACTTTCTCTTTTCCCTTAATCGAAGATATTGTTAATTATATATTATGTATGTATATCTTTAAATATGGCACTTTTGCTAGAGAGATGGTTTTGGAGAGGGGGTTTTCAATATCATTTGTGTTTTGCCTCGTTGGGCTTAATTATTAGACTCTGATAGATAAAGGCTTTTAACCCTCAAAAGAGAAAGCTGAAAATGTCACAAGACTGAAAAGGAATCAGTTATCTAGATAAAAAGTTAGCAAAGAAGCAAATACTTATTTAGTTTTTTCTTTTGGTTTAGACCTCCAACAGTAGTGAAGCACGCGTAAGCGTGCTTTCAGACTGCAATCCACCAAAGAGCCTTTCTTGTGGTGTCAACACTCAACTCAACATGCAACACCACGCGATAACTCCATTTGGCAGCGGAAATCAAATTCGCTTTATGCCATGCCATCGAAACCAACACTTAAATTGCTCAAAAGTTGACCTAAGCGATTAAAATGCTAAAAACATATTTGATAGTATTTCATTTTCAAATAAAGAAGTTCTTTTCTAAAAATCATTTTGAAAACGACCCCAGATATACATCTTAAGATTCCTAGAAAATGAAGGTCCTTCGACAACTAAGAAAAGCTAGATTAAAACGAATTTCCAAAATAAAAATCTGGTTCAATTTTTAAACCCCACCCTTTTTGGCGTTGAATTTCATTTTCGCGATATGGGTCTTCATTTTCTAATCTTGGTGACATTATTGTACCGAAAGGAATTTATATTCCTATTATGTCGGTGAACTTTTCGACTACTCCACTTTATTATGGAATAAGGACATGGACCATTCACCTTGGACAAATTTGACATCTCAAAGTTTTAGCATTGGTGGTTAAACTGAATGTGGATGCTGGTTTTACAAATGATAATGCCTCAATTGCGGTTGTGGCTAGAGACTCTTTTGGAACCATTGTTGGTCGAAAAACTGCAGTACCACGGACCCATGCATAGCTGAAGCACTTGCAATAGCCTGGGCCCTTCAACTAGCAAGGCTGGAAAAGTTTCTGGATATTCAAGTGGAAGGGGATGCTCAAGTTTGCATCAAAGGTTGTTAAAATCGGGATCCTACGCAGGATCGCTGGAGGAACTTCGTGGATCGGATCGTGGATCGTAAGATCCTACTTATTTGTCGAAAAAAGTGTAAAAACACATTAATAATAGCTTTGTATGTTAAATGTTTATTAGAATTATGATATTATCCATAAAAAATAAAAATAAAAATAAAGAGTTTTGCTTCAAGATAATGTAATTCGTACCATACATGACGTTGATACATCGCTAGTCTCTACATCTATATTGACAAAAGATATATGCTTAATTCTCAACACAATTTATCCAAAAAGTTAATAAGTAATTACTAATTAGTTAGCAATTAAGTACAAAATAAGTGAAATAGTGAATAATTATATTAAGTAGCAACAGTACATAAGTTATAAGCTAAACATTCATCATAATCATCATAATCTGAATCTAAAGAATCCATTTCATCATCATTGTCTTGGCCAATATCAGCATCCATAGGTAAATCATCAAAATCCCTATATCTCTCAAATCCAGGCAGTGGACCGCTATTATCATCAGATTCGTCACTAACTTGATAAACTGCCACATCTTTTCCTTTTTCAGTAGTTCTAATGCCCTCATCATCACCTAACTGGCAGTAACACAATGTGTATAGGTTTAGGGATTTTGGTATTTATATTTTGGGAGCTGAGTATTGTGTGGGGTGTGGTTGGATTTTAATTGAGAATAGAGAGGGATTTTTTTTGTCATTTAACAAGTTTTTTGGGCTAAAAAACTAGTTTTAATCATTTTGGCTGTTTTTATCTATTAGGCTCGTGTACTTCTCATCAACCCATAATTTAAATTGGCCTAAATAGCATGTTTAGTGGGATCGGAGTAGGATCGTAGGATCGTAAGATCCTATAGATCCTACTGATCCTACTGGCGATCCTATTAGGGTGTGCGATCCTACCCTGATCCGACTATTTTTTCGAAATGTGGGATCATAGGATCGTAAGATCCTACGATCCGGATCCCGATTTTAACAACCATGGTTTGCATTAATGCTATCAATGGACATACTGCTGATATACCTTGGAAGATTTTACAGGTTATTTCTAATGTTAAAGTTTTAGCTGCTTTATTTAAATCTTGTTCCTTTGTTTGGGTAAGGCAAAGTGCCAATTCTGTGGCGCACTCTCTGGCCAAAGAGGCCTCTGCCTCTCCCTCCCTCTGTTCACGAGGCTTAGATTAGAGATTTTTGATCTTAGAAGGAGTGAAAGAGGCGAGCGAGATCTGAGCAGAAGCGATGGATGGAACGAGGGAGACGAGAGATTTGAGGGCAGTCAAGGGAGGCGAGAGAGAGAGAGAGAGAGGGAACCTATGTGTGTGTGTGTGTGTGTGTGTGTGTGTGTGTGTGAGAGAGAGAGAGAGAGAGAGAGAGAGAGAGAGAGAAATGAGGGACAGTTAGGGTTAGGATTTTTTATATTTAAATTTAATAAATGGGTCGATTGGGTTGGTCGGTTACCCAACAAAATAAGGGTAATTCATTACCCTCCTGAAATCCGAAAATTTCTAAAAAATTTGTATCTAACTGAATAGGTGCGTGCAGACAGGCTGGCAGGCGGGGGATCGGATCCAAGGGTTTGGGCAAGCGGGTCGGGTTGGGCGGCCGCAATTGCACACCCCTAATTTTACTCACATGACATTTTTAATGAGTCATATAACTTGTGCAAATAACACACATAGATGATATAATTAAATGACACATAAGTTGTTGAAATAATTTTCTTCTAAACCGATTTAGAGGTAAACTTTGTCCAAAATTCACCATCTATAATGGGATCCAAATTCCAAACAAAAGACTGCCGCTTTAGTCATACTTTAACATTAAAACGCAATGCGTGACAAGACTTCATATTAGCAGCGATCTTAATAATAGAATTGAACATGATACTGCCTTATATTGAGTATAAAGCACTTTATATTGAGTAATACACTATTATTTTATTTAAAATTTTAAAAATAATGTTTGAGTTGACTTAATATTAATAAACAGGAGCATGTCAACTACAATGGTTTAATATACAATCTCTGCAATACTCCAATAATAACACGTCACCTAATAAAAAAATATATGTGATGTGTTAAGCTCAACAAACATGTCAAATATTAAGTTAGATTTTTTTATTAGGTAGTGTGTTATTATTAGAGTATTGCAGAAATTGTATATTAAACCATTACAACGAATATGGTCCCTTAAGAAACCGTCCAGATCGATAAAATTTGATCCACACCAAGTTACCAACTACTCTTATACCAACACGAAAAAGAAAGTACTCTTATACCAAAAAATAAATACACTATGATTTTATTCAATTAAAAGTTAAATTATCAAACAAAACCATGATTTTTGTTATTAAGTTGTGTTTATTTTTTTGTTCGCTACCCACCCATGATGGTTGGAGGTAGGGGGTGGGTTCGGGTCGGGCGGGTCGGGTATTGGGCAAAACCGTTGTCCGTCCGTAGAAAATAAATTCACGGATAATCCGTCCGTTAACCGTCCGTTGATTGGTTCGGGCGGTCGGGTCGGTTGAGCGAGTTTGGCGGGTGGGTGGTCGGGTTTAAAGAATATGCAAGTGGGTTTTTTTGGATTTTTTTGGGCATGCAAATACACTTTAAAAATTCAGTCCATATCATTGTTTTGGACTTTTTTGGGCTTTTTTGGACCATTTTAAAGCCAAATCAACAACTATATGTAATTGGGCCTACTAATTTAGTTTTTTTAGCCATTTTTTTACTATTCATTTAAACCTCCTTATTTGCTAACTTTTTAAACCATTGTTATATATAAAAAAAACCAAACATAAATGCAAGTATGCAACAATTCCTAAGCACATACAAATACAAAAAATCAATTTCATATTAACCTAAATTACCAACCAACTAGGCAACTACCAAGCATGCTAAATAAATAATTTCTACCCTAATTTAGCAAGCATACAAAACAACAAATACAAATACAAATTACAATACAAATAAATATGTATATATATATATATATATATTTATTTATTATTTAAATAAATATTGTCGGGCGGGCAGGTATCCGCCCGACCAAAATTTCAAAATCCGTTATCCGAATATTTAAAATATCCGTATCCATATCCGTCCGTATATATGCTCACGGACGGACGGACAGACGAACGGGTCGGCCGGATTGGTCGGGCGGGTCGGGTTTCAAGGTTTTTTGCCCACCCCTAGTTGGAGGCATCCTTTATGTTGTGTTTATTTATCATTTAAAGGGGAAATAACATATTTTGGGTCTAGGACATAACAAACAATTTTAACTCAAACCTTCTAAATATTTTACATATCAAACCCATTAAAATGTTAGGAATTACATATCAAACTCATTTCATCTATATTTAGATCTATATTTATCTATAATCTATAATATATATTAAACAAAAGTTTTTGACTTTTTGTTGACTTCTTTTAATTTTGCAACATAAACTTCTTGAAAGCCCTCATTTTCCCATGTCATTATTCTCATATGAGATGTTAATTTTAATTGAATTTAAATACTTATTTTCTCTTTATATATATTAAAAAAAAAAAAGAGTTTAAATACTATAAGTAAACCTATAAAATCTTTTATATTTACACTCTATTAAGAATTTTATCACATCATATTTTCTTTAAATTGTAGAATAGATAGTTTGCAAGAGTTACTCATTAGTTAGTATAATATAAAATGAAATTCATTGACCTTTTGTTGACTTCTTCTAACATTGTCACATAAACTTTTGAAACCCACATTTCCACATCATCTATTAGATTTCTCTTCTTTATTGGTAAGTTACACACACAGCCAATAAATTTTGAATGCACAACCACACCTTTCACCTAGCCCCTACAAGGGGAGGAGGTGTTAATTGAGTTAGAGCTCTTTGGCCACCCTCCATTAAAATCTTACCACATTAAATTTTATTTAAATGGTAAAATAGATTGTTTCATATATAAATATAATTATAATAAATTCATATTAATAAATATCATAATTATCAAATTGCATATTTAGAAAGAAAAAAAAAAACTGAGATAGACGATCGTATTATTTTGTTGAACTTTCTTGTACATTGCACGAGATACTAACTAGTTTTTATTTATAAATCCAAATCTGTCTATCTATCTAACTATTAGTCATGTCAGATGAGTTGGATTAGGTTAGGTTATTCTAAAATTGAACATCTAAAATATTACTTCTAAATTTAAACATTGTTAAGAACTTTTACCCTAAATTAAACAGCAATTTAGGAAAGAAAGGGAGACACACTTACTTTTGTTAGAGTAACCATCTTCTTGGCATACATAAAATTAAAAATGAGGAATTTAAGTAATATAAATACATAATAGAATTGAGTTCGAATACTTAAGGTGTAAATCCTAAATACTTGTTGTTTCAAAACGGTTTGCATCAAAGGAATATCCCTCCAACTTATTACTTTACAATTCTTAAAATCATCTACACATATTTTTTAAATAAGTCACATGACTCATTAAATAAGTCTTGTGATTAAAAGTACACGTAGATAATCATTTGAGTCGTTACGTAGTAGGTTGGATGGAGATTCCTCAAAAACCGGTTTGAATGTAAACTTTGTTCACATGAATGTTCATTTAAGTTTCCATGTAATAATTTGGAGGAACTTTCAAATAACGTTTCTCTATTAATACTTTTTTTTGGGGCTATCTATACATAAGGGATTCCATTTCCGAAATTAAACCCTACATAAGAAAGTTGAGGTCAATGGTCACTAGACCATATAACCACTAGCTAAGTTAATGCCTTTTGTTTCAAAGTTCAAACTAAAATTTTAAGTTAATAGAACATGCAAGAGATAACAAATTTTACTATGACTTCAATATTTAAAATCTATATAATGTCATGCACACAAATTAATCTTATATTGAGAAGATTCTATTTGCAATTAATAATTAAAATAACTATTTATTGTTTTCTTTTTTGGGAAAAGATTAACAATTTTTTGGTGGTCACAAAAGAAACACCAAAATGGAATACATTGACTGATAAAAAAAAAAAAAAAAAAAATCCCCAGAAGTTGAAGAGACTAGCTACAGACCTTTGCACCATCTCTGGGCGCGTGGGTTGCACGCTATCTCAATCCTCGCACATTTGAGTTGGATAATAGCCCAATTGGCACGTGTTCGTTCATTCTACCTGTACCTAAACCCAAGTCAAAAAAAAGAGGTCGTGAAGCCTACAAACTCTCATATCATTGTTTATTAATTTATTTAGTTTGGACTTTGGATGAATCATTGAATCTCATTCTCCATATAGCTTTTCTCCAGTTTACAGTTTACAGTTTACACATAGTTTTAGTTTTTTTTGATTCCTCGCTCTTTTTGGTTCCCATTCACGCCCACTCACTCCTTCAAGACTCTTTCTTTGTCTCAATTCATACATACTACACTTAGTATTCCATAATCTTTCCAAATCCTCTTTCTGGGTTTGTTCAGACCAGAGTATTATTATATTCTTGAAAGAGTTTTTTTTTTCATTGTTCATTGTTGTGTGAGTTTTTGAGTTGTTCTGGTTCAAGAAAATGACCGTTGAGGGTGTAATAGATGACCCCAGAGACCAGTTCCCGATTGGAATGCGTGTTCTCGCTGTTGACGATGACCCCACTTGCCTTTTCCTTTTGGAGACCCTGCTTCGTCGATGCCAATATCATGGTTTGCTTCTCTCTCTCCTCTGTTTTGCTTTATCAGTTTTTCGATATGGGGTTTTGGATTTGTGCTTTGTTATTAAGATTTTGTTGTTCAATATTGATTTTTTTTTTAAGTTGCTATATGATAGGTTATCGAATCTGTATGATTTACTGACTAGACTGCATGCAGGTTCATTTGTTTGATTGTGTTTTTTTGCATATGGAAATGGGTTCTTAGATTTCTGCCTTTTGATAAGATTTTGTTGAACCTCACACATTTGTACTGTTTCTCTCACTCCTCCCTCTATTTCTAATACTGTGCTTTTGCATTTTAGGTAAGGGTTGTGAATTTCTTCTAAATTCTAAGCAAAATACGAAGTCAGTTTTTCCTTTTTTAATGGTTGACTTGATGTAACTATAACTATACAACGCCTTATCACTTTTGTTCAAATCTGATTATTCTTCTAGTAAATATTCAGCAAATGGGTTTCATTTCTGTTCAAATCTTATTTTATTTCGTGATCTATGTGAGTACTGTCATATTTGTTCCATTATGTTATTGGTTGGTGGATTCAGTTGGTTCTCTGTAGCTTTTGGAAATTATGAGAAAGTATTTACTTTTAAAAACTTGGCCCGATAACATTATGAGTTCCGTTTTTTGCAGTTACGACAACCAATCAAGCAAAGACAGCATTGAAGATGTTAAGAGAAAACAGGGACAGGTTTGACCTGGTTATCAGTGATGTTCAAATGCCAGACATGGATGGTTTTAAATTGCTTGAGCTTGTGGGGCTTGAGATGGACCTACCTGTCATAAGTAAGCCAGGAACACTACATGATCTTTTGTATTTTAGCATTCTTCAGTGAAGATTTTTAGTATTGAAAACAAAAATGTAATGTAGATTAACTATCAAGGGTTTTCTTTTTTGGACTAAATTTTGTAAGGTATTTATTTTTTCAATCTCAAACTCTTCAAAAATATGGAGTATGTTAGTTTGATTTCCACAGAAGAAGAAAATGATATTTTCAAATGTCCTTGAGTTTGTTGGTCTGTCAAAAAAGTTGTAATTGACTTAAAATGGCTAATTTTTAAAAATCTCCAGTGTGCTTAAATTCGGGGAGCTTGCGGTAGGATTGTGGTCCCCTCTGCAGCATTTGGTTACTTAATCAGGCTTTAATTTTAGTTATGAAATGTTTAAATTTGTAGTGTTGTCCATAAATGGCGATACCAAGCTTGTGATGAAGGGAATTTCCCATGGAGCTTGTGATTATTTACTGAAACCTGTTCGAATTGAGGAGCTGAAGAACATCTGGCAACATGTAATCAGGAGAAAGAAGTTTGATTCTAAAGACAGGAATAATTCTTGCAATCAAGAAAAGCCTCACACTGGGAGTGGTGAAGGAGGACCAGGATCAGCTGGGACACTTTTGGATCAGAATGGGAAGCTTAATAAAAAGCGGAAGGATCAGAATGAAGAGGAGGATGAGGACAATGATGAAAATGAGCATGATAATGATGACCCATCAACTCAGAAGAAGCCTCGGGTCGTTTGGTCTGTGGACCTGCATCGCAAGTTTGTTGCGGCTGTTAATCAGTTGGGCATTGACAGTAGGTTCTTCACAACCACTCTACATTTTTGTATTAGGCACATATTGAGTCTGTCATACTTTTGCTCCAATGTTAATATTTCTGGAATGAAGCGTTTCTTATAAATTTCTTTTATTTTAATCGTGCTTTGGATGCAGAGGCTGTACCTAAAAAGATTCTAGATATGATGAATGTTGAAAAGCTTACACGAGAAAATGTGGCAAGCCATCTTCAGGCATAGATTCTGATCTTTCTTTTCGCAGTTTAATATGATCTAAAATTTTTGATTCCAGGAAGCTTACTATTCTACTTTATGATTGCAGAAATACAGGCTTTACCTTAAAAGAATCAGCAGTGTGGCAAACCAGCAAGCTAATATGGTGGCAGCCTTAGGTGGTACAGATGCTTCCTATTTGCAAATGGGTTCTCTGAATGGAGTTGGAAATTTTCATACCTTGAATGGATCGGGGCAGTTTCCTAACACAGCTTTCAGGTCCTTCCCACCCAGTGGGATGCTTGGTAGACTGAACACACCTGCTGGTCTAGGTATTCACAACCTGCCTTCTTCAGGAATGACTCAACTGAGTCATGCACAAAACTCAAGCAGCAACACTATTGATCAGTTTAACTTCCAGCAGGTCATACTTCCTGGAAACCATAATGATGGGAGTGTGCTTCAAGGAATGCCGATGCCACTAGAACTTGATCAACTACAATATAATAAATGTGTTACCCAAGTCAGAGAGCTATCCACCGCTATTGATCATACAACAGTTTTCCCCATTTCCAGTGGCCTTGGAGATGCAAAAATAACCATTGGTAGCTCCAGCAATCCTCTTCTTCGTGTTACAAACAACACCTTGTTGTTAGAAGGCTCCCCTCAAGGAGCTCAAGGTGGCAAAGTATTTGGAAATCAATCTTCTCTTTCAATTTCCTCTTTAAATTCAGAATTATGTTCCCCTTTGCCAGATCACAGTAGATTGAATGACAACTGGTCAACTGCTGCTCAATCATCCCCTTTTCCATTAAACGACCGCTTTAAACAGGCTACTCTGCAACCTTGTAACTTGAGGGGCAATATGTCTACAATGGCCTTTCAAATTGGGAGTGATCCATGTGATGTTTCTTCTGTTACGTCAATATCCACTCAATCGCAGGATATCAGGGCAGACATACAATGCCGAGCAAACCTGATCGGCAGTAATGCCAGCCAAATAAGTAATAATGCCCCCCCTCAAGGGTGGGATGACCATAATCAGGATGGTTCTTATCACTCAAATGTTATGTGTAGCTCAATAAACTCTATGATCCCTTTCAATGGTACTGTGGGTCCACTAGGTCAGAATTTGGAGCCAAAGAACACAATGTTCCACACAAACATGGATTTCAATTCAATTGAACAATCAAATTTCGCCGACCCTTTATACATGAAGCATAATGAGGTTAATAAATCTACCATGGAGACATCACTGAGGTTGAAGCAAGGGCTCCTCATGGACCAAAGGAAGCCTCAAGGAAGTTTTATTTCTAGTAGTTTTGGCTCATTGGAAGACTTAGTGAGTGCAATGGCAAAACAGGTACTATCATATAATCCTGCTTTTATTTTTGCTCTAATATCTTGACCATACATGATTTCTGCGTACTATTTAAAAGCTCAAACATTAAATGAAAGAATCTGCTCTTGTAAGTTGTTGGTGCAGATGCTGATTTTGGTTACTTAACTAGTAATAGCTTCTTCTTTTTATAGATTTTTTTCCCTTGGTTTAGTGTACTTTTTTTTTTTTTTTTTTATATGGGCAATTTGCACTTTCCCCCTTTTATCTATTGGGCTATTTCAATCTCCCCCTTTGTCTTTAGAACCGAGCAATATCCCCCTCTATCTATTGGAAATGTGCAACTTACCCCCAACAGTCTATTTTTCTGTTAAAACACTAACAGAACCTACTGGAAATGTCTAAAATACCCCATTTAACCCAACCCAATTCTCTAAACCCATGTCATTTAACCCGGATTCGTTTAATCCGTAACTCATTAACAAATTAACACCGAACAATGAAAATCCTAAATCCAATTTGTAACCCATTAACACCAAAACTCCTAAATCCACGATCTGACCAAAATTTTAAATCCAAACAGTGGCCTATCAACACCAAAGGATTTTTGGTATTTTAGACATTGGCTTACTGGTTTTTTGTTTCTTTCATTGTTTTCCTTTGTACTATGTCGGGTTGTGGTTATGGCGGCCTTGAGTGGCGAATCTGGAAGGGAGCTTGAAGGACTCGTTGATTTCTCATGTGGAAACGGGTAAGGAAGCTTGGTGGGTTAGCTAAGAAAGTTTGGAAAAAGATAGTAGAAATGAAATGTGAAGATTTTTTTTTTTTGCACTCTCTGTTTGGGTGGCGAGAAAATGCAGGAAAATAAATTTGAAAATGAAAGTTTTGTTCTTTACCCAATAGTAGTAAGCCTCTTTGCCGTTCTGGGTTTCAATAAAAACAAAAATAAAGTGAACAACTTTTACTCATTAAGCTAAACATTTGGTTCATCAAAATAGGAGAATTGATTTGCATCTTTAATGAAGGGATAAATTTTGTAATCAAACTGTGCAAGTGGGTTATACTTATGGACCGCAGGTGCAAAAACTAAGCGTGAGTCCTTCTCATTCTTATAATCTTGTAATTTTGTGATTCGGTGTTGGTGTTTGTCCTCATTTATATTAAATGCAAGCTTGGCCATAGTAATGGGTTACAGTTACAAATTAGATTTAGGATTTTCGGTGTCAATTTTTTAATGGGTTACAGGTTAAACGGACCGGGTTTAGGGAATTGGGTTGAGTTGGGTTAAAATGAGGGGATATTTTAGATATTTTTCCTAGGTTCAGTTAGGATTTAACAGAAAAAGAGACAGTTGGGGGTAAGTTGCACATTTCCAATACATAAGGGGGTACATTGCTGATTCTAAAGATAAAAGGGGAGATTGAAATAGACCCAATAGATAAAAGGGGGAAAGTGCAAATTGCCCTTTTTTTATTGATACTAGTCAAAGAACTAATTGGAAGTTAGTTCTCTATGATGAAAGTCTTTTGGAAGTACCATTGGAAAATTGTAGGAGAGCTTAGCATAGTATGATTTGATTTGATTTGTTTGCCTATTTGGTACTAGACCTATCACTCATTTTTCTGTACTTTTATGGTTGTTTGTCAGCTCTGCATTCTTAAACCGCTTAAGATAACCTGGATCTCACCATCAGACTTGCATATACCCCCTCTGTCCCACAATAAGATATGTACTTCCTTTTTGGGCTGTCCCAAAATAAATGAAACTTTCCAAAGTAGATGTTTAGTTTCCTATATTACCCTTGTCTTTATAAAAAAAAAAAAAAAAAAAAAAGGTTCTTATTAAAAATTTTGCCATCTCTAATATAAGGAAAAGGACATTTTAAGAAGATCACTATATTTTACCTTTTTCATTAATAATCATGCTATTTCAAATGTTTCACTTAATTGGGGACAGAGGAAGTAACAAATTGAGCAATACAGTCATAAAGAGAGGTATGTTAGCAAATATGAGTTATTAATCTCATCATCATATGATTGAGTCTTCCCAATCATTCCTAAGCAGTTTAAGACTTCATTGGATGCTAGTCCCGTCTGATGAAATTATTTGGCCAGTGGAATAATTTGGAGAGAGGATAAAGACAATTTTATTTATTTGCACGTTTGGTATTAGACAAACAACTTTTTATGTACTTGTTTTTTGATTTTTTATAAGTTCTTGATCCTTATTCTGCTTATGATACCTATAGTCTGGTTTATGTTCAGATTGGCATAGATTCTGCTTTACATTCTTTTCAGTATATAATAAATACTGAATACAATATTAAACTGCAGTAAAATAGTAATAAATAAAATAAAAAATCTGGATGGAAATGTACCTTGTAGATCCCAATGAAACTTTTGTTAACTTTATGAAATAGATTTGACCATCCTGTTTCATATTATAGATTGGAATCTTTTTGTTGCATTATTTAATTTCAGTTAGTTGCACTCATACCTATAAAAAGATACTTTGCTTGTTTGGGTCCTGCCCTTATTAATGATGATTTATCTTTACTCTGTAGCGTGAGCTCCATTTCGAGGCTTAGGCGCCATCTCTAGTTCTCATTTGATTATTGTCAGGAAGTGCTAAATATGTAACTACTGATTAGATGTTGAGAGATGTTTGAAAGCCTTTCTGGTTGGTTGGCATACTCTATTGTGCTGCACAATTAAACTTAATATGATGGTTTACTTAATGAACTGACATCCTGGTTGGGTAGAGTGGATGGTAGATAAGTGGCCAACTTCTGTCTCGCATTATTGCTATGAATGATGAAATGACTTGCATCTTTATTAAAGAGGGTTTGTTCTAGTTGGTTATTAACCTTATGACGTATGTTAGGGTTTGAGAGAGAGGTGTGTGAAATTTTGTTTGAGACTTTGCATTCGAGGCTTACACCCCTCGATGTGATTACATTACCAAGTGGTGATGACAATTTTTTTTGGTCGGGTATGGGTTTCACCGAGTTGGAATTTTGAGGCATGGTTGTCTTATTTTGTTGGCAGATGGGGGTTTTGGGTTGATTTCTGATTCATGGTAGTGGTTTGCTAAAAAGAAAAAGGTTATGGGTTTGATGGTTTTTTGGGAATGGCTGTGGATGGGGTTTGTGATGATGGGGTGGTTGCTTTGGTGAGTTAGTTGGATTAGCTGAACGTCAGGTTCGGGTAACAGCAGTTGTGGGATCGAAGTTTTCTCTGTCACCAAATTTGATGCAGGACAGATTTGCAAAATAGGAATTAAAAGGGAAAACAAGAAAGAACATAACAAATGATAGGTTTCACCACCTAAAATCTGCCTGAAACTTTTGGCTTCACCACCTAAAGGTGTTTGGAATCATCACCAAGCTGGAAAGAGAACATCTATATTCCATATTATTCATCAAATTTAACATAACATTAAAGTTTGCTTTGGGGCCTATAAATGGGGTACTAGATTACATTAGATAATGAAGGGAAATTAAATCATAATTAAGAGAGCAATCAAATCCCTTAAAACCCTCAAAATGAAATTCAAATCAATTCAAATCCCATAAATTAATTGGCACTAATCTGGTGTCCACACCAGCACGGTTCCCAGTTTCTACTCATAAAAGGCTTTGTTAGTAGCTGTTGAATGAACTTAGAGATCTATATCTTCATTAAGTTTATTATCACTTCTTTTCAATTTAAACCCCAAGTCGTATCTATAGCTAGCCCCTTCGTGTTATTCAATCTGATCTTTAAATGTAGATATATTCTTGTCCATTTTGAATATAAAAGTAAAATTTGCTGATTTAAATCATCGTGTGTGTGTTTGTGCGCATGCATGTGTCTTCTTTTTTTTTTTTTTTTTTTTTTAAAGAACATGCTTGTGTTAGATGCTGGCAATGGATTGGTTTATGTCACTTTATGGTTAGCTCATATTGGTCCATTCTTTCAGGCCTAGACTGTTGACCTAACTGTGAAAGGACTGGCACAAACCCAAATGGACAGCAATAGTGCATTTGCAAAAGAAGAAGATTGTTTTAAGAGAATAAGATTACTTGTTAGGGAAGTGCAGTTTGAATGTTTGTCTTGCATTTGTCTGGATTTACTTGAAAGAACCAAATTAATTAACTTAGAGAAGCCCAAGTTGGGTATATGTTGTAATACTAGGATTGTGAATGGACTAATTCCGTCTTCAGTTGACTTCCTGATAGCATGTCATCAAACTCAACCGGTTGATTTGGTGGAATGGTGTATTCTAGTAGCCTTTATGAACAAGTAACACTAAATGACTTAATCTAAAAAATTGTTATATTCTGCTCCTTACATAGCACATGTGCATTTGTGTATTACTATTAGTGTTCCTACGGCCATTCTGTATTGAATGCGTGTGTGTGTGTTTATGAATGGACATCATAATTAGGAATAGGACTCTGCTTCACTGGATTGATGATTTGATGATTATCATCCAAGATTGGCTCATAATGCTTGGGTTATGCTGATTTACACAAAGATTTAGTGAATAAGGAGACAGTCCTATTTGCTCATTTGGGCCTAAATAGATTAGGATTTCAATAGAATCTTTAAATTTGAAGATCAGGTAGCGTTTGATCTATTACTTTTTTTTTCCCATTAAAATTAACAAGAATTTTTATTTGGCTATAAATTCATTGGATTTGGGAATATCTTTTGTTTGTTTTTCTCTCACAAGTTGGTGATATTAATGAAATACACGAGGCCTTGATATGAATATATAAGCAATGTCATCTTAATTCATCTTGGTGCAAATGATAATACTTAACAAGATAGAAGAAAAAAAAATTATGTAATGCATCTCAGTGTGTATATGTTGTAAATAGAACAAGTGATTTCTTTTCATCCCAATTGTATGACACTGTTTTCAAATTTGTCTTCAGGCTATTTAAGTTGTACATGACATGTTTATTTTCCCTTAAAATGATCACCAGTTAATCATTAATTCATGCTTGTGTGAACAGTCTTTCATTCAAAATTGAGAAAAAATAGATAATTTCTTCAAAGAGAAAAAAGTTAATTTCTTCAAGGAGATCGGTTTCATACTCATGGCTACTGTACTTGTCTTTCAATAATGCATTTTTTCTTGATTTGTTTTCTTTAAAAAATATTTTCATCCATTGTTATTCATAAAATAGTTGAAATGGTTATTGAATTAGCAAAATAGCAAACCACCTAAATTTCATCACCAACAAAAATGGGTTGAAGGTGAGCCTGTGGTTTATTAGGGGCAGCCAGGCATAGTTTGGAAATGATTTATTTATTTATTTTTTAAATAAACAGTAAAGGATTAGAGCAGGTTATCCAACATAGTTTGGGAACAGGGTTCTTCTCACTTTGTTTATTTTGCAGTTAAGATTTGAGTTTTTGGATTTAACAGTGTACAGATTACTACGTCATTTAAATTTCAAATAACACGATAGCCTATACACCTTTAGATTTGTAAAATTTGATTTAAAGATGGATCCATCTCAAATGGAGAGAATTGGTTTCCCATAGTTTGGATATATATGTTTTTGAAAATTTTCATTGAGATCGTTTGTTCTAGGATAAATTAGACCCTCACAACCTCACATCACTTTTATTAGGGGCAGCCAGGCCGGTTGCAACAAGGATTATTTCTTGAACTTGTCAGTGTCGTTGCTTTAAGTCATATCTCTTGGGGGCATTGTCTCAGGAAATGTTTTCTGATTCTTTTGGAATCACTTGCATGCCAACCAATAATGCTGTTACACTGTCCATTTGACATATTTCAGGTCCCCCCCTATAACATCTTGCAGGCTGCCACTTATACTAAGCTATTGACAGAATAGTGAGTTGAAAGTGATATGTAGCTGTCAACATCCTGGCCACCATTATAATAATAATAGAGAGAGGTGGGGGGTGGGTCTTCCATCACACTCTGAGCGATGTTTATGCATTATGTCTTCTGATAGCTATTTTAATTTCCTTGAACATGTCTGTAAAATGTTGCAACCATTTTACTGTATTTTTCCAAATCAGGGCAGAGCTTACAAATTTAAGTAGGTAGAATTTAATGAATGTCATTGTCTCCTTGTAGTATATAACCTTACCACAAAATAGTAATAATGTTGCATAATTTTCCTTGCAATAAAAAATCCAATCAAGCATTTGAGGAAAGTTATTAGGTAGTCATTGAGTAAAATGACGTGGTACTCACCATCTACTATCATGTGAGAGAAAAAGTATCATATCATTGTACTCTCAAAATATTAAATAATTACTCAGCTTTTGAGGGCTGAGAATGCATGATTGCATGGTTGATGCTATTGTATTTTCTTTTTTCTTGGGCATTCAATGACATGATTTTGTTAATGCAGGAACAAGATAAGGTGAAACTAATTGAAGGAGACTTCGGATGTGACCCTTATTCCCTTGGGACATGCATCTGAAATTTCGTACTCCTAGAGACAGAAGGATTTTCAATTTAGACATTGTCCTCGATGATTTTCTTGTTGCTTAATTTATGACACATCTATCAACATTTCCACTTTTGCCTTTATTATAGAATTCTTGAAAAGATTAGCTTCGGATTTTCTTGATTAAGCCTTAATTTTTACGAGTTATGAATAAGGGCTTGTTTAATGAGCATTAGAGGCACACAATTTTACAAGTGAGAAGTTATGAATGGTGCAACCTTACCTTATTTTCATGTGAGTCCATCATTAACATTACTTGTATGATACTTTAATTACAACATAACATCTTAATTATTATGAAAAAAAGAATTGTGAATATTGTTTCATTAGACTTATTATTGTTTAATTTGTAGTACAACAATGTATAGTTGTTCATAGTTTGTCAATGCATAATAGATTACTTGATGTTATTATTATTATTTTTTTTGGATGACGTAGGGAACCTTTATAAAGAAGCGTCATTCCAATTCTTTTTTAGGCAGTAAAATTTATGGACAATTGATTTCATCCGCCAAAACTAATTGCCGGGTAATCGAGGGGTTAAAAACAGATTAATTGATGCTACTTTTTTTTTTTTTTTTTTTAGATTAATTGGCTCCGTTTGTTTCGACGTAAAACGTTTTACGTAAAATATTTTCATCATTTTCGGACGTTTGTTTCGCTGTAAAATTTGGTCAACGGAAAACGTTTGTTTTTTTTACCGTAAAATCCTTCAGTTAATTTGGGAAAACGGTTTACGGAAAAAATTTCCGTAAACCATTTTCCAAAACTCATTCGCACAAACCCACCCCCGACTCCCTCTCTCATCTCTGTCGCACAAACCCACCCCCCAAATTCTCTCTCGCACAAACCCACTCCCCTCTCTCAACTTTCTCGCACTGGAGCTTCGCCGATCTGGTCACTGGGCTTCACGCCGCCCCAGAACCGGAACCGACGAGGCCGTTGAGCGACGCGGTGGGACTCGAGCTGATTGCAGATCTGGGTTTTCTCTTCCGGTGGTTACGGGTTGTGCGGTGGGTTTCGGGGTGGTTGTTGGGGTGGGTTTTGAGGTGGGTGGGTGTTGGGTTGGGGGTGGGTTTTGGGGTGGGTGTGGGGTTTCGGGGTGGGTGGGTGTGGGGGTGGGTTGCGGGGTGGGTTTTGGGTGGGTGTGGGGTTCGGGGTGGGTTGGGGTGGGTTTCGGGGTGGGGGTGAGGTTGCGGGGTGGGTGTTGGGGTGGGTTTCGGGGTGGGGGTGGGGTTCCGGGGTGGGTTTCGGGGTGGGTGTGGGTTGCGGGGTGGGTTTCGGGTGGGGGTGGGTTTCGGGTGGCTGGCTGGCAGTGGGGTTATTTCCGGTGGTTTTGGGTGTGGTTATTTTTTTTTTATTTGTTTTACGTTGCTCCAAACACACAACGTAGAATATTTTCTGGAGCATTTTCCTAAATGCAAACAAACACTGGAAAAACAAATATTTTCTTGTAAATCATTTGCATTTGCAAACATTTTACGGTGGAGAATATTTTACGTCGAAACAAACGGAGCCTTGATTACAAATGTTTTCCTTTTGTTTATGCATAATTAAGATTAGGTTGAGATTAAAGGACCCACAATAAAAAATAGAACATTTTTATAATCAAGAAAAGTTCATTCAACTTTCGTCGGCTCCTTATTGTGTCTACCAAACGACATTTCAGCTATATTAAGTATAAGAAAATTAGTTCTTGAACAACTTAGTATGACATGTCACAATCATAATAATTTATATATTCTAATACCCTTTTGGTAGATTACCTTAACCTTGCCACCAAAGAAAAGAACCCGAAGCTTAATTTTATTGCACATCCTTGAGGAAGTAGTGAGAGAAGGAATCGAGGGTATGTGAAAGCAAGCCAATCCTCACATCAATACCCCTGCTATCATTAGGATTTTGCATGAAGTATGCAACTTGTGGGATTGGAGAAACCAATGGAGATGCATAAGCTGCTTCTCCATGTAAGAATGAGATCTTGTGGAATGGCATCCGGGTCCAATCAGAGACTAGGGTTAGCTCCTTTAGAGGAGGGAGAGAAGCCTGTGGTCCTTCAAGTGCATCCACATATGCTTTCACGTAGTCGTTGCTTATAGAATTCTTAGCTTCCCTTATTCTCTCAACTATTGTTTCATGGCTTTGTTCCTCCAGTGCTCCTGCTGTCAACGCAACAGAGGCAAGCACAAAAGCATTGCCACTAAAACCTTTTGGTAGTGGCGGCACCATTTTGTTCCTTGTGTCTACAGCAAATTGCAAGCACACCATGGTTTCTTTCTTCAGTCCTAAAGCCCTAATCCTGGCCTGAATTGACAATCAATACTCAAAATTCATTATACATGAATTTTATCAATGATACAATATTATAGTGTATATACTGTATCTATAAGTCTTCATAAAAAATACATCTACAGATAACAAAATAAAAAAATAAAAAATAAATAAAAAGTTCACAATTTTTTTTTTTTACAACTATTAAGGTAATATAATAATTTTTGCTTACAATAAGTAAGGAGGGGAAATTTAAACTTAGAATCACTAGTCTGTCCAGGTGACATGTTTTAATTAGTATATAATAAAAGTGATAATCACATATAAAAGTAAGCAGTTTAGCAACACAAAAATTAAAATTGAGCATATTGTGAACTTTAGCATTGCCATCATAAAACCTGAAATTTATCAAGTTAGATTAGACCTTGGTCACGCTTGATGCTGATGATTTTTTAAGTTAGATTAGACCCTGGTCACGCTTGATGCCGATGACGAGTTGTAATTATGGACCTTTTCACACATGAGAAAAGGACAATATGTCAATTCTATTAGATTTTATCTCACTTTTGGTTATTACAAATGGGACGCATCAGATGTTGGATAAACTTCTAAAACTGCTATAAAACATTGTGTTTCCTCGAACCTGAATGCCTATGAATTCTAGTCAAGCATATCATTACAAATGTTTTATCTTGATGAATCTGATTAGCATTGATAATTTGCTAAGAGTTTCTTCGTCATTCATCTCGCATAATATTAAGATCTAGAGATATTGGAAATTTGTAAGCATAATCAAGATTCACACACACACGCACTTAGAGGGGTCAACTTTTGCGATATATAGAGCTGCTACCAGGAACACACTTTACAACTAGGTCTTAGTCTTCTCACATGTTGGCAGAGTACGTAAGAGTGAGGGAAAAATAGATTGACAAAAACTAACATTAATAAAAATAGTAAAATTGAACCTATCAATTAAGGAAGTAATAGAACGTATGATTTCGTATATATAATAGAATAGTGGGAAAATATATATATATATGTGACCGATCTTGATTAATCTGTTCCTACTCTAAAATTTTGACACTAAAACTTAGTTATTATTGTTGTTTGTTGCATAGATAATTGATAACTCAAATTTCCTCTCATCGCTAACATTATAAGTTCTTTATTTTTTATTTTTTTGCGTCCTAGGCAAGCACTTCTCTGTTAGTCTTTTTCAGGTCAATTTTTAGTCGGTTTCAGGCAAGTAAACTAATTTCAGATATTAAAGAATGCGCTATATTTTGTCTGGTTAGGTTGGAAATCTATCAAATGTACTTAAATAATCTAAGTCATATTCTATTATCCTCGCTGCTGAACTCAAATTTTTATTTTACGCTTAAAAAAAGAAAAGAAAAAAGAAAAGGAAGAGGGTCGAAAATTTTGTAGGCAGTTGAGAAATTTACCTTCCACAGGTGAGCTGCAACCACATCAAAGGATGAGCATGTAAAGCTACCTCCTCTCTCTCACCCACTACTTTCCTCTTCAAGCTTTCTATCATTGCACTACTTAGATGAAAGGTCCTAAGAAGGTAACTCTTCTGATTCATGTGGGAGAGATTTTGATCACTTCCCGCTTGCATTATCAACTGATATAGATGATCTATGGCTGCAGCCCTGCTCACTGAATTTGGGTTTTTAGATAACTTTGCATCCATCAACAGTGTCCCTCGCTCATGCACTGGTTTTGGCTGCTCAAGACCTCCCTTTGCTTTCATAATAGCAGAATTTGAAGCCCATGCGCACAAGAAATCATAGGTGGCCGGTCCATCAAACAACGAGTGGCTTGCACCGATGCCAATTGAATAACCTCCACAACCAAACTTGGTCACCTACACCACACAACTTTACAACTTTAGATTACCCAGAAACAAAAACAAAAAAGCAAACCCTATCTGTCACTTCAAAGCCAAGTTCTTGATATCTCTTATGATTCACTTTTTCACTGTTCTTGATAGTGGATCATACGATCAGTGCTCAAATACAAGTTGGTAATATTTTATCAGTAATTTCTTGTAATATATATGCTGATTGTTTTGGTAATTTTTATTTAGTTTTTATCTTAAGAAATTTGGAACAAGGTGTATGTGTATTCACCTTTGGAAGCATGTTCCCAACGCGTATGGAAACACATGTAGCTATCACCCTGTTTGTGACCAATATCATAAACTATATTCTTTTTTCAAGAAAACTATTTTCTCAGTAGCTGGATGTGGAACCGTTTTGTGTATAAATTGTGGAAAAATATTGAAAATATATGTTACATACAAATGAATTCTCATACAGACCAATTTTTTATTATTTATCTTTAAAAAAAAAAACCCTAATGATGAGTTACTGTCTTCAACTAAATAAGGATGCTAAAGAAACTTATAGTAAGGCTTGGGAAAATCTTTCATGCTAAAAAGTCCAATTTTAATTAAGGTCCATGTCTATTATTTTGTGTGCAAGTAAAAAAATCTTAATCCTAGCTACATGTATGGTAAGTCTTGTAACCCTGATTGAATGAGTAAGGTTAGGATTTCTTTATTTGCACACCAAGTTCCACTGGATTTGGACCTTGATATCTTTAACACATGGAAATGATTTGTTCATGGAACAAAATTTCTTAATTAATCTGTAACTAATTCTTGTATGATATTATATTACAGGGCTTCAAGAGGAATTCTCACCTGAGCAACAACCAAAGGCATCTTGGAGAAGTTTCCATCAAAAACAGGCTTGTAAACCAATTTCTCAAAGAAGTCATTGTACTGAGAGAGGTCTCCAAGCTGTGAGATCTTAACTTGGGTCACTGCTTCAACTAGAACTGCACCATCGTTGTTGCACCAAAGGTCGAGCTTTCCATTGTTTCGGTTCGGGCACAACCTACCTGCTGCCGGGTACCAAACCGACAAGGTCTCCTCCAAGCCAGATTTCAAGCTGTTAAACACTAAATTAAGTGACAAATTTTTGTAAGCATGAGATGGTTTGTAAAAGAAAACCAAGTACATAAGAATTGGACACTGCCTGTCCAAGTTCGAGAGGTTCAGAACTTTCTGAGGGTACAAAAGTTTTGGATACACTGGCACTGTCTTTGTAATAGAAACAGTTTGATAATTTTCATGTTGGCTGTCCATGAATGTCTTTTTTTTTTTGGTCACTCTAGAGCTTATGGCTTTAATTTGTGAGGGAGATAGAGAAGAGAAGAGAAGGGCTTTCTAAATATAAAGAGAAAGTTAGCATAGATTATTCCTAGGAGCTAACCTATGTGATTTATTTAAGGTGTTCATGAAATAAGACTGATATGTAAAGCATTTATTTTACTACTAAATTGCTTTGCATGGCACTGTTTTTCTAAGAAAAGAATTCCCCGTGGGTCGGCGACTGTATTACCTGGCTCGCACTGAAAGGGAGTGTTTGACAATGACCTAATACCTATCATGTGGTGTGTAAAGCTCTGATAGATCATGATCATCCGTCGATGGGTCCACACGTATACTTTGTGGGACCATCGCGCTAACATTCACTCAGCCAGCAAGCCCAGAATACTAGCCACGCTTTCATATCTCTATCAATTAAACTAGACAAATGCTACAAACACAAAATTTTGGATAACTTAACATGTTAATAATTAAGCAATATTTTATGAAATTTGTTGTAATTAACTTTGGAATTATTGAAACGTGATGTCATTGTTGTGATGGTGAGTGTGACATTAGTCATTCTAATCAGTTAAGACTCTATAACGAGAGGAAATTCGTCCTATATATCTGATCAAGCATGTGAACTTGTCACATCCAACAAGTGGATAAATTCCATGTGATTTCCCTACAGTTCATTTATAGTGATTGCTCACTAATTTTAAGTTTGAAAAGGAAATCCAAAGAGAACAACGTCGAATCAGGCCAAATCATCTTGGTAGACACATAGAGAAACAATGTCACACAAGGCCAGCCATGATATATATAGTTTAAAATTATTTAACTTGGGCAAGTTTGCTCCAACTTTACCTGAACAAATTAGCTAGTAGTGCGTCCTTAGCTAGGTTGAGTTGCTAAGTTTCAAAAGGTGGCTAACAATGAACTAGGCACTAGCAGAAGTGAGCAGGCACTACTATTTCAATTGCAGAAAGAAAGTATATGCATGATTGTTGTGGTAAATGCCATTTCCTACCTACGGAAGAGGATAAGCCAAATGAGAATAAGGTCCACAATATTTGTTGTGTTGATGAGCTTTTGTTTGTTGGTTTACTGGTTCAAGTGTTCAACAAGATTCTATACACTTGCGTTACTATTATAACTTGGAGCTAACAACCACAACAATTAGAAAACTTTGTCTTTTGTTTTCTTTAAGAGAAAAAAGTAGACTCGCTGTGGCAACAAAAAGAAGTGGGGTTCAAGCCTGTTACAAAGACAGGTTGGCGTGTCTTATTGAGAGAGAGGAAGAGGGGGGATTAGGGGAGGAGGTTGGGAAGTTGCTGTTTGTATCACAGCATGCGTGCATTTGAAGCCCAAACTTGTCTCTTCTTGTCTCTTACTTTCCCAGCATTACCCTTATTTCCAGCTCTCTCTCTTTTTTCTCTTGACCTTCTCTCATCCACCCTTTTTCCCTTGGCTCACATTGTTTAGTAATAAAAACTACTCCTCCTTTTGGTGGTGCCTACAGTTTCCCTACCATATCTACTACTATATAGTTATTATTTGTATCTAAAAGGAATTTGTTCTTTCTTTTCCACTACTTCTAAAGTGTTTTTCTTCTTTTTTATCTTACATATTCACATTGGCAAGCTATATAACATGCATGTTTATGTGAACAACAAATTAACTTGCATGCATGAGTATAAATAATTTCAATGTGTCATGACTCATGCATGATAGCACGCCAATTCTTTTAAGAACCCATACTCTTGACCGAATAAATATCTTCTATCTCACTTTTTGTGTTACACTTTGTACATGCATGAGTATAAATAATGTCAATGTGTCAGATTGTGTTTGATTTGTTTCCAATTTAAATCTCAGTTATTTCATAAGGAACGAAAATAAACATGTGGTACATCGTAATTGGTGGAGTATAAAGTGGAAAAGAAAAAGTGAGATAGAAGATTTGCATTCCTCATGACCTTCGCCATATATTGTCAGTTGTTACATAATGAGATTTGAGTTTTGTATAAAAGCAATGCCCCCCCCCCCCCCCCTCTTTTGTCCTTATGCAATGGAGACTCATCAAGTCTATAGGCCACTACACACAACTAGAACCTCCTCTCTTAGACCCCACCGAAGGGAATAGAATGATCTCCATTTCAAAATCCCTTAATTTGTTCAATTTCATTATTCATATTTTATTTTCTGAATCTAACAGTATACACACTGTCACATTATTTAAAATTTTAAATGACGTAGCAATTTGTACACTATTAGATCTGTAACATTTAATCTAAACCATGAAATGGATCAAATGGAAAGATTTTAAAATGGAGAGGATCATTTTCCCCACCGAAATAAGTGTTTCACCTCTTAAATCCCACCTCGTTTGGTATAGGTGGAGTTCAATTCCATGCTCTTGTTTAAGGATAAAAAAAATTCACCAATTGAATTGTTAGACCACAATGGGCCCAAGACTCAAGATATAGTTATCTAGGCTCAGTGTATCGGTGTATTGTACTACCTTTGTAGTATTGTATTAGTATTGTTGCACCTTTAGCTGTATTTTTAACCTAATTGCTATTTCTATATAAAGACACAATATATACAGGTCTTACACAAATCAATACAAATAGACTTGCAGTCTTTTCACTCTATTAGAGCCTAGACTCAAGAATACTAATACAATGCTACACAACACTAAAAACATATCGATTTTGAGTGAGCAACCACTTAAATCGAAAGATCATAGAACAAGCAACACAACACTAAAAACAATCACAATTGTTCATCTTCAATCCCATGAACGTATTAAACTTTAACCACATTCACAATTGTGTTACTTTCTTGGTTATAGTTTTGAATAGTTTTGAACAAAAGGTTTACCAACAATGGCGGCTCTAGAAATGTTTTTCAAAGGGTTTAGTCACTTCACATGCATGCATGAACCTCACACCCTTCCGTGAGGTTTCCTCTAACCCCCTATGACAAAAAACTATGAAAGGAGAGTTGGATACACTCATTAAGATAGGGACATGGGATTTGGTAGACTTGACTACGGAAAATATGTTATAGATTGCAAGTGCGTGTACAAGATCAAGATTCGATCAAATGGCATTGTTAAATGCTATAAGGCAAAACTTGTATCTAAATGATTTACTCAAGAGTATAACATTGACTATGATGAGACATTTTCTCTGGTAGCCCACCTTTGCTTTGTTCCTAGTCTTTACCTCTCGCTATTCAACTCTGTTTCAGAGAATGAATTTCTAAATGGACCTTGCAAAAGAAGTATACATGAAACCACCTCCCAGATTTTCTCATCCCCCCAATAAAGTGTGTCGACTATGTTGGGTACTATACGAACTTAAGCAAGCACCACAAGCGTGGTTTGTTAAGTACAATTCTACCATCTCACAACTTGGTTACTTAGCCATGACTTATCCATGTTCATTTGGTGCATTAATCATAACATCATCCTCCTTTTGTTGTATGTTGACAAAATGATTATTACAAGTAATGATGTGCATGTTATTGAGAAACTCAAACAGTTTCTAAGGCAACAGTTTGAAATAAAGGAGTTTTGCCCCCTCAGCTACTTCCTAATTCTCAAGGTCTCCTTGTCATCTGATGGTTACTATCCCACTCAGACCAAGTATATTTTCGAACTCATTTCTCGGGCTGACCTCATTGATAACAAGATAGTCGACACACCTATTAAGTATAACACTCGTCTCAATGCTCATGATGAGGAGCCATTTAGGAACGCCACAATGTACATGTAGTTGACTGGGAGTCTAATGTACCTCACTATCACATGATTAGACATCTCTTATGTCTTGCACATTGTCAGTTAGTTCATGGAAGCTTCAAAGTCTTCTTACTATGATATTTGACAGGCAGATTATTTCGCGGGCTTCATTTCACTTTCTTGTCACCACTAACACTCTATGCCTACACCGATGTGGAATGGGTATGGGATCCTATGAACCACCATTCAATACTAGGTTTAGCTTTCTACTTGGAAATTCATTTATATCTTAGTGCAACAAAAGGCAAACTATAGGTGATCGCTAAAATATAAAATCTAAGCATCGAGCACTAAATGACACCACTTCAGAGCTCCCGTAACTATGAAGGCTTCTACAAGACCTAGAGAAAAGAAATTCCTTGTAGATGTCAAATGAGACGGGTACATATTCTCATATTTGAGTTCTATCGAATTATTCTCATCATTTTCTTATTCTAGGGCTCAATTCATGAACTATATGTCAAATATTATGCTTGTTTGTGCATACATGTTAATGCGTGGACATAAAATATATATACATTGCTTTTTCTTATTCATATTCCTTTTTCTTCTTCTTTTTTTGGGCAAGCTTTTCGTACTCATATTCGCTCATCTTTTTCTTGGGGAAAACTACAATTTTAATCATTTGGAGCAGTTCATCTCTATGTCACCACTCAGTTCTTTCTATGCATAGATGTCATACATTTGTCCATGAGGCAACATGACAGAGATATGATACTTGAAAGCTCTCAAGTCTCAATAGAGAAAAGAGCATTCATTAGAGAGAGAGAGAGAGTCCAAAAAGAAAAGGGAAAAAAAGAAGAAGAAAAAAGTAAAAGAAGGAACAGTAGGAATTAAATGTGATCAAACACAAGCGTCTTGTTACCGGTATTATATTCTGGTGCCGCGATACGTATAGAAAAGCATTGGCATAACCAAAAAAAATTATTCCAAGGGTGTAACGTTAACTTAAAAGAAAACCTAAATTTGATATTATTTTGCATAAAAAAGTTTTTATTTCAAATAAATAGCCCATTACAAATTTTCTCGATCAATTTTCATATTCGGACATCGCCTTATAATTAATGCTAAATAAAATATATATTTCAATACTCTAACTACTAGTTTCTTTGATAAATGGTGTTTGCTTTAATTATTTTTGTTTTCTTTTGATAAACGTACACACTAACTAACTCAAAAGTGTAATTATGCACCATTTCAATATATATTTTACTTTTGGTCCCTAACATTTTTTTTTTTTTTTTTTTAGTTACGATAGCATTTAAACCTATGGCGTCCGCTCATGATGATTGCTCTTACCATCATGTCAAGACACCAATCGGTTTTTGGTGTAGGCGGGATTTGAACCTAGGTCCCTTACTCGGAGACTTTACCAGTTGAGCTAACTGGAACCCACTGGTCCCTAACATTTAAAATATATAATTTGTGTAAATGTTAGAGACCAACAATGTATAATATATATCTATAATATAATGTAAAACCGAAACTTTTTTTACTGTTGGTTGACTTCATAATATTGCGCTAGATAAGTTGCTCTCACAATTTTACACCTCATTATTTTAATATATATTTTTTAATTGAATTTAAATTTTATTCTATAATTAAACATCTCATTAGAATCTTGACACATTATATTTTCTTTAATAGAAAATAATATATTATTCCATATATATAAACACAATCATAATAAATGTCTAATACTATAATATATTTTATAGGACAAAACTTATATACAGTAGCTTAGGTGTTGTTTATCCTATTCTTCTACTCAAATTTGGCCACTTGGCAACTTAAAACAAAACCCAAACGGACGTTAAACCAAGTAAACGGATTGAAATGTTCTAAAAATAAAAAGTAAAAAAAAGAGGGAGAGACCTAGATCGGGGACCCAGATCGACGACCCAGAGAAGTCCCTCCTCACCGCCATCTCCATCTTAGCCATCTTCCTCATGTCTCTAACCCTCGGTTCACTGTTCGGATTGCTAGTCCACGAGTACACCACCGAGCCACCCGAGTCCCCATCATCCAATTCGGCCGATTCAATCATCATCAAAGCAGTGTGCAACGTGACTCGGTACCCTGACTCATGCTTCTCCACCATAACATCATTATCATCATCCTCTTCCCCAAAACCCACCGACCCAGAAGCCATCTTCAAGCTCTCTATCCGGGTTTCCATCGCCGAGCTCTCAAACTTCAAAACCATAATTTCCAATTTGAACGAGGCGGGCGCTATGGTTGACTGTCAGAGCCAGATAGAAGACGCGTTGAGTCGACTCAACGACTCGGTGGTGGCTATGGAGGTGGGCACAGGAGAGAAGGTGTTGACGGAGTCCAAGATCAGTGCTGTGTTCAGTCCCGACAATCTGGGTCACCGATTTGGGTCCCAGTCCCGTCTCGTGCTCTCTCTCTCTCCGTCTCTCATGGCTCTACCATGGCCGCCTTGTCTCGTGCTCTCTCTCTCCGTCTCTCATGGCTCTGCCATGGCCGCCTGGTAAGAGAGAGAGTAGCTGAGACGAGGTCTCTCAGTCTTTGTTTTTTTTTTTTAAGAATATTTCAGTCCGTATAGCTTGATATAACGTCCGTTTGGGTTCTATTTTAAGTTGCCACGTGGCCAAATTTGAGTAGAGGAACAGGATGAACAGCACCTAAGCTACTGTATATAAGTTTTGCCCTATTTTATATATAAACACAAGACTTTTGGTTGACCTCAAATATTGTGGCACATAAACTGCAATCACAATTTTACACCTCATTATTTTAATATATTTTTTAATTGAATTTAAATTTTATTCTATAATTAAACATCTCATTAGAATCTTGGCACATTATATTTTCTTTAATAGAAATAATATATTGTTTCATATATATAAACACAATCATAAAAAATGTCTAATACTATAATATATTTTATATATAAACACAATAATAATAAATGTCTTTTAATAATTATCAATTTTCATATTTAGACAAAATATAAAAGATAGAAAAAATCATATTTAGACCAATAATTCTTTAGATTTCATTTTAAGTAATTTTTCGTGCATCGCACGGGTTTGCTAACTATAAACTAATAATTGAGGCCTTCAGATCTTTTTTTGCCATCTCCAAAGCCTGGTCACATTCACCCTTCCCCTTCCTCTAAAATTCCACCTTTTTTTTTTTTTTTTTTTTTTTTTTTTTTTTTTTTTTTTTTTTTGACTTCCCATTTTATTCTACATTTAATCCACAATTAAGTCACCGGATTTGAAAGTTCATTTGTCTCCACTAATATATCCAATTAGTGATATTTAGTTCAAAATCATATTAATTGATCATTATTGTCTTTTAACTTCCACCCCTAGCTACTTATTCTCCTACTCAATCATTTTTTTAATTTCCATTTTAAAACTTCCTAATTTCCTACCCAATCGGTTAACTTCAAATCCACATTTAATATAATTAAAATGAATTTTCATCTGCAAATAAATCCTTTCGTTTTCTTCTAAGTTTGTTTTTTTAGTTCTCATTTGCTGTGGTCCATTTTAGTTCTCCTTAAAATAATAAAATAAAATAAAATATTCTTCCTATATTGAGCTACAGCCTACCATTATGCCATCATGCCTCTTGAGTTTTCAGTTATAAGTCTTATAACTATCACATCCTTCCATTGATGAATGGAAGAAAACAGTCTCTAATATTGTAATGTTCCTTGAAGATATAGAGTCTCTATATGTTTAAAATCACAAATCTCAAATCACTCTTCCACTTTAAATAATTGAATCCAAAATCTTATATTCCACTGGTAAGTCCTCTCTCTCTCTCTCCACTTCAAATATAGAGATTTTTTTTTCTTTCCAAATTTCTTTCTTTAGTCGATGCCTAATGGATTTGAAAGGTGTGTGGAAATTATCAAGCATTCAATACCACAATTCATTTATTGATTGCAATCCGAAAGGAATTCTTCGATCCTCTCTTGAATCTTTGATAGTCAAATTTCTTTTATAGATCAATTTTTTTTCTTTTGTTTTCATTCTCTCTTGATTTTTGTTTAGGTATTTCAACTTTTGATTACTTTTTCAATGGTTAATCTTTTTAGTTTAGCGTTAAGACTAAATGCTAATTTGCTCTCAACATGCATGTTTTGATATTTTGTTTCTAGAAGCAAACCAATCAAGCTAACTTATGTTTTGTTACTAGAAGATATTTGTTATCATTCTTTTTTTCTTTTTAAAGAATTTAGCATTATCATTCTTCTTTGTTTGTTTCATCCACATGTTTCAAAAATTTCCATCACCTTTTTTCATCAAACACTTAATGCCTTAATGGCAAGGAACTTTTCGACATATTAGAAAGGTTGAGAATGGCCAAGAACTTTTTGATATATCAAGTGTTGTTTAAAATGATAGGGACTATTTGGAAACATTAGGTAAAGGTTGAGGACTAAATATATAATTAAACTAAAAAATAATCATATTGAATATTCCCTCACATTGTGCGGGTCAACGACTAGTGTATTTAACCCTTTAATCAATTTCAACACTTTTAAAAATGTAATTTCATTTTTTTTAAACTTAAAATCTAACTTGAATTTTGTAATGAAAAACTTAATTAACTTGTGAATACTTAAACTAATATAATATTAAATTAAGGAAATCAATTCTCTATCTCTCTCGCTCTTTCTCACCCTACAGAGATTGGCCAGTTTGAGAAATTGTGGTGTTTATGTAAATTTTCTATACAGTACTATATATGGAGAGGATAAGTTGGATATTGGTTTTAATTTGGGACCATTTTAAGAAAAAAAAATATATATATATATATATAAATATAACTTTTTTTATTTTTTATTTTTTAAATTGGGAACACATCTAAAAAAAAATACATAATTTTTATATTTATTATACTCATAATAAGTTTTTAAAATTACAACATGATCTAATTAATATTTTACAAAGAATATTAAATGCAATTGCATCCACTCAAATATACATGGTTTCTCTGCTGTAATAACGCAAAGTGAGGTGTGTAGTGCAACATTTAGTCTTTTTCTTTAGATTGTATGTTGTTATCTGTCACTCAATGTCGGTACTCAGTAGACAACTATTATATATAGCAAGGGTGAGACATGATGAGACACAGAAAAAAAAAAACCTTATGCTAGCTCTCTTCAATCTCCATTAAGGCTAACAATATTCAGCATTTCATACATGCTCTCAAAAAGCCAAATAGAATTCCAGTGATCTTAACCAATGAAGGTTTTGATTGAATTTTTAAATTTCGGAAGGATTATACTATAATTAGCTTGCCGTGTATTTGTGCGTGTGTTTTTTTCTTTATTTCTTTCTTTTTGACAAGCAATAAACTATAATGATTATGTCACCCCACTTTTAAGGACAAGTAGTCCCAAAAAAAAAATTTGTTATGTGTTTTTTTTTTTTTTTTGGATATATTAGAAAATAAGGTCTTCTTTGGTTTAGTTTAAAGGATCAAAAAAAAAAAAAAAAGAAGCTAATTAACATATATATATATACACATAAATATAATAATAATGTAGTGACTAGTGATTTCATGGAAGGTCAATAAACAAAATTGGGTTCATGCGCGGACACGTACGCAACTTGAAGATTTAAGAAACTGTCCCATTATAATTCAATTGCAAACTCTTCACGCTACTCAAAGGACCATAATCAAAACCACTTTGAAAGGAAAGCATACATGGCCAAAATGGTAGAGTGAGTAGAGAAGAGAGGGGCCATCTATGACCTCATGTGTCATGTCTTTGCAATTGTGAAAGATAGTACAAATATTCTTAAGTTGAAGTTGGACGACTATACCTTTTTGTTGTCTCCAGTCTCCACCTAAACGATAAAATTATGAGATCATTCAATGTACCATCCTAATTTCGTTCTTCGAAATGAAATCCACTCTATAGAATGGATTATGATGAAATCATTATATGTATGTTATATAAATAATTACACTCATATATGTTAGTAATGATATGTTGATGGTGATGTCAGATCAGAGGTGGCAACTAATATTAATCTATGATCTTATCGTACAATACATTTCTTTTTGCCTTTCATTTGATAATTTTTAACTTAAGTCACCTATGGTTTGAATGGTCAATTTGTTCTTTAACAAAAAAGGAAAACCATTTGCAGTATTATGTTCTAGCATCTTTAATCTGTGTCTCACTCTTTCGTATTTTATAACTTTCTTCTTTCTTTTGTGAAGGGAAAAGAAAAGAGAAGCGAGAGGGGAGATGCATCATACTATTGTTCTTACACTGCTTAAACCCATTATCTAAAAGGGAGGTAATCAATGGCTGAGCCAATTTATAAGTAGCATATTATTGTGGGGGACATAGAGTTCCCTATCTTTGTGTTTGGCCCTTCATGTCTTTGCCCGATTCAAGCTAGAAACCGAACCGATGTCAAGTTTTAGAGAGTAGCGTCATCCTAATTCCTAACAGGATAACAGTCCACTCAACATTTAGTGCGCCCCAGCAGCGGCTCCCTTCAACATTTATTGGCCCCCTTGGTCTTCAATATTTATTGCATTAATTTCAACAACCTTGATCACATTTAATACAACTTAACCCGTCTCCCCATTATTAGCAGAGTTTAACTTCAATCTGGAATCCCGTAGAACATGGGTTGTACACCCTCCAATTGAAGGAAAATTCTAAGGTCCCTCTGCTGGGACCGTGCCGTTGAAGGTGTCAAAAATTATAAGATTTGTATGTGTTTGGATAAAATGTATGTCTGTTATGATAACATTTCTGTAATTTATAGTAAAATTGAGTTTACCACAAGTATCACTCATATTACCTGAATTCATACATTTATTTTTACAACAATAAACACATATTTATCACTATGGATACAAAATTTCCCGCAAAACACACACATTTTATCCCATACTCTTTCTCTCCTCAACTATGGTGGTCAACCAACTTGTGATCTCTCTCTCTCTCTCTCTCTCTCTCTCTCTCTCTCTCTCTCTCTCTCTCTCTCTCTCTCTCTGTGTGTGTGTGTGTGTGTGTATATATATATATATATAAGCAATCGATGCCCAATTTTATTTTATGGAGACTCTTGAATTCTTATATGTAAAATTATCGTAAAAATCAAAACACAGTTTTATAAAATAAGTTTATTCTAATTTTTTTTTAAACATTATCAAATGACATGTATAGTTATTATAAAAAGGTGTAATAGTTTTTTTTTTTTAACATTTATAGAATTATTAATTTTGAACTAAGAACACGTATATTAATTATATTGTAGTAAAATATAAAATATAGATTCACAGTTTGATGTAGTGTCACCAAACAAATAACATGTTAATAATTATTCTATTACAACTTCTTCTATTCTTTATAATATTAATTACTATTACACTGTAATAACAATTACAATATACCAAATGTGCCGTCAAAATATACTTATATCATATACCATACTCGATGATTTGATGATCTACTGGCCATTTTATCATATACCAGAATGATCGGTTGTTTCTGACCTAAAAGGGAAAATGAATTTCTTAGACGTTTTCAAAACCCCAACCCCAGAGTCAGGGTCGACCCTGAGAATTATGAGGCCTGAAGCAATACAAAAAAATGTGGCATTCTATCTAAAAAATAAAAATAAAATTCTATGATAAAGTATCATTGATAAATTACCCTAAAAGGCAATTTGTGTAGCAAAGTTATTAATTAAAATTTTATATTCAATATTTTCTAACAAATCTTGTTCAATAGATAATATAATAATATGGCTAACACATTATTCTTTCTTGTGACATAGTTAATTACAAGTAAGATTTTAATAATTTTAACTTTGAAAAACTTCTTTCAGCAGACGACTATGACAAGTATAGTTAATAATATTCTATATGCAATAAATGCATTTGTAAACAATTCAAATCTTTAATAAAATTGAGTATATCAATTGCTGTCTTTTTTTCCTTTTAGTAAAACCTCTTGTAAGACTTTTAATTCTAAAAATTAATCAATACCTT
The DNA here is from genome assembly GCA_907173295.1 of Fagus sylvatica. NCBI lineage: Eukaryota > Viridiplantae > Streptophyta > Magnoliopsida > Fagales > Fagaceae > Fagus > Fagus sylvatica. The sequence continues at coordinate 24,484,880 of OU015764.1, forward strand.
TAAAATAAAAAATAAAAAATAAAAATAAAAATTATCATGTTTTAAAAACCTTCAAGATTAACACAAATCATTTTCTAGATTATCATGATCTAGTGAATTGAGCTTTAAATCAAATAAAAACCCAAAATGTTCTCATATATTTGAAATTGTTCAAACCTATTTTTTAAAGAAGAAAGAGCTTGATCTACTATATATATAAAATAATTAACTTTAAAAGATTCTTTAGGTGATTGTTCAATCTCATTATTATCAACATATAAAAATAAAATACGCATAAAACTATTATGAACAATGTATTAAATACATACCTCAAAAATCAGAATTCAAACTTGTTGAAGATTTGAACTTTTCACTTTTAGAATAACATAAGAGTGATATAATAAATTGAGATCAGAGTCGTAGAGATACAGAGAGATGAGAGATTATAAGACTAGAAGTACCATTTAAAGAAAGAGAAAGTGTGAATAACTTTTGAATATGTAGGGTTGTCAAGGTGATGGACGACTAAGTTATAGAGGAGGGTGAAAATTTTATTTATTTTTATCATTTTTAGGATAATTTTATTATTGTTAGGACTTAAGTAGATAAATAAATTATTGTTGGGTTATTTTAAAGAATTAATTTTAATTTTTGAGCTTTTTTAAAAGTTTTTTTTTAATTATTTGAGTCTTTCAAAAATTTTATAGGATCATATTATTTTAAAGGTTCAGAATAATATAATTAAATAATTAAAAATTTATTTAAGACCTTTCAAAACTATTAGTGCTTTAAAAATTTTTAAGGTGAAGACTCGGAGCGGCCGCACACCTCGCACGGCCACCCCTGCCCAAGTTTACATACATGTTTAACATTCATCACTCATAGCTTTGATTTTCCAATTAAATAAAAGCCCATCAAAGCTGGTGCTTGAGCAATATGAGATGCAAAAGTACCAACATTTGTCGAGCAATTCTTACCAAAAATTTTCATCTTGGAAATTGAAACTAAAGAACAAATTTTATAAACTGTGAAAGAAATTCCAGTCAATTAAATTATTTTTGGGTAAAAACTAAAAACTGTCACTCTTAACTATTATAGAGAGCAAGGAACCATGAAAATGGGTATGAATAAGCAGCTCAGTAATGTATATGTATTCAGTCATCCAAAATAATGACCCCTGCCTCTGATTTCTCTGTGCTTCCATTTGATGCAGCACCATCCTTCCTTTCCTCCATTTCCACATCATCTCCAGTTATATCAGTCAAACTCGTGCCTTCTGCGTGAGGTGGACATGGATCAGTAGAAGCTTGAACATTTAAAGGTGATTCAGTCTTTTCTTTTGCTGGATCTGGGTCAGACTCCGTTAACTTGCTGCCTTCCCTTTGAGGTTCAGACTCTGTTACCATATCTGTCATCTCAGTTTCCACCATGGAAGCAGGGTTGTGGTCATCTTGATGGGTAGATGGAGATCTGGTGCCTGAAACATAGATCTGCTCAGCTTGAGATTGTTTCTCTGTATTCACTGTTATTTGTTCTGGAGCAGAAGGATTTGCCTGCCCAGGAGAGAGAATGCGGTTTATGTCTTCACAAATGGTCTCTAATGGAACGAGGTTCTTGCTCAAGTTGACACTTGCCACCGATTGATTCGCTAAGGATGTCAGAACTGATTCCTGGGGGTTGTCCTCCACAACCTTGCACATCTGCCAATAATATTAAAAATATTATTAATTCAGTGAATCATGGGAGCATTTTCTATCCATACCATGTCTTCTTTGTCCGAAGCAAAATACAGCCAACATGCTCAAACCCAGAGTAAAACATCTATTAACTCAAGGATTTACCTCATTATAAAGTCGAGCAAGTTCTGATCGATCCGGGTCATCATCACAAACTGCAGTAGAAATTTCTTCCGTAGCTGCACAGGCACAATAATAGTCACCACCAAGCAGATTGAGAGGCATCAACCAATAGTAGAAACCATACATCTAACCGTGATATGCTTATAATTGATCAGGATATGCAAATCTGTGATAATTGTTTAGGTTGAATTTTGTATCCAAGTATGAAAAGAAAAGTATCCTCCTGTGACAATTCTCTAATTTCTTTTTTAAGAAAAGCTTGAATCGTGTGTGAATTTCCTTTAAAAAAAATTATATCCAACCCTTCATGCATGGGAGGAAACCCTAGAAATTATCAATGTCATAAATAACTACAGAATTATACCCTAAATTTCAGATTTTACTCTTAGTTACTCCAAAATATTACGATGATGGAGAACACCTGATGCAGGGCCAAGGAGGCACAGGCTATGTACAGAAAGGGTATAAATATACAAGGACCACCCTAGACACAGAAAATAAAATCTGCAACAATTATCAGAATCCAAAATGGAAAATGAGATGAAGAGGTATAAACAGCCATTCAAGCTCTAATAATGTCCAACCACTTCAAAGGTCTGACTAGACCACTCCATCTATAAGTACCAGAACAAGCACATAGGAGCAGCTCAGCTCTCCAGACTTGCCAACTACTATTACAGACAACCCTCTCATGCCAGCTAGAGTGCACTGCAAAGACTTGCACAACCCAAGAACCCAAAGCAAGAACCACAGCTTACAAGCAACCAAAATTGCCACAACTGATGGTCAACTTGCTTCATATCATCAACACATACAACATCAATTTGCAAATATGCATCTCCTTACATTATCAATGATCAAAATCCTCCGTGGTTTGGGAGTCCAGAACAGAATAGTCATTGTAGGAGAGACCTGAGGAAAATGCTTTGAACAAGAGCCCCAAATCCTCTGTAGTTTGGGAGTCCAGAACAGAATAGTCATTGTAGGAGAGACCTGAGGAAAATGCTTTGAACAAGAGCCCCAAGCACCCATTAAACCTTAGATTTGTGAATTATATATAATCACCAACCCTAAAAGCCCCTAGGTAATTAACTATCCAAGCATCCGCATCCACAGCTATATGAAAAGGCAAGAAGACAATAGGATAACTGCACACACCTACATCCTGGGAAAAGGGCAAGCAATGCCCATCCCATTTCTAAAGACCAAAAACCAGGAGCAACCTTTCTGATTTCCTTCCACTTAACTACTCTATAACTCAAAAAATCTTAGTAGTTCAAAGTTCTAACAAATTTTTTTTTTTTTGCTAACATGCCTACAGCCCTTTAGCGTCTAAGTCACACCTTAGACACTTCCCCAAAATTTTAGAATACATTGACAAGGAAAGTTTCTTTGTCATAGGAATTTAAAGATTTGGAAGGCTACTCCTGTGTGCATTGTGGGCCTTTTTGGCAAGACAGGAATAATAGGACCTTTGATGGTGTTGAACAGTCTAATCATGTACTCAAGCAAATGATGTTGAGGTCCCTAAATTAGCGGATGTTGAGATTGTAATTCTTTAGGAGCAGGTCAATAGACATATTTGTATACTTAATCTATCTCCTCTTTTGAATAAAATTGTCTTACAAATATAATTCTAGAATATGCACAAAATCAAGTTTTGGAGGAGTGACAGATTTCACACAGTAGTTTCTGATGATCTAAAACTCTTTGCTCAGCTGAGCAGATCTAAAACTCTACTGGAACTGTTGTTAATGAACTTCATTTTTCTTGAATCCACTCCAAAGCAAGTAAGGACCCAAAAGAAGACTGACAAGAACTGAATATAAAACTTGAAAAGAGGGCAAAAAAAGTCTGGTACAAACTCAGCACATAAGTACATCAAATAGCTGAAGGCAGTCAACTAAGACAAAAACAAAAAAGGAAGATACGGAAGTTGATAATTCATTTTCTAAATCAACTAAGCAATCATTCAAGAAATAAAGTTACTTACTAAATGTTTGTACTTGAGGCAATTGATCAGTCACTTGAGTATCAACCTCCACAGAGCTATGATTTGGCACATTTGTGACTTTGGGTTCATTTTCAGGCTCTTCACTTGCAATCTCGTTTGATTTCATGTCACCCTGAGAACACAATGAAGGAAAAAGAAAACTATCTGAGTCCAGAAGCAAGTCAAGTGTCATCTCTTTACAAGTGATTAAGTACACAATTCATATACTTAGATTTAGTCTTCCATATAGAATTATGCATGCAATGATGAGCCCACATTTAAAGCCCAATCTCCAAATGATCAAGGATATCAAAATCGTAGAGCTAACCAGTAATGTACAGATTCAAAATCAAACATACAGTTCAGGCTACAAGCAATATTTCAGAGTAATCTCTTTGCGGCTACAATCCAATAAACCAGCAAAAGGAGATGTGTACAAGGTAGCGAGGAATAAGGGAAAATTATAACTTAAAACAAATAATGAAGCATTTCAAACAATAACTTTGGAGGTAGTGAGTCAGCAGTTGGAGCAACCTAGCTTTTCCTAATTCTTTTTTTTTTTTAATAACGTAAGGAACCTTTGTAAAGAAGAGCCCTTTGGACTTGTCTCTAGGCAAAAAAATCTACGGGCAACTGACCTCACCCGCCAAAACTAGTTACCGGGTAATCCAGGGGCATTCAACCCTAACAGGCTAAGCAGTTTATACTCATGCCCAGGAGATTGATATGGTGTCTCAATAACCCCATCAAACTACAGAGCTTGCATAACAAGTCCATTCATTGAGCCAACATAAACATAACAAGGCCATAAGAAGACCTAAGTAACACTTGTTTGTAGGTGATAGATGAGGAAATGTGGAGGGCCTGAAAGTAAAATGGATCTAAGTTGCCCCAAGTTCTGAAAGACTGAAAGGCAACAGCTTGATCACTTTAATTACATTAAGATCACTTAAAGTAGAACTGACATCTGCCAAGGCCAGAGGAATTGTTAAGACACATCTGTCAAAGTAGAGGACATTGTTAAAATAAAACACTGAGAAAAGAGTCCAGAACCAAACTATGTTTGATTGAGGTTCAAAGAGATGGGTTGTACCAGAACCCAGAGTTTTTCCCTATAGATAAATTTAGATTAAAGACTCAGCCCTCCTTGACCAATGGTTGACCAAATGCTACCAAGAACTCTGGCCCAGATTTTGCAGAATGCAGGATGTTTGTCCTTTTTTTATAAGTAAAGTTTCAGTAAAAATAGCATAAAAAAGCTACCACATTACACAGGATGTGTACACAAAGTACACCAAAATTAAGCACACAAAGAACAACTATCAAGCAGCTCAACCATATTAGCAAAAGAAATTAAACCAGAAGCCTTCATCCACTCAAAGAAAGAGAGGAAGGACAGCATAAGATCTTGGTTGGTTGACTCTCTAACGGCCTTCAAAAGTTCTAGCATTCCTCTCACCCCAGAGGCACCACATGAGACAGTGAGGAATCGTATTCCAAATCTCACTGCTACAGTATCTACCAAATCTGCCTTGCCAACATGCTAGAAGCTCCAACACACTACTTGGCATAACCCAGGAGACTCCAAACAAAAAAAACACCATACTCCAAAGCTCGTGAGCAAAGGGGCAATGGAGAAGCAAATGGTTTACAGATTCCCCAGCTGATTTACACATACAACAAGAGGCTAACAGCCCTTGTTAGTTTTGGTTGGTTTTGATTAGACCCACTTAGCAACTTCCTTCTTTTTCTCCTAATCCTGGAGTGAAGTTAAATATCCAAGCCCACAACTATACAAAACATTCTTTATTATTATCACTCTTATTTCCAAATTCATGAATAATTTAACATAGGCAGTAAGAAATATTGGAACTGGCATTAAGTTTTAGTGAGGTAAATAATATGTTAGGCGATTTTCCTCTAGACGCAACATAATACACACAATTAACTAATATTCAGGTGCCAGAAATGAAATTAAACTTACAAAATATTCTTTCTGGTACTCTGCATTGAGCCCTTTTTCCAAGAGAAGCACCCTTTTCTTGATAAACTCAACCTGTCTTCTCTGCATATCTCTAAAGTGATATAATATAGAAGAGTCTTGATATAGCCGAGATTGGTTTCCAGCATCACTTGTTCCCTGTGTAAGATCAGTTGCTATATCATTCCCACTACCATTCTCCCTTAACTGGGTGCCAGGTGCTTCTGCATTAGCTGTATTTGTTCCATTTTGTGCTTGAGAAGCAGCTTGTCCTGGGACAGGTAGATTTACGATGGGGAGATTTAACTCTTGACAAATCACCTCCTGAATCTTCAGTTCCTTGTCATCAACAATTGCTTGCCATCTTCCATACCCATGCCTTTCATGTAAGTAATAAGCCATGGGTAAGTAAGTAGTAGTAAGCAACTAAACAAAGATCTTTGTGAACTAAGTATTGAAGAATAGGTAAACTATCAATCTCACAATCACCTGGACAAAGCATTTGCAATATCAAACATTGCAACCATACCCTCAAACGCCAACATAATAGTATATACTCATACACCCACATACAAATATATGCATGTACTTACATGTGTGCAGGCATCTATATATTCGTGTATTAATGCATAAAAACTTTTAAGCAATATAATCTAAGCAGACTAGTTAAAGCCCACTTATGTATCATGGTCTGACAAACACAAATTGGTGGAAGATCTTGCACAAAGACATGATACATGCAATATTGCTTTTGCCATTTAAGACCTCCCCTTTTAAGCCAACCCAATTTTGAAACATAATCCATTTCACGATACTAGAGCACATAAGAATAAGACCATGAGATAGAAATACAACTTATGCAATAGGATCGAACCCATGACCTCATCCTCTACCCTACATATTTAGTGTTAAGGAGATGCCATTTGTTCCAAAAATCATAGGCAGAAGTAGAAGATTATTAGACAACACCAATAGGAAAAGCTACACACAAATAGAATCTAATTGTAAGGTAAGCCAGGCTGCAAATGAAAATGTTTAGTATAAAGCACTTCAGATTCTATTAAAAGTATTTTCTAAAATTAACATAGCACTCATCTGTTAACTACCAATTATTGCACTACAAATAATGCAATAAGACAGACACAGAAGACTATATATATTTATACACTTATGTCTGTGTACAAACCATTGTCATTTTAACCATGGAGATGTGATTCATCTTCTCATACTTTCAAGGAGATATTATTATGAATGAAGGATATAAGCAAACTAACATAAAAGTGAACAACTAATTACAATGAGTATGCTGATAAATATTCTAAACATATGAACCAATTTAAAAAACATACTTCAGTACAGCACGCAATAATAATAAATCATGTTCCTCCTTCCAAGATCTTCCACCCTTCAACCCTGGGTAGCGTAATACAATGTCATCTGCAAAAAGTGGAGTGCCTGAATTTTCTGATGAAAACTTCACCTATCATTACACCCAAATGGAGAAAAAAGAAAAGAAAAGGATATAATTAGTAATTCAGCCTAAAAAAATGTAGAGAATTAAAAGATAAGCTTTATCAATAGCAATGTACATTTTATAAATAAATAAATCCCAAATGTGGTAGATGTTCCGTTTAACTTAATAAATCCTCTAGAATCATACAAACTCTGCATGCATATCTTCACTTCAGAAAGCTTTATTTAATATATGCCTAACATCGTCCACGATCTACCATCCCTCATGAAGAACCAATCGAGAATAATGACATGGTCACTTTTTGGGTTTCCTCTTGTTCATCAATTGTAACAATTTACTCATTATTCTGATTTCCAGTTTTAATAAAAGTAAATTTAATACTTTCCAATTCTAATAAAATCCTAAAATACATAATAATGGAAAGCAACTAAACTCATGGAAATACTATATTACAATACTTACTTTGTCCCTTACTAGAAGCAGAACCGCAATCCTAACAAGTACGTCTTGTATTCTGAGTCCTTCTTTTGGAACACCATCTATAACCAAGATCATTAATAGTAACAAAGTTTTTAGCAACAAAGCAGGCGGAGAAAAAGACATAAAGGCAAAGAAAATAAGAAATAGGAGTAGCAGGTTTTTATCACCTGAAAAGGTAGGGGATTCTGTTATATCTTCAGCAATGTGAGACAAGAAAAGAGCCCCATAACTGAATAAAAAATAAAATAAAAACTATATCAATATACCATATATCCGCAATATAGAAAATATAAAGAAAACACACACACAATATATCATACTTCTAAATTTAATTTTTACCTTATCTGTCAAGATTCCTATTAAATATAATTATCATGTGCATTTATAGCAATAAAAATACGTACATACATACACATTCATCAACAATTATATCCAAAAACTACATACATTCACATGAATATATACATACACATATTTACACACAGTCACATACAAAAGTTCAGGTTATACTTGTGTGCAATTTAGAGTGAAACATGAAGTAGTATTTTCTGCTTTCCAAAAACAAAAATAACCCTTTTCAAGACAAACCCATCTTCACTTACATCATGGTATGGATGGAGTAACAATTAACTCCAACCCATCGTTAGTGCATAAGATTAAGACTTTCCTTTTAGCTTCATTTTTTTTTTTACATCATGCAGTATTAAAAAATTTAGAAAACTTCATTAGTATTGTAGAAAAATTGCATGCTCTCTGTCCACAATCTCCTAATTTAGTTTACTTATTTTGATAAGTAAAAATGTTAATAAAGAATAAGTTTACTGAATGTGAAATAAAATGCAGGGTCTTTTGCAATGTGTCAAATTGATACAATTGCAATTTGAGTAAAATGTAAATAACACATACAACTTATTTGGTCAAAGTCAATTTGACATGCTGTACTGAATTGTATGATTCAACAATATAATTTTATTATTACACTAGCAAAAAGGAGGACACGTCACATCAAAACACTTGACACATCAAAAGCCCCACATTGACTTAGTCCAAAAAAGGTAACCAAATTCACAGACAAACAAAAAAAATGAAATTGTACAAAATGAGATAATTATTTCAATTAACATTATGAAAACAAAGCATGTGCACAGAAGCCATCCAAAAAAATGAATGAAGACAAGGTTTTCACTTATTGCCAAAAGATTCCAAATACGAAGCAAAATCTATAGAGAATACTCTTTTATTTCTTCATATGTCTTCTGCTTCATGCGAGGTGTAAACTCCTTCCAGTCAAAATCTCCAACCCCAAACCTGCCATACACTCAAGAGTAAGACAAGCTGCGAACTAAAAGAAATAGAAAGTCCACAAAGTTTCAGTTTCTTGCCGCAACACATCCATCAAGTCTACAAATTAAAATGTTTGACATATGCATGCATCATGCAAGCATGCTCAGAGAGAGAGAGAGAGTAAATCTAATGAGCAAAGATTACTGGACCAAATAATACAAATGTAAGAGAAAACCTCATCAAAATTTGCACAAATGCTGCCCTCTGATTTTGATTAAAACCCAGTACCCTGAAGGCTCTCCCTTCGCCTTCCATCAAAGGAGGTGGCTCAGAACCATCCACTGCAAACGAATTCATAGGGAAGTTGCCCTATAATCAAAACCTGCTAACCAAATCACTGTAATTAACTTATTGAACAAAACAATGATAAAGAAAAGATACCACGAGCTTTCTTTTTGTTAGGCTTTCTCCCAGGAGGAGCTCCAGATGATGTTGTTTCACCATCGGTCAGCTCGGCTTCGTAGTTATCATCCTCACCATCAGAGCTTACATCTTCTAAACCAGCTAGGTCATCTTCTTCAACAGATACCATCTGAACTTAATTGCAATAGCAAATGTTAATCCATGTCCATAGAGAATTAGAGCGTTTTATTTTTAACCAACAGGATTTTAGATGTCAATCAACCAGTTTAAACCTGAAGAATATGACTGGCTAAGGATTAAGACTTAAAATATCACAATTTTAAAACAAGGATTAAAACATTCTCCCACAAGAAAACATAGTCATCTACAGATCATTTGACGTCTTCAAAGAACAAATGCCTATCTGGAATACATGTGACTGTGTGTATGCAAATACACCATTGTAGCATTCATTCTAAAAAAAATCATTAAAAATATGGGACCATAGTGATTTTAATAATATGTCATAAAGGCCAAAATGCAATACCTGCTTCCGGCTTCTCTTTCCTTTGCCCAAAGCATTAAATTCCTCAACTTTATGCACCTCATATCTATCTCTTAACAACTCTTCCCAGTAACTTGATTTTTCTGGATTGCTCACGGAAGGTTTATTGTCCATATTTTCCTTCTGTGGTTCCTCCTCTGCTACAGCCTCTACTTTATCTATATACTCAAAATTTGCCACCTACAAATATAGAATTATTTGAGTGAAATACCATAAAGCAAGAAAGAAGCGGAGAATATGATAATGAAGGGATCCTGTGCTGTTCAAAAAGGCTACTCCACCAACAATCAGAAACACGATGCTCAGATATATAAAACAATTCTACTAATTGAAACTTAATTATGCTTCAAAAGATGAATCCAGGCAGTCCACATGTACAAGTCTAAATCTGACACAGAGACCCTACAATTTGTTTTGGGGGGATAGGTAAATAAATGGCATAGAATCGCTACAACTCCATACCAAGAGATCAGAAAGGTCATGACTCATCTTATTTCAATTTTAGTCATCAAAAACTTGCTTATGTAACTTTTTCAAGTGTCATGAAATAAAAATACAGTTATGCAAATGACAGATATACTCCCAAATGAATACCAATCCAGGGACAAAAAGAAGCCTTTAAAAGACTAGGTCATGTTTAGCCTCGGTATTACCTACTGGTAGGGATGAGCTACCAGCATACAACATGTATCAGTGGGCAACCCCATTATATATTACATAGCTGGGTGCCCCTTTTTTACCTTTAAATAGAAAGAATTAGGGAGATGGTATTAGAAAATGTGGTCCCACATGACTGAACCTCTAATCAGTTTGGTTAGGCATATTTTTGGCTTCTTTGGCTTTTGTGCAGCTTTCTAAAGCCTCACTTAGGAAAGATCAGGAAAGAGCAGTTGATTAATGTATTTTGGGAACAGCAGCACTACAGCCAATTAGACCTCTAGCCAAAAGAGAGAATATTTCAGAATAAGAATAAGAAGCAAAAATATGAAGTGGTCAACGTTACTAATCGAAAGGGGAAAAAAGTGTTCATTTTTAGAATAATTCCCTTCACTCTTCACTTCAATATAAATAGAGAGAATTTTATGGTAATAAATTCTTAAATAAGCGCTAGATTTGAATTTTAATTATAAGGATTTCCAATATCTTTAGAATTTGGCAAGTTCATAATTAGTAAGTTATATATACATTTTTAATAATTTAAGGACTATAAGGAGCAAGGATGCATAGATACTCTATTTTGGTCCACGTACCCGTATCCGATACGTATCCAATACCCATACCCATATTGTACCCAATATCCAGTGTGGCCCACATGTGTTTGTAGAAATGTTATCTCCCCATACTCGTACTCGTATCGTACCTGATACCGTTTCTGTATCTGTGCAACTTAGATAAGGAGGGTAACTCGTGGATATAATGAACAAAGGAGGAAAGAGACCATTCCGAACAACAAATTATATTTTACATTAAGTGTTTTCTCTTTATTTTAATACCAATGTTGGATGGTTTATGTGTAGCGATTGTTTTATCAAAATCTGCCAGGAGGCTGTTCCCATCATGTACTAATGATAGATATATCCCTTTTAAGAATAATGGTCAAATGATTGAATTCACCATTTTCTAATAGCTTAAACTTTTAGAACAATTGGAAATTTATCAAATAATCACAGCAGAAGGTCTTGAGTTCTATCTCTATCTCCACTCTATCTCCCATTTAAAAAGTTATATAAATCCCACGTGTCGGCCACCATTCATTAAAGGGGAGTATGAGCCCACACGTAAGGGAGAGTGTTAGAATAATGGTTAAATAATTAAAATCACCATTCTTAATAGCTTAAACTTTTGGAACAATTGGTAATTTATCATCCCTAATAATTGGGTCAGGTCTTGCTAAATCAGTAAGTCACCTAGAGTTTAGAGATACATTTAGCTTGGTTATAAAAATGAGAGGAAAAAAAAAACCTAGCACATCAAATATCAAGTCTTAAAGTTAGATAGGACATGTGCACCTAAACATGTCAGGCCATGGTCAATGATGTCCTGAGCCCTATCATCTATAAACTATCTGATATAGTTCACAAAATGCCTAGATATCCTAGAAAAACCAAAAGAGAGGATGAGAGAGAGAGAGTCCATCACCAAAACTGGTTTACATTTTAAAGTCCACTCTATAATTCAAGTGTACTAAATCAGATATGCAAAAAACATACTTCAATCAATCTTAGTACATCTGAATAATGCACACATTTTTTTTATAAGTAAAAGATTTTATTCCAGTAAAATTACCTCATAATCAATACAAAACACACGATAGCCTAAAGAATTGCAACCAAAGAATTACAAGCAAAAGAGATCGAATTAGCACCGCTGTAAGAGAACTTCTGTCATGTAAGAGACCCAGGACAGTTGACCATCCACAACGTAATCTAAGAAAAGAAAGCTTCAAGTTCACTTCCAACACTTCCACATTTTCAAAAGTAGGTGAACTCTTCTCCCTCCACAAAAGCCACATTAGGCACAAAGGAGCTAAATTCCACACAGCAGATGAACGTTTACCGAATCAATTCCACCAATTAACCAATAAATCAATCAATCAATCAATTTAGGCGGCATCACCCAATGTACTCCAAAAACACCAAAAAACATAACTCCATCACCCATAAGAAAAATCACAGTGAAGTAACAAATGATCCACCGACTCCCCACCACACCTACACATACAATACCAATCTACTAATGTAATTCCTCTCTTTAGGAAAAAGATTATCATTAATCAAGATCTTCCCCCATGTTGCTGAAGACACAAAAAGCTACCCGCTTTGAGGCTTTGGCACACCAAATTCCTCTCCATGGAAAAGATGCCTCCCTTGCAGCTCGCATAATGTACTCACTTTTGTCTAATATACATGAAGGTCAACCGCATGTAGAAATGTGCAAGAACAAGGAACTTCCCCTTCTTTTTCTTTAATTAGGTATAAATTCCTTACTATCTTTCAACATTATAGAGCATAAATTGAACCACTAAGCTTAGAATTAGGACTTTTTTTTCCGTGGTGGGGGAGGGTGACACCGTGGCGGATAGGGGTATAGCACAAGAAATAATAAATATAAAATAGTTGATAGTATAGATATTGGAACTCCCCTAGGTATTTATGTCACAACCAAGGAAAGCGCTACCCACATTTGTGCTACACAGGACTAGTCATAACCAAAACTCCTAATAATCATTGATATAGCCCAGATCAACCTAATATTTTCTGAAGTGAAACTCAACACACGCCCACGAAACACATACTCATAAAATCCAATCCAATATAATCCACACAATCCGAGATATCACAATTTCACCTACTTAAATCCTTGACATCCTCATCAAGGCCAAAATTGCACTACAATTCCCCAAGCCACGTAGCATTACCAATTTGGGCTCCTCATGATCGCACAATGCCCCAAAATGACTAGTCACAATTTGGGCTCCTCATAATAGCTTTTGTAGCTCAAATCGACCTAATACACACTTGATGTGAGACTCTTAATACACACCACATACAATCAAATCCAATACAATTCACACTATTTAGGGTATCGCAATTTAACCTCACAGAGCTCTAATATAGAAACAATACTCCTAATCAAAGGGATATCAAATTTGTTCCAAAACTATTATTCATGCAAGGAGATGTGATAGAAATAGGTTAGCATCTAATTTAGGCACTACTGTACCAATCAATCCAAACGGAAACTTCAATTAATAGTCACAAATGCTAACGCTCCTATACAAGTTGGTTAATGATTTCTCTTATCCATAAAATGTTGACTATATTTCTTTCTTTTTTTATAAGTAAAAAGTAATTTATTGGAAATATACTACTCTGTGTGCATAAGACATGAACACAAAGTCCCTAGAGAACGGAAAATGAAACTCCACAACCCGAGCGCCATAGGATACTGTAGCAAATGTTGATCGCAAAAGCCTTTTAAGGCAATGGAAAATGATCGAACATCGAAGACCCCACCCCTTTTCAACCTCTATCTCAGCCCATCATTACCCTCTCTAGAAGGAATATTAAACTGAAGAAGATTGAAGGACACCACCAACTCCAACTCCAAATCATTAAAGTTGACATCTCACTCTCGCGGGTCCCCTTCATTTCTTCGTACTAATAAAGAAGCAACAGAGGCATCTTGGCTGGAGGAACATGCATATAAAGCTGGAAAACCTCCCGCAACGGCTGATCTCTGCACCATCAGTCATGCCAAAACCGAATAAAGATACCAATGCCAACTAGGGTTGTCCAACCATATATGAATCCAACTCCCAATCATTGAAGTCCCAAATAAAATTGACATCTCACTCTCGCGGGTCCCCTTCATTTCTTCGTACTAATAAGAAGCAACAGAGGCATCTTGACTGGAGGAACATGCAAAACCTCCCGCAATGGCTGATCTCTGCACCATTGGTCATGCCAAAACCGAATAAAGATACCAATGCCAAGTAGGTTGTCCAACCATATCTGAACCCAACTCCCAATCATTGAAGTCCCAAATAAAATTGATCTCACTCTCGTGGGTCCCCTTCATTTCTTCGTACTAATAAGAAGCTACAGAGGCGTCTTGGCTAAAGGAACATGCATACAAGGCTGGAAAAATCCCGCAACGGCTGATCTCTGAACCATCGGTCATGCCAAAACCAAATAGAGATACCAATACCAGCTAGGGTTGTGATGCGGGAGTAGGATATTTATTTTATTTTTATCTTATTCAACTTTGGAGTTGATTGTATGTTTATTTTAGGTCTTAGTATCTAATCAAGTTTATTAGTATTTTAATTCCAATAGTTGGGCCGAGCCCATTAGAATTAGGGTTTCTTATGTTAAGGCTTAGTAGCCTATTTAAGCAAAGTTTGTACTCATTTTCAAGGGACTTGATGATTAATGAAAATTTCTATGATTTGAGATGCGTCTCTCTTCTTTATTTGGTGGTGATGCCGAACACCCCTACGGTGGTGATGCCTAGGGTTTTGCAGGCAGATTCTAGATGGTGATTCCTAGGGTTTGTTCTGTTTGTTTCTATCATTTTTCCCACTTATCCTATTTCTCCATTGTTGTCCTGCATCAACTTGGTATCAGAGCAAACTTCGATCCCCACGCTTTCTAGTCAAACCCAAACATAGCAAACCTGGTCATATTCTCCAACAAAATCACCCTCACTGAACCCACGCAGTCCCAGTGTCACTAGTCAACATAATCCAAACCCAACACAGTGAGCAAAAACCAGAGTCAGACAACCACAAAAATCCCCAACACCACCCATACTCAAACCAATGTGTTGCCATTGTGAGCCCACCACCACCATCTATCAAAACCCCAGATAGCCGCCCTCCTAACAAATCAAACAAACAACCCCCGACCAACCCTTTCACAGTTCTACACCACCAGAAAAATCCATCAAATTCAAATCACAAACCATCAAATAACAAAGCCGAAACCCGACCCATACAATTCCCAACCATTTGCTGGCCTGAGCAGCGATAGCACTCTATCCGTTTGTCACGGAAGTCGGAGGATCGGCTCTAAGATTGGCTCATCGAGATAGGTCTCATCGTCGGCGGCGCCAAGAGCAACACAACGATCTCCTAGTCTGAGACACGCGAAGCTGTCGCAATTTGGATATAGAAATCCTCTCTGCTCGCCTTCACTAGTACCGTGCCTCACCACTGCCACTTCACCTGCAGTCCTCAATTTTGCACGCCGCTGCCCTCAACCTGGTCTCTGGATCTATAACTCAATTCAGGTTTGGTTTTTCAATCTCACATTTGTTTTGAATACGGTAACCCACTCCCCACTATTAAACCCACCATGTTTACTTGACCCAATCCAATTAAAAATAAAACCAACAGCCACCCACCCATAACCCACAAGACCCAACAAAAAACCCATGGCCCAATTTGTACCCAAGCCCACCTTCGCCATTACTCATCAAAGCCAAACCACTTGAACACATCCCACACATAACCCAGCCCACTTAAACAAAAAGAAATAGGACCAAGGCCCACAAATAGAGCCAAACCCGAATTATTTGAAAAAAAAAAAAAAAAAAAAAAAAAGCCCAGCCCCCATCCTTGCACTTTCATACTGTATTTCCAGCACTGCTAGACATACAACTCCTATATGATGTCAATCCAAGTACATCAGCAAATTCAACAAAGTCCAACTTCTTTTTCAAATTCTTTGTTGAAATTGAAGCACTATTTTACTGAACTGAGAATGACTTCCTATGAGACAACCCTTAAGGATCAGCTTAAGGATGCTGGGAATAACCTCCTTAATCTTCCTTCCTCCCTTGATGAGCTCCTCAATCTTCTTGATAAAGTTGAGACTTTGTTAGCAAATGTGGAGCAAGCACCATCCAAATCAATGCATGCTGCAATTTTGCCCTCAATGAAAGCACTAATCACTAATGAACTATTGAGGCATGCTAAAATGGATGTAAAGGTTTCAATTGTATCTTGCCTTACCGAGATTATGAGGATAACAACACCAAATGCCCCATATGATGATGAGAAAATGAAGGAAATATTTCAGCTGACTATAGCAGTATTTGAATATTTGTCTAATATGTCCGGTCACTGTTATACGAAGGCAGTCTCAATTCTTGATACTGTTGCAAAGATCAGGTCATGCTTGATATGCTGGACCTTGAGTGTGATGTATTGGTTGTTGAGATGTTTCAAACTTTCTTCCAAATCATTAGTGCCAACCATCCACATGATGTATTTTCAGCCATGGAAACAATTATGACAATGGTCATAGATGAAAGTGACGACATTTCCTTGGATCTTCTCAGTCCGCTATTAGCTCATGTAAGAAAGGAAAATGAGATTGTTTCACCTATTTCGTGAAAATTGAGGGAGAAGGTGATCACTAATTGTGCTGCTGAGCTTCAACCTTATCTCCAACAAGTAGTGTGCTCTATAGGTGTTACTTCAGATACATTTTATCCTACACGTACCAAAGTTGGCCAAGCTATGGATGCTACTTTCAAGTTAGTTGAAGACACTACTATACTTGATGAAGATGTGGTTTCCTTTCCAACATCGATTACACACATTGAATTTGTAATTCCTGATAAATTTAATGATGTTAATTATGTGATGGAATCCAATGCTACTTTGTTCTCCATTCTCCCAACTGTGTTTCCAGACTTGAAGCAAGTGTTACTTGTCAGAATTTTGCTCCTTCAACACTATAAAACTCGAGGTCGAGTTTTCTCTAACCAGGGGAGTATGATGCGAGAGCAGGATATTTATTTTATTTTTATCTTATTCAATTTTAGAGTTAATTGTATGTTTATTTTAGGTCTTAGTATCTAATCAAGTTTATTAGTATTTTAATTCCAAAAATTGGGCCAAGCCCATTAGAATTAGGGTTTCTTATGTTAAGGCTTAGTAGCCTATTTAAACAAAGCTTGTACTCATTTTTAAGGGACTTGATGATTAATGAAAATTTCTATGATTTGAGATGCGTCTTTCTTCTTTTTTTGGTGGTGATGCCAAACACCCCTACGATGGTGATACCTAGGGTTTTGCAGGCAGATTCTAGGTGGTGATTCCTAGAGTTTGTTCTGTTTGTTTCTATCATTTTTCCCATTTATCCTATTTCTCCATTGTTGTCCTGCATCAGGTTGTCTATCTGAACCCAACTCCCAATCATTAAAGTCCCAAATAAAATTGACATCACACTCTCGCGGTTTCCCTTCATTTCTTTGTACTAATAAGTAGCAACAAAGGTGTCTCCGAAAGGCACCCGATCCAAAATCACCCAATTCGAGTATTGCGTGGGTTTACCGACGAGTGCAGAAGTTCAAAACCCGGCTTAGACCGATCCAACCGATACCTACTTCCTTTGTAGCTCTGTCGCTCTTCGCCCTTCAAGATCTAGCTAGATTCGGTGAAGATCTCACCAGATCCGACAAGATCTCCACCAAATCCGGCGAGATCTCCGCTGAATGACAAGGACGACGACAGGTTTTACCAATCCGATAGTACCTGATCCGCCAATTCGACCACCCATTCAAATGGATATCGGATGTATTATCTTCTAAGCCGACTCATACGAGTATTGGATTACCCCTAAACCCGATCCGACCAGACCCATGGACAGCCCTAACCAACCACTAAATCTATATACTGTACAAACCTATCCCACATAAGTAAAACTGCTTGCTATATCAACAACATTTAGAGCCACCCATGCAACATAAGGGCTACCACATAAGCTACGAACCACCTTAGTATCTACCCCATCCAACTTTGTTTCTTGCAATCACATCACAACGCAATCGCATCACCCTATCATTCCTTGAACAAATTCTTCACACCGCAATCACATCACACTATCATTCCTTGAACAAATTCTTCGCTACTTCTCTTTTCTGGGGGTTATTCAAACCCCGAACATTACAAGATAAAACCCAAAGCTTCATTGAAACACAGTAACTTCTCGTCATAGTTCACTGACGATGTCAAATTATTAAGTTCTCTAACACCTTTAATGTCTGTGTTGAAATTGCGTCGTGGGCCTACCTCCCTTCCTTGTTGTTACTTACCACCTTCTATACGGAGTAATAGAGCCATACACTGTTGCTCCAAGCCATCTATGGGAAATCCCACAAATTTATTGAAACCATGAAGTTTTTGCTCCACCCATTTTGACATCTCAAGTCCTAACCCTTGACCTCCCCCAACTTCTTCTCGTGCAACTATCGAGAGATCTGGTACCACACAACACAACAGAGTAGGTTGTGCTCCCCAATGCATGTGGCACGTTTTACATGACCAATGGAAGAAGACCGAAGGCTCCTGGCCTCCTAGGCGTTCCCCAAAGACTTATGGCACATCGAAGGCATGGCGGTCCACCCCTCCCCTTTCGAACTTCGGCAGTGGGCTCCCAACAGTCTCGGCGAGCTTCGTTGGGCCCAGAAGGAAAGCCCGAGTTCCACCACCCCCTAAAAGCCACCCTAGCTGTGTCGCCGCTTGGCTCAACCTCACCTCTCGGCCACAAAGCCACTCCATCCTAACCCTTGGACTCGGAGGATTCCCCTAAATCCGTCTTGCATTCAATAGTCTCAATTTCCAAATCCAAGGGTTCCAAAAGGTCCAACCCGGGAATGTTGAGCTGAATAGGTTCTAGCCTTTTCCTTTTTTGGGTCTAGGCCTAATGGCTTAGAAAAAACCCAATTCAAGGCCTGAGATGATTGGGCCTTTTCCATCCAATGAGTCTCCACAGTGGACTTACGCCCAACCCATAGGACCTGTCAGTTGATCCTGTGTTCTTTAATAATATAGAGCGTTTTGGAGTAAGGCTTCAAAATGAAATTGAATTTCATACTTGGGTGTGGGGTTCCCATTGACATAGGGACACGTGTCCCCCCTTCCCTTCTTTAGACGATCTTGGTTGATCTCACCCCTCCCAACAACAAGCGGGAAGGACTGAGTTTCTTTACCAAGACCTAATGATCTCCATGAAATCTGGGAATAGAAGGATCGGCCTTTAAGGTCAACGTTAAATATTATGCTCAAAATAATGAGAAGCTATATTAAGATGCATGTAATGAAAAAGGACTATGCAAAAAAACTTGGACAAATTTGGTACAAGGGTGTCTTCATATTTGGGATTCTAAACCCTTCGAAATAAGGAAAACGGAAGCTAAAGTAATACCATGCTCTGCTATCCATAGAATGGTACGATCTCATCCAAAAAAGGTCACATTTATGCATGAAAGTTAAACAAGTATAATCTAATTTACTTCTATAGTAGACATCTTGCTGCATGCACACTAGGCTGATCCAGTTCCACTGAAAGACAAATGTCACCTCTCCACACCACTCCCCATTTTAAGTTTTTAATGACAATTGTCTTAAACCATCAGATTAAAGGGTACAAACACAAGATCAAGTATGCTGAACATAAAGAAAAATTAACCGTTACTTAAATCACTAGAAGCGCAATAATATCAATGCACAGGATAGTATAAAATAGATAAAACCTTAAAGGCCTTTAGAAACCCATCTTCCTCATCATCGTCCAATGTAGCCTCTTCATCTCCAACTTGTTCACGATCAAGTAATCTATAAAGGAAAAAAAAAATGCATCAAACAAAGTTTTTGAGTTCAAATATTTAGATGTTATCAATTAAGTCAAAACAGTAACAAAGAAATTACCTATCTATTGCAGCATCATCATAATGAATTTGGCGAGATTTTCCTGCTTCATCATTCTCATCAGCAAATAACTCCTTTGAGCCATACCTTATGATGTCATCTAACTCTTCCTAAAGTACAGTTAAAATTAATTAGAATATTCATCAATTTTCTGTGCAAATCAATTTAATTAGATAGAGTCTAGTTCCTCCATGCACACTTATAATCTCTGGCTTACATTTGACTTCTATCTGAAATAGTTATGAAAAAGTTAGTACATAAAGCATGCACAGCACACTGCAAACAAAATGATCGATATCTCCAGAGAACAACCAGTCAATCCAAATATAATGGATGGTTTGTCACAGTTCAGCAGGTTTTTTTTTTTTGGTTAGTAATAATGCACTTTATTGTTGAAAAACCACTTTTTGTGCATAAAGTATGAACACATTAGTGGTGAGTAATTACAATGAAATTATGTATGTAGATGTAAAGAATCTAAGAAAGCAATAACAGAAGTGCCATTAGTGTAGCCCCAGACTGTGGCCCAGTGATATAGTGTATTAGAAAATAACTCATGAAGCTGTGACTCCATTCACTCCTCATTCTCAAAACTTCGTCTATTCCGTTCCCACCATAATGTCCAAATAAGGCAAGAAGGAACCATATTCCAAATCTTCGAATGATTCTTCCCCAACCAATTACACCAACCAAATAACAAATCTGAAACACCTTCTGGCAGCACCCATAAAATACCAAAACTCCGAAAAACAACGCTCCACAACCCATACGCTATCGGACAATGTAACAACAAGTGGCTTATTGTTTCCCCATCACAACGACA
Source organism: Fagus sylvatica (assembly GCA_907173295.1). Classification (NCBI taxonomy): domain Eukaryota; kingdom Viridiplantae; phylum Streptophyta; class Magnoliopsida; order Fagales; family Fagaceae; genus Fagus; species Fagus sylvatica. The sequence continues at coordinate 24,505,942 of OU015764.1, forward strand.
CATACAGCACCATCCTGCTGATGGTAACCTCTCCGCATAAGATTATCTGCAATTAAGATTCTACCCCAAGTCGCAGACCAAGCAAAGAAAGAAACCCGCCTCGGAACATGAACACCCCAAATAGCTTTCCAAGGGAAAGTCACTAGAGGAGAGCCCCTCAATACTGAGTATAAAGATCTAATGTCAAAGACCCCATTACCTGTCAATCTCCAACGAAAACCATCACCACCTACTTTAAAAGAAGTATGGGAATGAAGGAACTCAATAAAGGAAACCACCCCTTCCATCTTCCAATCATTGAAATTGTGAACAAATGTAACATTCCAATCTGTCCGAGAACCAGGGGCTGATTGAATCAAAAAAGAATCAATTGTGGCATGTCGATCACACACCGCCTATTGATCCAAAATCGGATGCAATCCCCAATACCAACAACGAAATCCACATATTCTCAGTCCAACCAATGCTAACGCTCCTCCATAACCCACATCCATGGGCTCCCCCAAATGCTCTTGGTTGACCATCCGCCCAAAGCAACCCCATACTTCATTGCAATCACCCGATGCCAAAAATGCAATTCCTCCATACCAAAACGCCATATCCATTTCCCAAGTAAGGCTTTATTACAGGCCACTAACTTCCTGACACCCAAACCACCATAAGCAATAAGGGAACACACTATGTCCCAATTTACCAAATGATGATAAATCCCCTCCCTTAACTCCCCACAGAAAGTTACGTTGGAGCCTCTCTAACCTGTTTGCAACACTGATAGGAATTGTAAAATACGTTGGAAGACTAGAGAGAGTACTTTTGAGTAAGGTCAATCTACCCCCCTTAGATAAGTAAAGACTCTTCCACCCAAACAATCTGCGTTCCATTTTTTCCAAAATAGAATTCCAAGTAGTCTTCGATTTGAAAGAAGCACCTAACGGCATTCCAAGATAAGACATGGGAAGTGACCCAATACGACAACACATAATATCCGCCAAGACTAACAAATTAGGCACATCTCCAACCAGAGCCATCTCAATCTTACACATGTTCACTCAAAGGCCCATCACCGCTTCAAAGAAGGTTAAGACCAACCGAATGTACATCAGTTGCTAAGGATCCACATCACAAAATAGGATAGAGTCGTCAGCAAATAAAAGATGGGAAATTCTCACATCATTACCAAGAGTGAAGCCATTTATGAAACTAGCCTCCTTCGTCCTCAATATCCTACCCAAACCTCCATGACTAAAAGAAAGAGAAGAGGAGAGAGAGGGTCCCCCTTATCTCAATCCCCTTGAGCTATTGAAGAATCCAGAAGGGGAGCCATTGACCAAGAATGAAAAACGAACAGAGGAGATACATGATTTAATCCAACTGCACCATCTAACCGCAAAGCCCATTCTCTCCAAGATGTATAAAAGACACTTCCAATTGACATGATCGTATGCCTTTTCAATATCCAACTTGCAAATAATCCCAAGTTTACCACTTTTAATGCAGTTGTCAAGACTCTCATCAGCAGATATATTGCTCTATTTTGCAGAGCATGAAACTGATTAATCAATAGTATGATTACATGACGTGATAGCATATATTACAGGGTTGGATTTTTTTACTGTTTATTACACTTTTGTGTCAATTCTTGAATGTTTCACCTCTTTAAGGCTTTCAAATTCTAATTTTCTTGTCTCATAAAATACACTCATGCTTGAAAAAACTTGATCCAACTAGATGGAAGTTTATTCTTAGAAAAATCTATCGGGACTTTATATGTAAGTAGACAAATGATTACTTTCTCCTTTTTTAGCTGATGGTCCAAAGGTGAGCTGCACACAAGGTAAAGCATCCCCTATGCATAAGCCCACTCCCCACCCCTGGCCTCCCTTTCTCAACCTAGTTGAAGATGAGATCAAATATAGGTCTCTAGTACAAACACCTAGAGATACTACCAGCAGGCAAGTGGCCATTTTGCTCAGAATATTGTCTTTACTCGAAGGTGGAATTAACAGGGCGAATGAAGGTTATACTAAAATCAGGTTATTGATATACTAAAAGTAGCGAAATTGTGATATCAATCTTGTCTTTTCTTGAGTCTTTGCTTGAAGGTGCCACATTGCAGTTTTAAGGAAAAGCATAGCCCGTTCACATAACAAGACATATTATCATCACACTGTCACCTAGCGGTAGCAACAGAAAAGTTTGGGCAGGTTCCTACTGGTTTAGAGTAGTGTGTTCACTTACCCAGCCCCAACCCTCAACCCATGTAATCCGTCTAATTCATTTGAATTTCATAATTTTCCCTATTGCAAAATGCACTCGAAATACTAAGAAAATAATATCATAGAAAAGTTTAAAATACCAAGGAAAAAAAAGGTCATAGAGGCCTTTGATAATATCAAAAGCATCAAGCCAACAAAAAATTGGATAATTATGAATGTGCCCTACCAAGGTACCAAATGTAAAAAAAACATTTAAAAAAAAAAAAAAAAAAAGTTAAGCACCGGTAACACAACAATAAATAGAAAGATCTTAAAAATTAAAAGATTTCAAAACTAAACAAAAGAAAATTCTTTCAATAGCAATGACATACATTTGATAAAATCAAATGCTCTTTAACACTAAACACATTTTAAAAAGGCCGATAAAAGTTTACACACTCAAAAATTGATGTTTAGTATTTACGTGTCATTTTGTGTGTAATGGTATTATTTTCCCATACAACTACAAAAAATAAAACATTAATAATGAATGAAGTCATATATTCATAGACCACCATTGCTTAAACCAAAACAACACCATTTACTTATGGGTCATAAATGGGTTGACTTGATTAAAAATTCATGACTAAAAAGGCTCACAAAATCCTATCTGAGAGTGGGTTGAAGGGATTCTGGTTAAGATAACAACCCTTAATCTATTGCCCTAATTATGAAGAAACAAGAAACACAAGAAAATATACAGAAAGTATAGGGAAAATTATGAAAAACAAAAAAGAAAGAACCATGATTCAAGACACTAGGTTAAAAAATAGATAGAATACACAAAAATATTGGTAAAGAACAGTACAATATCAGGAAGCATTACAGTATAATGCTGGCCTGTTCCAACAAGAAGAGGACCAAAGATGTAGACAAGAAATAAACAAGCTAGATGTAAGATTTTCCAATGATTGTGGTTACATGTGCGATGCAGCAACACAATTTTATTTCCCAAGAATATTTAAATATCAACATAAATAATTGTGTCAGACATCACCAGACTATCTAAAGCATTAGTATCCAAAGAATATTGTACCTGATTAATGTTTTGAGCCTTTAGCCTCCCGACAACAAGATGCTCTAAAACCATTTTCTTCTTAGTCATTTGCATCATCCTTTCTTCAATGGTTCCTCGGGTTATGAGCCTATAAATCATCACCTGCAACACCACAAGCACTCTCGAAGTTTAAAGCAACCAAAAGTGAAGACAACAACAATTTGCTTCAACAATTGAAGAATAAACTTCAACCTTGTTAGTTTGCCCAAGTCGATGGGCTCTAGCCATAGCTTGTAGATCGGCATGAGGATTCCAGTCACTACAAAAGGAAAACACGTTTGGTGAATGAAATTAGACTTAAAAATGTGGGTGTGGGTGTGGGTGTCCCATACATTAGAGCAACAGATAACACATCATATTTCTTTCGCACAAAAAAAATCAAAAATCAAATTCAAAATCAGAAAGCTCAAATTCATTTTGGCAGTACCGTGATAAATTAACTTTTAGAATAAAGCCACTACCAACATCATTTAATTCATTAGACACCCTCTGTCCCAATTTAAATTGGTTGCTTTCCTCTATGGCCCAAAATAAATGTCTCCTTTCTAAAAGTGATGCTACTCCTACTTAAACAAAAAGAAGAAGAAAAATTAAAACAAAAACAAAATACTTTTTGCAAGTTATACCACCACTAAAGAGGAAATAAGGCCTTAGTATGTAACTAAGTAACTTCCATTAAGCCAAAGGCAAGACCTCCCTCCATCTCCTCTAACATTGTGATAAAACAATCAATGTGATAAAACACCACTAGAGGTTGTGTCTTGGGATTTTAACTTCATCCGTCATGCTCAAGATTGGGAGTTAGATGCCGTAGCTTCTTTCTTGGAGTTGCTGTCTTCGAGCTCGGTCAAAGGTTATGGGGAGGATAGGTTATGTTGGAGAGGGTCTTCTAAGGAAGGTTTCCAGGTGAGGTCATACTACAAGAAACTTCTACCTCCTGCTGGTATTGCAGTTCCTTGGAAGAGGATTTGGAAAACGAATGCTCCTCCGCGTGTGGCTTTTTTTGTTTGGGTTGCTGCAATGGGGCGTATTCTCACCACTGACAATTTGCGGAGACGGCATGTCATGGTGCTTGATTGGTGTTGCATGTGTAAGGAGAATGGCGAGTCTATCTCTCACTTATTATTGCATTGCTCGGTTGCTATGGAGATTTGGGCCTTCATGTTCAGTATTTTTGGCATTCAATGGGTTATGCCAGGTGGGGTGCTTGCTTTCTTAACTTGCTGGGGAGACAGTTGCCATAGCACCAGAATTAGGAAGGTGTGGGACATGGTTCCCCCTTGTGTGTTTTGGTGTATTTGGTGGGAAAGAAACTCTAGAAGTTTCGAGGGGAAGGAAAGAAATTTGCTGGAAGTTAAAGGAACGGTCCTTCGAACCGTGCTGGACTGGTCTAAGGCTGCTGGAATAGTTTCTTTTTCTTCTGTTTTAGACTTTTTAGGCTTCTGTATTGCTTGAGTGACTCTTTTCTGTATTGTACACTTCCTGTGTACCTTTTATTCTTTTTCTCTTTTGCAATAAAATTTCTTATTTACTGATCAAAAAAAAAAAAACAATCAATGTAAACTATCTAAATCTAATGTAGACCATCTGAATCTAAAATGAAGTTTATATAAACTATTTAAATCTAATGTAAACCATCTAAATCTAAAATAAAGTGTATATGATGCTTTGCCACAGCACTAGAGATATCCAATGACATGGCATGACTAAAACCAGCCCATTGCCATGTCAATGCTACCATGACAACCTAGAACTGTCTAGCGAAAACCGATACAACATTCAGAAACCAGAACACCATATATGGTAGAACCAATTACCTCCGTCTCAAATTGCATTTTCTCTCCTCAAAAGAATGGGTTGAAGGGTGAAGTTATGGGTTCAAGACCCACTGAGTGCATGTGTAACTTACCAATCAAAAGAAAACATAATAAAGCTCTAGCCATTGAACAATGTTATACAGAATGGTCCACTAACCCACCATCCTTTAGCACAAACATCACCAGTTGATGAAGTGAACCCTTGTGATAAGGCTTTCAAATATCAGGACCTTATGTAGTGATGCAAACCATGATAAAATTACTCCCTTAGGAGGCGCTCTGCCCATGCGATGTGTCACAAGTTCAAGTCCAAAAGAATTAGCCTCTCCAAAAATCAGGGATAAATTACCTACCAACCACCTCTCCTAGACTCCACATAAGTGGGAGTCTTCTACACTGGGTACAACCTTTTAAGAAGCAAGCCTCATGGGTATGAGCATCGGAGGTGAATGTTCCTGGATTACCCGACAACTGGTTCTCGCGGGTGAGGTCAGTTGCCTGTAGGAGTTTGATAGAAGTGATTGTACACCGTTGCGACGTGCAACACTCTGAGTGAAGTTATCCAATCTTATCCAAAAAATAAAACACCTTCGGATGCTAGCCCTCAAGCAATATAAAACCACCAGAGAGCATCAATCTCATCTTACCAATATTATAGGCACATATGGCATCTCACAAAAAAATAAATAAATAATTTGTAAACCTGCCAGTATCAAATCATTGGCATACAGTGATATTTATTTTAGACAAGATCTGCCCATTTGGCATTGGTCTGCAAAGCCATTTGCACCTTTATAACAATTTTGGCTTGAATTTAAAATTTTACCCATTTAGGTTTCAGTCATGACGACGCTGAATCCATAACCGCTTCCCAGCAGTCATCAAATTTCACCGTAGAGAGATCCATATCCATGAAGAATTGTTAGATCAATATCCATCAAACCACTTCTAACTGCCTTCCTAAAGTCTAGGTTAACTAACCAATAAGTTTCCTCGCTTCATATATTAGCAAATATCTTTCTTTCTTTTTTGATAAGTATTAGCAAATATCTATAAATTGATCAACAACTTGCAATCCAGATATCAAATTCCCATAAGACTTGTTCATAATTTTAAAAGAGAAAGGAAACAAATGCCAGAGTGTAGTCTTTTCACCTATCATATATGATAACTGTGTCAGCAGTTGCAAGGTTTATCCCCAAGCCGCCAGCTCTGGTTGAAAGCAGAAAACAAAATCTGGAAGAATTTTTGGCATTAAATCGGTCTATTCTTATTTGTCTTTCAGCTCCACCAACCTTGCCATCTATCCGCTCATAATGCCATCTCTGACTCCAAGAAAAAGCAGGAAAAAATATTAAATTTATTATATATATATCGAAAATTGATTACCTGCTTCAGCCCACAAACTTAATTCTAACAGCCGAACGCATAAGCATGTAGACAATAATTTCACATGTAAACCTGGTAAGTACAGTAATCTTCTAGCAAGTCCAACATGTGTTGAAATTGTGAATATATGAGAACTCTATGGCCTTGCTCTTTAAGCTTCACCATCATTTTGTCCAACAACCGTAATTTCCCCGAAGATTCCAAGAGCTGTCTGTCAGATAGTAAAAGAAAAGTAGAAGCAGAAAACAGAGGAACATGTTTACAGCTTGCTAAAACACATTAATATTCTACATAATCTGAATATCAAAGTACTTAAGATTCCTTTTAGAACAAGAGAATAATATTAAAAAATATATCTCTATTTACACTTATGAGTAGCTTCTAATGATAACATGAAGAATCAGAACAATCACTAACTCTATTGGCAAAGCCTTCCTCATTGACAATGTAGATGGCAATATTGAATATGAAATACATATTCCCTTACTTGAAAGATTCTTTTGTATCTTCTATATCCGGTTCAACTCCTTCTAACATGTAAGCGTGACAACAGAGCTTGCGCAATTCCATAACCACATTGATTAAAGAAATCTGATACAATTATTCAACCACGATAATATGTTAGGTCAGGTTTAGAATGAAAAAATATTTCTTCATTAAAACATGCAACCTTACATGTGCACCACCACGTCGAGTTAGTATCTGATAGTTACGAGTCAGAATTGCTTTGTAGTATTCTTTTTGCTTGCTACTTAATTCAACACGTAAAATAAGTTCCCTTTTAGGAGGTAGTTCCTTCATCACATCTTTCTTTACTCCTGCAATAACATCCAGTATTTGCACCCACATCTTCAGCAATAGAAAATAATTTCAAAAGGTTATAGATGAAGAAAAGAAAAAATTCAATCCCCTCTTTGACAGTAGGAACTTTAGCTTCAATAAGCCTACAAGAGTACTGAGAGACAAAGTTTATTGCCTTAAACAATAAAATCACATGCAAACCAACATAATTCCATCTAAAACATTTCCAGCAAAGAAGAAAAACTATAAAGGGCAATTAAATCAAACATTACTAGTTTACTACCAACCTTAATTTTACAGGTATCTGTCATATCTCATGGAAAGATAATTGACGCCCCAACCATTGTGTGGCTAGAGAAGAAATACTCTTTGGAAGCTTAAGACTAAGGCCAAACCAAGTAAGAAGTATTTGTGGTCCTAAAACCAGTGTCCATGATAGTTAATTAGTCATTAATATTATATTTTATGTTTCATTTGGATTTTCTAGAATCAAAGGGTATTTTCATGATTATGTACTTGTTGTTTGCAGCCCACAGTTATTGGCCTTGGATTTTATTTTATTAATTTTTGTTTCATTGATACACACACACCTGGTGGGTTTTGAACCCACTAACTCACCCTCCACCTTGCTCTTCTTCTTTTTTTTGTATAATTACCCTCCACCTTGCTCTTACAAGGGTAAAGGTACCATTTGAGATAAAGTTCATTGGCAGGTTTTATTTTATTCTAGTTATGTCCTATTTAGACTATGGGCCTTTATTTAGAGGCTTTGGTCCAATTTCATTAGGGATTTGTTTACTACTTTTTTGTAAGTAATAATTTATTTAGACTATCAATAAAACTCTTATTGCTTATGAAAAAGTAATAATTTTATTAAAAAAAAAAAAAACAATCAGTAGATACAACCTCTACAAGAGACTCACAAAGGAAGTGAATCAATGGAAGCAAGATAAGACATCAAAGAGGTGCCACCTAAAGCACGGATCCAATCAAACAAAGTCCTCAAAATATGCTCTTTTATGTCATATGCAGGGCATTTGACACCATCAAAGATCCTCTTGTTTCTTTCATACCACAAATTCCCATCAAAGATCCTCTCGTTTCTTCCATACCACAAATTCCAGATGACGCACAAGGGCAACCCGCCATGTAGGGAATGCTTTGTAGCGTTGAACCCAACCTTACCAACACATCAGCAACTCTACCACAGATTTGGGCATAACCCAGTCAAACCAAAAATAAAGGACCATATATCTGAAGCCATAGAACAATGAAGAAGCAAAGGATCAATCGACTCTTTGCTACACTTACATATACAACACCAATCAATTATCATATTGTAACTCCACCAAGATTATCAACTGTTAAGATTTTCCCAAGGACTGTCTTCAACACAAAAAACACCACCCTACATGGAACTTTAGTAATCCATGTACTCTTCCACGGGAAAATGATGCCAGTAGAATACCACATAGCATTATAATATGATAGTACATCAAACACACCTTTCTTTGATGGCATCCACACAGTTCTATCATGATCGGATGAGGAAAGCATATAAGCATATAGCAGCTCAAAAAATCCATGAACCGATTCCAACTCCCAATCTTGAAAATCTCGGGTGAACTGAGGTCTCCAATGACGTCCCTCCCACGAGAGAGGAACTATATAAGATGAGACTGAAGCCTCTTTGTCAATCGCTAAGGCGTACAGATCAAGGAAAAAGGTCTTGAAAGCAAGATCACCACACCAATCCGCACAATGGAACCAACTCGAGCCTCAAACCGTAAGTATTTGGAATAAATAATAAATAAATAAAACCCACAACAAACCCTCCACAAACCCACCCCACAGCAAATCAAGGCAAACCCACACAGCATCGCCACGATCAAAACCCAAAACAACCACGAGCCCACCCAGATCAACCAAAACTCACCAAGACCACCGTGAACCCACTGCCACCAATCCAGACGAACCACAAGCCCACCACAAGCCTAATTGCAAATCACAACAAACCCAGAACAATCTCTCACCACCGTGACCACAGACCCAACAACCAAGCCCACCACGATCCCCAACCCCCATTCGCCACCAATCGCAACCCAAGACCCATCTATGCCCACGCCGTTCATAATGCGAGAGAGAGAGTGGCAAAGAGTGCGAGAGAGATAAAGGCAGAGAGATAGAGAGAGAAGGGGGATCTGGGTTGGGTTAAGGGGTATTTACAAAAATGCCATCAACATATTTAAAAATATGCCACATCGAACAAAGAACAATTATGAAAACACCAAAAAGGTGGATCTATTGTGAAATGTAAGATCAGTTTTCTAAATAATTGTTTTCTGAAAACAATTTCCAAACAACCACTCACCGTGTGGGACCTGCGGATTTTTATATTCAAATCCAAATCCAGTTAACAAACATGCTCTTAACTCTCCTCCACAACTGGTCCCTTTCCCCTCCAAATCTCCAAAGCCACTTCCCTAAAAGGGCTTGGTTAAAAGAACTCAGCTTTCTAATACCCAAGCCGCCCTCTTTAACAAGGGAGCATACCACACTCCAATCCACCAAATGGAGTTTCTTCGTATCACCCAAACCTCTCCATAAAAAAACGCTTTAAAGTTTCTCCAGCTTGTTGACCACATGAGTAGGTAATGTGCCAAGAAGTTGGCAATGTAAACAATGACATAAAGTAGGTAGGAATGGAAGATAACGTGCTCTTGATTAAGGTCATCCTTCCACCTTTGGATAGATACAACTTCTTCCACCCCACTAGTTGTTTTTCCACATTTTCTATAAGGTAGACCTAGGTAGGACATGGGCAAAGCACCAACCTTGCAACCCAGGATGTCAGCAAAGCCCGTCAAGTACGTTAGTGCACCCCCTGGCACCAATTCACTTTTGCTCAAATTCACTTTTAATCAGGTCACGGCTACAAAGCAAATCAGGACACAACGAATATAGCCAAGATGCTCAGAAGAGGCATCACAAAAAACAATGGTATCATTTACTAACAGTAGATAGGAAATATCAAGAGTCAAATTGTTGTTCACCCCAACTTTAAAGTTCACCACCCACTTCCCTTTGTAACATTTTACTCAAAACTTCTAAAATCAAGAAGAATAGCAAAGGGGAGAACGGGTCTCCTTGTCTGAGACCCTTTGAGCTACGAAAGAAATCTTTGAGAAACTGATTTACCAAGATACAAAATCGTACCGTTGAGATACAGTGAATGATCCATTGCCTCCATTTCTCAACAAACCCACACTTTGCAAGCACAACCAGTAAACAATCCCAATTCACATGGTCGTCTACCTTCTCAATATCAAGTTTATAAATGACTCATGGATAACCCGTTTTCAGCCTACTATCTACACATTCATTTGCTATGAGCAGAGAATCCAAGATTTGTCTCTTCCCCAACAAAAGCATTTTGGGTAAGAGAAATTAAATCTCCTATAACCAACTTCAGGCAGTTTGCCAGCACTTTAGATATCAACTTACACACACTCCCTATCAAGCTTACATGCCAAAAGTCCTTTATGTTTGTAGCACCTGGTTTCTTGGGAATCAAATTTTAAAAAGTAACATTAAAAGGTTTTTTGCACTTACAGTGGTTGAAACCCTCTTGAAATACCTGAGGCGCATCCCCCTCCACTGTGTTCCAGCCATGCTTAAAGAAAGCTATAGTGAAACCATCAAGACCCAATGCTTTGTCGCCATCCATATCATGTAAGGTTTCCAAGATCTCTTCAATAGTGAATTCTCTTTCTAGCCAAACAACATTTGTCTTGTTAAGAGAAAGCAATGGAGGGTTTTCCACACGAGCACTCCAACCCTCAGATTTTGAGTATATATGCCTATAAAAACCTACTATGGATTCTTTCACTACTTGCTTCTCGGTATGTTGTATACCTTCTACTTCAACCTTATTGATATCGTAGTAAAGTTTGTGGATGTTGGCTAGCCTGTGGAAGAGCCTCATATTGTTATCCCCCATTTGTCAAGCTCTTGTAGGCCAGCCAAGACTATCTTCTCCTTTTCCCCCACATTTCTGAACTCCTATTTGTTCCGATTTCGTAAGTCTTCCTTTAGCAAACTCAGTAAACTGGTAACTATCCCACCAAAGTTTCACCATTTCATAGAATCCTTCGGATTTGAGCCACATTTTCAAATCGAAATGGGCCACTACCACGTTTGAGTGCCCCACAATCTATAACAATGGGGCCATGATCAGATACCACTCAAGGCAAAATACTTTGTGTGGCTTTCTCAAATTTCTCCTCCCAATTTGTCAAAGCCAGAAAGCGATCAATCCAAGACCATGTAGGAACCTCATGATTATTCAACCAAGTATACCTCCCTCCCTCCATTGACAAGTCTGTTAGGTGTTGCTCATGTATAAAGTCTAAGAACTCCATTTCCGGTGTTCTCCTCATTGCCCCATCCATTCACTAGGGAACTACCTCATTAAAATCACCAGCAATACACCATGGACAGGTCCACCTATCCCCCAACTCCTCTAAGCTCCTCCCACAAGTCAAACTTAACTATATCATCAATGAGGCCATACACCCCCAAGAAAATCCACGGAAAGCTGTCTTTTATAGGATTGAAAAGAATGGAACTGGTGAATACTCCAGACAAACAATCCTTTTTTCCACGATTCTTTTATCCCACATCAGTAAAATATCCCCAGAATGTCCCACGATCATTAAGGTCTTCCACCAATCCAAAAAGGGGCTACCCCACAAACTCCTAAGTACCCTATCATCCATATCTTCCATCTTTATTTCTTGGAAACATACTATATTAGATTTCCAATCCCAAATGCAATTTATGATGAGCTCTCGCTTCTTAGGATCGTTTAAACCCCTGACATTCCATGAAAAAAGTTTCATTTATAGTACTGGAGTAACCCCACAAGCAGCTTAGCTGCTACCCTTTGTCCATTTCCTATTCTTCTTGCATCATAATTAATGGATGTCTCCATATTTTTTATTGCTAGTTAAAAATAAGAGGGATTGACCCTTGGATCAAGACTACCAAGGATCCGGTTGCCACTTCGCCTAAAGCGCATTGGCAGATGTCTCCAACTTTCTCAATTCTCGTAAACCCTTATTGCTTCGTGTTCTCTCTATCCCTTAATTTCCCATGCTTTTCTCAATTTTTAGGAAGAGGTGCAAGGCTCACATTTCAAATCCTCAATTGGGGCCCCCACAAACACGCTAAAACACAAAATCCAGCTTCAAACCCATTCGGAATTCTCCATATCGCCAAATTCACCCACAACCTCAAACATATTGGTTCCAAGATCCCTTGGGTGTAATATACTAAGGGGCTCAAATTCATGGATGCTCCCCCGTCACTGTCCCCTCCAAACAACACCTCCAGTTCTAGCAACTGGTTAGCCTCACTTTCCTCGTCTGAAGGCCTATTGTCCTCAGTGCTACCCAACGGGGTGGCCTTTGGGGTCTGAGAAGGTATTTGGGTGGTCAAGAGGGGTAAGGACTATGTTATCGACGTCGCTACTTGCCCATCTTGGAAGTTTGGGAAGATGGCGATGTTGTCGCCTGTTGCCCCACCTGCGTCTCCTCTTCGCAGCACTCATCGATAGGTTAGGGTGGGTCGACCTCACCATCATAACCCTCAGCTCCCAAATCCAGATAGCATCGAGAGCAAAACACATCAGGGGAGGCAAGGTCCAATGCGACACCTTTCTATGGTAAGTCTGCTAGAATGACTTTGCATTTGGTTAGGTAAGATGCGTTTTCCCACTTGCTTAGCAAAAAGGCATCATAGTGGGTTTGGGCATTAGTGGGCTAGGGCTTCTTTGTGTTGTGTTGGTGGACCAAGACCCATTTTTGCAAACTAGGGCCATTAAGTGGGATCCAGCTAACATGCCTTCTACCATTTAGGCCCAAGCAAATCCTCAGATTTATTTCAAGGAAATCCTTCCTTAAACGTTTGTCCCATAAATCATGGGATTTCCGCCCTTGTTTATCTCGTTGATGCCCAAGATAGCTCCCCTCCGGCATGTTTCGCAGATCTGGTCCCTCAAGGGCCTTGCTTTCAGCTCCTCTGTTTATCGCTCTCTACTGGTGGCTACCTACCTTGGTTACTTTTCCAATAGGGCCCCTCTGTGGACCGGTCTCCACCTAGTTCAGTTCGTAGAGATTCAAGAAAGTTGCCCATCCCTTCCCAGCCCCCCCCCCCCCCCCCCCCCTCCAAGATGCGAATGGCCCCTTGGCGAGACCCACTATGGAACTTCGACAATTCTAAGAATTGCCCACGGTAGTTGGATCAGCGTATTACATGCACTTCCTTACACCCATCTTGATGGTATTTGAAGATTCACCCACCGTATGTGATGCTAAGGCCTCTACGATTTGCTTCGCCAATCAATTTGGATTAGGACTTAGTTAAGTTGAGTTGAGTTAAAGATTCATATGACAAAGCTAACATAAAATAAAACATTAGTTACACCCAATATTGAAACACATGTCAAAGTGATGTTGGCAATTAGAACAAATTGGATCAAGTGAAACTTCTTGTCACTTTCAAAGAGTTTAAGAATTATACTTCTAAGGAGATGGGGGGCCAACATTTTATGCAGCCTTGAAATCTGCTCCTCTTGATTGATATCCTTAAACTCTTCCTGGAACTCCTCTAAACTTCCAAACTGCAGTAAATTAGAAAGCATATATAGAGAAAATGGTCATAATGTTCATAATCAATACCTGTAACATACTCTTGAGGAAACAAACAATATTGTCCACGGCTAAAATTGCTGTGATATACTAACCTTCCCAGCATCAAGGAAGTGCATAAGCATGAAAAGTTCATCCAGATTATTCTGAAATGTAACATATGAGTCCCCATAAGTAAAACGAATGACTAAGAAGCATGCAACAAGTTATTGAAGTAAAATTTAAGCATATGAATTCAAGAATAAAAGCTACTAATCAAAAACCAACTCGAAATTATATTTAATACCCAATAAATGACACCAGACAAACTTCTACATCTAATATATAACATAAATTATCAATATTAACCCAAAACCGTTTAACATTTAGAGAAAATAACTTGCATCAAGCAATCAGATGAACAGAAAGATGACATTTACAAGAAAAAGATATATCCAAATTCCACACATCATAATAATAACAACAATAATAAGGTCAAGATGAGATTTAGACCATCAACTATGTATCAGATTTCAATTTCATCTAAGAACCATCAATCATGTCAATTTAGTCCTTTATGTTTTGAAATTGCTTCAATATTACCCTTACTATGTCTTGTTATCACCATGCGAACAGCAATTACTAATATCTTCCTACTTGTCATTGTCTACTAATGTGGTAAAATAAATCACAGCAGGCCTGAGAATACCAGAGAAAATGGCGTCACATGACACACACGTGACATGGTATCAACAGCCTTAAATGAGCCACATGTCTGTCAGGTAACTTCTCTTATTTTGTGATACTGCTATGACTTAACATTATACATTAGCAATACAAGCAGTTGTTGTTCGCATGTTGACGGCAAGACAAGGGAAACATTGAAGTGTTTTCAAAACGATAACAAGCTAGGTTTATAATACTTCCAAGAACTTTTCATATACAACAAACACATTATACAAGTTAAAGAATAAAACCAACAGTATTCCAAAATGTGTTATATCATCAAGATTGAAAAACCCAAAATAATAATACCAAACAGACTTTTTTGGTCAGTCGATGAACAAGCTGTACAGTAAACCATCTTCTTATGTCAAAATCTATTTTGATTTTTGAGTATCTTGCAAATCTCCATGGCAATGTGGAAAAAACTCTTCTTTTTTTGGATAAGTAGTAATATGGAGCAAACGTATTCATCCAACACACACACAAAAAGAGTTTACACGGAAAAATGTGATCCAATTCATGGATACCTTAAAATTATGAAATGGTGTAGCAGACTGAAGTATCTATAGAATAACAGCATATTTGGACAACAAACCTGAAGAGGAGTTCCAGTCAATAGCACACGATGTCTAGTTGAATACTGCTTCAATGAAGAAAATAATTTTGAATCCTTATTTTTGAGACGATGACCTTCATCAACAATCTACGTAGAGAAATTAGCATTAAGCCAAAAAAACACACATTGAGGATTGGCAATGTACACAATGAGTCACAGAATGTTACCATGCAGTCCCACTTTATCGGCTTCAATGATGTTGAGTCCAAGTTAATCATCTCATAAGATGTAAGGAGGACATCAAATTTTATCCTATCTTGCTTGCTTTCACTCACAACTTGACCAGATTTCTTTTTCTTGATCTTCTTATGATTTTTAGGAAAGTAAAACTCATACTCCCTTATGACAGTGCGAGCTTGGGAAGAGCCAACATACATAACCTGCAGCAAGTAAATTTTCTTTCAGGACAAATAACCGACCAATGACAATGGTAAATTGACAGATTTTAATGTACATACAACATTCATTTGAGGTGCCCATGTTGCGAATTCGCGTTCCCAGTTTCGCAGTGTTGAAAGTGGAGCAACCACCAAATGTGGAGAAGGGTTCTCTTCGAAAAGAGAGGCCAAAAAAGCAATACTCTGTATGGTTTTTCCTGCAACCAAACAAGAGATTGCAAAATCCAACTGCCAAAACGCACAGACTGCTCCTTTAAAGAGAAGGAGAAAGCCCAAAAATAAAAATAAAAAACAAAGAAGACTTACCAAGTCCCATCTCATCAGCTAGTATCACATGAGTTTGTTTGGACCAAGAAAAACGTAAGAAGTTCAACCCTTCAAGCTGATAAGGATGTAGTGTGCCTTCATTTATACCAAAATGCAGTTAAGAGTTCATTATGATCAAACAATATAACATATAAAAGTGACCACATTATAGAAATACATATCAGACAAATAATGTACCTCCAGAAAGAAAGTCGGGGCTATGTTCATACTGTTGAAATTCTTTCTGCTTCTTCCTTGATTCCATAGCATCTTTAGGGATGCTTTTCTGCTTGCTAGAAGACAGTTTGGAATGCCTAGACTGAATTTTATTGAATCTCTCTATTTCTGGCTGAAATGCAGAAATATCAGATTCAAACTCCCAATAACATTCATCATATGAAAGTTCTTTCCACTTCACAAGATATTCCTTCTCATCATCATCACCTCTGCAGCATTCAACAAATAATATCACAGCCAACAATCATTTCCCATTACAATGCTTTAATAAATCAAAATGATAAATAAGTAAATCAATAAGGAAATTGGATAATAAATTCACTAAGAACCCAATGAGAAGTAAAATAATAGTTAAATGAAAGCGTGAAACTCTCCATAACATTATTTTCATATTGTACAAGTCAAGAGTGATTGAATCTAGTATGCTGCATCATGCTATGATGTAAGTTATAAGATGGATGACAATATTGTAATACAAAAAGAAACCAAAAGCTTGTACCAAAACAAAATTTAAGAAACTTGTGCTTAACAGGAAAATTATGTACCAGACAAAACTGAAACTTCCTAACCACTTGTTTCTTTCCCTTCTCCAAGATTTCCTACTTGTGAAAACCCAAATTTCCCAGGCTAACAAATGACACTTGTAAATAAGGAAGCTAACATAATCAAGAGAGCAGAAGCAGAAAATGCAAGTCCAACTCCATAGCCTCTTTAGACCGCCAACATAAAATGTGGTTATGTACATTAACTAGAACAACAATATCAAATTGTTCAATGATAAAGACCAATCATATAATTTAGAACAAAGGGTACCATCCTAGGTACTATGGACAGAAAGCCTAAGACAATTAGTCATAATAGTATAATACTTCCTCTAAAATTAACAATCATCCTTAACCATCAACATGAACTTCATCTGAGTGTTACAGATTAGGCTCTCTAATGTCTATAGATGTGTTACCTAAGTTAGGAGAAAAAAGCCTTGGACACAAGGGGGGCAAATAGGTAGACAGCATGAGAGATGAGGTAAAGAAAAGACAGAAACATCACCAACAGGTGTAAGGAAATCGAGTAAACTGTGACTCAACAAAAAGAGCTATTGATAATCCCTACAACCTAAACTAAAATACAGATGTCAGCGCACCCCATTTCTAGCCACCACAATCGACCCCTTTCTTCACCTTGAACTGGTCAAAGCAGAACAGAGAACTTAAAATTTTTCCACTGCCTTGAAATGGCCAAGCAAAAACACAAAGGCACATACTATTTGGTCATATATGGAGCTAATTAGTTTCTTCAAGAATCTTTATTAGTTATATATAATGCAAGACTTGAAGGTCATTCAAGAAACTAACTAATAAAGATCCTTGAAGATACTAATTAGAAAGAAATTTATATACACACACACTGAGAGGGAGTTACAAATCATGATCATACATGAAAAAAAAAAAAATAAGTGGATTAAAAATTTGCAAAATACACCAAGGAACGGGTCTTGCGTGAGGCCTGCAAATCAGAATTGGAAAAATTAGCTCTTTTGGAGAAGGTCTCTTGGTGTCAAAAGTCGCATGTTCTTTGGTTGAAAGAGGGACACAATAATACGAAATTTTTTCACCAGATGGCCAATTCTCACAGGCGCAACAATTATATGGAGAGAGTGGAAGTGGATGGTACTGTCTTTGAGGTTGAGTCGGAGGTGAGGGAGAAGGTGGTACAGTTTTATGCTTCTTTGTATCAGGAGCATGAGTCTTGGAGACCTACGGTAGAGGGGTTAGACTTTGACATGATCTCAGAAGAGGAGCAAGCCTTGCTGGAAAGGAGGTTTGACAAGGAAGAAGTTTTGTAGGTGGCAAAGGATCTTCAAGGGGACAAAGCTCCTGGGCCAGATGGTTTTACCATGGCATTCTTCTAGAAATGCTGGTCTGTGATAGAGGAGGATATTATGGGTTTTTTTGAGGAGGTTCATACTTATTACAAATTTGAGAGATCTCTCAATGCCTCGTTTATTGCTCTTATTCCCAAGAAGCAGAATGCGACTAATATTCGTGACTTTCGTCCTATAAGTCTCATTGGTAGTGTCTATATGCTTCTGTCTAAGGTGTTGGCTAATCGACTCAGGGGAGTGCTTGATCATCTTATTTCGGAATCCCAAAATTCCTTTATCGATGGCAGTTTGATTCTGGATTCGGTGCTAATTGCGAATGAATGCCTGGATAGCTGGCTTAAGAGCCGCCTTCCTGGTATTATTTATAAATTGGACATCGAAAAGGCCTATGACCATGTTCATTGGGGTAGCTTGCTGTACCTTCTAAAGAGGATGGGCTTTGGGATTAAATGGTGTCAATGGATTGAAGCCTGCATATCCTCGGTCTAGTTCTCTGTTCTGGTTAATGGTTCTCCTGAAGAATTCTTCAGTAGTTCGAGGGGTATTAGGCAAGGAGATCCCCTGTCCCCGTTGCTGTTCCTTTTAATTATGGAGGTTCTAAGTCGGATGTTGAGGAAAGTGGAGTTGGCGGGTTTGATTAAGGGTTTCAGAGCTGGGCATAATGCTAGTGAAGGTTTAAGCATATCTCATCTTCTTTTTGCTGATGACACTATTCTATTTTGTGATGCAGACTTGGATCAGTTGTCATACATTCGGATGGTCCTTTCTTGTTTTGAGGCGGTTACGGGCCTCCGTGTGAACATGGCAAAGAGTGAGATGGTTCCGATTGGTGAGGTTGGTAACATTGATATGTTGGCAGATGCTTTAGATTGCCAGGTGTGTGTTCACTTCCTTTAGCATATCTTGGTATGCCTCTAGGGGCTTCTTACAAGGCAGTTTCAGTTTGGGACCCTATTCTTGAGAAGATGGAGAGAAGGTTAGCGGGTTGGAAAAAGCTGTATTTATCTAAAGGGGGTCGTCTAACCCTTCTTAAGAGTACGCTTTCTTGTCTTCCTACATACTTCCTGTCTTTATTCACTATTCCTGTTAGTGTGGCCCACAGGATTGAAAAGCAACAAAGGAACTTTTCTTGGGGGGGTATGGGTGAGGAGTTTAAGCATCACCTAGTGGGCTGGGATAAGGTGTGCATCCCAAAAGAGAAAGGAGGGTTGGGGGTGCGGAACCTAACTTTGTTCAATAAGGCTCTTATGGGGAAGTGGCTATGGAGATTTGGTTTGGAGGTTCATCATTTGTGGCGCCGTGTTTTGGTTGCAAAGTATGGAGTTGATTTAGGTGGATGGCGTACCTCCCGTATTAGAGGCCCTCATGGTTGTGGTGTGTGGAAGGTATCATGCTTGAGTGGGATGAGTATTTCCAGAATATTGAGTTCGTGGTGGGTTTGGGGAATAGGATTCGCTCTTGGCAAGACAAGTGGTGTGGGTATATGGCTTTGATGGATAGGTTCCCGACTCTATATGCTTGTTCAACTCACCGAGAGGTGACTATTGCCTCTGTTTTGACGAGACCGGTTGCGGGGAGGCCTTGTGAGTGGAATGTCACCTTTGGTCGTGACTTTAATGACTGGGAACTTGATCTAGTGGTGGAGTTCTTCCAACTCTTAGCCTCCAATACTCCTACCAAGGAGGGGTCTGATGGGTTGCGTTGGAAGCGTCGTACGGATGGTGTCTTTGCTTCTCGATCTTTCTATCATGTATTGAATGATGGGCATGGGGTGCCGTTTCCTTGGAAAGGCATTTGGGTGGCTAAAGCTACTCCCCGGGTTTCTTTTTTCATTTGGAAGAGATAGTTAGTTATCCCTAGTCTTAGGTTAATTTTGGTACTTAGACTGGGATGAAGTCTAAACTACATAATAATACAGGAGGTGAGAGTACTAACATCTAAAATAATAAGATTAGTAAATCTTCCTAATAAATCTTCTCATTACTTATCCTAAAAAACAAGATTGGGAAAAATAAAAAACCCTGTGAAATCAAACAAACTAAAGAACAAGTTTATTTTTAAATATACAATTACAAATAAGACTATTACAGATGGAGCATTCAACCCAAAACCAATGGAAATGGGTGGAGAGGCTCAAGATCTTATATGTAGAGATATAAGGTTTTAAATGCCCAATGTAGAACTTTTGATTTTCAAAACGCCCCCTCATGTGTGACGAGACAAGCCAGACACGTGGAGTAATATTGGATGACGTGGAGGAAATAACCCGTTGATACCATATTAAAGATGGAGCATCCAACCCAAAACCAATAGGCAATGGGTGGAGAAGTCCAGGATCTTATATGTACCAATGAGGGACTTTTTGATTCTCAACAAAGACCAACACAATGATTTGAATGATAAGCAAGAGTAAACTCCAGTTATTAATTCATCTAAATCTAATTCAAAATTGATGTCTAAGACTCAACATACACACACATCAAGATTGGTTTTTTTTTTTAAGCAACACTTCAACTTTTAAACCTTCTCAAACCAATTCAAGCTCTGCAACATTGAAATTTAGCTCAAAATGAGGTCTAAAAGCATTTAATTCAGAAAACAGTACTGAAGCAATTCATATCATATTCTATAACTTAAAAAACAAAGAAAAAACTTCAAGATGGTTGAACCTGCAAGAAAGAACCCGATCAACAGTAGTCCATTCAGGTCGAATGGCAACAAAGTCCTCATCAGAGTTATTGCTTGATGTCATTTGACGATGGAAATTGTTTACTTTAGTCTTTAGACGAGGATTTGTCTTAAACGCTTTATGGAACTCTTTCTCTGGCACCCTGACGTGGCAAAAAAAAAACAGGAAATGGAAACTGTCAAACCGACAAAAGATCGAGGGCAAAAGAAAAAAAAAATAAAAGACCACGGGAAGAATTAAGGTTAAAAGGCATGGCCACTAAAAAGAGAAGGTTTCTAAGATTTTATAAGTAGAAGCATTAACAGTTACCATGTGCAATGCAGATAAGATAATCCTTTCCACTTAACAAGATATTGTTTTACAAAAATTTGCTTTGAGCCCAACTTTGAGGCATCACTATCATCAGCAACAGTAGGGCGCATTTCACAGTCCAATATCTTCTCAATATCATTTAGAGGGCTAACCTGCAAAAGTATACCATCTTCATTAGAAGCTATCACGACAGATACACCATTTGTACTTCATTTGATAAAAACAAAGGTTCAAGATATGGAATCATACACATTCAGGGCACCTCCAGCTGCCAGGAAGAGGAGCTTTCAGCGGTGGAAGCAAACACTTAGGATGGTAAGCATAAGTACATGTTTCACAGCAGAGAAGATTCCCACTTTCCCCACATGCTTGACATGAATTATCTTTCTATTCAAAAGAAAGAAACAAAAAAATTTAATATTTTTTGTTAGATTAACAAAATATGGAAACATTTAAAATTGCTAGAAAACTAGAGTTAATAAAATTGCTATATATAAGACGAATAAAGTGATAATTACACATGAACAGAATAACATGAAAAATTTTCAAAAATGTAATCTTCTACACCAAATGTCCAAAAAACGCCATCGTTTATTGTCATCAATGTGAAGTTCAGATGCCTTCAAGCAATAATGAAAACCATACTTTATTAAATCATATTATACAAGCAATATTGATGGAGCCTATAATTACAGAGGCCAGAAACTAAAAGGGGTCCGAATCTTCCACTGCATCACATTTTCCTTTCAAAATGCTTAATATTGAAGTCAACAAGTCTTATTCTACAAGACTCTGAAAATAAAGAGCCATCATTAACTAAAACTCAATTTAGACTCCTTTTTTTTCTCTTACAAATACTAAATTACGATATATTTTTAATATAAGTATCATGAACACAAAAATTCTTGAGATACTTATGAAACTGATACTAAAGCACCTCATTTTGGATGCACAACTTTAGGCAAAAAATCTTACTTAGTAATTGGAGGTAATAACAATATCATCCTTTCAAATTAGCCATTTAGCGTACAACTATAACCGTAGAACAAGTAAACAATATCCAATATGAAGAAGCGGCATTATAATGAGGCAAAAGATTAAAGAAAGGAGAAAAAACTAAGTAGAAGAAACAAACCGCATCAGTCCTGACTATCTTTTCAAACTTTTCCTGAGTTGTCCCATGTTTTCCAGGCAAAAGATCGGCATCATCATCTGATTCGTCAATGTTATATATTGGCTTCCGATCTGATCTAACACGAAGCCTCTCTACCAAGCTACTCATATTCTGGAAGAAAGAATGAAATTCCCTTAGATTCACATCTATTAGTAACAAGTGAATAATATAAAAATTCTTACAATTTAATTCATATACACTAACAAAATATAATGATCCTTAATTACAGATAATTAACTAAAATTGTCCTATTTTTCCCCTTTTGGAAAATTGAATATACATTACGCAAATTCAAGATACCAACAATAATTATGATAAATAACTCGCAATTTCCTTCACTCCAACCATAAGTTATCAACTTCCATGAGTATTTTGAGCCACATAATCTTTTTCTCATAAATAGTGTTTGGATGATTATTCAATATATAAAGCAATCCCTCTACTATTTGGTTCTTCAAAAACCAACTAGCTTCTGTAGTCTACGTATGGTTCCTGTATACATGGGTATGCCCCTTTCTATTTTGATTCATTTGCATTTATCAAGGATATCGGGTACGATACGAGTACGTGTACGTGAGCCAAAATGGAGTATCCATGCATCGTAGCATATAAATCTTCTCGTTCATGTATATAATTTTAATATTAAGATCCTCGTACCCGTACCCATACCCGATACCGTATCTGTGCAACTTAGTTTATATGTACAAATATTAATGAAACAATTAAATAGCTTCATAAGTCTCACATCATTAAGTCCTCTATCATCATATTCTCTTTCATTACCAACATTAGAGCTTTTGATTAAAGTCTTGCATTCATAGAAAAAAACTCACAACAATATATCTTTCAGAGTTTTAGGTTACTTTCACCTTCCACTAGACATGTTAGTCTCTTTAATTCAGGCTCGACTACGAAATTCTTTGATGTAATAGAACAATGAAATATATAATATTCATTGTTAATTTTGATAATTAAGAAGGTTTTCATTATTTTTAAATTGTTCTCAGACCTCATGCAAAGCATAGTTTTGTTTACATAACAAAAACTATTAAGAAAGCATATAATGAATGCAGAAAACTAGAGATACCATACTTGAATTGGATCAGTGATCGGACGGCGGAGAGTAGCCGAGGAGTACAAAACGAAACCCTAAGGTCCTCGTGAGCTTTCTCAGCGAAACCACGACTTCTTCTTGTTTTGAGCTTCGCGAGGAATTTGTCCTCCTCTGGAATGGAGAAGTTAGGGTTAGGAGGAAGAGTAACACATAGACCGAGTCGTAAAGGGTAGAGAAGTAGCACCGACTCGTCGGAGGAGCTTGAGTGGAAGTGCTACACTCGGTGATCCAACTCAAATCCTTCCCCGATCCAGATGGAGCGATCTGTTCTGTTGTGAAGAAATTACAAAGAAAAAATAATAAAAAATTAAAAAGGAACAAGTATTAATTTTTTCAGTTTTTTCTTTTAGTTAAAAAAAAAAAAGGGCTAATTGATTAAATAAATCTATATGAATAACAATTTCATAACAATTGTAGAGGTGTGCAACTGAGAAATGATAAATAACAAAATGATGTACATTGTATATTAATGAGAGAGCTAATAAAAACCTAACAACTCAATATTATTGTGTAGTCATGATGAAAATGTTATGACTGTAGTACTGCTTTTAAAGTAATTTGAGATTGATGAAAATGCCATTTTGAAAATGACTCAAACATATGGGGTCAAAAGTGGACTTTTAGTTAGAGGGTTAAAATGAAAACTTTCAACGTTAAGAGGTTAAAATAAAAACTTTCAACGTTAAGGCGTTAAAATGAAAATAATATCAAAAGTAAGAGGTCAAAAGTAGACTTTAGTTTAAAATTATTTTTATTGCATAATATTATTCACCTTTAAAAATTATATTGATTGTCTTTTCAATAATAAAACATGAGGTACATATACTCAAGGTTGGGTCAAGTAAAAGTCTAACAATCGGCTGACCAAGATCCCATCCAATACTAAAATGTATTGTATGGTGCAATCTTTTTGATCTCGACCATCCAATAAAAAGTAATTTTTGATCTTGACCGTTCAATGAAAAAGTAACTTTTTTAATTTTTAAAATATTTTTTAATATATTTGAACCGACAACTAAGATGGAAAGTAATTTTACAAGTTTTGATCTCAACCATTGATAAGTATTACTAGACTTATCAATCCACAATCGGCTACCTCTTTTTAGCTCAAATAATCATTTATTGATTTAATTAATTTCTTATTTGAGATAGACAAATTAATATAATTTTAATTTCTAGTTAAAAACTAAGAACTTAAAAGCATGTTTGGTTACCGGATTTAAATCCAGTTTTCTATACTCAAAACCAAAAAATCGCAGGCCCCACTACAAAGTTTTTTGTTTGGCAATTGAATTTTGTTTTTGTACTCAATCCAAACACTGTACAACTAATACTCAAATCTAATATTTTGAGAACATCTTTTTGATGTTTTCATTTTTTGTATTCTGTACTCAATGATTTTATTTAAAAAAAAATCTCTCTCTTTCATCTGAACTCAGCTCTCATTATCCTTTCCCTCTCTCTCACCGACGTAGCTCATGATGCCGATCTCTCTCGTGGTCTCACCTGATGTGCCTCTCGGTGGGATTCGCAGTGGTCACATGGGCTTCCGATCTCTCTTGCTATAAGCTTCGCGGTGGTGCTGGGCTTCACCGATCTGAGGCCGATCTCTCTTTCGCCCAATGTGGCTCGTGATGGGACCGATCCCTCTCTCTCGCGGTGGAGATTTGTTGGTCTATGGTGGTCGGTGGTGGGGTTTTGTTGAAGTTGTGGTTGGGTTTTGTTGGTTTGTGGTGGATCTTCCAATGGGTCAAGATGTGGTTGCCGGTGGGTGTGTTGCTGTGACTGTTGGTTTTGTTGGTGAATGGTGGCTAGTTGTGGTTGCCAGTGGCTGTGCATATCGGTGGCTATGGTCAAGGTTGGTGTTGATAGCAATAAAATAATAATAATAATAAATGAACACATTACTACAAAAATGTGCAAAACATCAATCAAACAAACTTTTTGTTCTCAAATCTATTAAAATATTATTTTTAAAAGTAATTTTTCAAAACACTTAAATACAAGTTTAGAAAACAAAAAACACTCACCAAACATACCCTAAGTATGGAGGTGAAGTTTTTAAAACAATTACTCAAAATAATAAAGTAAGAAAATAGGTCAAATTCTTGTATTTATTTGCTCAACACTAGCAAAATTTTCAACCAAAAAACAAATTGCAATTTATTAAAAAAAAATTAACATTAATAACATGCTTAAACATTATTAATTTGGACACCAAATAGCTTCATTTTGTAATTTAGCACGTAAATGAATTAATAAATAATTTTCAGCTCCCAAAACATAAAGTTTTAACTAACTTTGACTAATACAAATCCAACTACAAGCACTAAATTCATTTTTCTAATTCAATGCAATCAAGTCACCGTGATGGTCGGGATGCCTTAAACAAGTATCAAATTCCATAAAGTTATTTCTATCTTTAAAACCCTAAGGCCCTTGTGAGCTTTCTCAACGAAACCACAACTTCTTCTTGTTCAAACACCTTGGCGCTCTTGAGCTTCATGAGGAATTAGTCCTCCTTTGCAATGGAAAAGTTAGGGTTAGGATTTAATTGCGACAATTTCAAACAAGGAAGAGTAACACATAGGCCAAGTCGAAAAGAGTAGAGATGACCACCGACTCGTCGGAGGAGCTCGAATGGAAGTGCTTCACTCGGTGACCCAACTCAATCCTTCCTCAATCCATATAAGCGATCTGTTCTATTGTGAATAAATTACAAAGAAAAAACAAAACAAATAAAAAATGAACAAGTATTAATTATTTCACTCTTTATTTTTAGTTAAAAATTGCTATTAAATGATATTAAAAATTGTTAAGCTGAATTAAATAATATTAAACTATCGGTTAAGCTGGCGTTAACAAAATCAAAGTAATCAATAAATCTTCAGCCATAATATTTTTATAACAATACTAAAGTGTTAAACTGTAAATGATAAATAATAAAGTGATAAAAGTGATTTATCCAGATAAGAGCTAATAAAAACATGTCAACTCAATATTGTCGTGAAGTTGTTATGAAAATTTTGTGCATGTAGAGCTGCTCTTAAAGTAATTGAGATATAAGAAAATATCATTTTGAAAACGACTCAAATGGGAGGGATCCGAATAAAAACTTTTAAAGTTAAGGGATTAAAATGAAAAAAACATCAAACGTAACAGATCAAAAATGGACTTTAGTCTAAAGTTATTCTTATTACGGAATATTATTCGATCACCTCAAAGAATCATATTGATTGTCATTTCAACAATGCAACATGAGGTACATGTAATTAAGGCTAGGTGAGAGTAACAGTCCAACAATCGGCTACCTCTTTCTAGCACAAATAATCATTTTTTGATTTAGTTTAGTTTATTTCTTATTTGGGATAGACAAATAAGTGGAACTTTAATTTCCAGTTAAAAGCTACCAACTTAAGTATGGAGGTTAAGCTTTAAAAAAATTACTAGAACTAATACAGCAAGAAAATAGGTCAAATTTTGGTATTGATGTTTGAGATTATTTGCTCAACACTGACAAAAATTTCAACAAAAAAACAAGTGGCAATTCATTTTAAAAAAAAACTAACATTAATAGCACACTTAAACATTAATTTGGACACGTCAAATTGCTTTATTTTGTAATTTAGTACATAAATCAATTAATAAATAGTTTTCAGCTCCCAAAACAAAAGGTATTAACTAACTTTGTCTAATGCAAATCCAACTACAAGCACTATGTTCATTTTTCTAGTTCAATGCACTCAAGTCATCGTGATGGTCGGGATACCTTAAACAAGTATCAGATTCCATAAGTTATTTCTATCTTCCTTATCCCAAATCTGCAGTCAAACTGGACTCAAATGTGTAACTCCATAAATAGATTTTTGTATGTAAACCACTTTTGCCATAAGTTGATGTTAGATATTTATTTCTTGTCAGTTTTATTGAGAAACGGAAAAATTGATGGAGTAATGAGAACATTAAACAAACTGATCAAAGTGTATCTTTGTCAACCCATTTACCCGGATAAACAATCACACCTCACTTAAGGCCCATTAAACCATTGTGTGCAATATCGACGAAGAAAAAAAGATATCATATGAAACAAGTTATTAACATGAAACTAAAATAGCAGCTCAACAATTTGTGGTTTTCAAATCTACAACTGCAGTCAAAAGTTTCATTTTTTTTATTAAAGCATAGCTAGCAAATTTATATGGTTCCAAAAAAAATATCAATCAAATACAAGGTTTCATCAATTAACATGCTGCATGTTTAAAATGAGAATAAAAAAAAAAAAAAAAAAAATGGTCATACAAACTGCTTGGTTTAATAACCATTTCTTGTCAACTTTTTCAAACCAAGAGTGAGATTATAACATAAACATAGTAAGTGTTGAGTTCTGAATATAAATAGATCTGGCTTAAGGCTGATGTTTGAAATATAAATTAAATCAATGCATATAACTCATTGTATGAAATCGGTTTTAAATCCGGAAAAATACTACCAAAAGCGAATGAAATGATATATTTGACAAGATACAGCAATCTTTAATTAACGTTATCATGATAAAAAGAAAATATATGTAATCATCATGGAGATCTTATTGCAATAAAGGGTGAACGTACTCAGGAACTAATGAGACAATTAAATGAAAAAGAAATCCATAACCAATCATTGTGAACAAGAGAAAATGACATACTTTAGCTTACATACATACATATATTCCCAAATATACACATCGACACCAATGTAATTATCCATGCACGTTTATTTATGTTTTTAGGTACGTGTCTATTTACGTGTATATATATAAAAGGATGTCTATATTACATATATGTATCGTAAATGAGAAGTGTGTAGAAATTGACAATTTCTCAATTTATGTGCATACATCCTCACAATAAAATTATACAAACCCTTAACTAGAAAACAATAATTCAAATTTGAAACCCTACGTACATACATAAATATACACAAGGATGTCTACAAATGACAGAGAGGAGAAAAAACTTTATTAGTATGATACAATTTTATGAGATCATACTATCATCACAATAGTAGTTTCAATTAACTTCCTTAATTATGCCAAAATAAAAGAAAATTTAATTTCGGGTATATGTAGGACGGGGACTACACACTCCCGAGTGAATATTCAGAGATTTGAAGAACTCTCGAAACCCTCGTTATAAAAAATAATAAGGGTAAATTACACTGACACCCCCTTATTATGGCGAAACTAGACTCGCCGCACCCTATTTTTGGATAAATGACACTCCACTCCAACTTCACCAAATTAATTAACACTCCGCATCCTTTTGACTCAGATTGACTAACAGTGTTAAGTTAAGCACGAAATATTACCTCTTAAGTTGGAATATTTCCCACTTAAACTTAAAGTAATTCTTTTAACTCTAGTTAGTTTCAGTCCTTGGGTTTAAACAAATATATATATATATATAGGCAGAGAAAAGAGAGAAAACTCATGAACCATAGGAGAGAGAGAGAACGACTGGTTTATGGATGAGAGAAAATATTTTTTATTTATTTATTTTTTAAACCCAAATGACCTAAACTGACTAGAGTTAAAATAATTATTTTAAGTTTAAGTGGGGAATATTCTAACTTAAAAGGGAATATTTCGTGCTAAACTTAACACCATTAGTCAATTTTAGTCAAAAGGGGGCGGAGTGTTAATTAATTTGGTGAAGTTGGAGTGGAGTGTCATTTACTCAAAATAGGGTATAATGAGTCTAGTTTTCCCAAAAAATAGGGTGTCAGTGTAATTTACCTAAATAATAATATTAAATAATGATGGTGCAAACATTATCAATTGTAACAACAAAGGGCAAAACTTATAAAGAGCAAAAATGGAAAACTAAGAAGACTTTCATGATAGTTTTCTTAGTTGTCACATTGTGGAATATCCATATGTGGGTTATGACCTTAGTTGTTTCATTATGCATGCCATATAAAGGTTTTCTATTTTTTTAGTTTGAACATTATGATATGTTCATATATACATTATGACCTTCCTTATTTGATAATCAATACATATGCAATATATACTTATATATAGCAATCATTTAAAAGCCTCAATAATTAGTGAAAAACAAAAATTAAAATAAATTAGATAATCCCAATTGAGTAAGTCAATCTTGGACTAATTAAGGTAGATATTACTTACCAAAACTTTGAAACTCTTTCTTGGAAACCCTTGGTAATATAAGGAATGGTCTACTTACTCCTCACACACATATATGGGTTTGCGAATCTACAACAAATCTCATGCGCTAAGGCGAAAAAGAAAGACTTTCCACGCACTTTTGAATAAGCCAATAACCACCTTGACCATGTAGGCAAAGGTCTAACTTTCATAATCAAAGCTAGGCTCAAAGTTAGGGTACAAAAATAAGAAGAAATTAGGCCCTCATTCCCGCTTTAGTTTGAAAACTTGCCTTCATTAGTTACACACATACAAATTATTTGAAAATAGAAAACCTTATTGAAATAAATAAATTTGACATTCTTAATTGAGTAAGGAAATCTTGAGGTTGTTGGTACTTACCAAAACTTTAACTTCTTTTTCCCTTATACCCTTTGTAATATAAACAATGGTCTATTTACTCTCTTTAGCGACCAAGGCATATGAGTTAAAGTAGCCCGGTGTTGGCCCATCCTATATATGGGTTTGGGAATCTACCACAAGTCTCATGGACTAAGACGAAGACTCGATTTGAATAGGCTAAAACCACTTTGACCATATTGGCAAAGGTCTAAATTTACTATCCAAAACTAGGCTCAGAATTAGGGTATAGAATGGGAAAAAAATAGGCACTCATTCTTGCTTTGTTTGAAAACTTGCCTTCATTAGTGTTTATTAGTTACACACAAACAAAAGTGTTTGAAAAGTGAAAACCAAAAGGCCATTATGCCATCCACTGGAAAGCAATGGATCCACTTTGATCCCTCTCCCGTGTCCTTTGCGTTTTAGATCTTCTTTAGCCAACCCCATCCCCAACTGGCTTAGCCTGAAGATGAATTATATGCCAAATTCGCTATCACCATTGCAGAGCAGCTAATAGTTAGCTTTGTTTATTTATATTTGATCATTTAAAAATTTTCTTTTTTTCTTTTAGTATTTGAATGTGGTAGGTCCATTAGGACTTTTTTTTTGGTTTGGTGAATTTTAGGGAAAAACTAAGGAAAATGAAAATCTAAGAATTGTGTTTTGTGAGGTCATACCCTTGGGTATGTATTTGGGGGAAATATGTGAGATTTGGAGTCGTCACAAATCATCGAGAAATTTAAGGTATTATTAGTCACCTATGTCTAATTGATTTTAATTATCTTTATTTAGACATGTAAAATCGGGTCTAGAATCAGAGATGAGTTCAAGGATTTGATTATTCATGGGTTTTGGGATCTTTTTATCTGTGAATTACAAGGATAAAGTGGTCCGCCACATGACGGCTCAGATTATAACTTCTTTCTTTTTGGGTTGTTCTCTTCATTTGTTCGTTACCCGAATTATCCAAAGTTTTCTATCGACGTGTTGGGGCACTAGAGATCCTTGAGTCTGTAATAGGTATACTTGAGAGTAATAATAGTTTTTTTTATAATTTTTATCTTTCCATCATGATTTTAGGATATCGTAATGCTCGAAGTCCTAGTAAATTATCATACACAAGTGCCATTTCTTCACAAGTGATTAAGTACACAATTCATACAGTTAGATTTAGTCTTCCATATATGCATGCAATGATGACCTCACATTTAAAGCCCAATCTCCAAAGGATATCAAAATTGTAGAGCTAGCCAGTAATTTACAGATTCAAAATTAAACATACAGTTCAGGCTACAAGCAATATTTCAGAGTAACCTCTTTGTGGCATTACAATCCAGTAAACCAGATAAAGGAGATGTGTACAACATAGCAAGGAATAACGGGATATTATAACTTTTTTTTTTTACAAGAGGGGATATTATAACTTAACACGAATAATGAAGCATTTCAAATAATAACTTTGGAGGTAGTGAGTCCAGCAGGTGGAGCTACCTAGTTTTTCCAAACTTTTATTATTATTTATTTTTATAACGTAGGAAACTTTTTTAAAGAAAAATCTTTTGAACTTGGCTCTAGGCGCTTAAACCTATACCCCATCCGTTAGAATTAGTTGTCGGGCAATTCAAGGGCATTCACCCCTCACGAATTAAGCAATTTATACTCATGCTCAGGTGATTGATCTGGTGTCTCAATTAGCCCATCTAACTATTGAACCTGCATTACAAGTCTATACATTGAGCCAACATAAACATAACAAGGCCATAAGATTTGTAAAATAATATTATTTTAATATTAATTATTTAAATTAGCATTGTCATGATATTAATTGGGAGAATAGCCTTTTTTCTAAAATCGTGTTTCGCAAAGACAATTTTAAGCTTAAAATCGTGTTTTAGAGACACAATTTTAGGTTATGTGTTTTAGAATTACAACTTAGTAGATGCACACAACCTGAAATCGTGGTTTGAATACACAATTTCAATGTTTAAAATAGTGAGTTTGAAACACGATTTTAGGAAAAATGCTATTTTGCTAAATTTGTTCAACACAATTATAATTTAAATAATAAATATTAAAAAAATATTTTTTAGCAAATTCCCCCATAAGATGACCTCAGTAGCACTTGCTTGTAGGTGTTAGATGAGGAAACATAGAGGGCCCGAAAGTAAACTGGATCTAAGTTGCCCCCAGTTCTAAAAGACTGAAAGGCAACAGAATGATCACTTTAATTACATTAAGATCACTTTGGAGGTTCAGGAGTATTTGGGTCATTTTTTTAGGTTTGGGTATTTTGGTCATTTTTTGGGTTATTTTAGTCATTTTGGATGTTTTAGTTGTATATTGGTCATTTTTTTTAGGTTTTGGGGGTATATTAGTCATTTTTAGGTTTTGGGGGTATTATGGTCATTTTTGTACATTTTGGAGGTATCAAGAGTATTTTGGTCATATTTGGGGATTCAAGGATATTTTGGTCATTTTGGACATTTTTTGTGTGTATATTGGTCATTTTTTAGGTTTTAGGGGTATTTTGGTCATTTGGTCATTTTTTTTAGTATATTGGTCTTTTTTTTTAGGTTTTATGGGTATTATGGTCATTTTCAGACATTTCAGGAGTATATTAGTCATTTTAGAGGTTTTATTGATATTTTGATCAATTATGAGATTTAATAGGTATTTTAGTCATTTTGGTTATTTTAAGATATTTGAGGGTATTTTAGTCATTATTCAATAACAATTTTCTAATTATAATTTATTTTTTTTTTTTTTTTTTTAATAAAAAAAAAATTGTCACGTTCCCATGAGAATAGAATGTAAAATTCCTTTAATGTAAAGATGTAATCACATCACACCAATTTAGGGTGATGTGAATCCATTTGTAATCTGTGGATGCTAAAAATTTCAGCACCGTATGAGCCACGTACCAATCTGCGAGAAGGGTGAATACGGGCCGGATTTGTGTGTGTGGGGGATATTGAGCCCAAAACTCTACTCCAAGTGCGGTAGACCACTCAGAGGCTGATGGTGCATTTCCCTCTAACACTCTCTCTGATCCACCGGGATGCAATGTTCACACGGGGGTTACGGTGGACTGATAAAAAATTGATGCCGCGGATCAAGACAAAATGCTCACACAGGGGTTACGGTGGACTAATGAGACTGATGCCGCAGATCAAGACAAACTGATAATTTTAAGTTCTACTTCCACCAGAACATTCAGTAATTGCAATGTAATGCTAATAACACATGAGAAGTGTATTACAAACTTACACATGACAAAGAAAATCAATCTCATGAGCTGAGACTTAATACAAAGAACTCAACCTTTTCAAGAAGCAATAATCAATGACAGTAAATACAATATACATAACAAGTAGTAAAAATCAAGGGTCAGTGCCGTGGATCAAGGTGCTGAGCACAAAGCACTTGACTTCCTCTATGACTTGCAAGAAAGGTAGGAGCAGAGCCAAGAAATGTAGCAAATCACAGAACTTAAGGAGATTTGGGAGTAGGAAGAGAATCATTTACTGTGCAAAAACGTACATGAGTCAGTACTTGGTGTTGGGTTAAGTGTTTGATAGGAGTTTTCTGTTGTGGCAGACTAAAAGAGTGCTTTTAGTCCACCGTGGACCTACGGGAAGTGTCCCGTGGACTGATATTGGCTAACTAAATTTCTAGAGCTTTTGAAGTCAGCTCCAATGGAGAAGTTTCAGTGTGTGGATTTTTTGATCAGCCAACCAACCCCTTGTTCTTTCTTCCCAGCCCTATTTATAATGGTGTTTGTATCTAATGGTTTGATTTGTTATCCTCGTCATCATGAGAATCATTGCTTTAACCAAGAGATAAAGGGGCTGGGATTTGACAAAATTTAATGTTTTGGGGCTGAGCTGATGGTTTTCATCCGCCGCAGATCTGATTTGATCTGCGGTGGGCGGCGGATTTTCAGGCCATTTATGAGGGAGGAAGTGACGAGCATTTAATGCTCGGTAATGATCTGAAATAATTAAGGTGACTTGACCCATATACGTTTTGCATTAATTAGATTTGATCTTACCATTTTTGGTATCATTTCCCAGCAAATTAATACATTTTCTGTTGCGGCAGACCAAATTAAATTTGAGTAAATTGATTCCCCTACCTCCAAACCGTGCTTCCTAAGTTCTGTGATGTGGAGGAGCAAGGACCACCGAAGTGCTGGGCTGTGGTGGTCACTGCTCTCGAGTGGTGGTGGCCATGGCAGACTTCTAGAGTCTTTTCAGCCTTGGTCATGATTTATGTTTCAGTTGGTGGTGCCGTGGACCAGTCTGTGATGCAGTCCACCGCGACCAGTGGGTAAAGAGAATGACCAGCAGGTGTTTCATCATTACTTGCTTCAGTTTGATACTGATCTTGGGCGGCCATGGGAGATTTCTTGGTCTTTTCAGCCCTTGCATCATCTTCCTCGTCATCCACTTCGTCACCTATCATAGCTGGCGCCGCCGCAGATTGCCTTTGTGACTGAGTTTGGTTGTGAACCGCTGGTTAGTTTGCCGTGGACCACTGGGTAATCCGCCGTGAACCACTGGGTGGTGTGGATGACCAGCTTTCTTCATATTTTCTGGCTGCCGTAGACCATATTTTCTGGAACCATGATGTTTATCTATGGGCTAATGGTGAAAACCAGCCTTTTGTCATGATTATTGTAGCTTTGGAAATCTGATTTCACTTTGGAAATGCCTCCCTTCAGTGCCTTGAGCACCGTGCCAAGAGAGGAGGGAAAATGATGCTTGAGAGCCATTTTTCCCTCTCTTTTTTCAAATTGTTCCCGAATTCTCCTTTGTGCGGCAGACTGAAATTTGGAGAGTAATGGGCTGGACTTGAACTTGAAGAGTGAATGGGCTGGGCTTTTATCAATTGACTTGGTGTCTGGGCCCGGTGGATGGCTCTTGGGCCATTTCTCCTCACATGCCGTCTACCGTGGACCAATGGATTTGCTGGGCTTTCAGGCTCCTGGTGGATCACTGAGATATTGAATTTGATCCACGGTGGACCGAAAAAATGGGCCTCTACATTTAGCCCCCCGAGCCCGAATCACACGTGATGTGTGGTTTGGGTGAGTAGTCCGTGGAACATATATGCACCCATGCACGTTGTAGTATTTCTTTTTCCACTCTTTTTCTTTTGTACGTGGGTTCCTCATTTCATGGGATTGTGGTAGATAGGGAATGTCAGTTACTAGGACTGATATTCTTTTAACTTCCCCTCTCCCCCATATTCCTCATCATGGCCATCATTAAATCCATCTAGGATTTTGGGAATGGCAGCATCAACCACCAGCCTCCCTGAGCATTTATTGTGGCCTCATTATAAGCCAACTTATGTTTTCAAGAGAGGAAAGAAAAGAACTTCAGGAAAGGAAAAGACTCTCTCTCCTAATTTCCCTCTTTTCCCCGTTTTCTGTATTGCTGGAAAAATTTTCTTTCTTTCTTTGTTCTTTGCCATAATCAATGGCTTCTTCCTCCTCTAAGATTCCGGTTGGCCCTTCCCCACAACCCAGCACCGGTGAGGGGCTGGAGCCCTCGTTGACGGTACCAGTGGCGTCCACCGAGGCAATGGTGGACATCCCAGTAGCTTCTCCGCCTACTCCAGGCGAGTCCGTGCCAGCGCCCCCCTCCTCCGTTTCTGGCGAGGCCGAGGATCTACGGGAGGGGTTCGCTTTTCCGTTGATTGACCCATGGTACACCAGTTCTCCTCTCTTTCCTCCTAGGTCCGTGGATTTTTCTCACCCCGTGGAGGATTGGGATTGGACGGTGTCAGGGGTGGAACCCACGGTGGATCAAGCTTGGGTCCCAGGTCTTGATGAGATTTCTGAGCTTTCAATTCAAAAGGGAGACCTCCAGGCAACTCCCATCGATTTCGATTTCCTCTGTGCTGCTTCCAAGGATTGGTCTCACTAGGTGGACCGTGAAATCCTTGATTCCGATTTTTGGGATAATCTGGTGGACGCTGAAGTTCATTGGTCCATATTGATTTCTAGAGGTTGCAATATGTTCAGAGATACTGAGGCCCTTCGCGAGCTGTTGAGGAGATGGTGCCCTTCAACGCATACCTTCTTCTTCTCTTGGGGGGAGCTCACACCCACTCTGGAGGATGTGGCTAATCATTGGATGCTCCCCATCCTTGGTGAGCATTCGTTGTCAAACATCAAGCTGTCTGCGGCGGAGGAGGAGATTGCAGCTGTTCTGAAGAAACATTCATTCACCAGACTGAGTGGTTGGCCTTCAACCTTCATCAACTATAAGAAGGCTCCAATCCGCCGCGCTGCCTTCATATTATACTGGCTATGTAAGTGCACCTTTGGCAATTTCCCTTGCTACTCAGTGAATACTATTTTTATTCCGCTAGCTATTAGAATATCTGTGGGACATTGTTTTCCTCTTGCACCCTTATTCTTGGGTCACTTGTACTCGCAACTTGAATTTGCTCCATGATTGCGAAATTGCGGGTGACTCTTGTTATATCTTGTCTACTGCTTTCAATACTTCAGCATTGCAAACGTTCTTTTGGGAACATTCTATTAGTTATATTTATGCTGCAAGAGATAGGTCTGCCGCTTGGGGTAGATTTTCTGATCTGCCACAGAAGTTCTTAAACCAGTTTCCAAGCTTTAGGGATAACTTACCCTTGGTCTATCGCTGGGTGGGCCTAAAACCCTGTGATCACGATCTGGTGGACGCCCTGGATTATGAGGAGAATGTGTTGTTCAGACCATATGGGGATGACCACCCCGGTTTTACTTGCGCCTCTATTTTCAGAAAGCTCTATAGGCCGTCTCCTTTGATTCGTGATTTAAAAGTTGATGATTATCGGAGTTTGTCTTACTTGTCTACTGTGAACCCGGGCTTCCTCCCAATCTTGTCTGCCACGGGTGTTGCTTTCATTCCCTACTGTCCACAGCGGGTACAAAGGCAGTTCGGGCTTGATCAAGACATACCCATTGGTCCACAAGAGACTACAAGTTGTGTTGCTGATTTAACAGCCTTCCTGAAGAGTAGTGCTTTTGCTCGTTGGGGAGGTGAGACTACCCGTGTATTGATTCCTGGTGGACACAGGTTTGGCTTCAACACTCCGTCCATGGGAGCTTATTGGCAACGGCTTACTCAGTCCATGGTGGACTATGTGATTGCTGGCAGGAGTGACCGAACTCCTATGTCAGTCCACCGCAAGCCCTTGGTTTCAAATCCTTATCTCACTCCACCTTCCCAATCTGCCATATCCTATGCCAATAGCCAGAAACTTGGGTTTGCGGAGTGGGATAGTGTCAGAAGAGGTTGGATTCCCTATACCATTCATCTGCCAGATGGCTGGAGGAGTTCTGTTAGTGTCGTGGAGGATCGACTTATAATGCCCTCAAAGCGTGGTAAGGGGAGCAAGAGGGATGCCCCCGCGGATCCAGTCTTTGAGAAAACACCCAAGAAGTCAGCTCCTACTGCTTCTTCTTCCAAGAAAGCTCCTTCCAAAAAGGCAAAGGCTGTGAAGCAAGGTAAGTCTCCACCCTTGGTTTCGTCTGCTGCAGAGGAGTCCACCACGGCTTTCGTGCAAGGATCAACCAAGTCTGTCGTGGCTCCCCCTAAAAGAAAGACAAAGGCTGGGAAGGAAAGTAAATCCACCCCCTCGGTGCCGTCTACTGCAGAAGAGTCCACCGGGGCTCCCTTGGAAGAACCCATTGAGTCCACCGGGGGTCCTTCTAAGAAGACAAAAGTTGGAAAGAAGAGTAAGTCCACCACCTCGGTATCACTTGCTGCAAAGGAGTCCATCGCAGCTCCTGTGAAAGAATCTGTTGAGTCTACTATTGTTCCCTCAAAGCCCAAGAGTGCAAGTCCCACTAAGCAGATAGTCGAGAAGAGTGCTGCCTCTGGTCCACCGAGGGGTCAAAAGAAAGCTAGTATTTCTTCTTCTACGGATGAGGAAGAACCGTCTGCGGTGTCAACTCCTTCACCTCTCAAGAAGAAGTTTACTGCTCCTTTGTTTCCTCTTGGTGCAGCTGGTCGTACGAGGAGCAAGAGTGGCCCCAGGGTGAGTCTTTTGTTGCTCTTCTTTCTTTTCTTTGGGTTTCATTTCATCTTTTCCTTGTGTTTTCTCATGTTTTAGTCTGTGGCAGGTGGCACATGGTTCCGGTGGATCTGGTAGTGATATGGTTGTTGTAGAGGTTATCTCCTCTTCTTTTCTTTGTATTTTCCCTGAAGTTGTATTCATGTTTTCTGACATTATTACTTGTTTCTTCTCCAGGATTCAGATGTAGCTGAGGAGGATATTGTTGCAAGTCCCCCGGGGGAGGATGCTCCAAAGGCTGCTGCCGTGGATCAAACAGAAGATTTAGGAAAGAGTGCAGCAGATAGTCCCGGAATTGGCATTGAGTCCACGGGAGGGGATCATTCTTCCTCGAGTGGCTCCCTCTTTGATAGTGTTCCGGGCTCTGTTCCTGAAGAACAGATTGTGTCTGCGGAGTCCACCGCAGATGATGACGACATGCCTGAAGCTGATGATTCGAGTATGGGGGCGGCTGGCTCCATGGAGGAAGACTTAGCCATTGTTCCCCATGCTAGTCATGATGATGACAGTGCCGTGGATGCCGATGTTGACCCCATCTCTTTTTCACTACCGCAGACAGTTCTGACTAGTGCAGGTATGCCTTAATTTGTACTTATTTCTTCGAATTGTGCAAATGAGCAGTGTATTCATGTATGCTGCATGTGTTGTGTGTTGATCTACCGCAGGTTCCGATGTTTCCATATCTCACGTCATGGAGGGGATTTCTCTCTTTGGTGTTACCCCTAGCCTTAGAGCCATTCCGGCTGGTGGTTTTGTTATACCAGCCAGTCATCTTACCAGTGAGGATTCCCCTGTTGTTGGTGGCGCTCTTATGCCTGAGGAAACCCATGCGCAAAGCCTTGTAGAAAGTGGGTCCGTGGTGGACCTAGGGGTTGATGCCGCAGGTCATGATGCTCCAATTGAGGATGCTGGTATTTCCGCGGTGGACACACTTGCTGGCAGTGATCACTTGGAAAATATAGGTAAGTTTGAATTCCAACCTCCTTTGTTTTCCTTTGGTAGTTGAATGTTGTTTATGGAAGGAGTTCCATTTCATATGGGAGTCTCTTTCCCATAGACCTGATCATCGTTTTCTTTGAACAACTATATTTTTCATAGACTTGGTTGTCGTCTTATGAAAACCTTTTTTTTTTTTGTGCCATGGACTTGGTTGTTGTCTCATGAGATATTTTGATTCCATAGACTTGGGTGTTGTCTTATGAAATGTTTGATTCATAGACTTGGGTATCGTCTTATGAAATGTTTGATTCCATAGACTTGGGTATCGTCTTATGAAATGTTTGATTCCATAGACTTGGGTATCGTCTTATGATATGTTTGATTCCATAGACTTGGGTATCGTCTTATGATATGTTTGATTCCATAGACTTGGGTATCGTCTTATGAAATGTTTGATTCATAGACTTGGGTATCGTCTTATGAAATATTTTGGTTCCATGGACTTGATTGTCATCCTATGGAAAGTTTCTGTTCCATGGACTTGGTTGTCGTCCTATGGCAAGTTTCTGTTCCATGGACTTGGTTGTCGTCCCATGGAAAGTTATGCTTCCGTAGACTTGGTTGTCGTCTTTCGGAAAGTTCCGTTTTCATAGACTTGATTGTCGTCTTATGAAAAA
This sequence comes from Fagus sylvatica, assembly GCA_907173295.1. Classification (NCBI taxonomy): domain Eukaryota; kingdom Viridiplantae; phylum Streptophyta; class Magnoliopsida; order Fagales; family Fagaceae; genus Fagus; species Fagus sylvatica. Next base: position 24,545,661 of record OU015764.1, read on the forward strand.
TTTCTGTTTCGTGGACTTGGTTGTCGTCCTATGGAAAAGTCTTTTTCTTTTTGTTACCATAGACTTGGTTGTCGTCTTATGGATACATATATGCATTTTTTTTTTTTGTGTTCCCATGGACTTAGTTGTTGTCCTATGGGAAATTCTTGGATTTGACTAAGTCGTGGGAGTCGTCCCGTAGACTCAATTTCATTGTGAGTTTGCTTATTGCAATTTGTTTCTTCCTTTTTGTAGGCGTGGATGATGTCGTGCATGTGCCGGAAGAGATTGATGAAGTAGGGATCACTGGTGAGGTTACTGTCGTTAGTCCACCACGAAGACCCATTATTGAAGCCGGTTCAAGTGTTAGTGTTGGCGGCCTGTCTAGTGAAGTTGCTGCCTTTTTGAGAGAGTTTGATGCAAGGACACCCAATCCTCATCCCGAGCAGTTCTTTTGGTCTTTCAATGGGCCTCTGGTGCCCTTTGGTGATTTTTGGGTTCCCAATGATTGTTCGCCTTATTTGTCGCGGCTGTCTGCGGGACACAGTGATTTTACCAAGGGCTTCAAGCTTAGCATTGGGCTTGGTGGACCCATGATGTCTTTGCTTGGGAGCGTGTTGGCTGCCATGGATGAGTCTAGCCTTGAAGACGCGACCAAGGCCCAAATCCTTGCATGGAGGAGTGTGATCCAAGACCTTATGGATGTTGGCTTTGATTTGGGATTCATGATGGAGCGTCTACGGAAGATGGCCCAACGTTTATTTGGCAAAAGGCTTGCAGATGAGATAAAAGCACTTCAGCACCAGATTGCCCTTCTACAGGATTCCTTGGCTGAGTTGACCGCCTATCAGGATGCAATGATGTCCACGGGAGGGATGGTTCCCAGGTCCGAACGCGGTGGATCATTCCTCGACAGCCTCCTTGATTGACTTTTGTAGCTCTTATGTTCATCCTTTTGTTATGACTATGTTTTAGCCTTATTTTCAAACACCTGTATGTATGTTTTGTGGTAGCCAAGTCTTGGCTTTTCTTTTTTGGACAAATGACCAAGTTTTGGTTTCTTCTCTTTTTTGGACAAATGACCAGATTTTGGTCCCTTTGAATACTCATGTTCATATTTTCTTCAATCATGATATATCTAACTTATTGCCTTTTTTTTGTAAGAAAAATCTTGAGCATGTGATGATTCTTTGATTTCTTGGCAAAATATAGACTTTGCATGTCATGATTCATTAATAATACAACACGATTCAAATTGTTCCAAAAAAGAAGACAAATGATTCAAAATGCTTAGCTAATAAGGGTGGTAGTCTTACGAATAATAACGTTTCAACCATTTTCCGTTGATGGGATCCACCAGGGTCGTGCCGTCTGCGGTGGATAGTTTATAGTAGCCACTATCATATGCTTCACGGATTAAGTATGGCCCCTCCCAATTTGGTGCAAATTTAGATGGCGAGGGGAGACCTCTTCTCACGTGATCCACCGCCCTTAGCACCATCTGACCCTTAGCAAAAATTCTGGTCTTGAGCGTTTTTTCATAAGCATCAGCAAGCTTCTGGTGGTACCGTAGACTACGGATTTGGGCCAGCTCTCTTGCTTCTTCCAAACCTTCCAGGTCTGCCGCTTTTGCTTCTGCACAGATGTCAGCATCAGCTTCCAGATCCATCCCATGCAAGACCCTTGGGCTAGGCACTAATAATTCTGTGGGGGAGATAGCATCAGTGCCGTAGACTAGGGAGAATGGGGTGAAGCCTGTTGCTGTTTTGGTTGATCCACGGTAGGCCCATAATGTGTCTGCCAGATGAGAGTTCCAGCCTTTGCCGTAGTAAAAAACTATTTTGCTCAAAATACGCAACAACATGCGATTAGTTGCTTCCGCTTACCCATTGCCTTGAGGGTAATAGGGCGTGGATCTGCGGTGCTTGATTTGATAGTGCTCCAAGACTTCCCTAACATTCTTATTAACAAAAGGTGTACCATTATCACTAATAATTTTGTGAGGGATGCCAAACCTTGTGATGATATGCTCGCGGATGAAATTAGCCACGGCTGCACCAGTTGCCTTGCGAAGGGGAATGGCCTCAACCCACTTTGAGAAGTACTCGGTGGCCACCAAGATCCAGATGTATCCACCAGATGATGGATTAATTGGTCCAATGAGGTCTAGCCCCCAAGTGTGAAAAGGCCATGGCGTTGCCATGTTCTGCAGACTAGTTGGATGCGTGTGAATGAGATTAGCTTGAAGTTGGCAAGTGTGACAAGATTTCACGAAGTCTGCCGTGTCTTTCTTCATGGTTGGCCAATAGTAGCCAAGAGTCAACAGCAGCTGGTACAATCTTTTCTTGCCTTGATGTTCTCCACACTCTCCGGAATGGGCTTCTTTCATCACGGTCTGAGATTCTGCCAGACTGAGGCATCTTAAGGGGTCACCGTGGAACCCCTTTCGGAACAATATGCCTCCTTCCACAAAGTACCTTGTGGCTAATTTCTTAAGTCTGGTTGCTGCTTGGCTGGTCTGCGGTAAGACATTCTCAATGAAATATTCAAGGAAAGGGGTGCGCCAATCGCTCGAAACGAATGTTGCATAAACTTGATCGGATTCATGGCGGTGTTGACAGAATGAGCACTGTTCCTGCAGACTTGCTGCCTCTTTACTCATCCTGGGCCAGAAATAACCCAGGCGCTGGAGTCTGCGATAGAGGCTTACACCATCTCTGAGTTCACAGCACATCTCGTGGACTTCTGTCAACTTCCTTTGCTGCTTCTTGGAGGCTTCACACATCTTGCTAAGACTCCTCCAGGCAGTCTACGGTAGAGGTCACCAGCAATCAGCACATAGTCTTTGAGCACTTTCAGGTCTGCCACACCTTCGGGTGACATAAGCTTGGCTTTTATAGGCGTCCGCCAGTCTTCCGCATCAAGGTTTTGTTCCTTGAATTTCTCTCTCAGCAGATCAGTGATAGGCATGCTTCTCTTATCAATTGTGACATCTACCTTTGATCCCTCAAATGAAACTTGGGAACCCAAGGTTGCAAGAGCATCGGCGTACCGGTTCTCACATCTCATGGCATGAGAGATTTCAAAAGTGTCAAACTTTTCTTCTAGTTTCTGAGCTAAGGCCCGGTACAGTGCTAATGATGGTTCCTTGAGGGAGAACTCACCCTTGGTCTGGCAGATGATAAGGTTGGAGTCTCCAATCACCCGCAGATGCTTTATCCCCATTTCGTGGGCAATGACCAATCCAGTGATATAAGCTTCATATTCTGAGGCGTTGTTGGAGCATGAGAAGTCAAGTTTGAAGGACTTAGCTATAGTCTCCCCATCTTCTCTTGTTAACACAATTCCAGCTCCACTTGAGTTAGATGTCGAAGAGCCATCGAATTTCAGCGTCCATGTTGAGTCTGCCAGATCTGCCAACAGAGCCTCTCCTATTTCTCCAGGCACTTCATGCGAGATTGATGAGCTATCTTCTCCTGGAAATTGTGCTAGGAGGTCTGCTATGGCTTGGCTCTTGATCGCTGTGGGTGTTTCAGTGGTTATCTCATATTGAGATAATTGCAAGAGCCACTGGGCCAGTCTGCCAGAAAGGACTGGTCTGTGCAGTAGACTCCTAATTGGATGAATTTAGTTATCAACTGGATTTTGTGGGCCAAGAAATAGTGTCGTAGCCGCTGTGATGCATATATTAAGGCTAAACATGCCCGTTCAGCCCCCGAGTATCTTGTCTCAGCATCTCTAAGTGCACGGCTGACATAGTAGATTGGCTTTTCGGTCCCATCTTCATCTTCTTGGGCCACTAAGCCCCCAATTGCTTCATTATTGGAAGCCAAGTACAAACGCAGTGGTCTGCTAGGGACTGGAGCACATACGGTGGGGAGCTTAGTCATGATCAGTTGGATTTTCTCAAAGGCTTGCTGACATGCGGTGGACCAAACAAAGGGAACTCCTTTTTTCATCAAAGGCATGAATGTGGCTGTCACTGCTGCCAGACCAGGGATAAACCTCCTAATGTAGGACAATCTCCCTAGAAAGCTCTTCAATTCTTTGTGAGAGGTTGGTGCCTTCATGGTCGCTATGGCAGATGCCTTGGCTGGATCAACATCAATTCCACGGTTGTGGACCAAGAAGCCCAGAAACTTTCCAGCAGACACCCCAAAGGCACATTTAAGGGGATTCATCTTGAGTTTGTAGAGTCGGCATCTGTCAAACACCTTTCTTAAGATTCTAAGATGATCCTCCCTTTTCTTGGACTTCACCACTATGTCATCCACGTAATCTTCGATTTCTTTGTGCATCATATCGTGGAACATGGCTGTCATAGTCCTTTGGTAGGTGGCACCGGCATTTTTGAGACCAAAGGGCATGACGGTATAATAAAAATTGCTGATTGGTGTGCAGAAGGCAGTCTTTTCAGCATCTCTGGTGGACATGCGAATTTGATTGTAACCACTAAATCCGTCCATGAAGGAAAACATGGCGATGACCGGCGGCTGAATCTATCAACAAGTCCATGTTTGGAAGAGGAAACTCATCCTTTGGGACATGCTTTATTAAGGTTCCGAAAATCAACACAACATCTGATCTGCCCGTTCTTCTTTCTTGACCGGAACAATATTTGACAGCCACCGTGGATGCTGAATTGGTCTAATGAAGCCAGCAGCAAGTAGCTTTTTCACTTCTTGTGTAATTTATGCCTCTACTTCCGTATGGAAGGTTCTCATAGGCTGCACCACAGGTCTGGTACCGGGCTCCACATTCAAAGAATGAGCCACTAACCCCGGGTCTATCCCCGGCATGTCATGATAATCCCAAGCAAACACATCCTTATACTCATGCAGCAGATCAATCAAGCATTTTCTTTCTTTGGCAGACAAAGACTTACTAATTGATATAGGCTTAGTAATATCAGGATCATTACTTAAATTAATTACCTCAAACTCTTCTTTGGAAGTTATGTTTGGTTCAGCTGTGGTGGACTTTTCCTTGCTCATTGTTGTAGACTGTGGTTGATCCACCACGACTTTTCCAGAATTTTCTGTCTGCTGTATCAAGTGGCATGAGGGCTGCAGACCACCCTCTTCAGGTGTGGGACCCTCTTGCTGTGGGCAATCAGGCCCCACGCACCTTCATAAGCGATAGACGATGCGTCCATCGGGGAGCGGACACGTACACATTGCGGTGGACTGCCGTGTTCAACTTCCCGTTCCTTCCTTTTCTTCTTCCGTTCAAGCAGCTCCCGTAGATCAATTTCAGGATCATCTTTAATATCTTCCCATGCAGGGAGTGGTGTTCCACATGGCCTCACGATGAATGGTTCTCCCGTGGATGCTAAATCATCATAAAGAACTGCTTCAACAAAATGAGCTTCAGTCTGGTCGAAGGGGCAAGAATTTGCAGCTATGCGGATTGGCTTGCCATTGAGCCTCCCCTTGACACATTGATGGTAGGTGGATGACACCAGTTTATGTTTGTGCAGCCAAGGTCTACCAAGGAGCACATGATAAGGAGTTTCCGCATTCACCACATGGAAACGTGTGAGTGCCACAATTGGCCCCACTTTCAAGACAAGTTGCACATGCCCCATTGTATGTTCAGTCATCCCTCCAAATCCGGTCACTTCCATGGGAGAGCTTTGAATCTTCTGCTGTGGCAGATTGACAGCTTGAAAAGTGCTTAATGGAATGAGGTTTAAGCAAGAACCAGTGTCCACCAAAGCACGTCTGACTTGAACATCTTTTATTACCGCAGATAGGTAGAGTGGGCGTCTATGGTCGGGGTATTGAACCTCCATATCTTCATCCGTGAAGGTTATGGCATTTGTGGTTTCCAAAAAGGCACGGCTAGCATGAGCTTCTGCCGTAAAACAAGTGGCTCCCGATTCTGCCGCTATTGTGATGAGTGCTTCTGTTGCTGCGTTTCTTGCCTCAGGTCCAAATCCCAGCTGGTTGAATAAAGACTTAAACTTTGGACTCTTTTGTAAAGTCCTAACAGCTGCTGGTACCAGAGAGGAACTTGCTGCGGCAGACTCTTCTGCCTCCATGTCACTTACGTTACCGTGGATTACCACTGACACTACAGCCTTGCCCTTATCCTTGTTGTAGTTAGGGAAAGGGATCTGGTGGACCTTCTGCTGTGCTTCTGAGAGTTGTAAGGTACCATCTTGGATTTTACGGTTGACCTCCCATCTGAGGGTTCAGCAGTCCACCGTGGGGTGATTTACATATCTATGGTAGTGGCAATACTTGGGATTTTTCTGTTCTTCTGCAGTGGGTTGCTTGCTGATCCTTGGAAGCTTGATCACTTGATCTTGAACCCATTTATCAAGGATCGCAATCATTTCTTCGGTTGTGAAAGGTAGTGGAGGTGCCTCCTCATAGGCCTTGTCTGTTGGACTCTTTCGTTTGGTACCGCTAGGTGCAGTTGCGGTGGACACAGTGAGAGTCTGCAGTAGACTCTTCTTGTCCCTGCTCTTTTCAACTTGAAGCTTGACTGAAATGGCAGTCTTTCTAGCCTTTTGGAGTAGAGGGGCGAACCGCGTGATGTCTAGGTTCTCCAAATGGGCACGAAATTCGGGTAGCATATTGTCAATGCATACCTCTACTAGTTCTCCCTCTTGGTACTTCATATGACAATCCAATGACACGTCCCGGAAGCGGTGGATTTACTTCACCAGGTCTTCCCCTATCTGCTGCTTGGTGCTGTGCAAGTTGACAAGAGTAATTTTTTCTTCGACATGGAAATACTTGCTGCAGAAGCTCTCTACCATGTCTTCCCATGTTCTGATGGACCCAGCAGGCAGCACTGTGTACCAAGTGTATGCCCTGTCCACCAGAGATTTTGAGAACTCCCGCAGACAGAGATCACCATGTGCAGCAAAGGGTCCCATGGAATCCAAAAACTTGCTGATATGTTCCATGACACTCCCTTTTCTTCCGTCAAATAATGCAAAGACGGGTGTGTCATATTTCTCCGAGTATGGCTCTTTCAAGAGCTCGATGGGGTAAGGGGGTCTCCTCACAAAGTGTCTAGGCTCTTTCGGGGGCCTTTCTCTTTCCTGCTTGAGTAAGTCTGCCACATCAGACATGGTGACAAATGGTGTGTCATTTTTGTTGTGAGACTCCCTCTCTTCATGGTTGCGGTTGTCATTCTTGTTTTGGTGGTCTTCCTTGTTGCCGTTGGCTTCCCTTAGTTGTCTTAAGGATTCAGCAAGTTCAATTTGATTCTGCTGCATCCCCTTGATCATTTCGAACATCAATGCCATTTGCTGTGGTCCACCAACAGGGATTTCTCCACCACCAAGGACTTGTCCGCCACCGTGAACTTGTCCACCACCCAAGGGATTTTCTTCCCCGAGTGTCTGTCCACCACCGTGGGCGTGGGTCTCTCCCATGGCATGGCTGTGGCCTTGAGATTCCACTTCAGCGTGGGAATTAGCTACTGAGTTTTGTCTGGTAGACCTCTTGGGTGGCATGGCTGTAGCCCCCAGATACCGTGGATCAGCTTCAAAGTGATGAAACGAGGGAAGATTGCAACTCAACTCCCCAGTGGAGTCGCCAAAATGTGGATGCTAAAAATTTCAGCACCGTATAGGTCACGTACCAATCTGCGAGAAGGGTGAATACGGGCCGGATTTGTGTGTGTGGGGGATGTTGAGCCCAAAATTCTACTCCAAGTGCGGTAGACCACTCAGAGGCTGATGGTGCATTTCCCTCTAACACTCTCTCTGATCCCCCGGGATGCAATGTTCACACGGGGGTTACGGTGGACTGATAAAAAATTGATGCCGCGGATCAAGACAAAATGCTCACACAGGGGTTACGGTGGACTAATGAGACTGATGCCGCAGATCAAGACAAACTGATAATTTTAAGTTCTACTTCCACCAGAACATTCAGTAATTGCAATGTAATGCTAATAACACATGAGAAGTGTATTACAAACTTACACATGACAAAGAAAATCAATCTCATGAGCTGAGACTTAATACAAAGAACTCAACCTTTTCAAGAAGCAATAATCAATGACAGTAAATACAATATACATAACAAGTAGTAAAAATCAAGGGTCAGTGCCGTGGATCAAGGTGCTGAGCACAAAGCACTTGACTTCCTCTATGACTTGCAAGAAAGGCAGGAGCAGAGCCAGAAATATAGCAAATCACAGAACTTAAGAGATTTGGAGTAGGAAGAGAATCATTTACTGTGCAAAAACGTACATGAGTCAGTACTTGGTGTTGGGTTAAGTGTTTGATAGGAGTTTTCTGTTGTGGCAGACTAAAAGAATGCTTTTAGTCCACCGTGGACCTACGGGAAGTGTCCCGTGGACTGATATTGGCTAACTAAATTTCTAGAGCTTTTGAAGTCAGCTCCAATGGAGAAGTTTCAGTGTGTGGATTTTTTGATCAGCCAACCAACCCCTTGTTCTTTCTTCCCAGCCCTATTTATAATGGTGTTTGTATCTAATGGTTTGATTTGTTATCCTCGTCATCATGAGAATCATTGCTTAACCAAGGGATAAAGGGGCTGGGATTGGACAAAATTTAATGTTTGGGGCTGAGCTGATGGTTTTCATCCGCCGCAGATCTGATTTGATCTGCGGTGGGCGGCGATTTTCAGGCCATTTATGAGAGAGGAAGTGACGAGCATTTAATGCTCGGTAATGATCTGAAATAATTAAGGTGACTTGACCCATATACGTTTTGCATTAATTAGATTTGATCTTACCATTTTTGGTATCATTTCCCAGCAAATTAATACATTTTCTGTTGCGGCAGACCAAATTAAATTTGAGTAAATTGATTCCCCTACCTCCAAACCGTGCTTCCTAAGTTCTGTGATGTGGAGGAGCAAGGACCACCGGAGTGCTGGGCTGTGGTGGTCACTGCTCTCGAGTGGTGGTGGCCATGGCAGACTTCTGGAGTCTTTTCAGCCTTGGTCATGATTTCTGTTTCAGTTGGTGGTGCCATGGACCAGTCTGTGATGCAGTCCACCGCGACCAGTGGGTAAAGAGAATGACCAGACCAGCTGTTTCATCATTCATCATTGCTTCTTCAGTTGATACTGATCTTGGCGGCCATGGGAGATTTCTTGGTCTTTTCAGCCCTTGCATCATCTTCCTCGTCATCCGCTTCGTCACCTATCACAGCTGGCGCCGCCGCAGATTGCCTTTGTGACTGAGTTTGGTTGTGAACCGCTGGTTAGTTTGCCGTGGACCACTGGGTAATCCGCCGTGGACCACTGGGTAGTGTGGATGACCAGCTTTCTTCATATTTTCTGGGCTGCCGTAGACCATATTTTCTGGAACCATGATGTTTATCTGTGGGCTAATGGTGAAAACCAGCCTTTGTCATGATTATTATAGCTTTGGAAATATTCTGATTTCAGCTTTGGAAATCTGATTTCACTTTGGAAATGCCTCCCTTCAGTGCCTTGAGCACCGTGCCAAGAGAGGAGGGAAAATGATGCTTGAGAGCCATTTTTCCCTCTCTTTTTTCAAATTGTTCCCGAATTCTCCTTTGTGCGGCAGACTGAAATTTGGAGAGTAATGGGCTGGACTTGAACTTGAAGAGTGAATGGGCTGGGCTTTTATCAATTGACTTGGTGTCTGGGCCCGGTGGATGGCTCTTGGGCCATTTCTCCTCACATGCCGTCTACCGTGGACCAATGGATTTGCTGGGCTTTCAGGCTCCTGGTGGATCACTGAGATATTGAATTTGATCCACGGTGGACCGAAAAAATGGGCCTCTACATAATCTTACATTACGGATATATAAATGAACCAAACACCGTGATGTGAAACATTACGCTAATGTCGTTATGATCACAGGTACATCAAGTGAACCAAACGCCCCTAGAGTAGATCTGACATCTGCCGAGGCCCAGAGGAATTGTTAAGACATATCTGTCGAATTATTGTTAAAATAAAACACTGAGAAAAGAGTCCAACTCAATGGAACCAAACTACGTTTGATTTGAAGTTAAAGAGGATGGATTGTACCAGTACCCAGAATTTTTCCCTATAGATAAATTAATTAAAGACTCAGCCCTCCTTGACCAATGGTAGACCAAATGCTACCAAGAACTCTGGCCCAGATTTTGGAGAACGCAGGATGTTTGCCCTTTCTTTTATAAGTAAAATTTCATTAAAAATAGCATAAAAAGGCTATCCCGGTACACAGGATGTGTACACAAAGTACACCAACATTAAGCACACAAAGAACAACTATCAAGCATCTCAACCATATTAGCAAAAGAAAAAAATAAACCAGAAGTCTGTATCCACTCAAATAAAGAGAGGAAGGACAGGTTAAGATCTTGGATGACTCTCTAACAGCCTTCAAAAGTTCTAGCATTCCTCTCACTCCAGAGGCACCACATGAGGCAATGAGGGATCGCATTCCAAATCTCACTGCTACAGTGTCTACCAAATCTGCCTTGCCAACATGCTAAAAGCTCCAACACACTACTCGGCATAACCCAGGAGACTCCAAACAAAACAAACACCATACTCCAAAGCTCGTGAGCAACAGGGCAAGCAAACGGTTGTACAGATTCCCCAGCTGATTTACACATACAACACCAGGCTAACAGCCCTTCTTAGTTTTGGTTGGTTTGGATCAGACCCACTTGGCAACTTCCTTTTTTGTCTCCTACTCCTGGATTGAAGTTAAATATCCAAGCCCACAACTATACACAACATTCTTTATTATTACCCTTTTTTTTTCAAATTCATGAAAAATATAACATAGGCAGTAAGAAAAATTGGAACTGGCATTAACTTTTAGTGAGGTAATTATATTTTAGGCGATTTTCCTCTAGACTCCAACATAATACACACAATTAACTAAGATTCAGGTGCCAGAAAAATGAAATTAAACTTACAAAATATTATTTCTGGTACTCTGCATTGAGCCCTTTTTCCAAGAGAAGCACCCTTTTCTTGATAAACTCAACCTGTCTTCTCTGCATATCTCTATAGTGATATAATATAGAAGAGTCTTGATATAGACGTGATTGGTTTGCAGCAGCAGTTGTTCCCTGTGTAACATCAGTTGCTATATCATTCCCACTACCATTCTCCCCTAACTGGGTGCCAGGTGCTTCTGCATTAGCTGTATTTGTTCCAGTTTGTGCTTGAGAGGCAGCTTGTCCTGGGACAGGTAGATTTATGAAGGGGAGATTTAACTCTTGACAAATTACCTCCTGAATCTTTAGTTCCTTGTCATCAACAATCGCTTGCCATCTTCCATACCCATGCCTTTCATGTAAGTAATAAGCCATGGGTAAGTAAGTAGTAGTAAGCAACTAAACAAAGATCTTTGTGAACTGAGTATTGAAGAATTGGTGAACTATCAATCTTACAATCACCTGGACAAAGCATTTGCAACATCAAACATCGCAACCACACCCCTCAAATGCCAACATAATAGTATATACTCATACACCCACATACATGTATATCCATGTACTTACATGTGTGCAGGCATCTATATATTTGTGTATTAATGCATAAAAACTTTTAAGCAATTTGATCTAAGCAGACTAGTAAAAGCCCACCCATTTATGTATCATGGTTTGACAAACACAAATTGGTGGAAGATCTTGCACAAAGACATGATACATGCAATACTGCTTTTTCCATCTAAGACCTCCCCTTTTAAGCCAATCCAATTTTGAAACATAATCATTTTCACATGAGATGGAAATACAACTTATGCAATGGGATTGAACCCATGACCTCATCCTCTACCCTATATTTTAAGTGTTGGGGAGATGCCATTTGTTCCAAAAATCATAGGCAGAAGTAGAAGCATTATTAGACAACACCAATAGGAAAAGCAACACCCAAATAGAATCCAATTGTAAGGCAAGCCAGGCTGCAAATGAAAATGTTTAGCCATTTAACTATAAAGCACTTCAAAATGTATTTAAAGTATTTTCTAAAATTAACATAGCACTCATCTGTTTATTACCAATTATTCCACTAAAATTAATGCAGTAAGACAGACACAGAAGAGTATATATACATCTGTGTACAAACCGTAATCATTTTAACTATGGAGATGTGATTCATCTTATCATCCTTTCAAGGAGATATTAATATGAATGAAGGATATGAGCAAACTAACATAAAAGTGAACAAATAATTGCAATGAGTATGCTGATAAATATTCAAAACATATGAACCAATTTTAAAAACACATTTCAGTACAGCACGCAATAATAATAAATCATGTTTTTCCTTCCAAAATCTTCCACCCTTCAACCCTGGGTAGCATAATACAATGTCATCTGCAAAAAGTGGAGTGCCAGGATTTTCTTATAAAAACTTCACCTATCCTTACACCTAAAAGGAGAAAATAGAAAAGAAAATGATATAATTAGTAATTCAGACTAAAAAAATGTAGAGAATTAAAAGATAAGCTTTATCAATAGCAATGTACATTTTATACATAAAAAATTGGACTGGATGTCTCCCAAAGTCCCAAATGTGGTAGATCTTCCAATTAACTTAATAAATCCTCTAGAATCACACAAACTCTGCATGCGCATCTTCATTTCATCAAGCTTTATTTAATATATGCCTTACATCGTCCACAATCTACCCTTCCTCATGAAGAACCAATCAAGAATAATGACATGGTCACTTTTTGGGGTTCCTCTTGTTCATTTTTTTTTTATAAGTAATAATGTATTATTGATCAAAAAATGATCCTGAGTACATTAGGCATGTACTAGGGAAAAACAATGAATTACAATCCCAAAGAGCAATGATCTAAAAACTCGACAAGGGACATAAAAGAAAATAAGCCCGAAACTGACATCCATTCCAACAGAGTGCGAAGAAACAAAGTCTTCAAACCCAAAATATTTCTTTCACTATCCTCAAATGTGCGCTCATTTCTCTCCCTCCAAATGCACCACATCAAACAATGAGGAATAGCCTTCCAAATCTCAATGTTTCGATGCCAACCCAACCTACCTCGTCAACAAGCTAATAAATCAACAACACGCCTAGGCATCACCCAGTGCATTCCAAAAAGAGACAAGACTGTATCCCACATCTCGTTAGCCACTTTGCAATGATCTTGTTCATCAATCGTAACAATTTACTCATCATTCCACTTTCCAGTTCTAACAAAAGTAAATTTAATGCTTTCCAATTCTAATAAAATCATAAAATACATAATAATGGAAAGCAACTAAACTCATGGAAATACTCTATTAGAATACTTACTTTGTCCCTCACTGAGTCCTTTTGGAACACCATCTATAACCAAGATCATTAGTAGTAACTACACTTTTAGCAACAAAGCAGACAAAGAAAAAGATATAAAGGCAAAGAAAATAAGAAATAGGAGTAGCAGGTTTTTATTACCTGAAAAGGTAGGGGAGTCTGTTAAATCTTCAGCAATGTGACATAAGAAAAGAGTCCCATATCTGAATCAAAAATAGTCACCACCAAGCAGATCGAGAGGCATCAACCAATAGTAGAAACCACACATCTTACTGTGATGTGCTTATAATTGATCAGGATACGCAAATCCCGTGATAATAATTTACGGTTGAATTTTGTATCCAAGAATGAAAGGAAAAATATCCTCCTGTGACAATTCTCTAATTTCTTTTTTAAGAAAAGCTTGAATCATGTGAATCATGCGTGAATTTTCTTCTAACACTTAAACGTGTTAAAAAAAAACTAGGGACTAAATTAACACAACTAATTTTTAAAGAAACTAATGGGTGATCCTCCGATGAAGCATTCACACTTTGGAAAAAAACTGTGATCCTCCATTTTATACTACTTGCAATTCTCTTCCCAGTCTATTGGAATTTGGATCAATTTCTTGGCTATTTAGAAACTCGTGTGAGTTCCTTCGTATAATGGATTGAAGCACTGCTTAAATTTTACAACACAAAAATGTGCATATGCAGTATGCCTATTACAACATTTACATAGATATCAGATCCCAGTCAAATTTACTACCAGGAAAAAAAAATCTCAGTCAACTACATTTCGATTTATAGTAGAATGCAATAGCAATGCCCGTAAAACAAGTATCATTGGTTAGCATCTCAGAATATACAGCAACAATAACTTTCTTTTTGGCTAAATAAACTATGGCTATCAATGGCATCCCCTAAAACTTAACATACAGAAACTACACTAATCCACATTGCAAAGAAACTCAGCTCTCTTTTAATGAGAAAAGAGAGAGAATGATATAGCCTTCCACTGTCTTAAAATCTTAAAGATGTATGAGTATACAAAACACATGTTGCAGGGTTATTATCTTCAAGAAGAACGTTCGAAAGCAAATATAGTGAATACTGAGTAACCCCCCATACACTTCAAAAACCTTTCATGCAAATGAACAGACTGGGCTATCCTCTGTATGAGTGGCAACAATATCAAAACTGGTGAAGAGTGATGACTGACTTTATAACAAAAAGCAATTTTCTAACATATCTATCTGCTCAAAGGTTCTAATTGAACTTCCATTCTTCCTGACTGTTGCGATTCTTTTTGCGCAAGGGTTCCATTTGGGCTCAAAAGATCAAGAGAATCATCTTCATCAATGTTTCCCAGCACCCAATTGCTTCTTCCGAAAATTCTATCCCTCCTTCGACGTTTTTCACGGAATTCCAGATACATGACTATTAATGCACCAACCAAGATCCAAACCATTAAAGCCCAATTAAGTCCATGAGCATTTGCACCACCATATCTGTCTCCTAAATGCTTCATTCCACTGAAGAGTGCTGCAATACCGGCAACAATGGCAGATCTTCCCACAATGATGTGGACATACTCCCAAAGAATCCTTTTCGAGGTAACCTCCTCCCCATTATCTGGTTTTTTAGGCCTTAGGTATGCATTCACTGGTTGTACACAAGCCAAAATAATTGCAGTAATTCCAAACTTAACATGTAATGAGCTGACATAGAAACCCTTAAGCTCGGCCACAGCAAAAAGAAGGCCAAGTAGAACAATTGCCAAACCCGAGTACTGCAAGTAAACATGAATCTGGTACCAACCATCACCCTTAACGTGCTTTAGGTACCTAGCTGCCAATATTCCACCAGGAAGCAAAATTCCCCAAGCAAGAAACATCATAAACCCATGTACAGCCAATACCGGTCGTAGATCCTCTTCTGCCTCTGCAGAACCACGCATAAGCAGCACCCGAACAGGCCTGCTACTTGTAACAGAATGCATATTTCTCCCGCTTAGATTCCCATCTGTCCATTTAGCACCCATTGCCCAAATAACTTTAAGAGGAGTTGTGGGATCAATAATGTTATTACACTCCAACCTTTCATTATGACTACAAGATGGTGGTTTCAAGGGGCGTGTGAATTCCAAAGTGATGATGCCACCCTCCGACTTGCACCTCACATATGTCAAATTCTCGCTCGTTGGATGCACGCTTGATGCATCCGTTCCATCAATCCAATACGTGTTTACCCGCCCTACTCCATTTTCGTCTATCCAACCCACATAAGCATAGCTATTTATCATACCACTACCAAATCCTATTGCAAGATAACCACTTTTTTTCTCACCACGAGCTGCAATTGATATCGAATCCTCCGACAACGTCCAAAAGAATTTAACTTGCTGATCATCCAAAACAACACTGTTATTAAACATATCCGACAGACCCCCATCAACCACCTGAACTGTCCAACCCATTTTCTGCTGAAACAAGGAATGATAGTAAACTTGGTCTGGAGTATTCCTATCAGGCGCCCACAATAATTCCATCGGACTCGCTTGCACTCCTTCCGCTTCCGGCCCTCCTGCATAAATAGTCTCAGTCATATTCCTCAATGTGGCATTCCCACCAATTGGATCCGAAGTAATGTAGAGAGCAACATCATGCCCCGCTTGTATCGAGAACTTGACCGGCACCCCTCGTTCCACTCTCAACACCGGAGCCTCCTTCTTGTTAATGTAAAGGACTTTGGAAGGGTTGGGAGGGTTCGGGTAATGCAATGCCGGACCGGACATAATCACGAGCGGAACATTAGCATCCGCAATTATGATATCCTGATCCTCCTTGTCATCTGCATCCAAAGCACCCAAACAATCATCCACACGCTCTGAAACATTAAGCACAAAATGCCCGTAAGCCGCCCTATGATTTTGGGGAAGATAATATGGCCTCAGAGTGTCGGGGGGCCTGATTGGCCCCACAGCCCAAATCACCGTTAAATTCTCCGTGTGATTCACCGGCACATCGTACTTGTTGTCAACAGTATTCAACGGCCTCTGATAACGAATGAATGAGACCCCATCCCTCCTATGCCCATAAACGAATTTGGTATTGTTGACTAGGCCGACCGGGTCCGAGCCTTCGTAAATGGTATCGGGGCAAACCCCTTGTACCGAACCATCCTTGTTGGTTACACACTCGCTGTAGTTGGTGATGTAATAGTCGTCCACAAACGGCGTTCCTTCCTCCTTAAACCCCGCCACCGCCACGTCAGCTCCGATCATGAGCCCGGAAGTCGAATTCGGGTTGGCCCACCCGAACGCCATGTAATTCATAATCCCAGTCGCCGCCTCCAACCCAATATCGATGGAATCCACGTCAGCATTCAGCGTCCACCGAATCCTATAATAATCAGACAACACCTTGCAATTCTCAAACATAGTGACCTCGGTATGGTTACGAACCGGGGCTGCACCGGCCGAGACATTGCGCGAATCGGGAGCGAGGACGATGTGGCCGAAATCCGATGCAGTGGGACGGTCCCAAACGGAGAGTACTTGGATCCGATCCCAGGTGACGTTTTTCATCAAATGTACGACAAAGGTGGCATTCTTGTACGTGTCGTTTAAGATGTGATCGGAGACGACGAAGCCGGCGGTGAGGTTGGTGAAATCAGGTGCGATCGCGCCCCACCAGTGCACGTCGGAGCCGGGTAACATATCGAATTCGGAAACCCTAAAAGAGCAATCGTCGAGTACGGTGAAAATGCCTCGGAGTTGGTGCTGGACCATTCTGAATTCGGTTCGGAGGTCCACGAGGGGACTGGTTTTGGAGCAAATGGGATCCGGATCCGCATGGCAGAAATGGGCGAGGAAGTGGAGGAGGAGAAACCCCAGGAAGAAGGGTTTTTCAGGCATGAGATCCGGATCTGGTATTGGTGGGATTCGTGTTTGGGTCCAAATACAAATTATAAAAGGAGAGGGAATGATAAGATTACCTGATCGGGGAGAGAACTGAGTTGTCACCGTCGATGACTTGAGAGAGACAAATTGAATGAGGTGAGTCAGTACGAGGGAGTTTCTGAACTCGGCGTATTGGGTAGGGTGCCTCTGTTTTTTTTTTTTTTTTTTTTTTAATGAAAACAAAAAAGAAAGAAGTCCACGTTTTCGCTTGGGAAGAGGCACCTTGGAAGAGACACCGAAGGTGCCTGTTATTGTATTTGTGGCATTTTTTATTTAATTTTCGTGGCTTTCTCCTCCTATGAAGAAACAGTTGGACTGTACTTCTTAGTTCTAACGATGGAGATGTTGTGACCTTTTTTCTTTAATAAATATCTTAGTAAGACTTTTTTTCCCTCATTAAAATGATTTTTTTAAAAGAGAAATATCTTGTAACCTAAGGCTTTGTTTGCGAGAAGGAAATGGAATAGAATGAAATGATTAAATTTTAAAGGAAATGTGTTTAATGAATAGAAATGAATGTAATTGATAGAACAGAATTGAATTAAGTAATCTTATTTGAATGTTTTAAAATAAAGGAATGGAATAGACTATATTTTTTTTTTTTTAAATTGATGATAGAAATACACACGTACACACTACACTAATTTTGTATAAGTGGGGGATCGAGCCCACGCCCTTTAAGTGTGGGAATCAAAGGAAGGGGTTACACCACTACGCCAAATGCCTAGTGGACAATGGAATGGAATGTAAGTACCCTGTTTAGGAATAATATTAGAAATGAATGAAAATAAATCATTTTATAACAACATTACTACTATATCCTTCATTTTAATCTAGTTTAGATACAGTAAGAATAATGTTGTAGATTTACCATACAGTAGTATGCTCCCAACAACTACTTTAGTCTATTAAATTTAAATTAACATAAAAAGTGGATTTATCAAACTATAAGGGCACGTTTGGTACGCTGTAATAGTTATTACACTGTAATAGGAATCAGTATTACAAGGAATAGAATAAGCTGTAATGGAATAGCTATTACTATTCATTAGTTTGGTAACAACACATGAATAGAACCCTGAATCTCTATTCCATAGTTTGGTACAGTAAAAAAACGTGGTGGAATGACATTATATTTTAGTCAAATTCCTAAAACACCCTTTTTGAAAATTTACACTTTATGTGAGTCTTGCTTAGTATTCTATTATGTATAAATTGAAAAAATAATAATAAATTTTTTTTGTTCTGTATTCAATATATATATATATATATATTGAAAGGCATTATATATCTACACTTTTGTGAGTCTTGCTTAGTATTCTTTTCTATATAAATTGAAAAATAATAATAATTTTTTTTTTCTTTATTAAAAGTTAAAATATCCACACACACACACATATATATATATAAGATCTCCGTTGAACTTGGGAAAAATTTCACAAGTATGAATATCTTATAACCATTTAAAACAAGCTCATAATTGCAATATAATAAACAATAATAAAAAAAATAAAAATATAAAAATATACCTAAAAAGAAATAAAATATAAAATTATATATATATATATATATATATATATATATAGTAAAATATATATATATCAGTACTGTACAGATTAAAAACACCAACCAGTAAACACAAAAACCAAAAGCAAAAAAAATTATATAACTGGTTATTTTTTTTATGAACAGTACCGTACAATTGTACAACAATGGTTATGTAGAAAGAAAAAAATAACCAGTACTATACAGATTAAAAACACCAATCAGTAAACACAAAAACCAAAAACAAAAAAATAAACAATACTGTATATATTGTAAATCCAATAAACACAAAAAATAAACATAAAAATATATATTGTACATGTTGAAAATAGGACTATCAATGGATATTCTTTTGTCTTGTACAAAAGTCATTGATAGGCTGTATCACTTTCCCTCAAAAATATCTCCTTTTTTTTTTTAACTTTTTTTAATTTTTATATTTTTATGAAACTCTCAAAAATATCTCATAACCTTTAATCAATATTTTTCAAAGTCATTGTTGACCTGTTGTACTTTTCATTGTTAAAGTTGTTTCTATCTTCTTCTTTTGAACTAGTACGTTACAGCAGAAAAAAAAAAAGAAAAAAAAAGCAGAAAACTGAACCAGTAACGTTACAGCAGAAAAAAAGAAGAAGAAAACTGAACCAGTACAAAAAGAAGAAAACTGAACAACAAACAAACCAGTAACGTTACAGCAGAAAAAAGAAGAAGAAGAAAACTGAACCAGTACAAAAAGAAGAAAACTGAACAACAAACAATACAGCAAACAGACCGTGAAATAAAAAAAATAAAAAATAAAAAGGCAAGAGGTGAGAGAGAAAACCTGATGAGGAAGATGAAGCGGCAAAGAGAGAAAGAGGTGAGATGGAGGGGATGTAGAAGCCGTACGTTTTGATTGGGTTTTTGGGTATTTTATATTTTTTAGTTATTACGTAGGGTAAAGGAATAGCTATTACACTCCTTTTTGGGAGGAATAGCTATTCTTCATTTTAAGGAATAACTATTACTATGGAATAGCTATTCCTCGTAATAAAAACCTAACCAAACAACTGAATAGCTATTCCTACGTAATAGCTATTACATTACAGGATCTATTACAGCGTACCAAACGAGCCCTAATTCTTTTTTATTTCTAATAGCTACTGTTTCTATGGGTACAATATTGAAGGGCTATTGAATATATTAACTAGCAACTATTGCTTCAACATCATATATAGCCTTAGCCTTTTGTAAACACCCACATACACACACATAATATATATATATATATATATATATATATATATATATATATATATATATATATATATATATATATATATATATATATAGGTGAGAAATCAGGGATAATTTAGTATTTTAAAAAATATATTAAGAGCATTTTGTGAGTTTTGGTGAAAATTTCATTAAACAAAATTTCATTCCCTCCTATTTCTTCCAATTTTGGGGGTAATGAAAATTGGGGTTTTGAGGGAATAGGGAGGAATGAGTGTTTCATTCCATTCCTTTCACTTATATAACTTCCAAACAGGGGAAATGAAAGAATATTCTTTTCTTTTCTTTTTTCCATTCCATTCCATTCATTTCCCTCCTCCCAAACGGAGTGTAAATCAAACAGGAAAAGGTTAATACCCTTTTTTATATACTGTTGCTGTTGTGATTGCAAATGTGCAATGATTGATTTACATCTTTCATAATCATTTATCTCAATCTAAAATCTTAACATGAAATCTGTGGTGAAATTTTTCGGTATTGTAAGTGGGTAAAATTTTAGAGGAACAATGGAATTGCAGTAAAGACTCTAACTAAATGGAGCTGCGATAATCCTAATTTGTCTAATTGGTTGTTTTGTTAAGAAAGAGAGACCTTAATCAACTTAGACCACTCAAGGTAGTTTGGAGATGTTCCAAAGGATAAGTCAATTAATTAATGGGAGAGAAATAGAAGTGAAAATAGTAGATTCTCAACATGTGAAATTGCATAACTCATATAATATAATGGAGAGGTATTTCTAGATACACAAAATATTGACTTTGGGAGAGAGAAAAATGAAAATGGCAAAACCTTAGCATATGAGATTGCATACCTCATTCAGCATAATGTAGGGGTATTTCTAGATGAAGGAAGGGTTGCTTTTGGTGGGAAAATCCTTCCCCTAACATTTGAGAGGTTGTTCATCCCCTCAGTTAGGCTCCCAGTCTACCGGTGGATGGGACACTGCTCAGTTTCAGTGCGTAATAAATGTTGATGTAAGTTGATCTCCCACAGTAATATTTCGTATTAGAAATATACATGATATTGGTTTTCTAGCGAAACAATTCTAGATAATTAGTTTTTTGTTATTAACACAAGTTGTAATAGGGGTTGCACAAGCGTTAGCTATAGAGGCATTGTCCTCAAATTCTGAGAAGATGTGATTAGAGGATTTCCTTCTTGTTATTTCTTCTATTGTACTGTAAGATTTTCATTAGTAAAAATTCAGCTAAAAATATATATAAATCAAATAAAGGCTTAAATATGCTTTTAATCCCAAATTTTTGGATTGTTTCATTTTGGTTTTCACAATAAAAAATCATTCTTAATAAATTAGAATACCAATAATATAGTGTATTAGAAATATACATGATATTGGTTTTTTGGCAAAACAATATTAGATAATTAGATTTTTGTTATTAACGCAAATTGTAATAGGGGCTGCATAAGCGTTAGCTATAGAAGCATTGTCCTTAAATTCAGAGAAGATGTAATTAGAGGATTTCATTATTGTTGTTTCTTCTATTGTACTGTCAGATTTTCATTAATAAAAATCCAGCTTTCGTTTACCTCAAAAATATATACACCACTAATCAAATATAGGCTTAATCCTCAATTTTTGGATTGTTTCATCTTGGTCCTCACAATTTTATTTTATTTTCATTTTATTCCTTACTCTTTTAAAGCGTGTTTCATTATTATCTTTGTCATCTAATGGAAATTACTAACATGATTAACAAAATGCTTATGTATAATTTAAAAACAATAAAAAGAAAAACGTGTTTGGTGAAAAAAATATATAGTGGATTAGAATTAATGTAACACAGCTATTCTTTCAATCCAAAATTTTCATTTTAAATATGTCCGTACATTATTCTATTTACATTTTCAGTTTCTGTTTTTTATGTCATTTTTTTTTCTTATTTTCTAAAATTTTAAATTAAATAATATATATTATACTGTACTTTTTTTTTATTTTTTTATTGCGACTATTATACTGTACATATTCTATATCATATAATACTAATTGCAGTTGTTTGAGCCATCCATCCATTACGGTAGCCGTGGCCCGTGGAAATGGACAAGTGGCGTACTGAGGGTAATAGAACATGGCCACCATGACAGCAACCACTAGAATAATTAATAGTAAAATGGAACTCATTGCCGGTGCATCTGGTATTACTTTGTGGCCAAGGCTGTTCTTAAAGCTTTATTGGCTTATGAAGTGCGCATGATCCGTTCTTTTCTCTCTATCCAACAAACACCATTACCAACATGATTGTATTATATAGATTCGATACTAGTTGGAATAGGCTAGAAATCCCAATCATGGAGTAATGATGAAAGAGGACTGCTTGTACTATTATGCTTGTAGTGGATAACCCATTACAAGAGCAATGGAGAAAATGGCTTCAACTTTTTTAAAACAACTAATCGTAAATATGTGCTTTGCACGAGAAAACGATTAAATTGAAATCTAAAGAAATATTGTGTTATTTTTTATTTTTTTTATTGAATATGGTTTTTGTTCTTTTCCTTTTTGTAGTTTAAGAGGTTCATGTAATCCAATTCATATATTATATATATCAATGTCTTTCAATCAATGTACTAGTAAATGTAAAGAAAGATTTATTTCATTGAAAATGAGAAAATAAAATAATTGTGATAATAGCTGTGTAGTTTAATCAGGAGGCCATTCAAATTTCAATGGGAGTGGAGGAACTACATACAACGATCACATTAATACTAAGCTATCCAAGGTACAATCTATGTCAAATTCCATCTAATAATAGTCATTAGGGGATTGTTGTCCACTATTTTATCCAAAAAATATAATTATTTTGTTTATAACAAAAGAAAAGTTTTCTTAAAAATAAATATCTAGTCGCTAACCACTGTGATGCACCGAAAACTTCACATATAAGCATAATAAAATTAGGAATTGTAAATAACTAATATTATACTAAATGTAGCTATTTAGCAAGATAGCATTTAAATAAAAAATATTGGACACTCATTGTAAAATAAAACTCAAAATAGATTTCAACCCCAAAAAAAAGTGCACCAAAGCAGCAAAGACTCCCTATTCTGTGTCAAAATAGAAATTGCTTAACCAAATGAATTTTATATTTTCTAAAGTCACAGACTTAGATTTTTATTATATAACCGATTTCTTCTTTCACATCAAAAGTCACCCACCTCATACATATAGCCCTTCAAAATATATAACCCATCAAAATTCACAAATCATATAATAACTTTTATTATGTAGAATAACCCACTTCTTTGAATCTTTGGCATCAAAATTAAAACCAAAAAAGCAAAATAAAATAAAATTACATAAGCAATTTAAAAAAACTCAGCTAACCAAAGAAAGCAAAGCAATTTGGTTGTTGTTACAACATAATCATTAAACTAATGCAAATTGCAATAGTGAGTAAGACATTTTGTCAAATACATGATGTGCATGTTCCAAAATGGGAATGAAAAGATAATCTTGCAACATGAATCTACACAAAAATTACACCCAAGACAAATAAGTACAATATTAAAGAAAAGGATAAATTAAAACAACATTAGAACACACTGAATGGTAAAATAGTGTTGCATACTGTTTTGTAAAAGTTGTTGGCAAAAGCTCACATTGTTAAACGTTTATATTATTTAAGCAGCAAGTGGCTTTCGCAAAAACATGTGGCTCTTTTAAAGCCATACATTCTTTTAAAGCTTTTTAAGAGAATCCTTTGCAAACAAGGCAATGAAAAAGAAATGGCATTGCCAATCTGCCTCCCCCATCCACGCTGTATTAGTGACCAATCTAAGACTCCAAGATGATGCCGTTTCAAGGAGCTTCTAAACGTTGTAAAAGTCCAGGAAAAGCATGTAACTTTATAATAACAAGAAATAATTGAGTGGCTAGATTAACAAAGACATGTAACATTAAAATCTTAAGGTAGATATTTAATCTTTACCCCAGCCGATCAATGACACATTTTGAAGAACTAAGAGTTAGATGGGACTATTTGAAAAAATATACACATCCGAGCCTTGAGCATCCCTTAAATTTAAGATGTTGGTTCAATTAGAATACTCATTTTAAGTTTAAGGTGAGTTTAGAATTATATTATAACTAGTATTATGTCCGTGAGATGTACGATTTGATTAAAAATAATATGTAAACTAACAAAATATTTTAAATATAAAATGTATAATGGAAATAAAAGAACAAAAATTATGTAAAATTACATGACGAATGCATATAATGTAAGATCAAGATTTTAACTGCTTAACCCAAGGGTGAATGTTCTTGGATTACCCAACAATTGGTTTTGAAAGGTAGGGTCAATTGCACGTAGATTTTACTACCTAAAGATGAGTCCAATGACTATTCTTGCAAAAAGATTCCCAACATTAAAAAAAAAAAAAAAAAAAAAAAAATCCTATTATTTGGATCAAGATAGGTGCAGCAATACTTTTTTGGACGGATGAAATAGCAAAATTAACTTTTTATCTCAACCGTCCAATCAAAAAATAGCTTTTTAACATTTTCAAGATGAAAAGTTATTTTTAGAACTGTACATCTCAGTCATCTAAAATTATTGCTAGGTGAAATATCACACCCAATCTCCCTATAATGAGGCGGTATCTTGTATAACGGACATATACAGTGCACCTCTTACACACAAGTAAGATCATAGGAGATAATTTTTCCCCTACAATTCACTCTTCTTTAGGTATCTGCCTACATATGGGAGTGCACTGCATTCTTTTGATTCGTTGCAGTTGCCTTCCCACAGGCTACCTTGGAATACGTTCTAAGTTCTAACCACCAAAGATTAATCTACAAAATGGGCTCCATCGTATCCATGGTACAGGCACAGCTACTGGGTTCTCCCAGACCTAAAACAAAGAGCCATGACTTTATTTAAAAGGAATCCAAAGCACGCTCACGTCCTAGTCACGCCTTAAGAAAGTAACACACTCCTTTCACAATCATGTCATACATTCTGAGATTCCATATATGCATGCACCATGCTGACTTCGAGAGGGTTCCAGTCACCCAACATAGCAGTCTGTCAATATAATTGCTGAGTCTTTATCTTATTACTAGATGTTTGTCCCCGAAGCAATTACATCCTTTGCAGTATCTTCAATGGTAGCTAGGATCAGTTTATCAAAATGTTTGTCATCAGCTTTTTTTTTTTTTTTAGTAACTTTTTAGCTTATTTGCTTATTGTGAAGATAAAATGGCTTTCATCAAATCAGCGATTTACTGCATCCAATTGCATAATAGGCCAAATTGGAAAGGTAGAACGCGACAAGACAGCCAAATCTCAAAAGTAACAATCAACAAAGAACCTGCACGCAGCTATTTAACCTAGTTATTATTGGCTTATTGCAAGTAAAGCGGAATCTCTTTCTTGGGAAATAAAAAATATAAAAGGAGGAGAAAAAAGAAAAAGCGAAGTGCTTCTTCAACGACTATATGATGCATTTCAACCTTCTGAAAGTATCATTGAAAAAAAAAGAGTATCCAATCACATCTTACAAAACTTACCCCAAATATCGATGTCAGCCCAACCCTACATAATAGGTGGCCAGAACATTACAGATATGCAATTTTTCAACCAAAAAAAAAAAAGGTATGCAAGCAATAGAAAGATTTGAACCTTGTTGAACCTAAAATTAGTAGGAAGCAAACACCACCACCAAAAAAACTACAGAAGCATACAGGTTGATAGCCCTCTGACATTGACCTTAACAAACAGGAAATGGGAATTGCATGAGCCTCATTGATCCTTAATCTATGCACTTTCTTTCTTATCAAAAAAGTCAAAGTGTCTGCACTCCATAATCCTAACTAACCATAGAGAATGACTATCGTTTTCTTATAAATGATAACACAACTGTTATTGGTGAGCTAGAGATTCTAAGTGATGCACCACTTCTTCAAGAAATTTATCTGTGTGCCCAATGCTTCTACTTCAGTTGAAAGGAGGGAGATTGAGAAGAAAGAGAGATGCTACTCTGAGCTTCCCACCAGCACACTCTTACAGTCTTAACACATCACTACCCACTGTCATTCCTGCATCCAAACTCTTAAGAAAACTAATTCCTTCAACATGATCCAGAAAAACTTGCCCTCACAAAAGACTCGAGAGTTTAGTGCCAAGACAATTAATAAAAGCAAGATTAATTATGCTAGGAAATAACATTAAAACCGGCTGAAATTCTGCAATTGCATGTGAAAAAAAAGTGATGCAATCTTGAAATTCCCAAACTGACAGAACCACCTCGTATCAAACACCACTACAATTTTTAACTTGGATATTATACTGTAAAATGTAAATAACATCAATTCAAAAAAAGAAAAGAAAAAGGGACTTCCATCTGCAACACATAACTTGCACATAAATTACAACGCTGTATACAAAAAAACTAAATTGTAGCAGAAGTGGCTACACTGCTGCCTCCAAGTAGAGAAGATACAACACAAATGATGTTTGATGAAAGAAGAAGGTGAATTCCTACATAATTGCAACATTAACAATAAAAATTCTCCATAAAACGCTAGAATAACAGCCTGGTTTATGTCAATGAAAGAAAATAAAAACACAAACATTCATCAATAAACTTGCAATGATAACAAAAAAGGATGTTGAGGACATAAAAATTTCATACCTGGAGGATAAGGTGCAGAATTAACCGTCCGGTTGGTGACAATTTAGTTGAAGTAAACTGCATGCAAATCTCTGGTAATATATGTTCTCCTAATCCCACATACTCTTCAAACGCCACTTTCCAAGCCTTCTCCATAAATCCTTCAAAGAGGAACAAAGAGAGCATATGCAGTATGCACACACGTGCACAATGAGGATGATAAGATGATAGCACACCTTGAGGATAAGGGGTGGAATGACCTGACCCCACTTCCATTCATGACTATTTGCAGAGGCAACTGCATGCACTATCTCCAGTAACAAATATTATCCTACACTCCCCTCTGCACACCTTTCAAGCCTTCCCCATCTTCCAGAATTTTTTTTCTTTAAAGCACTCTTGTATGCACATTTTTTATTTTTTTTACAAAAAGCACTCTTGTATGTGCATACAGGCACAGGCACAGCTGCACAGCTGCACGGGTCATGCATGCATATGTGCGTGTGTGATAATGATAATTAGGAAGGAAAACCTCCAAAACAAAACCATAATACCTTTCAATCTAATTGATTGAGAATATATGTTATAAAATGAGAGGAAAAACTTAGGAAGAAAAAAAGAAAAGAAGCTTCAATGATATAGATACAAAAATAAATATCAAGAGTAAGAGGGACTACAAAATCAAGAAATGGTGTTTGCTGAAGCTATAATTAATATCAAAATCAGAATAAGTTGACTCTTTAGCAAGATATTGTGTCAACTATGATAGAGGGAGTTCATATATATGCTATCACAAGGAAAAAGCTCAACTCATATGGATTTCCCACGAGTTGAAGTATATACATACTAATGCAATGAGCTAAACAGGAGAGATAGAGAGACAATCAATAGAAGATAATGAATAAAAAGAAACTCAGCAGAAGTAGAGAAACATCATAAGTTTTTATTCAAACACTAACTGCAACAATGTACACGCAACTCAAGCTACAAAACCAGTTAAGGTTTCAGTTACAAAGCAAGCAAAGAAGACAAGTTACGACTAAATTGACAATTTTTTTGCCAGTGTACAAAGAGAACTGAAAGTCTCACACTTAAGTAGTCTACAAATATTCATCAATCTTTTTTCCCAATTATTTTCTTTCAATTAGTACTCTGTCCATTCTCGACACCAAGACCATATAAAACACCCGCGTATTTTTCTGTTGAACCATTGAAGAAGGTATCCCTCAACTTCCTAAACGTACAAGCCGTCAGCAAACTATCAGAACCTGCTTGATGACACACACCAACTCTCTCCACATCCAACAACTCCGCAAGCTTGTTCAACCCACCATGGAGGCTATTGCAAAACTTCATCAAATGCTTGATATCATACACCATGGGGAAATACATATTGATCAAATCAAAGAACCCCGCTTGTGTATCAGGCAGACTCCGGCATGTCAACAGCTTAAGCAAGTACCCGAAATCATACCCACTATGGAAAGTAACCCAATGCACTCCATCATTCAACACAATCCCCGACGACATCAAAAGCTCACCGAACCGATTCACATCAATACCCTTCTCATTATTCTTCTTGAAATCAATCCCGCACTGGTGCAACAACTCAATGGAATCGCTCGCGAAGATATCATCACTCACATTAAACTCACGGAAATTGAATTGCCAGACGCAAAACTTATCGGTCCCGCAAGTGGGAAGATTCCCATTCCCGTCGGAGAAAGTGAGACCCAATTGGATCAATTTCAACATATCAACATTGTCTTTCAATGTTTGATAATTATAGTCATTAATATTCTGAAAAGTCCCCACGGGCCGAAGAACCACACCCGGGAACTCAGTGTCCATAGCAATAAAATTATAACCATCAACAATCTCACGGATCAGAGCAAATTCTTCCTCCAAATTATCATTCCAAACCTCCCTGATTTGAATCGAATCGCCTTTCGGTAAAATCGACATTTCCAATATCTCAATTCAAGCAACAGGATTGGAAATACTCTAAAACCCAGATCTAAAAACACAACAAGTTTTATACTTCTGACTAAGTACGAGGTTTTGCAAAAAACTGACAGCGTTTTCTGCTTCAGACAGATCTAGAAAAGACCAAAGACAAAAATAATAATAAATCCATAAATAAAAAAGAAGAACCCCAAAAATACATGAACTGTGTCTGGGTTGGTTACTGCGAATCAGAGTCCCATAAAACGACCTCGTTTTTGGTGGTTCCACTAGATCTGAAACAAACCCAAATAAACAAAAGCGTAAATTTAAAAAGAAACCAAAGTATTGAACTACTCTTGAACACTTTTATTAAGCAGAAACCTAGAAAGCAAAGTGAATAAAAAAAAAAGAGTATTAAGTGAGAGATCTGACCTTGGATTAGTGAAATCAGGGGTTGGAAATGACCAGATCGTGAAGTTGGTGGGAGTGATTTTGGTGGTAGAAGCGAACTCTCTAGGTCAACGAACCAGAGAGGAGAGAGAAGAGAAATGGGGTTTGAGACCTTTACTGGGTGTGGTGGGGGGTGTGGGTTCTTATTTCATAACGAGTCATGAAATGACAGGGGGGGTGAAAAGAGGAAAGTGATTTTGCCAATGAATGGGTCAAAACGATGCCGTTTCACTCTGCTTATTTGGGTCAATTCCTTGTTTGGTTTGGTGTTACTGACTTATCGCTCTTCTTTTATATTCTTGTCCTAACCGTTCACAATCGAGAACAAGATACTCTCTATTTTAAAATCTGTTCATTTGTTAATTTTATAGCTCAAATTTTATTTTTTAGATTTAATCGTATATGATGTGGCAGTCTGTGTTAAATTTGTAATATTTAATATAGACTATTTTATTTCAAATGGAGTGTATTATTGTCCCTCAAGTTGTAAGAAGCAAAGAAGCAATTTCTCATCTTATGTAATGGGCTGCATTTGGTCAAATAGTTTGGTCTCACTAAAAGCCCATGAACAATTAATTAATTGAGTACAAGTTAGAAATTCTAAATAGTTTTGGCTTTTTAAGCATGTCTATATCAGAGACTTGGTCATTCCCTTTGCCTCGAGCAAAGATGGAAACATCAGGGAAATGCTGATCAGCTGATGCCTTTATTATTTCTACATGATTCGCGGAGGGCTGAATATGATGTTTGGTCGCTATCAGATTCATGTATTTGCCTATTATGATTCAACACGGGAGGCTAATTACCAAATGTGAAAGCTTTCATAAGGTTTGACATTGTTGCAATCTGTTGTATCGTGCCATGTAGTGGAGGGAAATGGAAACACGAATGATTAACACTGAAAAAATAATTCATGTTTGGTTACTCTCAGTGTCCACTTTTTAATGAATTTATTCATCATTTGTATATTGTTTGATACATATATGATATATATCCCAAAGTTATTGAGGAACACTGGAACACCAACCATCAATCAACATGACCTTCTACTGAACCGTTTCTCATAATATTGCCAAACCAATAAAAATAAAAAGAGGTATCAAACTTTTTTTCTTTTTTGAAAAATAAAATCATATAGGATAGAGTGAGTTTAACATTGTGTTTTTTTGGACGGACATTTTTTTAGTTTTTCAGTATTAGGACAGAAAAGCAAAAACAACAAAAAAATGTTATAAACATCAAGACCCAGTCCTTGCCCAATTTGTTGTCCATGCCCATTGTATTTAATCCTATTTGGAATGTGAGTAAAGTAATTTTAATTTTATTTAGAGTGCAAGTAAAGAAACTCTAGCCCTACTTGTATTGCAAGTATTGTAACCCTAAATTAGCGAATTATTGGTCTATGATTTAAGCCTACTATAAATACCCTTCAACGGGATCATTGTAATACACAAAGCTTAATAATAAAGATGAGATAGAGCGTAAAATTCTTGATGGCTACATCTTTACTAATGTTGTCAAAGTTATGTCTCACCTTTAATAAGGTATCAAAGCTAAGCTTTTGTGACCTCTATTAGTTCATATCTTTAATTGTTAAATCAAGGTTATTTCTTCACCGTCACGATTAGCTACTCTGCAAGTTCATCTTGATTTATCCACTATCGTTGATAGGATCCTGACAACATCATATGTGTTTGTCTAAGACTTGATAATTTATTATAAGACAATATTGGCGATTTTAACTACATTCAATGAGCATCTGAATCTTTCTTTTGAAACTGGTTTCCAGCTTTCCTTATGGTCATGCATCCTCAACCATCTTAGCTAAATATTGTCATCACTCTATTTTGACCCTCCTGATTTTCCAAACTTTTACATGAAAATTGGGGCACTCGAGAACATTTTTTTCTAAAAATTCGTGTGGGAAGGGACCAAACGTTTTTCCATTAGGGGTAGCCCATTAAGACCTTCAAATCCATATTTTATAGGCCCAAAACAGAGTTAAAACTTTAATGGGTTTATTCATCACTTTCACATACACACCAATCATCAGCATGACCTTATGCTCCACCATTTCTCATAATATTGTTAATAATAAAAAATAAAAAATAAAACAATAAAAAAAAATGGCTTTGCAACATGGGTGGAGCTACATCGTGATCAAGGTGGGCACAATTTTAAAAAGTACCCACCCATACTTCAATCCAACCCTAAAAATGTCTTGACTTTAAAATATATATATATACCCATCTACATCATTGTACGAGGAAAACTAGGACTACAGACCAATCTCCAATAAAAAAACTAACATGTTATATGCTGTGTCCACTCCGTAAGAAGGACAGGCAACCCATACTACGTAATGAACTTGGTGGCTTGATTGCAACCTCATGGTACTAAGCCTGAGCCCTAGCTGATTCAATTAACGGAAAATATTAGTGCTAGACCCCGATTATTAAAAGTTGAACTCTATGAATTATATAAATTATATATATGTGATCCAGTTGACTACTCTATCATATCGTCTCATATATCCACCAATTTTTACTTTAAGCTTTTCCATTTTTTCTTTCCCACGACAAACACACTCCCTTTAGTTAATAATAACAACCCATATAAAAGAGAAAACAAGAGAGTTTTTTATTTATTTATTTTTTATAAATATTATTATAATATTTTCATATAAAATCATTCTTAATTGAAAGAATAATCTACCCCCATGTAGTTAGGTAACAGACTAATCCTCCCCATTAATTTTTTCCTGATAGATTAAGGTGGTATTTGGATTCTCTACTCAAAACAACTATCTAAGAATTCTATGCATAAAATGCTTTCTAAAAAATAGTTGAGGTGTTTTGTTGGGATTTTGGTAAACACTAGCATGTATCTTGTAAATTCTCATTTCTAGAGCAAAAGTCAGAATCCATATTTTTTTGTATTCTAATTTTTGCTAAAGCAAGTGGGACCCACTGACAGGAGCATTAATTACTCCAACAACCATTAAATATCGATTAATTTGATTGGTTTGCAATAGAAAATTGTAAAAATTATTTATTTCCAAATTTGTTCATGCAAGTGTATTATATTTTTTAAGGATAATTATATTTTACCCAAACCACTGGTGGGTAAAGTGTAATTATTCATATTTTTTTATATTATACATTAATTTAAAGCATAAGGTATTTTGTGTGTGTGTGTGT
Organism: Fagus sylvatica; assembly: GCA_907173295.1. NCBI lineage: Eukaryota > Viridiplantae > Streptophyta > Magnoliopsida > Fagales > Fagaceae > Fagus > Fagus sylvatica. The sequence continues at coordinate 24,577,880 of OU015764.1, forward strand.
GTGTTATGTGCCTTATGATAATTATTTAAAAAAAATAACAAATTGCAAAATATATAATTGAAAAAACATTCTCAATTGTTTAATTGCACAATATATAATATCGAAAATGCATTATACACTTTGTCAAACGCAATTTCATTCAGCATAATCACTTCTTAGCAAAAGTTTCAATATTTTACCAAACATACTGTTTTTAGCAAAATTCAATTCTCTAAATTGCATGTATTCCCAAAGTTACCTAACAAACGCGATACTTTATTAAAACCAAAAGTCTACCCACTTTATTTTTTGTTAAGATTCATTCTCCTCTTTACACACGCTTAACCTATCAACCTTCATTTCCCGAAAAAAAAAATTCATTTATTTTGATAAGACCTTATAAATTATATATATAAATGGAAAACACACATATAACTTCACAATTATGATGCCTCCAAGATTAAATTTTCAGCACGCCCATGTCAAAAGGTGCTCACCCTAAATTTAATTTCTCTCTGCCCTTACTTCGCAAATTTTTTTTTTTTTTTTTTTTTAAATTTTCATATATAGAATAGAGATGAGTTTAACTTTGTGTGTGTTGGACAGAAAACATTAAAAAAAAAAAAAAAAAGGTTTTCTAGAGTCTTCTAGTAGCAAAATCAAAAGAAAATGGGGGTTTGGTCAACGGAAAACTAAAATATATTTACTTAACCGTTATATAAAATGCAAGAGTTATGATGCATGCAACTTGTTATACAAAAAATAAAAATTAAGTAGCAAATATCGTAGCTTTCGTAGCTCAGTTGGTTAGAGCACCCGTTTAGTAAGCGGGAGGTCTTGAGTTCAACTCTCAACGAAAGCATGGCTAATTACTTTTGCTCTAATTTTGGTTATTTATTCCAGATAGATAGAGACAACAAGTACCAAGTACACGAACTGTTAATTCACTGCCTAAGTTAAAGACACACAACACAATGAGATGCTAGACTTTGAATTTATCTCCCACGCTTTACGACACGTTTCTCATTCTCATTCGTCCCGATTCCTAGGTCACAACGCACACCCTCATAGGCTGAATCGGATTGAGTTAGTTAAACTTATATCTTCTTCTTCTGTCCCAAAATATCTTTCCCAAAAAACACTCTGAGTGTATGCACGGTCCATAATATCAGATCTGGTGGATGCAGGTACTTGTTTTTCCTCACTCCTAAACCATCCCTTTGTTTCCCCAGAAAACCAAATGTATGCAGCCTTTAATTTCTTTTACATTTTCTCACCAAATAAGTGGATATTTCCGTGCATGTTTCATAATTGTATAATGCTAGGAATTGCGATAGTGGCCGAGAGTTTTCCTGCATTTCTTCATGGGTCAATGAGCTACAACTTACTCATAATTGGAATTATTTTTTATTTTTTAATTACAAATCCGTTCCAAATTTATATATATATATTTTAAGGATCTGTGTGGTTCCTTGAAATTTGGAGATGAAAATAATAGTTTTAGCTTAACCCGTCAGGGTGAATGTCCCTGGATTATCCGGCAACTAGTTCTGGTGGGGCGGGTCAGTTGCACGTAGGTTTTACTACCTAGAGACAAGTGCAAAGGGCTCTTTTTTAGAAAATGTTCCCTTGTTAAATGTCTGAAGTTTTGAAGAAACTTACAAAAAAAAAACTGGAAGTAAATGTCTCAAGCGAGCTTTAGTAGCACTAGAGTGTAACCTGCGTGGATTTACAATGTGTACCATGTTTAGGCTATTGTATTGTACTATCAAGGGTCTGTCTCCGAGATTTGCTTATATTGGGGACATTTATTCTTTTGCCTCATGACTGTACACCAATTACTAAGTGTCACTCTTGAAATGAACTTTATCTATCTGAATTATTAATTAGCTCATTGCTTTACAACATGCTGAATCAACCTCAATTTATAGAACTTCTGTTATGTAAGTACTTTATGCATTCCCTAACATCCTTATCATGTCTCTCTGTATTCCAGTACCTAAATGGCTATCAGTTTGTGGTTAGAGACCTGAATGATGTCAATGTCAAAACAGTTGCTGCTGACAAAGGTCTATTTCTTTGTTGGCTCTGAGTTTACCTGCAAATAATTCTCAAGAAAAACATGGATCAGATACGGAACACAATTATGCAGCATGAAGCGTTATTCAAGGAACAGGTATGGAGTTAATTTCTCAAGCATATTCATTATCCTTTGTGCGTGTGTGTGTAAACATCTATTACTCTCATTTGAAGTATAAGAGGTCAATGTTTTGTTCTCAAAACGAATGAAAACAAGTTCTTTCTAAGTCTGTAGGAAGTTCTTTGTGGAAAACTAGTTGGCTACACATGACTCAGCAGTAGGTCATGTTTCACTGGCTAAATGTCCCTTCCCTTGCTTCATATTGATTCTTGTGTGGATTGTTAATTACCACAGTATTCTAGTAAGTGATACTGGTAGCTTATCACGGTTAATGAGGAATGACGAGCACTTCCCTTGGAGACCTATCTGGCATGTTAGAGTTCCACCTTGTGTTGCGTTTTTTATTTTTTATTTTTATTTTTATTTTTATTTTTTTATGGACAGAAGTGAAGGGTAAAATTGTAACAATAGATGATTTGAGGAAAAGGAGTTTCATTATTTTGGATTGGTGTTGTGTCTAAATCTGATGGAGAGACTATAGATCACCTCTTTCTAGTTTCTACACTGTGGGGTAGCTAGTGTTATGTGGTTTTGTATGGTGCTTATTAGCAATGAGTTGGGTCATGCAAAAGGTGGTACAAGATTTACTGACCTGCTGGACAAGTGTATGCAAACTTTTGGAGAGAAAGTATATGCAAACTTTTGAAGGCAAAGAAGATTCGTTAATCGAGCTGAAATCTTAGTTTGTGGGAACTCTTTATGAGTGGGAGCAATCTGCTGGGCCATCTTTTGCTTCAGATCTTGTAGCTTTTATGGACAAATTGCATCTTACTTGATTTCCCTTGTACATTGTTTTATCGTTTACGGTGTCCCTTTTTATACTTCCCGTGTACTTGCAATACACCCTTTTATCTCATCAATGGATTTTACTTATATATTAAAAAAAACCACAATGATGCTCTTTCAACAGTATATCTGAGCCTCCATGATATTTAAGTGTTTTTGTTTTTAGAGGTGTAATATTCATTCCTTTTTCTTTCTTTCTTTTTTTTCCCTCCAGATTGCAATGCTATTGTTTCTGACATCCAAATTTATTGTCTAAATTATCAAATCATGATGAATGCAGGTTCAGACTCTGCACAAGCTGTACAACATCCAAAAATCGGCAATGCAAGAAATAAGAAGAATTTACTCTCAGGCCCTTGCTTGTAGTTCTAAAGGTTTTGTACTTGTAGATGATAAATATGGTGGTTCTGTTTTGGATGGGAAACATCTGTTGCCAGCCTATGCTACTGGTGAAGCTTATAAGGATGAGTCACTAAATCTTTCCCTGCACCCTTTCTATGCATTAGATCATAAAGGATGTGGTTCAGAATGGATGGATAGCAGAGGGGTTGCAACTCTCCAAACTGCTCAAAGCAAACCTATCAGAAATTTTGATCTGGAAAGACTCCCAGAGGAGTATAAGGATGAATCTGAGTATCAGATTGAGCTAAACAGTTCCAAAATGTCAGATGAAAACTCAAATTTGTTTAAAAGAACCACCAGTGCAGATGGAAATTCGTCTGTTGGAGCAAATTTGTCTGTTATTCAAATGGATTCTACAAGTTCGGAGCAGATTAATCCAAAAGCAAAATTAAGAGTACTTTCAGTAAATGGTCAAGAGATCCTTCAAAATTGTGATAGAGTTTCAGAAGACAAAGCTGTCAGAACTGATATAAAAAAATTCGATTTAAGTTTCCCGAGTCCAAATAGCACCAGTGAAAATAAAACATCACAAGATTTTCCAAGAAAGTACTTGCCTGCAGTTGCCAAGTCCGATCCATGTCAGTACTCAAGGCACATCGAAAAGCAAACATTATTGCATCAGGTTATATCTTAATCTAGCATATTATACCTTCTTACAGTGATTTTCATTGAGTAATGCTGCATTAATCATTTTGTTATAAATTACATCATTGAGGAGGTTTCTTTAATAAATAAATAAATAATTGCAGAGCAGGTGGAATTTATCTGAAGTGCAAGAGAATTTAATATTCAATTTAATAAATAAATAAATAATTGCAGAGCAGGTGGAATTTATCTGAAGTGCAAGAGAATTTAATATTCAAACATCTTTTCCAGTTATGAACTTATGCATGGTTTTATGCTTTTTTTTTTTTTTTTTTTGCTGAATACATGGTTTTATACTAGTCACACTTTGGAGTCTCTGAATTGAAATTCGTTTTCATCGTTTTATGGATGGTTAAAGCATTACATTAATGTATTAATGGAATATGCACACACAAGCACGTGGTGCAAATGTGACAATTAATGATGTAGTGCATTACTGGTTAATTGATCTTAGCAAGTCTGCTTTACGTGATGAGTTTGACCATAAATTTTATTGCTAAAATTTGCAGGAAATAAGTCTGCCTTATATAGAGCATTTACATACATGGCATTTCACAATATTTTTTGTCTTTATTCTCAAAGTTGACTAGCTGGGTTATACAAGTGAAACCTGCATTTCCTTGTATGTGTGGACTCTTTCCAAAATATTCTGAGAAACTTTATATATGTAGAGTCTTTGTGAAACAAATCATTGGTATCTTTGCTCTTTGTTTGTAAGGAAAGAGGAGCATTTTTCATTTATTTGATTGTTCATAAAAAATCTGTTAAAGTATTCTTTTTCCTTACTGCTACTGTTGGATATTGATTTATCCTTTTTATCAAAAAAAAAAAAAATTTGATTTACACTCATTTTATTTTCGTCCTGATTGTCAAATTCTTTCATCCTTAATGGATTTTAGTTCACAGTCCCATGCACCTTTTTGTTTATAAATGACTGGTTCAGGCAAGTTCTAATTTTAAATCATTCTCATGAGTCTGCCCAAAATGTTTAATGACTTGGTTATCTATGGTTTGGTTTCAATAGTTTTGTGTGCATCCTGGACTTAGTTACCTGAAGCCAACCCATTGATGCATTGTTCTTCAGGAGTAAAAGGGAATTGCTTATTTCTGGGCTTCCCTTTGGTATTAGAAATATAATTCTGGTTCAGCTGAAAAAGTCATCTTCCATTCCTGTAGCCTGTTCCATGAGACATCTCACTTTGACAAGATACTATTTATATAGGTTTTTAAGTTTGTGCCTATCTCAGAGTTAATTTGTGCTATAGTCTGAGTCATCAGACCGTATCTGCTTCGAGTCACCAAAAAAAAAAAAATCTTTTGGCTTTCTGTCCTGTTCAACTATAAGTCTATAACCAATTAGTTTCTTTTTTTTACTTTTTTATTTAATCTATAGCCAATTGATAAACCATCACTACAATGGTCCTTTGCTGGTGCGTGTCTTGGAGTACATGTGTGACACTGTCAGGTGACTCAGGCATCAAGGACAGGTTTCTTTATTCACTTATCCAACGTACAGGTGTTCAGCTTGTTGAATTCCAATCCCAACTGTCTGCTTTTTTTTATCAGTTAGCATAATAAAAATAGTTCACTTCTGTATATGTATTTTGCCTCTTTAAAGCATATCAAAGATCTATTTCAGTATTTCCTACATTTTCTTCTTTTCAGGGCTTTGTAAGTTTCATGACTCAGAAATATAATCCTTTAGATTCTGGGAAAGATGGTCTTGAAAATTTTCCAGCACAAGCAAATGGTCATGTTGTTGAGGGTTTCTTCCCAAAGAATCCTGCCATCTGCTCTCAAGGTTCTTCAACCCTGGATTCTGTGCAATGCGATTGTAAAGGATTCTCCATCCAAAAGTCCCTTTCCTTGAAAACAAATTCAATTTCAGGAAAGCTAGACCCGAACCCATTTCCTTTAGCCTCTGAAACAAGCACATGTCATAAAGATGAAAATCCAAATGACTCGGATAATGGGAGCAACAGTGTTCACTCCCACTATACTAAGAGCTGCAAGGACAAAAATATCAGCATTCACTTGGAGGATACTCCTGGACCTGGCAATAGTTTTTGTGAGGCAGTTCAGACAAGCCATGATGAAGGACAAGCTGTTCAATCAAAATGTGAAGAAGTGCCCCAGACCCAGGTCATCAAAGATGGTTTCAAAGCTTCAGTCTCCTCCACCCTTTTTGATTCTGAAATCAAACACATCAAAAGTAGTATGTATTCAAATTCCAAATTTACCAATGTGGCAGTACCAGAAAAACCAGTTTTTGGGAGAGAAGGTAATGAAAATCTTGTAGATAAGTCAGCTCAGGATGAAGCATGTGAAAGTATTGCTGCGGAGATTTTGCTCAGTATGGCACCCAGCACGGAACAAGTTGATTTCCATTTGCATGGCACTCAAACAAAGGTGGAGTCGCGCAAGTCCAGTAAAGATGATATAATTTCTGATAAGAAGTGGAGTCTATTTCAGAGAAGGCATGCCAATTATTGTCAAGATGGTGGTGTAAGCGAATCCCTAAAATGGGTAAAAACTGTTAATAGGAGGAGGACTGCAAGAAGACCCCGATGACTAGTTCTTGTAAAGATTTGTTCCATGTATAGTTCTTTAAAAATCTTTCCTACTTAGAGCTTCATATGATTTGGAAAATAAATGCAAGGATGTGATCATGTAGATTTAGTACGTGTATGTGGTCTGCTCTTTCCCTCATCTATGAAGATTGTAAAAACAAACATATTCAGCACTGTAAAATTGTTAAGAAATTGGCATAATTTAATTCCATTGAGAGTTGTTTTAGAATAGGAAATCCCAGTACTTCTGCATTACTGTGTTTACAACTCCCTCTTGTTGCTTGTGTACAAATGGCTCTTATAAACTGTAATCTTCTAATCTGAAGATTAATTTCAGAAAATGTTGTTTTGCACTACCTTTAGGGCGTTGTTGCAAGAATCTATGTATGAGCTCTTGGACACTCTTTATCAGGCTTCACAGTCGTTGTTCTGTGGCTATTGTTTTTGGTGGTGTTGGTGCATCCAGCGTCCATCAATCTAGTTTAGACCATGTAACCTCTCTTATGAGGAAATCAACTAGTGTTCCCACAACGTCGCCAACTGATGATGAATCAATTATTGCTTGGCAAACCTTATCGGTTGGCAGACCTCTAGGTACCTAAAACGATGAAGAAAACTGAAGTGGTGCTAATGTGACACCTATCTAAGCACTCTGATGCCTGAGTTAGTATTCCTTTACAAGGTATGATTATGTTGAGTGTTTAGTGACAGGATCTTTCATAACTTACTCCATTGAAGATAGGTCTTGGGATGCCGTGATTCACCCCTCCATTTCAGTCATTATCTTGATGGTGGTCGAGGAGGGCGACATGGTGTCGATTATGCCCTTGTGGGTGAAATCTAGCGGAGTGTCTTTAGAGGTGGTGCAAGTTTCGGTCTTGGGACCTTTACCTTGTGGATATAGGCCATGTGCTTTGCGGATCACATTTTCCCTTTCGAGGTCATCCTTACTTTTTAGGTCTTTTTTTTTTTGCTAAAAAAAAAAAAAAAAAAAAAGGGACTCGCAGGTGCGGTGATTGTCCCGGCCCACTTGAACCCGAATTTGACATGGTGTGTGGCACATCTGGATAATAATGGGACTTACCACTACTTGAACCTACAACTCCCGAACTCGCAAGTGTGATAGGTCACGAGGATTTCCTACCATTAAGTCACCTCCCCAGACGGAAGTAGTGAGATTCAAATCCTTGGCCACGTAGTTAGCACCTAAGGTGCTCACCATTGAGCCAAGGGGTTGATTCCCTACTTTTTAAGTCATTTAATTGTCCAGCTTGGGAATTAGATCATTTGCCTTATGATTCACATGTCTTGGTCATTGAATGAGGCTAACTCATCAATTCACTTTGTATATCTATTCTTGTATATATCTTTTTCTTATTATTATTTTTTTTTTTGAATTATATTTTGCTCTCCAAAAATAAAATAAGGATTTTATTGGTAGATGGTTTGAAGATGGAGAAGATATCCATTTTTGCTTAATAATTCTTTTAATAAAAGTATTTCACAAAATGTCAATAGTTAAAAGTTATATTGGGAAATTTTTTTTTATTTTTTATTTTTCAATACTAAACTCGTCTATAAACTTGGGAAAATGGGAGGATTTATATTCCAAAATATTTTAAAAACAGTCGTAACTCGTAATTAATAAAATAATTTTGAAATGATATTATTAAGCAAAAATGGCATACCAACACAGTAATTACAGGCTTCCTCCGGACCTACTTTAAGCTGACTTGGCAATATTAGCAGTGGCTGGGACCCTTTATATGCCAACATGGTAGCACGAAAGTAGAAGAAGCTCCGAAACAATTCCACAACCTTCCTTTGGGTTTGCCTCTTCCCCAAGCTTTCAAAACCCTCTCTCTCTTCTCTTCTCCTTCATCCACATTTGAACCAAAAAAAAAAATAGTAGGCGTGTAGGCATCCAATTCTCGAACATGGCAAGCAGGAGAGCTTCGAGGCTGAGCAAGTCCATTATTGGAGCCGGGGCCTCTACACTCTCACGCTCTCAGCCTCGTTCCGTGCGCGCACTCTCTTCTTCTATCATTGCTACTAATTCTGTACCCTCTCCGTCTCGGCCTCAGATATTTGGCCCTGTAGTCTCAGACAACAATGTCGCTTCGGCTAAGTTTCTCGCCAACACTTTCACACGCCATTTTCACTCTTCCACTCCCTCCTACTCCGCCACCACCTCTTCGTCTCAGGTTCCGACACATACAATCACGCAATATTTACCAAGTTTGTTTATTTATGCATTTCTTTTTTTATACTGTAAATTTATAAAGATAATCATTTTGGATTGAGTAGAAAAACGAGTAATTGAGTAATACAATTGTTGGGTTTTTGTTTATTTTTAAAAATCAGGCCAATCCATCAGAGTACACTGAGATGGCATGGGAGGGACTTCTTGGTGCAGTCAATGCTGCACGTGATAGCAAACAACAAGTGGTGGAATCAGAGCATTTGATGAAAGCCCTTTTGGAGCAAAAGGATGGATTAGCTAGGAGAATATTCACCAAGGCAGGACTTGACAACACCTCAGTTCTGCAGGCTACAGATGACTTTATATCTAAGCAACCAAAGGTAGCTGCTTTGCATTTCTTTGTGCAGTTTTGGTGTTTTCTTTTTTATAATTCAATTGTAACAAGTGGGGATTTGAATCTTGGTTAGCTATAAGGCTCTTGGCGGGTTTGGTTTTGTTTGGAATATGTGACCGTTTTTCTTTCTGGCAGGTGATGGGTGACACTAGTGGCCAAATAATGGGATCACATCTTAGTAACCTCTTGGACAATTCCCAAAAGCATAAAAAAGAAATGGGAGATGATTTTGTGTCAGTGGAGCATCTTGTGTTGGCATTCCATTCAGACAAGAGATTTGGAAAGCAGTTATTTAGCAAGCTCCAGCTCAGTGAGAAGGATTTGAAGGATGCCGTTCGTGCTGTTCGTGGAAGTCAGAGAGTAACTGATCAAAGTACAAATTCAATCTCTTCTAGTTTTTGCTCTGTAGATATTTTAGCATCTTAATGCCATTTTATTCAGAACAATATGCGTATATATAATGGAACAAAATCATGGAAGCTGCAAAAGATAGTCTTTTTATTTATTGGTAAGTTTCACATGCACCCAATGGGTTTTGAACACACGAACTCACTCTTCACCCATCCTTATGGGAGGAGGAAGTGCCATTTGAGCTAGGCTTGATTGGCAAGCCGCAAAAGATAGTCTAAAAACTAAATTTGTTATCATATCATGTAAGAATATGAAGTAGTTTGTTAGATTGCTGAACAAGGTTGCTCCTGCTTTTCATTTTTTGTAATGCAGTAGCGGTAAATCTATTTATTTCAAATGTGGATATTGAGATACGTAATTGGGTCAAGATTTTTGTTGCATTTTTTTAGGAAGGTATTGTATAACACCCATGTTTTCCAGTCGAGGTACTCTGATGCTCAAGTGAATGACACAGCAGCTAATCTTAATGATGATATTCTAATTCTTTCTTTGGATTCCCTGTTAAACTTCTTAAATTGAGTGCAGTAAGGACAGAGGTTTGTAAGATGTCAAAGAATAATCAGGGGAAAATTGAGATCATCTTGAAATTATTTTGACTTTCTTTTCCAATGTTCCACCTCGAGTTGATCTTAATAACATGGTAATCCCACATTCTTGTGCTGCTTTTTTACTTGTTTCCCATATCTCACACTCCTGTTTCTGGTTGTATGTAGATCCTGAAGGAAAATATGAAGCATTGGAGAAATATGGGAACGACATGACTGAACTTGCTAGGCGAGGCAAACTTGATCCTGTTATAGGTCGAGATGATGAAATTCGGCGTTGTATACAGATATTATCTAGGAGAACAAAAAATAATCCCGTTATTATTGGTGAACCTGGTGTGGGGAAGACTGCAATTGCTGAAGGGTATGAATTTTTTTTTTTTTTTAAGTGCTGTGTGTTTTATGGGAAATTTGGACAAGTACAAGAAAGTTGTGCCTTAGGTGGTCTTAAGTATATATGTAAGTATCTGCTGCTATCTGACAGTTAAGTTCATTGTCAGATCTTTTAATTCACTCTTTCTGATAAACATCAAAGAATTAATGGAAAGAAAAGAACAATTGCTCTTGGCTTTTATTTTTATTTTTATTTTTTTCTCTTCATTAGTGTCAACTTATGGTAAAAAGCTGCTCTTATTTGGTACCTTGCAACTTATAGAATCCACTGCTATTATTATTTTATGATTTATGCTATTGCTGCAAGTTCAAATATTGAGAAATGGTATTACTAAATAATTAAATGGAAATATTTATATGGCTTATTTCATCAAGACCAACTATGTAGGGTAAGAGTACTTTGAATTTAAAGTCTAGGTGAGGAGAATGTAATCGGTGGAGAACATTAACATCTTAGTGAGCTGGTGCTACATGTGCAAGGCTGATGGGGAATCAGTTGATCATCTTTTTCTTCACTGCCCTTACGCTAAGGAGTTATGGGATATGATTTTTGCTTTACTTGGGATTCATGGGGTGATGCCTAAGAGAGTTATTGATTTGTTTCATTGCTGGCAAGGGAGTTTGGGCGGACATCAGAATTTTGTGGTTTGGAAGGCCATTCCTCACTGCTTGATGTGGTGTCTTTGGAGAGAGCGCAATGCGAGAGTTTTTGAGGGTTGTGAAATAAGTGTTGTGGAGTTGAAACTACAATTCTATCGCTCTCTTATGGATTGTATGTCAGCAATAGGATTAGATAGATTCACTAATATGCTTGAATTTATAGATTATTGCTCCTTTTGAGTTGTGTATTCTTTCACCTAGTATACGTCTAGTGTACTTGGTTTTTTTCAATAAAATTTAGTACTTATCAAAAAAAAAAAAAAAAAACATTAAAACCTTATTTTTTGGAGGGGGACTAAGTTAACTCATTGAAGCTTATGCCACCAGTGTTTGGCTATAGTTTTCTTTTCTGCCTTATTATAATGTATGTTCACCCAAACAGCCATTTTGGCTATAGTTTGCATCTCTTTTAAACTTTTTCTGTTCACTCAAACGGCCATTTTGAAATGTTGGTTTTTTTTATTTTTTATAGGTATTTTGGAGTGTTGGTTATGTTAACCTTTTCTCATAAGCATGTGCTAGTATCATCATAGTTTATTTACTTGTGACATTTGAAGTAATAATTATGTTAACATTTCTCATAAGCATATGCTAGTATCATCATAGTTTATTTACTTGTGACATTGAGTGCTGGGCTATAAGAGAACTTCCTATGAATAACCTACCTATCCATTTGTTCTAAATTTGCACTAATAATTCTAATATCAATTTTCAGATTAGCTCAACGGATTGTGCGAGGGGATGTTCCAGAACCATTGTTGAATCGGAAGGTAGTAAATTATTTTGTCTTATTCGTTATTTATTTGTTATTAAGTTTGAGTCCTCTCTTGCTAAGAGTCTTGTGGCTCTGCCCCCCACCCCCTAAAAAAAAGGGTTGAATGCTCTCTCTCTCTCACTCTCAGGAGTTCTTTAACACAATTCTAGGACAACTCTATAGTCTATAGTCATGTATCTTTTCACCACGGTTTTTTAAATCCAGAATATTTCTTTTTGTTCTTTAAGTCTACAGTGCTTGTAATTTAGTTTAATTAAGCAATACATGAGATACAATTTGCCGCATCATATATATTTGATGGCTTAGCAGGATCCAGGATATTGAGATATTGAAATCAATAAGTAAAGTTTTATCACATTTAAATGAAATAAAGATTTGCCTTTCCATCTGAATGTAAATCTGCATCAGTACTTTCACTAGATATGTTGGATTTAAACATCTAATCTTTGGCTGAAGAGTTGACTATGACACTAATAAATATATGATATTTTTTTTAGGTTTTTTAAAATTTGAACCCAATCAATGACATCTTAGGTCTGGGCGTGGGTGGAACTGATTCAGTTAAGATTGGAGTTGGATTGGTTGAACCTATTGCCTATTGTATAACTTCATCACAATATGTCATGTTTGTCATCACAATTGATTAGGGTTGTGAAGTGTATCCTTAAACAGAACATTGTTTTTTGGATAAGCGATGAATCCAGTTTTGTAGATAATTGCCAATCCCAGCAGATGGAACTATTTTGGATCTGTTTATATTTTGATTCAAACCAAGCTTTTTGTATGTGTAATTTTTGCTAGATTTACTCTACGTAACGTTTTACTAGGTCAAATTTGAATTTAAATTATGTGTGTATCTCATGTTGTACAGTTAATCTCCCTAGATATGGGTTCATTGCTGGCTGGTGCCAAGTTTCGCGGAGACTTTGAGGAAAGGTTGAAAGCTGTCTTGAAGGAGGTCACTGCTTCGAATGGGCAGATTATCTTATTCATTGATGAGATTCATACTGTTGTTGGTGCAGGTTTGTGTCCTTATTATATATTTGCTGTGGAGCTAGATTCCTTGTCATATAGAATCTGGCATATGCACCTTCTTTGTTTTCTTTTTCTGTATTGTATATGCTGCTGCCTAGAGCATGATTGATTTACTAAGTGAAAGCACAAGTGAAAAGCAGCCATTTGCACATGCATGTGTGTGTGTGTGTGTGTGTGTGTGTGTGTGTTCACCAAAGTGCATGTATGCTAAAATTTACAATGTAATGCATTATGCACTCTTATATTGAATCTTATATTTTTGCTTTGTTGATGATGTCTGTAGGTGCTACAAGTGGTGCAATGGATGCTGGGAACTTGTTGAAACCAATGCTTGGGCGGGGTGAGCTTCGATGTATAGGAGCAACTACATTGAATGAGTACAGGAAATACATTGAAAAGGATCCTGCACTTGAGCGTAGATTTCAACAAGTATTCTGTGCTCAACCATCTGTTGAAGACACAATATCCATTCTTCGTGGATTGAGAGAGCGATATGAGCTGCATCATGGTGTTAAAATATCAGACAGTGCTCTTGTTTCAGCAGCAGTTCTTGCAGATCGATACATCACAGAACGATTTTTGCCTGATAAAGGTAATTAGTAACTTAAGTGTTATTGGATGATGATGTCAGTAGACAAAATCATTTCCTTGCTATGCATTAACTTGCCAATTAATTGAGATGTGGTTTTCTAACTGGATGATAGCCGTGATTCATTCCCTTTAAAGAGTTCAAAACTTGGTCAATCTTTTTTTTTTTTTTTGGCTAAGCAAAACTTTGTCATAGTCAGGGGCATCGTTCCACTTCTGGATTTTGAAGCTGATTTCTTTTAAAGGGTTTTCCCTTGTTTTTTTCTTTTTCTTTTTAATATTTAAAAACTTTACATATCTTTATTTGTATTGCCATGCTCTGATAGATCTTGCACTAGTGCCCTTTATGGATGGACTTGACCAAGCATTGACATTTCTAATGACAAGTGACACGTGTTTGCTTTCTTGCTAAGCGAAAAAAACGGGAAGCTGTTGGAAGTTAAAAGGAACGAATAGCTTTTTGCTTCTTTTTATTTTTATTTTATTCCATCCTTTCCTCGTAATCCTCTGAGCTTGGTATTTGCCAGGAAGATATGATTCTTTTTAAAAGCTTGATCACATCCCCAAAAAAAGAAGTCTGGTGCTATTAAAATCATAAAGTTTGTGTCCACTATTCTCTTTAAACAATTTTTAATTTAGATTTTTTGTTTTCAGCCATCGATCTTGTTGATGAAGCCGCTGCAAAGCTGAAAATGGAGATCACTTCTAAGCCTACGGAGTTGGATGAAATAGACAGAGCTGTTCTAAAGTTGGAGATGGAAAAGCTCTCTCTTAAAAACGACACTGATAAAGCATCCAAAGAAAGGTTAAGCAAGCTGGAAAATGATTTGGCTTTGCTTAAACAAAAACAGAAAGAATTAACTGAACAGTGGGATCGTGAGAAGGCTCTCATGACACGGATAAGATCAATTAAAGAAGAGGTAATTATTTACTTGGTGTAAGACTTTGACACGAGAACATGTTCATATTTTTCCTTATTTTTTTGTTCATCCTTTTAAAATGTTTGCAGATTGATAGAGTTAACCTAGAGATGGAAGCTGCTGAGCGTGAGTATGACCTAAATCGCGCAGCTGAACTCAAATATGGAACTCTAATGTCCCTTCAACGACAGTTAGAAGAGGCAGAGAAGAACCTTGTTGACTTCCAGAAGTCTGGAAAATCTTTGCTTCGAGAAGAGGTCACTGATCTTGATATCGCTGAGATTGTAAGCAAATGGACTGGTATACCCTTATCAAATCTTCAGCAATCAGAGAGAGACAAGCTAGTCCAGCTGGAACAGGTTCTTCACAAGAGGGTGATTGGTCAAGATCTTGCAGTTAAATCAGTAGCAGATGCTATCCGACGCTCAAGGGCAGGGTTGTCTGACCCAAATCGGCCCATAGCAAGTTTCATGTTCATGGGCCCTACTGGTGTTGGGAAAACAGAGCTTGCTAAGGCCTTAGCTGGTTATCTCTTTAACACAGAAAATGCTCTTGTCAGGATCGATATGAGTGAGTACATGGAGAAGCATGCAGTTTCGCGCTTGGTTGGGGCCCCTCCTGGTTATGTTGGTTATGAAGAAGGTGGGCAGTTAACTGAAGTGGTTCGTCGAAGACCTTATTCTGTGGTACTCTTTGATGAAATTGAGAAAGCACATCACGATGTCTTCAACATTTTGTTACAATTGTTGGATGATGGTAGGATAACTGATTCTCAAGGAAGGACTGTTAGTTTCACGAATTGTGTTGTGATAATGACTTCGAACATTGGCTCCCATTATATACTTGAGACTCTTCGTAGCACACAGGATAGCAAGGATGCAGTTTATGATGTGATGAAGGGACAAGTTGTTGAGTTGGCTAGACAAACTTTCCGTCCAGAATTCATGAATCGAATCGACGAGTATATTGTGTTCCAGCCTCTGGATTCCAATGAAATAAGTAAAATAGTTGAGATACAGGTAAATAATCTTCTCCATAAGATACTTTTTTTCGTATAAACATTCTCTGTGTTCTTTGACTGAGGCTTATGCTGATAGTCCTTAAATGCCTTCAATAACCTACTGCAGTTTTAGGGGAAACCTTGCAGTGTGATGGAATCATCTTTGCATAGGTTTTATTTTTTTTATTTTTTATGGCAGTCTAACCAACACTAAATTCTAGGGAGATGATCCTAATAGTTAGTTGTGGTCTTATTCTTAAAAATAGTCTCCGATTTTTATGGCCATCTAGAGGAAGAATGAGATCATATGGCTACATTTAAGACAATTGTTCACATATAACCTCATGCTGATTGACATGTCCAAAACTTCATAATTCCCTTGTAGGGGTTGCAAAAGGTAGAGTCAGACTGAAACTGAGTTATGCTTTTTTAACCTTCTTGAACATATCTAATCTCAAGGGTGCCTGTTTGAATGTGTAATTAAAGATATAAATGTACATAACTGTTACTTTTAATACAGTAATCTGAATTATGCTCTTTCTCTCTATTTTTAAATCATTTATTTATTGCTAATGCAATCCTATTGTCATAAAAATGACATTTTTAACACGTCATTTCCCTTTTCAGCTGAATCGGTTAAAAGACAGGCTTAAACAGAAGAAAATTGATCTTCATTACACAAAGGAAGCTGTTGAGCTTCTTGGGACGTTGGGCTTTGACCCGAACTTTGGAGCGAGGCCAGTTAAGAGGGTAATACAGCAGTTGGTTGAGAATGAAGTTGCAATGGGAGTCTTGAGAGGAGACTTCAAAGAGGAAGACTCAATTATTGTTGATGCCAATGTGTCTCCATCAGCAAAAGACATTCCTCCACAAAGCAGATTGCGCGTAAAGAAACTGGAGAGCAGCCTCGCAGTGGATGCCATGGTTGCTAATGACTGAGTTTGCATTTTGGAGTTGTAAATATGGTAAATAAAAATTGTGTTTGAGTTCTGCCAATTTTCTAGTATGCTGGCAAAGGCATCAGAGTTTATGCTTGCTTTTTAGTTAGTTAAGTTGGGTAGCTACTTGACCTTATTTTCTTAAGTACATGGAAACGTTGTCCTTGAACCTTTCCTTAAACTCTGGACGACACAAAAAGTTTTTGCAAAAGCACCAAAAAAGTTGGGTAGCTAATTGACCAATGTGTACTTTGTACTCTCTTATCTTCTGGGAAGGTTTTAGATTTTCTTTACCAAAGTTTGGTACTTTTGTTTGGAGTTTTGGAAACTCAGAATAAAATCAAGCCATTGAGCTTTAGGTCAAATGGCATTTATTGGTGTTTTTAACAGAGATGTTCAAGGCTTAATTCTCCCCTCTCCATTTAAAATCTACAGAATAAAAAAGAAAAGAAAAAAAAGAGAAAAATTCTCAGCATAAACAACTTCCACAAGTATAACTTGTACTCTATTCAAACCAAATGAAGAGCTCATAAATATGCCTTTTTTACCTGTCACAATAATATCTCCCTCTGCCAAAGAAAGAAATGGGGAAGAAAAACAAAAAAGATAAAGAAAGACCACATCTTTCCAAAATCCCACAAATATAAATGCAGATAGAAAACTTTTGAAATCTAAGCAAGTCAAGAAGTGTTTGGTGACAATTTTCAGTCTCAAAATTCTCTCTACTAACAAGCTTGACTCCAGGAGTTGTTTTGCTGATTGGAGTGCATCTGCTCCAGAGCTCTATCGTGCTTAGAGTTCAAAATGCAAATGGCTACTCCCTTGGGCAGATTGGGTGACTAAGCTTGTCTGCATGCCCATACGACATAGCTTTCCATATAAATATTTGGGATTAAGAAGTGGCCCATCACTCCATCAGTGTGTGTGCTATACCTTTTTCTTGGAGCCCTTCAGTCTTCAACCATCTATGTTGGTAGTTCAAACTGCTTTGCTTGCATGGTTTTATTGCTGGCATTTGTAGTGTGTTTCTACGAAAGGGTTGACAGCCTGACAGGTGTAAGTTATACCACTGTCTTACAAGTGAATATATAGCTAAAAATATGTAATGGTCTCCTTAATGATTTTTTCCATTTCATTGAGTTCTTGTCTTTAAAGTCTTATATATGAATATCAAGTTTTAGAAGTTTCATACTCAAAATTATCAATAAGAAGTGTCATATTGAAGTGTTGTTTATTTACCTAGAAAGCAAATATTGAGAAGAGGTTGAGAATTTATAATGGAAATTTCCATGTTAAATAAGAACGTACTAACAGAAGCTCTTTATGCTATGACATGATGTAACATTATATTTAATCTTTATCTAAGTGATTGTGTATGTCTGAATAACACTTAATTTTTGCAATTGGCCATCGTTTGTGTGTTATGAATTTTGTTAAGATAATTTTTATTTGCTAAGTCAATTGATCCTTCATAATTTTAGCTAAAAGCAAATCTTCAATACTTGCTTTCCAATCTAGATTTGAATTTTCTTTCATTGTAATTCTTAGATTCTTGACATGTACTCGCCTTTAGTCTACGAGTCAAAATATAAATAGTAAGCAAGCGCATCTCGGACCTCCTCCAAATGATGGATAACCAATACACATGCAATTCCACTTCCACCTACTATTGCCGAGATGAATTCCTCCAATCCATTTGTAATTGTGCCTCAGAAAATTCCCTCTTGGCTGTGTTTGATGAGTTCATTAGTATTGCAAGTATTCTGTTTACCGGTCATCTAATTAAATCTCTCATTAAGTATTGTAATATTTATTTTATTATAGTGAACTGGTCGAATTTGTCCCGTGATTTTTCTCTCTACACTTGAGGGTTTTCCACGTAAATTTGATATGTTCATTGTGTGGTTGATTTTTTTGATGTGTGATTATTTCTCTCTCTATTGTTTGGGGTTATTTATTTAATTCACACAGACTGTAATTTGGCCTAACAAAGTTTTTTGCAGTGTTTTATATATAAAAATCAAAAATCACTTTTAAGTAGAGGATCCAAACACAGGTAAATCTCTCATTAAGTATTGTAATATCTATTTTATTATAGTGAACCGAATTTGTCTGTGATTTTTCTTTCTATACTTAAGGTTTGTTGATGATTGTGTGGTTGATTTTCTTGGTATTGATTATTTATCCTAGGTTATTTATTTAATTCATTATAATTTGTAACAAAGTATTGTGCTATCCCTCGGTTTGTTGAAACCAAGATATTGTGCTAAAAACCAAGATCAAATCCTACCTTCATCATGTTTGAAGGGAATTATGTATGTCGGAGCATTACCCACGTTGCTTCAAAATAATCTGTCATTTCTTCAACAAGTCAAGCATCCCACCATGATAAGTTCCACTGGCTCGTGCATTTGACTCTTAAACATGTGAACGCTAGGACTTCAATCCGGTTCCTATTTTTGAATTCAGTTAAAATCCAAACTTTGACAATGCTATATAGTATGTAGGTATCATCCACATCATCTGACGTGCGTTGTAAGCGCGCAATTTTTTTACATAAACATGAATGTGCAAATATGCGTATAAATGCTTCCATCTGCAGCTCTTCTCAGTTTCATTCAAATCGGCAGGCAGGCTTGATCAATTGACACTGGTTGTATTGTAGGCACCAACGAAAACACTTTTTTTTGCTAAATATGAGTTTCATTACGAAGAAAGGAGCAAATGAAAACATTAAGCTACTCGGATGTCAGAAATGCGTTGGCTTCCTATTACATACACAATTAATATTAGATTGAAGCTCACTCAGCTGCCAACGACTATCATCAATTCTGTGTTTTTTTTTTCCTTGCATCATCCTTGCAAATCTTTAAGGACCTTATATACTTCAATTACTAAATCCGTGACATCTCTTATTATTAGGCAACATGCAACAGGGTCAGAAATGTATAATATCTGTTCACCATTACACTCCCATACAAAGTTATTATGTATACCTGACATCGTTGAAATTGTAGGCAAAAATTATTCGCCATCAGTGACAGTACGGTTTGACTCAACATTAAAAGTGGACCACGGTGAACAATTATGAAGCTAGATAACTGTGTTTGATCTACCCGCGTCCACGGCCATAAGTCATAAGTAATAATAAAGAATATCAAGAATTGGTTGAGTATCTTTATGATTTAGTATAGAATTGTAAGCTATGAAATATGGGTTCTCCAAAAATGGAATTATATCCGTACCAGATACTTTTTGGACACCCGTACTTTTGGGATACTTTTGCATGCATACCCTAGATGTACCCATATTTTTCAACAACAAAAAAAAAAAATCATTTTTTTTTAAATATATCACAAAAATAAATAAAAGTAATAAAAGTAGTGAAAACATAAACTTTAAGTGTAACTATATGAATGCACACTTCTTTTATTTACTCTTTTGGATCTTGATCTATAATTGAAAGACCATTTAATGGTAATGAATATATTTTATTATCCATAATTGCTCTTAAATTCATATATACTTATCAATATATGAAAAATATATGCATAATAATATATAAAAAAATTTAATAAAACATATATCCCCGCCGTACCTGTACCCTATTTTTCTAAGAATTGTTGTATCGCCATACCATACCGTATCCTAAAAAGGGTACCTGTGCTTCTTAGATTGCAAGTGAATGCTTCCAGTAATTCTTATTGGCAGTTAAGAGTAAAACACAGTGCAAACAGAATACTCCTAATTACTAATCGGTACAGAACATAGTACAATCCCATAACTGCCTATTACCACATCTCTTCAACAATAAAATTCTGAGTTCAAAACCACATCCTAGTGCATTGTGCATGATCTTGATAGTATTGGATTAATGGTGCTACTTCTTTCTAAAGTAAATACTTGATTGCCACAGATTATTTACAACAACCCGACAACAAATCTCAAATACACGGCAAAGATAAGATTACAAAATGACTTTACCCCACATAACACAATTTACATATACCTCGTGGGGACAAAATGTCAATGATTTTTATTTCCATCGAACAGCTCAGCGCTCTGAACCACATCGACTTACTCCAAAAGACCTGTAATTAGGTAATAGAAAAAAGTTCATTAAACAAGACCGAAAAGCATTGACAATACATAGGGTAATTAATAGTAATGCTAAATTAATGAAAGAAAAAGATTGTTTTTAACAAGCCATGTTCTCACTGCAAACCTATAATAAATTCAATTCAACTCTGTAAATCCAAAGATTCCGGACGACACCTCTGACCCAGAATTTAAAACCAGGAGAGGAAAGATTCCCAGATGGAAAAGGGTGTGTATAGTCTCGATCTCTAGGCAAAAGAAAATGACCGACACCTTCCCCACCAACACATTTAAATATTTGGAATAGGAATAATTGAATAGAGAATAGGCGGGCCAACAATATAGACAAAATTGTACTGATGGGTTGAAAATGACGCCTTGATTATAGGGAAACTCACAAATCTTAATAGCAATGAATGACTGAAGCAGCCCTCGGATTTTCCATATTTGCATGCCGTGCCACCGACAAGTGACAAGGAAAGATCTCAAGAAAATGACTTCATAATTCATAAGGTTGTTGTCTATGACCGGTTACCTTGGCAGGTTTCATATCCAGCCAGATTTTGAAACAGTGAAGATTCCCAATCTAAAATTCAGTGTCACCCATATTCCCCCCGCCCCCATTTATTTTGTTTGGTAAAACAGTGTCACCCATATTCAAGCCAAAGTAGTTCAGATCCCATCCAAAGAACAAATAAATCAGAAAGGGTTTCACCCAAATGAAAAATGTTCTACTGCGATTATATTATATGATAATTTATGTAGATTTTGACAAGCAATGGCTACTATCTAATTTAAGTAACTAACAAAGCTACAAAAGACCGGAAGCCAATGAGGTTATGAAAAGAAGACTAACTTAAGATTTCTTCTCTTCAATCTATAGACCTCTGCTCCAATGTCTCAAAATGGCAAGCTCTTTGAAGTCGAACTAGCCGTGAGGGACTTGAAATGATCTGATGGAACGAAATCTTGTGGCAAATTTGCCCTCTTTACAATTCTCCTCATGTTATTTTGCAGACTCTGTTGGACTAATTGCTTAACTGCTTTGTTCTCCTCACTCATCATATCCTCCGCCTCCTCCAAACAATCCGTTGTACCCACATTGGGGTTTGTAGAAGACGATGAAGACCCACAAATAGGAGCAGATACCGCTGCACACGAATTCCCACCATAATTCTCCGAAACTTGCTTTCCTTTATCCACTCTCAAACAATCCAAGATCCTTGAAGCCCTCTTCTGAGCCAATGTGCTACCCAAAAGCGTTAATTCTAGCAAGGATGACACAATTCCAGCCTCGATCATTGCCTGCCTATCACCATAGGCTTTGTGTGCCATTATCATCAAAATATATGACCCCTTTTCTTGGCACCCCGGTGAATCGTTCCAATTCAAAACATCGACCAATATTGGGAATGCATCCCGGGCATTGCTGATTGCCTTTCGACCTTCCGGGGTCGATACCAAGTTGCTTAGAACTGCAAGGACTCTTTCACTTACTTCCATATCCCCGAGTGTTTTCAACATAAATGGGATCAAATCAGTTTCCAAAATGAACGGAACATTGCACGAGAAGATTGAGAGATTGTAGAGCGCTCGGAGGGCATCTTGCTTGGATTGGAGGCTTGTTTGTTGGTCTAAATTTTCAAATGTTTTTACCAAGAATGGGATTGCACCCGATGATCCAATTACTGATTTGTTCGAATCCAATGCACTCAAGCCAAGGAAATTTGCCACTATAGCTTCCGAGACTAATGGGTTCGGAGCACTTGGAGATTCAATGAGCTGTAGCATCTTGTGAACAGCACCAGCTTTGACAATGGCAGCTTTGTTCCTGAAAATAGCTCCAAAAAACAAAAATAAAAATAAATAAAAACCTCAGAAAAAAGAATGGAAGACATTGGGAATAAAACGTGATTAATATGGCAATTAAAGTGAATACTAAACATAATAAATTCTAAAACAATAACAAACAAAAAAGAATGAGGTAATTCACGTTACACACCAACTATTTAATACACAACTGTTTCAATAAATAACAACAACCAAAAAGGGAAAGTGACTTGAACAAAAATATGACAACCCATAATAATGGACAGTGTTTAGCTATAAACCAATTTGTAACCAGCTCACTACAACCCATTACGTGTCAACTAATAAGATCATTCACGTGTATTTTAGTCACATAACCTATTTAATGAGTCATGTGACTTTTTTAAATAATACATTTAAATGGTCTTATAAACTGTCACATAATAGATTGTAACAAACGGTTTGTAGCCAAACCTTATCCCATAATAGTAGCCAAAAGACATCAACTGAATTATTATTATTATTATTATTATTTTTTATATATTATAGAAATTCTAATTTAAACTCACAAACACGTATATTTGAAGAACTCAAGGATTGAACTCACACCCTAATAAATTGGGATTTTTTTTTAGAAGGGGGGATTACTGGGCGAATATCAGGAGGCAAACATCAACTGAATTAGAAAGGGCTATAAAAGTCACATTTTAAACCCCAAAAAAAAAAAAAATAGTACTAAAAGACGAAGAAAATAATTAAAGATAGCGTAGAACATGAAACTAGAAAATACGAATCAATTAAATACCGAAAACGACTCGTCTTTACAAAAAAACCACGAAACTAACACATTATTAGAGCGAGGAAATGTCGGAAAACGACAGAAAATAATAGATAACCGATCGGCACAACTAATTAAAGCCAGAAATTGAAAGAATTAAAACCATTAAAAAAAATTAGAGTTAATACTAATAATTTTTTTTTGACAACGTAGGAACCAGAAGAGCCGTTGGACTCGACTCTAACCGGTAGTAAAAACTACGGACAACTGATCCCACCCGCCAGAATCAGTTACCAGATAATCATTTTTTAGTGGGAGTACTCCCGGCCTTCCGGCCTCAAATCATCCCTGACGGGCTAAGCAGTTTATCCTCTTGTCAAAGGCTAATACTAATAAATACTAGAGATTAATAGAATCCGATTCATAACCGAAACCGAAACTTTAAGGAACCGAAAAATACTTACGCGTCGTTGCCGATCCCGAGATTGAGTAGAGCATAGAGTGAAGCGATCTGAGCTTCGGAGTCGTCGAAATCCAGCATTCCGACTAGAGGAGGGATCGCTCCGAGCATTGCGAGAGTGACTCTTGCTTCCGATCCTTCCTTGGCGCGTAGCCTCACATTGCTCGCGGCGCCTTTTTGCTTTTCCAAATCCTCGTCCTGCAATTCCTTCGCCACGCGCTTAAGCTCCTCTAGAGCCTCAACCTTCTTCTTCGTCTCCTCCGTGTCGGTCTCCGACGAGTCCGCCATGTTTAAGAGATCCGAGAGCTTCTCGGACTTCACCGTCTTTCGCTTCTCCGGTGGCTTCGGTTTCGAGACCTTCGGAGCCGATCTGGTATCCGTGATGAAATCGTCTTGGTGGGGGTGACGGCGGTGGCGGGAACTCGCACCGCAGCTCATGGCGTCGAAGATTTTGCGGCGGAATGTAGGAGCCGGAGAACGAGGTCCATAGACGGAAATGGCCTCCAGCGGTGGTAGGGCGGTCGAGAACTAGAGATCCGACGTCGTTTCGGTGACACTTGGCCATTCCCCTCGATGACGTGTCAGCTAAACTACATTGCACAGAGAACCTGCACTACCAAAACTTCTAGAGAGAGAGAAAGAGAGTGTGTAGAATGCAGAGGAAATGAGTGTTACTTAATTCAGCTATTTTATTTTTTTTCTGAGAGAGAGAAAGAGAGTGTGTATAGTCTATTGAGTTTTTTTGTATTTTAATGGACTTCTTCTTTAGTATTTTATAGTGTCGATAAAAGAGAGAAGAAGAGTGAACAGGCTCCCTAGTTTGTACTGTAAATTAGTTGTTGTGGGGAATGACGACGTGTCTCAACAAAATTACAACACAACACAACACAACACAATAAAATAATTATTTTATCTTTTTAAATATAAATTGAAATGATAATTTCTTTTTTTTACTAAGGTTAGTTTATTTTGTTATAAAATATTTTTCATTGCAAAATGTTTTCAGATAAAAATGATTTTTAAAAAAATGAATTTTTTTTCTATGTTTGATTGTATTTCGAAAAATATTTTACAGTGTTATGCGAAAGATAAAGCATAAAAGACGGGGTGAGTCGTGCATTTTTGAAAAATGATTTACAAAAAAATTGGGCATAAATTATTTTCTAAATTTTAACAAAAGATTTTCTGATTAACGGAAATTATTTTTCGTTTGACCACCATTTTACAATGAAACAAACACCGACAAATCTAAAAATATTTTCATAAACATGTAGTAGTTCCAAATTAGTTTGATTATTCAGTAATCACAATAAATTGTTATAAAAAAATTTTGAAAAATTGTAGGTTTAAATTAATTGATATCATAATGTTCACAAAATTTCATTGTCTACTTACAATTTTTTTTAGGGATAATTCAACTAGTTCGGCATTGAATATGTTCTCTAATAATCTTAGAAATGTAAATCTCATTTTTACAATGTTTATATTTTATATCATCTCTAATTTCATAATAAGTTGAGGAAAACAAAAAACAAATAAACAAAGAAAAAAATAAAAAATAAAAATAAACAAAGAAAATAAAAGGTGGCCAGGTGGGGAGAATAAAAGGTAGTTAAAAGGCTTACTAAAGAAGCCATATAAGAAAGACGGGCTTGCAAAAGAAGCCATGTCGTTACAATACTTTTTTTTGAAGCATAGGGAAGTGTGTCATTTGTACTAGAGAGTATAGTACTGACACTGTTACTACCCTCCTTTTCGTTACTACGCCTTCCAGCTAATGCGTACATTAAAGAAGCTTCGTGCGGGTCCTTGGTGTTCCTTGATTAATAGCCACTTTGTAGGGTCAACCCAGTCTGATTTGAAGTTGCATGAGAATACGGTAGACGAGGAAGTAAAGTGTATTTTTTGGCTAAACGAGGAAGTAAAGTGTACCTAGTGATCGAATAGTGTATATCGAAGTGTGTGCATATGGACCCTGACTTCTTTTTTAAGATGGGTGCGTCCAAGGAGCAAAGCTGGACAGACCATGAGTTTTTTCTTTTTTTTCTTCTTTGGCTAGAATTGAATTTATTAGGTTTGCAGTGAGAACATGGCTGTTAAAACAATCTTTTTCTTTCTTTTGGAATATTCATTTTGATGATGTCAAAAATCAGTGGATCCCGTCACATTTCAGTTTAGGGTTGAAAGACCTATAATCACAGACAATGAATCAAAGGAGATACCAGGGGGAATCCGGTATAGGCTTCTCCAATGGTTAAGTCAATGATCAAATAAAATATGAGTAAGTTTTTTACAGAAAATACGTAGAGGGTAGGTAGTAAAAAGAGAGAATGTTGTACCTTTGTTGATGGTGAAGGGTTCCTTTTATAGGGATTTTGAATTGTTGACCGTTTGTAGGGCTTGAATACTGGCCTTGATTCTTGTCCGTAGTTAATAGTTTGTTATAGCAAATCGTAACATTTTAGCATTCAATGGAGACAGCTGGTATAACGTTTCCGTGATTATCGTGTTCTCCATAGGTCTATTCATGATGATCATTCATACGTGGACGATCGTCATATGGGACGTTGAAAGTAGTCGTCTTTTTTAAATATTGTCTAAGTGAATTATATTGGTATTATCACATTTTATCATGGAAACAAAAAAATTAGGACTTTGAAACTGAGGGAGGGAGAGAGCTATGATTATAACAAAAAATTAAATTGTGCAAAGAAGCAAATTTGGTCAAACAATGAGCCACATTGTTTGTTTCTCGTCTCACCCAACAAAAAGAATAAGAAATAAAAGCTAAACTTAATATCTTCGAATTAGAACAAATTGAATCAATCTTCAAAGGGAAGCAGACCATGAGTTATGTCTTGTGTCTACCTTCGTTGTAAGGTTTCTTGCCACCCTCTTTGTAGGGGTTTTATGGGTTTTGTTGTGTAATCTCTAAGATTTTCAATAAAGTTCTTTTTAATTATAAAAAAAAATGAAAAATAGTTATGTCTTGTGAACTACAGAATTGCCACTGTAATTCCATTTCCAATTTCCTTTTTTTTTCTGTTTATATTACTTCTTATGACTTATAGCATTACGACTTAAATATTTGAAAAAATAAATTTAAATAGTTTATTCTTTGTTTTAAAATAACGACTTTACATTATTCTCAAAAAAAAAATAAAAAAAAATGAAGACTATACATTGCTTGAAGCAATGACTCAATGTACAGGTATTAGGTTCAATTTTAATGAGTTGGTTATTTCAGTAGTTCTCATCAAAGTATAATAGTGGTCTGTAACAGATCCATGCTTTACCATTGATATTGGTTTCAAATTTTCACTGTAGGCTGGAGTGAGTACAAGTTGAATCGCTAAATTTTCTGAGATTAGTAAAAGTAAAAATAAAGATGAAGTTGTTGTAAAATTTAATGATTTAGAGATACTAAAGAGTAAGTACTTTCGATATATAAGATCAATAATTTCTATAGATGGAGAAATAAAATAAAAAATGATATGAAACATAGGATAGGAGGTAAATTAAATAGAGAAACACAGTAAGAGTATTTTGTGATCAAGAATACCTATTAAGTTAAAGGAAAAGTTTACAAGACTGCTATAAGATGAGTCATGATATATGGCATTAAACATTGGACTATTAAGAAGCAACATGTTCATTACTAAACCTAGCGGAAATGATAATGTTAATAACTTAATATGAGTAAGTGAAAATACAAGGAAAAACTAATTTACTTAATGGATAAATTCATATAAAGATAGTGGTATAGTGGTGCTCCTTTTGAGGAAAAAATAAGAGAGAGTCATTTGAGATGATTTATGTGCAAAGGAGAGTGGTTAATACATTAATGAGGAAAAGTGATTTGATTCAAATCAAGAGAATAAAAAGAGATAGAGGACGACATATAATAATTGTACTAGAAGTAGTAAAAAAAAGTTAATTAAGGAAGTAACAATAATATAATTTGGGATAAGACAAACTTATAGAAAATAATACATGTGGTCAATCCTAATTGATTGATCTGTTGTTGAGGGTGCATAACCAACCCTAACAAATTTGAGTCTAAGGTTTTGTTGTTAATATTATTGTATAAGTGCTTAGTAAAAAGCATAAACTAAGCCTGTGTTTGGATCCTCTATTTTGGAAATGCATTCTAGAGAATGCATTCCTGCTAGAATTCATTCTCGAGAATACATTCTCTATAATGCATTTTGATGAAAATAGTGAGTTTGGTAAAATATTGAAATTATTTATAAGAAGTGATTATGCTGAAATGAATTATGTTTGGTTGGTATTTTAAAGAATGCATTATTCCTATTAAATAATATATTATTAGTATACATTATGTAATTAACATTTTTTTTTTAAATATCTCAATACAAGGCTAAAAATACATTTACTACCAATACAAAATTAACAATGTAATAAAGAAATAGAGTATTATGTTGTGATTTAAATTAATATCTACTAATAAAAAAAAATAGGTCATGATTTGTGCACATCTCCTTGCACATATTTTTATAAAATTTGAACAATGTAATAAAAAAAATAGAGAAATGTGTATTGTATGTGCAATAGAGATATACACAAACCATTTATGATAAAAAATATCATAGACATCTTCTATATAAATTTTCACAATTCTACGCTTTGCACCAAACAAAATTAACATACAAATAAAACTAATTTAGTTGTTTCCCTTTCAAATTTTTTTTCTTCTTTCTTTTTCACTCCCCCTTTTTTCCCACCATACACGTAAACCCCACTCCCCACTCCCCATTTCTTTTTTCTTTTTTATTTCCTTTTTTTTTTCCCCACCACCTATGTACCCCCATGCCTTTCTTTTTTCTTCTCCCCCACCACACACATACATCCCCCCTCACTTATCTCATTTTTTTCTCTCATTTCCTCCTCACAGTTCACACCCCTCCCCCATTTCTTAGTTTTTTTTTTTTTTTTTTTTTCCTTTTATATAACATCCAAACATTACAAATAAAATAAAATAAAATAAAAAATATAATGTGACATAAAATCAAAACATTACAAATAAAGTGTTGGAAAAAGCACATCATAACAAGTTTACATTAAACAAAGAAAAAAACATTACTACGATTATTCCAAATCATCCTTGGTTCTTTGATACAAAATGAGAAAATGAGAATACTTTTTCAAAGATAAAAGAAAGAAAGAGAAAAAATAGGGAACACATAAAAAAAAGAGAAAAAGTAGGGAACAAAAGAGAGAGAAGGAAAATAAAAGAAAGAAAGAGAAAAACTAAGCAGGGAAAAAAGAGTTGTTCGAGTAATAAATTGTTGTAAGTGAGTCCCATTTACTTTAGCAAAAATTAAAAGTAGAATCTAGAATCAGAATCCAAAATATTTTGGATTCTGACTTCTGCTCTAGAAATGAGAATTTGCAAAATGCATTCTACCTAGAATGCATTTTGTATTTTCCAAAATCTCAACCAAACATCTTAGATTTTTTACAAAATGCATTCTATGCATAAAAATCCGTGAAATCACTTTTAAGTAGAGGATCCAAATACAGGGTAAGTAGTACAAATATTTTTTTTATACAAACTCCTCCGTTCCACGAGCACTATGCATAACATAAGTTTAACTCAAATAAGTAAATATACCTCTCTTAAAAAAAGGTGTTTGAATTTCACTAAACTGTTTTAAAATCATTAACTATTAAAATTTTTTTTTTTTAAGATATCCAATAATATTTGAATATATAGTTTACATTCTATGATAATTTTTATTTATCATCAAGTCAAAACATCAATAAGCTTTATTTTAGAATATACACGATTCGAGCTTAGGTATTTTATTCGACAATAAAAGACTCTTTTTTTATGACTCTAAATAGTAGCTCGATTAATCCTAAGGGAACACGTAACACCTTACTAGTTATGTGTACCTAGTTATGTGTACCGCGATAGTCAGTGGCAGAGCCACATTGTACCTGGGCTTGGCTAGTTTTTTTTTTTTTTTTTTTTTACCTATATTAAAAAATTATAAAAAAAAAACCTTAAATTAATCAATTAGCCCAGTCAAGATTATTTTTTTTTACAATTAGCCCACCCTAAAAAAAATTTCTGCCTCTGCCCCTGGCGATAGTCACAAGGTTTTGTTATGGGTAGGTAGTTCTGAAGGAACTCGAACTAATGATCATTATGGAGCACACTTAAGACCGAATCAGTTGAACTATCCCTCAGGAGTCAGGATTAATAATAAGTTACTTTACCAATAAAACTAACTGGAACCACTCTTTTCTCTTTCCTTTTTTATTATTATTTTTTTTAATATTGGAACTCACATTTTTTTTTGCTCAGTATATTGGAACTCACATTAATCATTATGATTTTACACCACTCAATGCTAATAATTGGTCACATGTGATCAAAGTTGATTATAAAATATATGTGACCGTTCCAAATTTTCTCGTGACTCTCATAACCAGAACTAAGACAATCTAATCCACATTCAGCCAAAAAAAAAAAAAAAAAAAAAAAAGACAATCTAATCCACAATCAAATTTTCCCAAAGAAAACACAACGAATGCCATATTATGTCAACAAGCAATCACTTTAAGGGATTGAGACATGAAAATAGTAGATAAGCGCGTGATAAGATATGTCAGCAAATAAATAAAATGTGTACAAACTACAAAGTTATGGAAACATCACTGATGTTGAAGGAGATTCAAAGGTTTTGCATGGATGCATTGACAATTAACTGATTAAGAAGTTATTTTGTAGATTGCTGTGTGTGGGTGTGCTGGTTAAGTGGGCCTCCAGTGTGACTTTCCTCAAAAGGGGATTTGGAACGAAATTGTGAATTTAACAAGGATTTAGGCCTTTTAATTAATATCGTTCCATAACAATTTATGGGTCATGATCCAATGCCTAGCGCGTCACAAGACGTCATTAAATTTACACATTACGTAACAAACGTGTATACTGGTGTCACATGTTCATATATAGAACCATTTTATTGAATTATTTGTTGGTATTTGTACCACCTTATAAATCTATAATAGGTTTTGTATGTTTTTAATATAAGACACGTATTTAATCCACTTCTATATCATTATATATATATATGTCATAAATTTACAACAATTTTGTTGGCATATTGTTTTCATATTAACTAGACAACTAAGCCGACTTGTATATTTAAATATATAGTGAATAAAATGGAAATATATATATATATATATATATATATATATATATATATATCATAAATTTTTTTTTTTAAATAAAAATAAATTTCTCCTCATAATCTATCAATTACAGGTTAATTCTCTCACTAGTTTTGGATAAAATCATAACTTGATATCAGATTGTTCTATTGGATATGATACATTCTCATACGATTAGAATTGGGGTCGTGAGGCAGGTAGATGGGGTTATTGATCATGTTAGTTGTTAGTTGTTACCATGATCAATGTCATGAACTAATTAGTTGTTACCATGATCAATGTCATGAACTAACATTGATCATGTTAGTTGTTACCATAATTGATTGTGGTTGGTCCATTCTTAGGCAGGTCAAGTCAATTAAAGTCCAAACTCCAAAGTACATGACCAAATTCTCCGTTCGCTCTCTGTATTTAGAAATATGTTGTCTTGAGACGTGCTCAACTCCGTTTTTCAATTTTGGACCAAATATGACTGATGAGATTGTAACGTGTACAGTGTACTTTGGGATATTAGGAGGAAGCAAATTGGTGAGGTGGGTGTTTCTTTTTTTTTGTGTTTTTTTTCTTTCTTTGGCTAAAAAATATAAGAACCCATATGGACCACATCTCTCCGGAACCCATGTGCTAGATAAATTTAATTGTATTCTTCACTGATGCTCAATGAACAGAGTAGAAGGAAGAAGAAATTTTTTATACAAATGTGGAACTGGTTCTTTGGACCTATGACGGCAACAATAATTTGTGCATGTACATCAGAGTAAATTGCATCCCCTTTTGCAGGTTTTGAATTTATATTCTACAACCCATGCTTGTTGGTGTCAGTAAGATGTTTCCCTAACGAAAAAAAAAAAAGTTGATGGCTTCACGCCTAATGCTGTAGATGTTTATTTATTTGGCTCGACAAGACGAACCTTGGCCATGTTTCTTGGTCTCACTTTCATTAAAATTTTAGTTGGTTTACATTATCTATATTGAGAGTGCAAGTTTTAGTTAATGTTGTTTTGATGCGTGCAAACTTTAAATAAATAAAAGAAATTGAAAAATATTGCTTTTTTTATAAAAATAAAAAATAAAAAATAAAAATTATTCTATCTCAAATCATATTGTTCACAATGTTTTTTTACTTATTTTTCTATTATGAAAGCATTAATATGGTTGTCTCATTTTTAATCATGTCAAAAACATCTCTCTCAAATTCAATGTACATAATTAGGCAATTGTTCACCCAATTATTTCTCACCCAATCTTTCGTAAGAAGTATATTTAACATTATTTTCACATGAGTTTAGACTAGAGTCCACATGTATGAGTCTCACATATATATAAAAAGATGAATAGAGTTTAGCTACAAAATTTTCTACAACCCACTACGTGTTGTAGAATGTGAATAGTTGTCAAGAGTCTTGTAACTCAACTGGTTGACATCTCTTGATGATCTTTTAAAGGAGACATCTAAGATTCAAATTCCTCTCTCAATCATCAAATTATTAAAAAATAATAATGTTAAAGGTTCTTATTACACACCAAGCCATTTGTCCTCCTCTATGCTTCTCATGGATTATAGTTTGTTTTTTTTCTTCCTAATTTTAAACTATTAATTTTACTGGGCAAAGTTCAATTCGGTTCTTGTGAGAACCACAACCAATGAAGCACTTATTTTTTTGGTCCCTTCAATAATGACTTTTTAGGTGGAGATTTATGAATGTATATAACCTAAACATATGATGTTACAACTTATAATGAAATCACCACTTTAATTTTTACATGAAAATCACGATGAAATAAACCTCTGCAAAACGAAGTGAAAGTCGATCTTAATAATTTTTACATGCTTTTTTTTTTTTTGCTTATTTTTCAGCAAGTGTTTTGTCTTTGGTTTTGATATATGTTGTCTTGCTGTTGTCTTGGGTTCAATAAATTACAAATATTAATTACTGCTAGGTATGTAATGTTGAGCATAATTTTGTTTAGTACTATTGTTTTTTAGATGAGTCCTCCCTCCTTTCATAGTAATTTCTCTTCTCGGTCAATCCAAACTGCTTCATAATTCTTGTTGGCAAGTATGTTAAGGTTTCTTTTATGTGGTCTTGACAAAGACCTAAAAAAAAAAAAAAAGGATTTGGTTTTGGACTAACTCAAAGGAAAATATGTCTTATTGCGTTGTGGAAAAAACATGCAAAACAACAAATGACAAGACTCATAAGACACAAAATTCAGCGTGATTTGGCAAAAGTTATGTTTATGTTTGCAAACAATCTAACCAAAATCCATAAAGTACAACCACTCTCACATACCTTACAAGTGTAAACTAACTCAAATATCCAATACATCCAAAGTTACTCTCACACTATCATACTAGATAAAACTTTTATTATGTTAGAGGTTGATTTTTTGCAAGTTCAAACACAAAGCAAGGCGCATGCCAATTAAGTAAAACATTTCAGAATTGGGTTCAAACCCTTAAAACTCACATATGTTCTAACCCTTAAAATATACACTGTTGGTTTCTAACGTTTACTCAAGTTGCACGTTTGGTCCCTAACGTTTAAAACGAGCAGTAATGGTCTCAAACGTTTCAAAATCGTATGCTATTGATCATTTCGTTTGTCTCCATTAACTTTGTGTATACGTGACTAACGGATTAATGATGTGACATGATGCCACATGGCTAAATTAAGTTTATTAATTTAGTTATATTTTTATAAACCAGAAATCCACAAAACATCAAAAACCCCAATACGATACATCATCGTCTTCTTTAATTCTCACCACCAGCATGAAGTTTGAACCTCTCATCTCCACTGAGGAGCAGACTTGCACGGGTCAATCTCAGGGATACTACTCTCAATACTCTCAATTTCTTCACCAGTCGGCGTCATCGAACCCGAACACTCTTGATGCCCCTCAGTACCACACTCTCATTCCTTCTCCATTGGATTTGTCTATATCAACTTAAACGGGGCCCTGAGGGAATTCCAACAATAACCCATTTTTCACATTTTTGTTTCCAAGCCTCCTTCAACCTACAATGCCTTCTCGGAAATTCCCATATCTTATCAAAACATGAACCAAAATCTTTGAGTTAATATAAGACATAAGATAAAGATGTGTTTCTTTATGTGTATGCTAGGCTAAGGAATAAAACTTAAACTAGTAGGAAAGTAGCGAGGGGAAAAAAATTGAAAAAGGTTAGGACGATGAAATTTGGGTTTCAGATTCGTGTATGAGTGAAATGAGAGAGTGATTTTTAAATTTTAATTAAGAAGCTTGGAGATGCGAGGGAATCTGTAATCTGCTTTCAACGGTCGGATATCCACAATAACACCCCCAAAAAAAACAAAACAGTGAATGTGCTAAATGGAGAGGGTGGGGAAGAAGAGTTGTGTGTATTTGTGTTGCCTCAAGGGAATTTTCTGCGAAGATGAGATTCATAGGCTTCCAAGAAAAATACCCAACAGTGAGATCGAGGCTTTGGACGTAGGTGAGGATGTGGGTGGGTGTTCGTCACCGGAGAGGAGGATCAAAAATCACGTCGACAGTGAGAAATGAGAATTAGGAGGAGATGATGCTATAGCGTATTGGGTGTTTTTGATGTTTTGTGGATTTTC
Source organism: Fagus sylvatica (assembly GCA_907173295.1). Classification (NCBI taxonomy): domain Eukaryota; kingdom Viridiplantae; phylum Streptophyta; class Magnoliopsida; order Fagales; family Fagaceae; genus Fagus; species Fagus sylvatica. Next base: position 24,612,283 of record OU015764.1, read on the forward strand.
ATGTTTTTAAAAATATAACTAAATTAGTAAACTTAAAATCAGACATGTCAATTTTTTTTTTTTAATAACTGATGTGGCACCATGTTACATCATCAATCCGTTAGCCACATATACACAAAGTTAATATATACACAAAGTTAACGGAAATAGATGAAATGACTAATAATGCACTATTTTGAAACATTAGGAACCATTACTATTATACCAAAGGTACAACTTAAATAAACTAACAGTGTATTTAACTCTAAAAAAAGAAAGAAAAAAAAAGAGTTTTCTAATTCATTTTTAATATTACAACCAACTCTTGAAAAACGGGTCAGTTTTCTTGAAATTTTTTTTCTAAAGAATTGAGTTATTTTCCTAGAAGTTTCCGTATAAGGCTCCGTTTGTTTCGACGTAAAATATTCTCCACCGTAAAATGTTTGTAAATGCAAATGATTTACATGAAAATATTTGTTTTTCCAGTGTTTGTTTGCATTTTGGAAAATGCTTTTGAAAATATTTTACGGTGTTTGGTGCGACGTAAAATGAAGAAAAAAAAAACACAGAAACCCACTGTTAAGTGCAAATCAACAACCGCAATGCACTGTTAACCACCGCAAACCACCATTAAAAAAAACCCAGCAAACCCAGCAAACACCGTTAATCCACCGCAAACCCAGCAAACCCACAAACACCATCACAGCAAAAAAACCACAAACCCCGCAAACCCAGCGAAGCCCAGTGCGAGAAAGCCGAGAGTCCCACTGCGCCGCTCAACCGCTCGTCGCGAAGCTCGTCCCACCGTGCCGCTCAACCGCCTCGTTGCGAAGCCCAGTGACCAGATCGGCGAAGCTCGTCCCACCGCGCCGCTCAACCTCCTCTTCGCGAAGCCCACCGCGAACCGCGCCGCTCAACCGCCTCGTTGCAAAGCCCAGTGACCAGATCGGCGAAGCTCGTCCCACCGCGCCGCTCAACCTCCTCTTCGCGAAGCCCACCGCGAACCGCGCCGCTCAACCGCCTCGTCGCGAAGCCCACCGTGAAGCCCAGTGATCAGATCGGCGAAGGTCCAGTGCGAGAAAGTCGAGAGAAGGGGGTGGGTTTGTGCAAGAGAGAAGAGAAAGGGGGTCGGGGGTTTGTGCGAATGGGTTTTGGAAAATGGTTTACGGAAAATATTTCCGTAAACCGTTTTCCTAAAATTTGTTAAGGTTTTTCCGGTCAAAGAAACAAATGATTTCCGTTGACCCGATTTTACAGTGAAACAAACGACTGAAAATGATGCAAACGTTTTCCGTAAAACATTTTACTTCCAAACAAACGGAGCCTAAAAAAAAAAATGGAGCTTCAACGAAAGTGTCTTTTGTCATTAAAACTGAAGGTTTCAAATTGAAAACTATAACAAGTTATAATTTGTAAAGCAGATGGTTCAATCGGATTCAACCAATCGATTTATCGAAAACCCGTCATAGGTTTTATAACATATCCAGTATAATAAAATTATCAAACAAATAATAAACCTGGTTTACTTTAATTTTAAGCATCCGTTTGATATGGTCTTCACAACTATGATCCTATGGAACTTTTGCAAACAGGAAGTGGGCCTGACAGCTAATAACCAATGTTACGGCCACCATGGGTGGACAGAAAGCTGACCATCTGCACCACTTTTTAAACTTAAACCGAAACGATAAGAGTGAAGACTACTCCATTGGGCCTGTTAAGGACCACTCTCCACTCAAAAAAGATAGAAAATGAAGGGTAAACTCAGGAGTAGAGAGTATCTTTTGCAGGTATAAAATCCCGCACAAAATCTGTAAATAATAAGAAATATCAGAGGAATATTGTACTCTTAAAACATACATGTATCTTCTTTTGTTTAGTTAACATCTACAGGCTACAGCAGCTATCATGAGAAAGGTACCAGCCACCAGAAAAATCCAAAACCCCTGTACCTGATTTTACTAATTAATGATGCATGGTGAAGAGACTAAAGTTCTACTTGCTTTCTGTAATTGGAAGGTACGCGCCTTCGGCTGCCAACCAAACATTGTCAGCACGCTTTTCTCGGATACCACAGACCTGTTCAAGCACATAGATTGTTAATGGATAAAATTCAATTGAGTAGCACAGTTCCAGAATTGTAAATGGGTGGACCCTCAACAGTAACTGAAACAGAAAATCTGTGGAGCAAACAAAATAATTCTGAATATTTAATTGCATTAACTACACAAACGCGCACACACACACACTCAAAAAAAAAAAAAAAAAGCAATTTCCTGTTCTCACCTCCTGCTGCCCTCCAGCAATGCGGGAGTATTTCTTGTCATGACTATGCAGGTAGCCGTTAGTGTCCACATGTTGAAGCCGAATCCTTTGGTCCTGCCTCCAAGTCTTCCCGCTCCCTTCAATCAGCAGCCTATGAAATATGCCACCAATATGGATCATAAATCATAAAAAAGACTCAGTCAAGTACATTCTTAAAAATAATTCCTGGTCTCACCTCCAATAATCTCCAGTGTCAGATTCAGATTCTCCCCCGAAGCAGCTTACCTACACTCAGCAGTGCAACTTACATTATCAAATCTGAAAGTCATAAATTTCAGATTCAAATATTCTCTCTCTATAAGAACAGAATGGAAAGTGAAGTCGTGGATTTGAGACCCAAATAAAAAAAGGTTATTACCAGGCTAATCAAAGTTATCATCATGTTTTGAGGCAAAAGTTAAATCTCAGAATGTGCAGAGAAGTGATCAGCACTTACATTAATCAAATAACCATTTATAGAAAATCACTTTGTAATGAATTGTCGAACTAAAAACTGATTTGGCAAGTGATGATATATAGAAACTCAAATCAAGACAAAATATCACTTGTCTAAAATAAAAATAGCTATATTTGGAAAGAAATTTCTCAAGAGTAGAATCAACCCAAGAATATCCAACAAGAAGATGAAAATGTCCAACATATGGGGACACACTAAACTCGTAAGCACGGTCAGGAGAAGGCAAATGTGTTGACAAAATAATTTGCACTGTAAACTAACAGTCCATAAAGGAATTATATCTTCCTAACTTGAACCCACAGCTAAGAACCAAGAAAATTCTTGTTATCCAACGTATGAAGCTAGTCCAGAAATAGGCAATTTGCAAGAATCTAACTAGGAAAAACCCATTGTTTATGGTCCATCTGCATAAAGAGACCTAAACAAGATGTTATGACAAAATAAAGGTGCCTTGATTCAACGTTATAGACCAAGTTGAGAGGCACAAAGCAGGAAGGATTGTTTAGGGGTTCAATAATCCATTCCAGTACAGGATGCTATGCCATGAACTGTAACTAATTTTGCATTCAAGGGAACCTGCACTAGGCAGCATCAGCTCTTTCTACATTAAATGATAATAGAAAAGTATTCAGCATTCAAGATACACGTAGCTGAGGAGCAATATGCTCATAAATTGTGTATAACTGAAACAAGGAAGTTGAGGTACCAATTAAAGGATCATAATTTTTTAACAAAGCCAGCATGGAACGGCTAGAGCAATGAAATAGGAGATTTTTCCATGTCACCATGGCTTTTGATTTTGCCAAGAGAAGACAAAAAAATTTGCTTATAACTTGGATTTCAATTAGGATTTAATGATCAGGAGTAGAAAGATTGCACAAACAAATAGGCTTTGAGGAAAGTGATGCATATATCCAAGAAAGTAATACTTTAAGAAACAAATTCACCTTCCATTTTTATCTGAAGTTCATAACCGAGTGAGGTGCAAGAGTTTCTTCAAAAATCAATTAAAGCTTTAAAACTAGAGTATACAGGATAGTCACAAACTTATGCGTAAAACAAGAACCTTTCTTTTCCACTAGGTTTCTTTTCTTTTTTTGCTAGACACTTTAGATTTCAATAATCAAATGTAAAACCAATGAAAGTTCAGCATGCTCTTCAATTTAAAACTATAGGTCTAGAGCCAATAATTAAACCATGAAAATTCATCAATTAATGAAGGAATTGAATTAGTTTCCCAATATGAGTACATATCGATAAAGCCCATGGCCAAGAGTCACTAATAGGAAGCACCTTTGGGAAATCCCTCATTATTTATGTACTAGGTTCGACCAATTGCACATATGAAACAAGATTGTTCAATCTCTCTATTTCCAACAACCCCCCCCCCCCCCCCAAAAAAAATAATAATAATAATAATAATAAAAAAATAAAAAAGGCAAAGTCAAAATAACATATGAATTCTGCATTACATGGGATGGCTATGGACACATGATAAACAATAAAGGGCCTCTGCTAACCTCTAGGTTGCCAGATATCGGAGATGCATGCAAATGGCTGTGCAGCCATTTCCTAGTCCTCATGTGTTGCAACCTGATGATTGTCCCACTTTTGATGGTATCACCTTGTTTGGCAGATGTTCCCATCTGAGGTCTAACAATCTGCAATGAAAAACCATTTAATGTCAATAGTCCAAACCTTACTTTTTTTGCCCATGTATTTCAGAGAATACTTACCCAACCAACACGTTTTGACCTTTCCTAAAATTTAGTCACATATACCTATCTACCTAAACTTAATCGCATATATCTATAAACTCTCGCAAAAAAATTAGCTCAAAGACAGAATGAAACAAAGCTTGTACCCAATAGCTACTATGAGGAAGATGCAAAGATAAAAGGGAATGTATATATATATATATATATATATATATATTCAGACATAGAGAGAGATATGATACCCAGTAGCTATTGGCATCATCGACATTGGGAAAACCAGTAACGGATTGTTGGCCGCTACCAGAACCGTATGGCACATCGTGGGAATGCAGCCGAAACTTGCTTCTCTCATGCGTCAGCTTAAGAACTGACCCATAAGTAACCTGCCCAATAAAAATAAAATTATTCACACTACAACACTATTTGAATTGGGTTCCAATTTGTACTTACAAAGGTTTTGTATTTGTTTTCATGAATCATTTTATAACAACAACACAATTTATTTGATCCTTTTTCTTATAACGACATTACATGTTAACCAATGTATTTGAATTTTAAACCTTTTGTTTGATAAATTTTTCTCTCGTAAAAAATAAATAAATAAAAATAAATTTCAAAAATTACATAGGTAAAAGTTCCAGTTAAATAATTTCGAACGAACTTTCATTTCCTATTTCGGTTTTTCCATCATTTTCTTTCTCGTCAACCAAACAGGGCTTTAATTCATTTCCTTTCACACACTTTCCCAGCAACCAAACAAAACGTATATAAACCATATATATAGAGAGAGAGGGAGAGAGATCAAACCTCGACGCCCTCAGAGGTAGATGCGGTGGCGTATGAAGCATAGCCGTCTTCGGAATCGAGGCCGAGGAAGAGGAAGATAGCAAGAGCGAAGAATCCGAGAGCCATTACAAAGAGAAAGCCTATGAACCAGTTCTGCTGCCAGAAAGGGAAATCGGAGTGAGACGCCCTTCTCGATTCTCCGTACACGATCCGAGTGGGTCCTGAAGTAGTGGAAGATGATGACGCTTGATGAGAAGAGGACTTTCTTCGAGATAAACTCGGCGACCCTGAGGAAGCCACGGTTCGTTTCGAAGAACTATCCAGAGCGCTCTTTGCTGTTCCTTAGGGTTTTATAGATTGATTGATTCTTTCCGATCTCAGAGAGTTTTGCTCTTTCTTTGGTTCAGAGAGATCTATCAAGTCTGTTTCCACGAAAGGAAGAGGTTGAAGAAGAGCTTGACTATTGACTGCTACTTCGGGGACACGTTGAGAGACGTGTTTTGAGCCAATGGAGAGGGTACACGTGGACTTAGCAATGACGTGGAGCTAAGTGATTGTCTGTAGTAGAAGGGATGAGAGTAACGGAAGTCTGTCAGCCCTTCCTTTACTCTAGCAAAAGTGGAAAAGAATAAGTCTTCTTTTTATTTTTCTTTTTATTTTTATTTTTTTTTTAAGTAAATGAGCAAAAGAGAGAGTTTTGTTTAGAGAGGGAAATTGACAAAATTTTAGCCAAATCTTCTATCTTATAAAGTCACTTTTGTATTTTGTGTTTGCACTTTTTCTACCTACATCAAATTATCTACTTTTTTTTCACTATTTTATTTAAATACTATTTATTTATAATATTTTATTCACAAACAAATCAAATAACTCACAAAATTGAACCGTCACCGATTTAGAGATCGGCCATCTCACGACCAAATCAGCCACTCAATGGCCAACTTGGCTTTAGGCTTTAGCCAACAACAACTCTTGCACGAGGAATTATTATATCCTTTGGTGGTGTAGTACTCCTTACTCACAAATACTCCTAATGGAGATAACAATTTCTCGTCTTGCACGCCCAACGACAATCACCACTAGGGGAATATAATTAAAATACTACATCATTTTTTATCATGCCCTTAATTACAATATTCACATGTGTTGAATGTTATGACCCAAAAAGTGTTCTCCTTTAAGTTTATAATTTGAGAACTACCAAGATTATAGGTCGTTTTAGAGCAAAGATCAGCTCTGCATGGAAGAGCTTTACAAAGAATACATCAACAAAAAATGAATTAGTGAGGAAAACTACTAGAGAAATCTGAGGTACCAAATAAGGGGTATACCAATTATACCCCTTAAATATTGGAGCATCATGCTTTGATGTAGTAGATATGAGATAAGTAAGTCATAAGACCAACCTATCCCGTACAGAAAAGGGGATAAACTTATTATAAGTTATTATTCATAAATGAATTACTATGAAATTTACATTTAACAAGATTTTTGTTTGTATGTATGTATGTATGTTATTTGATATAGATAACGGGATGACAATGCTCTAGATACATGGTTGGTCACAAGAATGGCTCATGTCAAAAGACTTAACATTTTGAGAACTTTGACATAAGGGGACCCTTTTTTAGATTATCCGCTTTAATGGATAATTAGTCACAAATTCATACGATGCATGGGAGAATTATTGAAAATGAAATCTAAAAAAATATTGGGTTATTTTTCTTTTATGTTGAACGTTTTTTTTTTTTCCTTCCTTGCAGTTTAAGAGAATACTTTAATTATCATATCGAAACCAAAATAAGAGATAGTTAAAGTAAGCCTTCAAGTAACAATATTGTCCTGAAAATAGGTCTTATCTTTTTTTATTTGTTTAAAAAAAGTTACGAAGTGAGCGAAATAAACAATACTGCATCTTTAACCGTTTTAAATTTTTCCTAAACTATTGAGCTAGTATTGATTTCCCTCACACTAACATCAAAGAGCTCTCCATCTTATACCAACTACTCTTTTAGATTCAAAAACCATGTTGCTTGAAAAAGCATAGTGACGAATTCAATAAAAATTATAGCAACATAAACAATGAATGAAAAAATAGGAACAACTTCCAAATGCAAAGCGTATTGCTATTTGGCTTAAAATATCTCTAAAATTACAGTTTATTATTCATAAATGAATTACTTTGAAATTTACATTTAACAAGATTTTTGCAAGTGCGTATGTTACTTGATATTGATAGTGGAATGACATCGCTCTAAATGGATGGTTAGTCACAATGATGGCCTAGGTCAAAAGACTCAACATTGTGAGAACCATGACATGAGTGGACCATTTTTTAGATTATTTGCTTTTATGGATTAAGAGAATGACTCCTCTGGTTGCGAATATCAATATGGAGATTATGCTATCAATAATGTCTTCCCCTCGTTTAAGTGATTCAAAATGGAGTTGCCACTTAATTAATTTACAAAATGAAAATCAAGAAAATTTTAGAAAGATACACTTTATTGATGTATAAGAATAGTTACGTAAATTTTTGTTTAAAATTTAATTATAAGGCTTTGATCCTGGATACAATTTACGAATAGAAAAGTACACAGCTTTTACAATGAATTGTTCAAAAAAGTTATTTCACTTTGGTTCTAAATAAATTATAAGAAAATAAATATTACAAAACTTAAATTCCTAAAAACAGTCTATTAAAGAAAAGCAAAAGAAAATCACATGCAAGCCTTATGTGAGACTGTTTTTTGATAAATCAAAATTAATCTCTTTGTAAAACCTTAATCGATACACCGTTTTTTTTTTTAAGAAAGAAACTCATTTTCCCCCAATTTCATCTTGACTATTTATAATGTAAATCTCATGGTCAATTTCAGAATTTTCCACTACTACATGTAATTATATTGTTTTGCGCTTATTGCTCAATGTGGAAAATATGAAAATAAATTGTTGCAAATGGAGTGTCTACATTCTTCTCCTGCCTTTAGTTAAGTTATTTTGCCTCATTCCCACCCTGCTCCTTCATTGCATATGGAAAAATTCATCCCGTTCGGGGTTGGTTGGGTTAGGAGTTAGGACTCTGTGAGACGAGGAAAGATTACCATCCTACTTGAGTGAATTAAATGATCATGTACACTTTAGTAAATTATATTTATGAGTCATTTTGCTACAGCCACAACATTTTAATTTTGAAATCTATTATGTCTGTTTCATGAAAATTTTCCTTTACAATTAGACTAAAGCACCAATAAATTTCTTTCTGGAACAACATTTTAAGTCAAGTTGCTTGATCTAATCCTAAGTGAATTCATTAATTAGTACAAATTAAAGGAACACCGGTTTTATGATTTGTTCCATACTTCAAAGATAATCTCTCTTATTAAGTTCTCCCCCATCCAGACTTTTGCCCTCCTCACTTCTATTTTTTTTTTTTTTGGCTAAACCCTGTATCACCCTTATTGAAAAGAAATAGTTGCTGCCACAATTTTGGCTTTGCAGTCTGTGCCATCACTATTGAAGTGCTTAATTTTTTACTGACATTTTCCATTCACATCTCCAATGAATTTGCATTATATGTATGCTCATATTCTAGCCTAATTGGTAAAATTTTTTGTCATCACATAAATGACTTAGGTATTAAAAAATCAATTGATGTCTTGGCCTAAGAGCATCTACAACATTGCTCTTTATTTTATCTCCACATGTGGAGAGTTTTTCATATGTAGAGAGTCATTTTTTCAACTGCACTCCAGCACTACTCTCTATCTTATCTTTTTATTTTTATTAAAATAATATTTTTATTATTTTATTTTAACTTTTTTTTCTCTCTCCTCATTTCTCTTTTCTTCTTCGTTCTCCACTCCGGTGACCCACTCCACCGTCCAAAACCCAGCAACCACGCTTTTGTTGTTTTCTCCGACCCATTATTTTTTTTCCATGGGAGTCTGAATAAAGTAATAAAAGCTGGTCCAAACTTCATCGTCCTCCCGAAATAAAAATCTCAAGCCAAAGGAAAATTTCCAAACAAAATAAAAATCTCAAGCCGAAGGAAAATTTCCAAGCACCCATTGCGTCAAATCAAATCGAAAATTCTACAACACCCAAACCCCTCATCCTCACTACCAGGAAGCTACAACACCCAGGCCACCATGGCCAACCCACGCCGAGATCGGCAAACCCAAGACCCAAGACCCAAGACCTAAGACCCAAGACGGAAGACCCAAGACCCAAGACCCACCACGCCGAGATTGGCAAACCCAAGACCCACCACCACGCCGAGACCCAAGACCCACCACCACGCCGAGATCCAAGACCCACCACCACGCCGAGACCGTCAACCCAAGCTACGTCGAGAACGGAGAACAGAGGGAGAGAATGGAGAAGAGAGGGAGAGCAGAGGAAAAAAAATGGAGAGAGAAAAAAATCAGGCAAATGAAAGAGAAAGGGAAAAAAAAGGCTTTAAATAGGCGGTGAAAAATAATAAAATAATCGGCTGAAGAATGAACAGGAACTCTTCACAAATGAAATTTTACTGTAGCAATATAGGGAATGAAGAGCGGGATGAAGAGCCTGCTGGAGCTGGTTTTTACATTTTGGCTCTGTATTTGTGGAGATACAGAGCAGTGCTGGAGCTGCTCTAATGATAAAGAGCAATCATCATGCAGTCAATGGACGCTATAAATTCAAATCCTATCGTATCTATCAAAAAATAAAAAATAAAATATCAATTTTCTCCCATATTGCAACTGATAATTGCAGCCATAGATTCCTATGGTATCTATCAAAAAATAAAAAAATGATCAATTTTCTCCAATATTGCAAGTGATAATTGCAAGCCATGCCAAAAGAAAAAAAAGAAAAAAAAGGAAAAGGACGCTATGATTGGTACTGTTTGGTCCACTTTACTTTTTTTTTTTTTTTTTTCTTGTCTAAGATTAAATATACGTGCTACTAGGCCACCATTTGAGAAAGATTAATCGAATAAACTTTTTCAATTTTGGACTTTTGGTTCTTCTTGAATCTTGAGTGGCTGGGGGTTAAAAACAACAAAGGTGGTGGAATAATGTAGCTCCCTCATCTCCATATTCTACGGAGACATTCAAAGTGATTATGACATTAGGTGACGTGTGTCATGCAATATAAAAGTAAAATAAATAAATAAATGATGCAAACCAGAGTCATCTTAATGCTTAAAAATATTAAGGGGAGGGAGGTAAATTCATAATCAACCAAAAAGCTAGTTACCAACCAAAGCTATTATTTCTGTTCTAACTTCTAAGACAAAACATTTTGATTTAAAAAAAAAAAAAAATTAATATATTGTTTTTATTTCTAAATTCTACATCAAGTTCATTGCTCGTCCTAAAATTTTAAAAATTTATTTTTTCATTCAAACATACTTATATTTTTTAAGATTTCGGGGATTGCCCTTATAAATGAGTGGAGCTTTTCGAACAGGAGAGTTACCACTAGGTCGAATGCCCAAGTAGCATGATACACTGTACTGCAATTGTGAAACAATATGGCATCTAGGCTTATAAATTACATAATAAGAGATGTTTTTTTGTTGAATAATCATGAAATGTATTTACTTCTTTCTACTTTATCCATCAAAATTATAATATATTTATAAAGTGGATAATTTTTAAAAGCATAATGAAATGTGACACAACACCTAATACGTTCATTATGAATCCAAAAATCCCCTCCAAACCAAACCAAAGTCGTTGGCAAAGAAAAGAGCATTAAATTTAAAAGTCCAAGTCCATCCAACGGGCCAGCTCCACACGTCTTGAAAATCCAAAGGCGGATCTGAAACCCCGAATTTAACTCAAATTCACAAACCCACGGAATCCGAGCCAAGCTTCGCTGGATTCTCCTTTTAAAGCGCTCTCACAATAAAAAAATTAATAGCACCAACCAGCAAATCCAAAGCTAAAAAAAAAAAAACAAAAAACAAATTTTATTTTATAAATGTACTGAGTAGTTATTTAAATTACATCAGATATTATTTTTTTTTAAATTATTTTCTTCGAAATTTTTTTCGAAAGCTCACTCCTCTTCTTTTCGCTTCTCTTTCTCCGACTCTCTCTCTCCCGCACAAAAAAAAAAAAAAAACCCTAACTTTGTTCTGTCTCTAAAAAAAATTCCCAATTTAATTTTGTGTGTAAAATTCGCGGTTTCTCTCTTCGAATCGTGGGGTGCTAGGGCATGAGTGTGGAATTGACGCTAAAGGAGTGAGATTTGGAAGGATCTAGGGTTACGAAAGAAGCAACAATGGCGTCTTCGGATGGAGAGCTCGAGGAACAGCTTCTGCAAGCTGGGAATAGGCTTGTTGAGCCTCCATCTTCTGTCGACGAACTCCTCTCCCTTCTCGATGTAAAAAGCCCTAATTTTTGCTTTTCTTTTTTGAATTTTGTGCCCTTGTTTGTACGTGTTTCTGTGTTTGATGTAATGGGGTTCGTGATATTGGGGGTTTTGCTTGTTTTCGTGATCTATTATGACATTAGCCTTTTTGCCTCGTTATTCTTGTGTTGCATGCTGTGTTCATGTATGTGTTATTACTTTTTTTTTTTTTTTCTTCTGCTTTGGTTTATACGTTTAAATTTGAATTATTTTAATGAGCTTACTGCATGGTTTCATTGTATTATTACTTACTTGAATTATACATGAATTTGGTTGGAATTCAAAGTTGTCAATGAAGCATGACTGATTGTTTGATGCTAAGCTGTTGTGTTTTTTTGAAGATGTGACACTTGTGCTCGACAATCCCTTGAATGAGGGATTGTATTTGATCTTTAGCTTAGGGATTTATTATATTAGGTAAGTATGGCTGTTTTTTTTTTCTTCTTTGTTGCGCCCGCTTTTTTTAAGTCATATATGCAGATATTCACGCGTCTTTTCAGTAGCTGTGGGGTAATTATTTGGATTTGGCATTAAACACAATGCCATGTTAGTATTAAGTTCAGGGCAGTGTTGGGAATGAGCTGTAATTAAGATTAGTATGTATTTTCATATAGTTAACGAAACACAATTGAATTCGGATATCAGTATTGATTGAAAAGATTTTTTTCTTTTAAAAAACTGATTTATTCTTATTTTTTCCAGAGCAATACAACTAAGGAAATCAAATTGGATACTGATAAAATTTTGAGTTCATTAAATTGTCATTATTGCCATTGTAACTGGAGAGAGAGAGAGAGAGATTTGCGGGGGAATAAAACTATCACACACCTTGCACTCTGGTTCTGACATTTCAATAGGAACTCTGCATTCTCTGCTTGTTGCGGGCAAACATTTTGAAAGGAATTTAATGGAAAGGGGGTAGTAGATTTTGTCTTATAACTTTTCCAAAGGAGGAGGGATTTTGATAAGCTTGACATTATAATAACTGTTTTTTTTTTTTTTTCCTTCCATTTCTCCCAGTTTTTTTCATCAAATTACGATTGTAAACATGAGTTGATATCTTATTCTTCTTCTTTAATAATTTCTGTTTGTTTTGCACTCTAATAATGAACTAGAGATAGGGGCGTTACTTCTTTCCCTTTAATTTCTTCAATGTTGTTTGTGTGTGTGTGTGTACAAATGTCAAGTTCTCCATATCCTGGTTAGAATTGAAGTGTAATAGAATTAAATTTCAAGGGCCTTTAGAGGGTGTAATTAAACTTATCATGTGTTTATAAATCTACTATTAAAATATTTCTTTCCTTCACTGAAAGTGGCAAACCCCTATTTTTGGTATTTGCATGTGGTGTATGTTTGGGGTTTAAAAGGGAATCATCAATGTCTACATTTTTGACATATTTAAAAAAAAAAACAACTCCTGTCCAACTCTGTAATGAGCTAGGGTAGATGGTGCATATAATTATCTACCTTAACAATGTTAAACAGACATGCTTCATTTCAACTAAGCTTGGATCATTGATGAATATTTTAAGCACCAGCCCCTGATGTGAATATGTATAAGAGGTTGCTACTTATTTTCAAAATTCACGATTGTTTTAATATTGAAAAATCTGTTGGAAAGAAAATTTGATGAGGACTTTGTGGAAAATTTGAGAAGCATGTCACAGAGAAAATATAGGATACAAGAAGTGTGGATATGTAGATAATTACTAACTAGTTCGTTGGGAAAAAGGGAATTTTTGATCTTGCAATGGTATTTCCATATTTTTGCTTGTTCTATATAATGCTTTAGTGTGATATTTAAAGTTTAAAAATTAGTTCTTTTTGTCAAATCGTTCATTATTTGCCATTGTTATATGTTTTATTGCTATCACAGTACCATGCAGTTTTTATTTTTTGATTTATCAGAGCTGTTTTTTTGTTTATTACTAGTCTTTTTTTAAGTTGTTTGTTTAACATACAGTCTCTTCCCTTTGGTTCTGTTTCATTAATGTTAATGCATCTTCGTTATGAAAATATTGCCAAATGCGTGTGCAATTGTTGAGCTATGAAAATTTTGAGTATCAGTTTTCTTTAATGTCCATTAGTCACACCTTCATCCAGTGTTAGTGAATGATTAAATTTTTATGTTTATCTTATTTTTTGTAATGGTGACACTGAAAATAGCAAAAGTTGCTACTTTTTGCTTGCTTTGATGGTCATTGCATTTGTATAATCTTGTGTTTCTTTATCCCTGGTGATTTTAGCGAGTAGAGAATTGTCTATCAAGAGTGGAACAATCTCCTACCAAATCAATGCAGAGCGCACTTTCTCCATCATTGAAAGCATTGGTTGCTGATGAATTATTTAGACATTCAAATGTTGATGTGAAAGTTGCAGTTGCCTCTTGCATAAGTGAGATAACAAGGATAACTGCACCTGATGCTCCTTATGATGATGATCAAATGAAGGTATCTTGAACTTGTTGGTCTGGGCATTGTAAGGGAACTTATAAGTCAAGTGGTTGTCTCTTTATTCTAAAAATTTAAATTTTTCATTGTTATTTGTCTGTCTTATGCAGGAGGTCTTTCAATTGATTGTATCTTCATTTGAAAATCTATCTGACAAGTCCAGTCGGTCATATACAAAGAGGACCTCGATTCTTGAAACTGTTGCTAAGGTCAGGTCATGTGTGGTGATGTTGGACCTTGAATGTGATACACTGATCCTGGAGATGTTCCAGAATTTCCTCAAGTCAATAAGGTATGAACTATTTTCCACATGAGTCACCCTATCTCGAGGATGTCTTCTCATTTGCAGATCTCTATAGTATGTCTTTTTCCTTGTGGAGTCTAAGTATTCACTCGATGGTGACATGGTACATATACATTAGACTGATGCTTCCTCAAACCAAGATGAATTGTATCTTGAGTGGTGCTACCCAAAACAGGGCTGGGTACATGTATATGTTGGGTTATACGAAATTGTTGACAGTCCTAAGAGAGTGTAATTGGTAACCTTATAATAAGGCATGATGGGATGAGATGGCAATTAATTGGGGATGGTGTGTTTCATGTGCATTCTTATTATACGATGGTCCGAGGTATCACTGTTGTCTTCTTCCCCTGGAAGAGCATCTGGTGTGTTAAGGCTCCTAGGAGGGTTTCTTTCTTTGTTTGGACAACGGCATGGGGGCGGATTCTTATCCATGACAACCTTATTAAGAGGGGTTCTATCTGGTGGGTTGGTGTTGTATGTACCGTTGTAGTGGAGAGATGGTTGCTCGCTTCTTGTGATATTGTGTTTGGGTTGTGGAGTAGGGCCCTTGGTGCTTATAGAGTGGGTACCACCCAGAAAGGTCTTTGATCTATTGTTCGGATGGTGGAATTAATTGGATAAGCACTCACCTGACATTTGGAACCTAGTTCTACCATGATTGAGGTGGCTTCTGTGGAGGGAGTGCAATTGTCTCACTTTCGAAGATACAGAGCGATCCTTGGCTGAGTTGGAAGCTGTCTTCTTTCGGACTCTTTTTGATTGGTCGCATGTGTGGGGCTTCACGCATAGTACTTCTGTTTTAGACTTTGTTTCCTCACTTAACACTTGTGTATAATTCTTTTAGGTTATTTTGTGTTTATTATTTTGAACTTGATATAACCTTTTCTCAATAAAATACTTTTACCTATAAAAAAAATCTGTAAAATATGAATGGTTCCTTAAATGGTCCCATTGGATACTAAACCACAACCTTATGCTTGTGTTTTGTGGTTTGACTGTTGAAACTTGCAATCACACTTGCATTGTCTTGATTAACCCATTAGTTCCTGTGACAAACATGCTACAGGGCTAAACTTTCCTTTTGTAATTTGTGGTTGAAGCCTGTGAGAACTAATTCTCATTTATTTTTTTATTTTTGCATTTATTGTTATTTATATGGTTAATGTGCGAAATTGGTCCTCCCAATAAAGATTAGCTAGCATAACAGGATAATTATTTGAAAAATCTTATGATAAAAATGTTTTATTGCTAGGGATTTCAGGGCTTGTTTTAGCTATTGTATTAAAGTGGAAGTAAAAGTTAGTGGTGCTTATAGCTCAACTAGCATTTCCTCCCTTAATAATGGGATGAAGGGTGAGGTTGTGGGCTTAGTGTAACTTACCAATAAAAAAATGTATTCATTTAGCTATTTGAGTCTTTTAGATTGGGATGGAATATTTGGAGAAACAAGAGATTTATATTGTGGAAAAGGATTTATCATGACAATTCTATTGCATGACTTGAAGTTGAATTTACTTTGATGAGTTTATGTACTTTTTTTGTAAGTCTTTGTTACTCCATCTTTCATCCTCCTTCTTATGATGTTATTTGTTATTTTGTGGGTCAGTGTTGGAACGTGCTCCCTGGAAATTGTCCCCATAGATAACAGAGATAAAACAACTCCATGCTTTTCCTGCCTCTTGAACCCTGCAATGAATTGCTTGAGAGCTTCAAAATTTAATTATTTTTTGATAGATTTATTCTGCATTAACTTCACGCTCTTCTCCTTTTACACTGTTGATCCTTATCCTTTTTTCCAGTTCTAGATTACCCGTTTTAGTGTTTTTCAGTTTGAGTTTCTTTTTTCAAATATCCATTGTTTTTCCCTCTCATGAGTTATAACTACTGCCCATAAAAACCTGGTTGTCATATAATTGTTTAAATTTGTAATTTATTTTCATTGCTGATGGTTCATCTTGTTCAACTCAGGGACTATCACCCAGAGAATGTGTTTTCATCTATGGAGACAATTATGACCCTTGTTCTAGAAGAAAGTGAAGATATTTCTATAGAGCTACTCACTCCCATGTTAGCTAATGTGAAAAAGGACAATGAGGTTACATATACGTTTGACTGACAATATGCTTCCCCCTGTTCTCAATTATATCAATTTGGTGACATCCTCCCTTTGCAGGAAGTTCTGCCTGTTGCTCGGAAGTTGGCGGAGAGAGTGCTTGAAAGCTCTGCTACCAAGCTTAAGCCTTACCTGATTCAAGCAGTGGAGACTTTGGGAATATCTTTTGATGATTATAGTAAAGTTGTTGCTTCAATATGCCAAGAGACTTCTGGCACTGCTGAGCAGAATGAAGACCATGCTGCTGGCATTGATATGGTAATATTGCTAATAGTCTCAAGATAGACAAATTTACATTTGTTGCTTTCATTCATGACTGTGAAAGAACTTGTCGATTTGGTGCATGCTACATAATCATCATTGTTGCTACCCTTGTTGTGCGCCCCCCCCCCCCCCCCCCCCCCCCCCCTTCTCTCTCTTGCTTCATGGAATTTCACCTAAATCTGTTTACTTGTCCTATGGCATCACTGTTGCCATTTTACCATCTTACTGTCACTTTTTTCCACCAATCACCATCTCTTCTCCTGTAAAGTGTGTTCCATAATCACTAGAAAATGGAAAATTTTAATTCGCTTATGAAATGTTTCCTTATAAAAAATGGCTATGTTGTCATTGGTTGTTGCTAACCATAGTTTACTGGTGTTATAATTTGCCCAGGTGATGAGAGTTTAATCATGATGAGTGAATTTCTGTGTTTTTATCCTGCAGGCTGATGAGAGCAAGTCAGTGAGGGCACCTTTGGATGAGGAGGCGGCCCAGGTATTGTTTGTTCTTACACTTCTTTGATGTTTCGGTTTGCATTTTTTTTTTTCTCTTATATTTTGTTTTCACTAGATGCTTTATTTTTGGAGGAGGGGGGGGGGGTGGGGGGGGGATCTCTTGAGCATGTCTCATGCGTGATATGAATTTCAAACTGGTTATGTTGTCATTGGTTGTTGTTAACCATAGTTTACTGGTGTTATAATTTGCCCATCAGACGAGACTTTAATCTTGATGAGTGAATTTCTGTGTTTATATCCTGCAGGCTGATGAGAGCAAGTCAGTGAGGGAACCTTTGGATGAGGAGGCAGCCCAGGTATGTTTGTTCTTCCACTTCTTTGATGTTTTGCTTTGCCTTTTAATTTTATCATTCATTTTTATTTATACTTAATTCTGCTTCCATGTAAGCTTAAAATTTTGAAACTGGGGACCAATGTTTTATTGATCAGGAGGATAAAGAGAGAGCAACGGCACTGGGTTCTTCTGAGCAAGTCGATCTTGCTATTGAGAGATCTCCCAAGTCAATAATGAGCAACGGTGTTGCACAGATGGGGGAAGATGACTCTAAGATGGATTCAAACTCCCAAAAGAAGCAGGATTATGATCATCATACTGATCAATCCATAAGTATGAATACATCAAGCAATGCTGGACCTGATAGTGTGGACACTGAGAAGGCAATAGATATAGAAAATAAGCCAGAGCAAAGTACTCAGACAAGAGGAAAAAAATCTAATTCTTCAATGAAATCAACAGAAGCTTCTGATAATTCCCTTATTGAAGATGAGTTGGAAAATGAGAAACTGCCAGGCCATAAAAGTCAAAACAAGGATGTGTCTAGTTCACCTGTCGAGGACCCATCTGTTGAGGCAGCTGGGCCTTCAGAAAATGAAAAAGAGACTGGTATTAAGCTATCCTCACCCAAGGCATTGGAGAATGAATCTGGAAATGTTGCTTCCCAGTCCCCAAGTGGGAGCCTTCCAGATGAAAGTCATTCCAAAAAGGCCAGTGGACGTCAAAAGAAAAAAGAGAGCTTACTTAAGGAGGCCACACCATCCGCAGATGATGTTTTGAAAAAGGCATCTGAAGGAACAAGTGATTTGGAAGTAAAACCAAATAGACGCTCAGGGAAAAAGGTGTCTAGTGAGATTTCCAATGAGAATAAAACTCCGACTGTGGTAGATGCATCCAAAAAGGGAAGTGGCAGCATGAATGATTCAGATGCAAAGCCATTGAAGCATTTAGCTAAGAAGGTAGACGGAAGCAGTAAGATTGGTGATGGATCCTCTTCAAAGCAGCCAGAGGACAAGAAAAGGCGGGCACGGGGAAAAGCTTCTTCTGAAAAGGATATAACAAAATCTTCTGCTAAAGATGATGACAGAGTACTTTCTTATTGGCTCTGGAATTGTGCTTTTGCTATTGTGTAATGCTAACAGTTTTCATGTTGAATCCTGTAACTAAGAGATATGTTGTTATATAGGAAGTGGTGTCTTCACCGAAGTTGGTCACAAAATCAACTAAAGATGGTCATTTGGACACTCCTAAGACAAATTCCAAGAGGAAGCGTACTCCAGGCAAAGAAAAAGTATGTACTATGTAATCTTGATTCAGTAATGTTGCACACACACGCACATTGTTCAGTTTCAAAATGAAATTTCAATTGCATAATATGCTGTGCTTGGCATTTGAATATATAGATCTATCTTCCATAAAACTAAGTACATTGCATGCTGGTGTCCTTTTTTTCTTAGAGTTGTGGAGAATATGTATGTACAAATATTATCCAAGTCAGTTGCTGTCCTCTTGATGTAAGAATGATATCAATGGATCCTTGTGGACAAAAAGTTTGTGTAGGCACGTGAGTTCTTTTATTGTGATTTCTTTCATTTTTTTTAATTGCTGATACATTCACTTGTTTCACCTGATGTATGGATTCATGCTTGCATAGCATTATTTTGGTCTCTGGAATGTCACTATATTCTTGCACAAATATCTAGTATTTGTTGTCTTTTTTTGTGCACACAACTAATCTGTTTGTTTATAGAATATAGACGATCAAAATTATAAAAATATTGGCATTGATGGTTGATTATGGCCTTATAAAATGATTATGTTACAAACTTCGAGCCAACCTTATCTTATATGTCTTAATTAGTTGTTTTAATTTCTCTGTCATTGGGTTCTTTAAATTATCCTTGCAAATTTTACATTTAGGATTTTACTAGAAAAATAATCTCTGCTTTTTGAATCAATTTCTTATTGAGTGAATGCTTTTTCAGGTGTTGGATTATGGTGAGAATTTGGTTGGTTCAAAGATTAAGGTTTGGTGGCCGGACGATAATGCGTAAGTACCATTCTTATGTTCTATATATAATCTCAAAAGCTGTTGCTGGAGATCTTCATTAATTGATCTATTTGAATGCTGGTTTTCTGTGAAGTTGTGCTCATGTTTTATCTCAATTTTCTTTTCTAAGCCCTTTCTGGAGATTTTTGTTAATTGAACTGTCGAATGCTGGGTGTGTTTTTGGGGCATCTGTTCATGTCTCCATCTAGGATGCACGGATACTCCATTTTGTCCCATGTATCCGTACCCATATCGTACCTAATACCCGTACCCGTATCATACCCGGTATCCATTGTCACACACATATGTTTCTTAAGAAATGATGTATCCTTGCACCCGTACCCGTATCGTACCCGATACCGTATCCGTATCGGTGCAACTTAGTTGTCCATCATCCATGTCTTCATAATAAGAGTGGTATCTTGATAACTGTTTGAATGGTATTTGCATACTCGTTTAAACCTTGAATCTGTATAACCGCATTGCAATTTACCTTTGCGTTTGCCTATTGACCGAACTGGAGTTCATTTTGTTTTTCCTTTAAAATTTTTACGCTTGAGAAGTTTGAATTCAATTGGGAAATTCAATATACGTGTGCTATGGAAATGTTGAGCTTGTTTTTCCTTATGTATACTTTATTACTTTGCAGGTTTTATAAAGGTGTTATTGATTCTTTGGTTGCCAAACAGAAGCATAAGGTCAGATGCTAACTATGCTAGCCCGTTATTATCTTTTTGTAATCCTTTTTATTTTAAACACCAGTAAAGGTGGTCTTTTTTTTGGTATGTGCCAATGAGCTCTAGCTCAAATGGCACCTCCTCACCTTGTTTGAGCAAGGTGGAGGGTGAGGTTGTAGGTTCAAGAACCACCAGGTACATTTGTAATTACCTATTAAACAAAAAAGATGGTCTTATTTTTTTGGATAAGTTTTATTTGATGATGAATTTTGTTTTTACTACATTTATTGTGGTTTTCTCATTCATCTATAGGTCTTATATGATGATGGTGATGAAGAAATATTAAATCTCAAGAAGGAAAAGTGGGAGTTCATTGGAGATGACTCGGGGTCAGATGGGGTGGGTGACTCCTTGATTTATATTTTGCATAGCTTATACTTTCTTCCTATGTTCTAGATTGATTCTGATGTGTTATTTTAACAGGAACAAGAAACTGATCACCACAGTCCTGAAGCTTCCACTGAAATGTATGTTTTGGTTTCTTTGATGTTGACTTTTCAATCAAGAAATTGTTGTTTTACGCTTTTATCTTTGAGATTGTCTAAATTTAATTCCTCAGTGTCATCTATTCTTGCTATTAAATTTTCTGAGTCCAAAACCAATTAGAACAATTTGTTGGATTATTTATTCCCTGTCATGGTGGTAGTTATGACACCTAAAACCTCTTCTTTCGTTCTTCTGTTTCGGATGTTGTATTAGCTTATAGTTTGGGCTAGCATGATGGATTTACAAACAAATTTGTCATTTAGGACATTGAGTTGGTAGGATTTATTAATTCCACTTCTGCCTGCTTTGACATGGTGCCACTGAATCACTGATGTTGTATTGCCCTTTAGCTTTCTGTTTGTTTTCTTTGCAAATGTTCTTTCTTGGTCTTTGTAACTCTCCTGTGCTGTGTTTCATTCATTTTACTAGCAGGCCCTTAAAGAAGAAAGTGAAAATAAATTCCAATGAGACAACTAAGCAAGGAAAGATGGACGCTTCACCGAAAAAGTGAGTGATCTTTAATTAATCAATCTTTCAGTGTTATTCTTTAGCTGGCCTCTAAGGGTGTAGTTTACTTTCTAGGAGTGGCGGTACTTCCTCCAGCAAATCCAAAGGTACATCTACAAAATCTGGTCGTAAATCCCGTGATGGCAGTAAAGTTGATATCAAGTCCAAAGATGGGAAGACTGTAAGCAAATCAGAAGATGTCAATAGTGGCAAATCTAAGGATCATACGCCAAGAGGTGGCAGTAGTAAATCAGTTGAAGCTGCTCCTAAATCAGCTGGGAAATCCAAGAGCAATGATCCCAACACACCCAAGACAGGCAAATTCAAGGATGAAGATACAAGCACGCAGAGAGCTTCCACCAAGTCCAAGCAAGACACTGCAAAAACTGGAAAGTCCAAGCAGGACACGTCCAAGAGTACCCCCATTTCCAAGGGCAAAAGCCCCAGAAGTGGTGGCAAGTCAAGTGCTAATGGTACTGGCAAGGTGAAATCTGGTCGTGGTTCATCAAAGTCAAAAGAGAGTGAGGATGTGAAGGAGAACTCAACTGATTCTGCAAATTTGCCTGAAAGAACAAAGATGAAGTCGCCAAATTCATCAAAAGCACAGGGAAGCGACTCCAAGAGTGGGAAAAAGCGACGGAGGGGGAGTTAAAAGTTGATTTGCCTTGCTCTGAATCTTTGTTCTTCTCTCCTACATATAATATTTGGATCTTCCTATCACCATCTTTGCAGCTTTGTTTGATATCTGAGCGCTGCAGTTAACAGTATGCTATCGAATTAGGTATTCGTCATCATCTTTGACATGATTTCCCGGATTGTGACTAGCTTGTTATCCACAGGTAGTGTAGTTTATAGTCGTTTTAGGGTTCAGTTAGTTTTGCTCTACATTCTTGTTTTAGATGGAACTTAATATTATTCGGGAGACAGCAGTAGAAAACATTGGTTAGCTTTGTTTAAAAAAATGCTTTTATAGGTAGTGTAATAGAGATTCAACTTGCTGGCAGAATGAATTGACTTCTCATTTTGACATCCCTAGCCTTCTTATTGCATTGCCACGCTCTCCGTCCATTGACGCAGTGGGAAATGTTTTTTCTTTCTTTTCTTGAACAACTTTTTCAAAATTTTCATTCTTAATGATCTGTAGTTTCTATCATCAGTATACTTGTAAAACATGGATCCGGGAAATCTAAACAACGTATTACTTCAGAAATTTAAATGATAGATATGCCATTGTCATGATGTAAGACACTTTAGGTTTTAACACTCATGTCTTCTTCCTTTATATATTAATTAATTAATATAGATATAGATATAGATTTGTATGTTCTTTCTGAGAGAAATAAAAGAATCAAAGAATACTATTAATTCAAACTGGGAGAACAATTTCACATGGATCTGCCTGTTATTACATCAACAAGATCGAGTGCAGAAAGTTGTTGTCCTTGATATGTCCCATTGTTTCTTCAATTGAAACGAAGCCCATTATATGTTACTATAGAAAGTTTGGGCCTGTGGACCGTCTAAAAGACTTCCATTTTAGCAGGCACAACATGAACATAGCCATATTAAAAGAACAATCACGCCCAACCAAAAAAAGAAAAAAACGAAGGAAATCCACCATGAAGCTTAAAGGTGAAATGGCATGAAGTTAAAAATCATCATATTGAAGACCTAAAATAATAGTATCAGTTTCTGAATAAAGATTTTAGCAACGGTTCGTGATCTTAGAGGGCCGATCATTGACCCCAGTAAAAAAGAAAAAGAAAAAAGATTTCTATCCGTAGGAAAAGAACCAACAAAAACATCCGAATATATATATATGGAGGGAGCATCGTAAATGAAAGCAGACAATTAATGCTACACAAGGCTTTGGAGGCAAAAGAGTATATAGTGTTACTGGGATGACTTTGGTCCCGTGAATGAGAAGCATTTTCTCACAAATAAGAGATGGTTTATATCAAATGACATCCTCACGGCTGGGACTGTCCTGTGATTGTGTTAGTTTGTTTAGAATATGTATAAAAAATGTTTATGTTGTTGATTTGTTTAAGTGATCCTTCTTTTCGAATTTTGTTTATGCTAGATATCAATTTATGTCCACATCATTGGGATATGGACATAATCCATTTTGCAATTTAACCTAACCACATTTACTATAGAAAGCGTAATCTAATGAGAAAAATATGAGAAACCCGTTGTTTGGTTCGAAGACGTCAAATACTCACACATTTCCAGATATAGTTGACTTCAATGAACAAACCATCTAGCTTGATTTTATATAAACCATAGAATCCAATATCAATTTATGAGAGGAAGGAAAGCCAGGAATAAGTTATTAAATAAAATATAATATCAAATTTGCAATTAGGTTTTCTTCCAGGGTTCCTGACAGCACTCCTGCTCTTATTGCGCCTCTAGTCCACTACAATCACTTTATCACCATTAACATCACATCATGTTTTTTGCTTTTCCTAGTTGTTTATCAATTAGTGGCAATTACAATGTCCCTATCAACTCCATGTTACACATTTTCTTTTGCATCTATCCACTACGAGAGTGTCGAGTGTAGTACTAGTACCTTCCGAAATGAAAGGGTTGACTTTATTCTGCCTAGCAATTTCTGTAAAATTCAACGACATTTAACATGCGTGACACATATTCATTGGTCGGCATTCTTTCACGTTAGTTTGGAAAATTATTGATCATAAATTTCAAGAATGCATATCATTATTTTTACTAAAACAAACCACTGACATTTCAGTGGAAAAGCAGGTCGTGTTAAAGTATTAATATAGCATAAATTTGCTTGTTAATTAGTGAGAACACTGTATGTTTTGTTTTTATAAATTACTTGAAATAGTCACAACTTCCGTGATTATTGCTGCAATCCCCACACAACATCTATTTGCCCCCCACTTGGGTAGTTTCACAGAGTTAGTGGATTTCTTTTTATTTTTATGTTGGTGGATGTTGAAACTCAAATTCTAAGTCTTATTGGAAGAATATTGCATCTTTGTTCCTATTCTTTCCGTTTTTTATTTTTTATTTTTTATTATGTCGTTTCTTTTTTTATTTTTTATTTTTAAAATATGATAGAAATTCTAATCTAAACTCACACACACGTGTATTTTGAAGTTCTTGGGGATCGAACCCACACTCTCATAGAGAAAGGTTTTTTGGAGAGGAGATTACTACTGAGCCGAATACCCAAGTGGCTTATTATTATGTCGTTTCCTATACTTTATATTTGGTCAAATGTTGCTGCAAAGTGCAAATTCATGTCATGCATCTTTATAAAATTTGAAGATATGGTTCATGAAGCGAAAAAAGCGACTTTCTTTTTTGTCCATTACCCAAAGCCAAAGGTGCTGAGGTTGTTGGAGATATGTATCCTTATTCCGCTATGGAAGTTGGAGATATTGTTCATGCATCTGAGTCCTGCCCACTATGCAAGGAGTATCGATTTTTCTTTTGATGATGCAAAAATTACTAAAATATGGTTCTATTTTCATAAATTGTCAGTGTCAAAAAGCACTATGGTTGATGTAGTTAACTGTTAACTTATGTAATTATAAGTTTATAACTATTTAGTATTTACACACACACATAAAAGATTCAGTTAGCAAGTTTTTGCACCTAAGTAATTATAATGATCTTCTCAAATTCCAATAAAATAATAGTAGGAAGAGAAAGAGAGAGGAACAAGGAAGATAACAATAGTAACAATTAATAATAACCAAGAAAAAGGGTTATAAAAAAAAAATAATAACCAAGAAAAAGAAGACGACAGAAAGTTAGACTTTTTATAATGTGAGGGGTTAAAAGTTAAAGCTATGCCCCTAGAAAAGATTCAAAATAAGACCTACACCAATTTATCCTTTTACCAATAAAGTCATTTTTTAACCTTTCAATGAGTGATCAAAGATCAAGTAGAAAAGCTCACTTTGGCTTAATAGTGCAGACCCCCTCTCTTGGTCCTCACCTTTCAAGGGCGTGAATTTGATCCCTCACTTATACAAAGTTAGTGTAATGTGTGCATGTGTATTTTTATCATCAATTAAAAAAAAAAAAAAGATTAACAGAAACAAAAAAAGAAGAAGAAAAATATTCGTGTTATATATATATAAAAGATACTATGCTTAAGTTTTATCTTATCATATAAACTAAATACATAACAGAGGCTTGTAGTTTGGGGATATATATATTCTCTTTAATTTGGGGACTTGATTTCAAAAATTTTGGTGAAGAACTAGGCGTAGAATAGGGACAAATTATTAAATACTCTGGGAGCAATGTTCTCCTTCACATGAAAGGTAAGTCTTACCATGTATTTAATTAACAAAGTGTTAGTTTGGGGTTTTGACCCCTCCATTTTTTTATTTTTTATTTAAAAAATATACTATACATAATTATTAAAAATTTGATAGCTTTGGCCTACAAAAGCAGGAGTTGGCCCCTCCAAAAATGTCCAATGATTCTCTTAAAAAAAGAAAGAAAAAGAATTGAGTAATTGACTCAGACAAGTTACATTTTCCTTTTCTTTTCTTGATTTGATTTTTTATTGTAAAATTTACTCTTATATTTGCTAAAGTTTTGGATAATTATTGGGTTTGAAAACTTCATTGGTTCCATTGTAATTTTTTTAAAATTCAATTTGATAAAAAATTTGGTATTTATATTGAAAATGAAATTTTTAAGAATTTTGCTCTAGCATTATAACAGATGGATTTTAGTCTAGGAAAGATCGTCATCGAGCATAACTTTGATAAAAGATAATAAGTTTTTTTTTTTTTTCTTTGAAAGTTTTATACATGTTTAATTTCCAACTAGACATTTTTTTTTAGATTGAGAGTGTCCAGAGTTCTTTGAATCTCTAACTATCCCTTGGGTATATGTAGTTTCCCATCCTGCATACACTGATATTATAGGGATGAATCCCTCGGAGGTAGACCCAAAATGCTAGTCAGAGGTTTCGAATCCAAAAACTCATGGATCTCATAAGATTCTAGAAACCACCAAGCCAACCCCTTGGGGTTCAACCAGACAACTTTTATATACTCATTGGTCTTTAAAAAATGATAAGTTCTAAAAATTTTGTAAATACATATACACCAAAGTTGATAATTTGTTTATGTAATATATTAGTGAATTTTGAATTACTATAGTATTGTGCGTTCATGTAGGGTCTGTTTTAACTAATTTATCACTACTATAACTTGGCATCCCCAAACAAAAATTCATAGCTCCACCCCTACGAGACCCAAATTATGTGAGAGGAGGATACTAGGAGTTCTTAGTTTGATACAAAAATAAATATAAAAAAAATCCAAGGAGACCAATAATTTAATGCTTTTATTGTCTTAAAGACCAATTATTGTTTTGATATATAATTCAGCTCAGGAGTGATTATTTAGTAGTCCAAAACTACAAATAAATGCGTAGTCCCCTTCTCATATGAATGGTGGGTCTTACATAAATGTGGTTCCCACTAATTAAATTCATGGTATGACCCACTATTTATGTGAAATGGGGACTACACATTTATTTGTAGTCCTGCACTACTGAATAATTTTCCTTTAAGTCAAATGGGAGTGCGACACTAGAAAAAACAATGGGCTACTAGGGAAAATTATTCAATACTCTTGAAACACAACTAAAAGCGAACTCTTTACTCTCACATGAATGATGATTACCACCATGGATTTAATAAATGAGATGAGGGAGTATATATTTATTGTATTCAGGGGATACTGAATAATCACTATGCTACAAAACTCACACTTTTCAACTAAAAATGAAAAGAAAAAATATACTCACAATGAAGGTCTATGATTTCATATTGATTTACTACTTAGGATACTGATTTAAAAAAAAAAAAAAAAAAAAAAAAAAAAAAAAAAAAAAAAAAAAAAAAAAAAAAAAAACTCGGTCTCCACATAGAAGATTTACAAAACATATAATGTTAAAGATAATTTTTTTTTTTCATAACAGTTGATATGATATGTTATGATTGGAGCAACATTGGTTTCCCAATGCACCAATCAAAATAGGTATATTGTGATAAAATATTGTGCCCCTAAACTTATTGAACATGTAAATGGTGTAACAAAATTGTTATGAAAAGATTAAGCTACATTATTGTTTCAAAAACATTTTCACAAAAACATGTAAATTTTTTTTTGGTAGAAAAATTCTTCATTGTCTCTGTTTATAGAGTTATATGCTTACTGATCATTTGGGTGGCAAATTGCTTGATTAGCAGGTGATTGCATTAGAAATGGAGTTAATACACGTATTTGAAATGGAAAACATCGGATCTCATATGCTATCAAGGGGTGGGAAGAAACTATTTTAAGACGAAGGGCACGTTTGGTGGATTGGAATGGTGATTACTTAGGAGTATGAATGGATATTAGTACTAGGGGTGTAAGCTTCACTGACACGACCGCAAGAACCACACCGCACCGCGCCAAAACCTATCTTAATAGGTGCATGTGCGTGTAATAGGAAAACCGTACTATAAGGTGTAAGTGTATAAATCAGGAGAAAACCGCATCGTACCTCATTGATTACACCTTCTAGTATGTTATACTTATATGCTAATGGTATATGCAGGTGATGTTATGTTATATTTGTATGTTAATGGTATGTGAATGTTAAGATTGAGTTATTTTTGTATAAGGATGACATATATTTGTAGGTTGAGATTATAAATTATGATTCATTCTATGAGATATGTATGTTATAATTTTTTTCTTCTTAAATATTTAGGTTGAGATTGGAAACTATGATTTATATTTGTATGCTATAGTTAGCCAATTTTTGAGTTGTTGTAAATGTGGATTTTTTAAATTAAAATTAACATTTGGGCTGGTCCAATCCGACCCAAATGAGTCCAGCCCAAACCGCAAGACCGCACCTACACCGCACCGCATTGCGCCAAAACAGATCTTAATAGGTGCAGGTGTAGGTGCAGGTGCAAGTTTGTGTAATAGCTAGGAAAACCGTATTATAAGATGTAGGTGCATAAATCTGGAGAAAACTGCATCGTATCTCACCGATTACACCCCTAGATATTACCAACAATATAAGAAGCTGAAATAAGATAACTATTTTTATTAATTGTTTTGTAATAACACAAGGAAAAAAAAAAAAAAAAAAAACTTTGAATATGTGCCCACAATTTGATACAAAATGATAAGTTGGTAGAATGAAATCATATTATAGTCAAATTTACTAAAATACCCTTATGCAATTATATCAACACTGTTTGTGGGCATACTTAACAATTGACATCATATATATATATATATATATATATATATATATATATATATATATATATATATATATATATTCGGTGTCCATTTTCTATACTATCGAAAAATAACCCTCTTAGCGAATTGAAATTGAGAAATTTAAAATTCAGATTGAAATTCCATAAAGACACACATTTTATACTTAAATTATAGCTACCTACTTGTACTCTTGTAGTTACAACACTAAAATGTTTTCTTTTTTAAAAGAAAGAGAGCCTATGAACAAGAGCATAGTATGTGTGAAGAGGCTAATGAAAATTAAACAATTGTATAATTAATATAATTGTCATTTGTTCAAAATTAATATTTCCATGTGTTGGTGAGTAATACAAAAAATTATAATAAAAATACAAGGAATAAAAAAATAATTCAATAGAAATTGGACTGAGTCGCGGATATCTCGCTCATTTTAAGGAGATTCAAGCCCTCTATGGTTGACAAAACTCAAAGATCAGTGCAGTAGACCTTTTCTTGACTTGTCCCCTTCCAGGATACAACAGCCCATCATTAATTGTTTGACTCAGATCCAACTCTGCACAAATGGATGAGCCCAAAGCTATCCTAAATAATCTGATGTGGCCCGAAATTAATCTCCAACTAGTTGCAAACCAGTGCAATGTACGAAAAAATTACTTAAAATGAAATCTAAAGAATTATTGGTCTAAATATGATTTTTTCTGTCTTTTATATTTTGTCTAAATATGAAAATTGATAATTGTTAAAAGACATTTATTATTATTGTGTTTATATATAAAATATATTATAGTATTAGGTATTTATTATGATTGTGTTTATATATATGGAATAATATATTATTTCTATTAAAGAAAATATAATGTGTCAAGATTCTAATGAGATGTTTAATTATAGAATAAAATTTAAATTTAAAATATATATATATATAATGAGGTGTAAAATGCGGAAAATTATTTAGTAGTTACAATAAATGCGTAGTCCCTTCTTTCACATGAATGGTGGGTCCTACAATAAATTTAATTAGTAGACCCATATTTATGTGAGAAGGGGACTACGCATTTATTTAGTGAGTTAATGTCTGAATATTATTTCCTTAAATATGTGTATAAATATGACAACTCACCAATGATGATTTTTTTTTAAATGTATTTGGACACTTTAACACAATAGTTACATGGACTTATAAATATATAATTTTTCTCTCCCCTTATCAATGTGGGATTCAGTTTTTTTTTTTCAAAACACTAACTCCTCACTTTTATATATATATATAAAATCTAAACTCACACACATGTATATTTTGAAGATCCTGGGGATCTAACCCACACCCTCATAGAGGGGTGGGGTTTTTTGGGAAAGAGGATTACCACTAGACCGAATTTTTCGTTTTAAATTAATATTAAAATGTTCCAACACCATGAATAATAATTGGCAACATATAATCAACGATTTTACATACTTGAATATCATGATGACAAAATAAAACACACGTGTAATTAAAAAAAAAATACAAGTTCAACAAACCAATCAAATCCACATAAATCCATTCCATTCCCACCGTACTAAATGAGAAGGAGAAAACAACAGTATGAACACTATTTAAAGAAAAAGGAAAAATAAAAACATCCCGAGAGGCCACAAAAAATACTGAAACAGCTTAGTATATATAACTGATATGTAAATTAGAAGATACCAACTTAAACAAAGAGTGAAGGAAATGAGAGGGAGAGTTTCTTTTAGGGAGTGAAAGGCAACTATGATTTTTTGGGATCTTTATTTTTTTAAGTTATTATGTACGTAGGTCAAGGAATAAAAAACGTTAAGAATAGTTACTCTTCGAATGAAAATGCAACACAACTAAATAGTTATTCTATTCTTGAATTTATTCCTACGTATTAAATGTATTTTAAGCATTCCAATCACAAATAAAAAAAATATTGAAAAGCAAAAAGAAAGAAAAATAAGAAATTGAATTTGCTAATTGACATTGATACGTGTCACTGAAGTCAAAACCCATACACGACCCATTGAAATTACCAGCTTGTCCCCAATTTGAAAAAATGTCAGAAAAATATGCTTAAGAAAAATTCAAATGAGTGTATACAAATATACAATCTTTTTACAACTGTTTAGGAATACGACTTTTATCACAATCTACTTAAGAGACAACTATCACTTGGGCATTCAGCCCAATGGTAATTCCCCTCCCTAAAAAGTTCAATTTCTCTATGAGGGCGTAGGGTCGATCCCCAGGATTTCCAAAATATACGTATGTGTGAGTGGTTACTAATTAATTTACAGGGGTATATCACTAATCTTACCTTAGTTTTCAAACAATCACCACATGACATTTCACCAAATTTTGTAAAAAATTGTGGAATTAGTTGTGATCCAAAACTTAAATCATCTTTTATTTTATTATTATTTTTTTATTTTTAAATATAGATAGTATATAGGTTAGATCAAGTTACACATGAATGCGTAGGTAACTCTTATTAATGTTACACCATTTAATAATTTTTAATTGGAATAAAATGTTTGCCAATCTCATTCTTGGATGATGGATATTGGATAATCATTTTTTTTCTTAATATATACGCCAACTTGCCTATTAATAGTATGTTATTTATTATCCTAAACATACACTCATGTTTTGTATATAATTGTAAGGTATAAAAAATATGAAATTTAAATATTTTATAAATGAGATAGTAACTAATATGTAATTATCTTAAAATTTTGCAAGCACAAAGTATAATGAGACAATGTATTAATGTATTGTAACAGTGGATTTGTTAATAAAAACACGTTCAATAACCACCATTGACAAAAAATTATGTCAAATATAACTTGGAACTAATCCATATATCATATATGTATATAACAAATAGATATATGACTTGCGTTTCTATACAGGAGATAAAGATATTATATAGTTCTAAGCATAGGTCCACTGAGTGTTAGAAAATATTATAATAGTGTTAAAATATGCATAAAAGGTCACAAAAGTTAGCCAGATAAGGATGCTATAATCGATTACCTTTTCTATAGACATGTTGAATGGAGACTTCTCAGTCTTTTTTGGGCTAAATGACACTTATCAGTCTTTACTCTTTAGGCAGTAAGACACTGCAATCGAAAAACCATACATAGTAATTATATATAAAAAATCAATACATTGTAATTATATATAAAAAATCAATACATAGTAACATACTGACAGGGTGAGGTATCAAAAGGTGAGAAGTAAAAATTTGTAAACTGAGAAGAAGAAGTCAACTTCTAAGATAGGATCTGAAAATCCAAAAGCCAGACTAGTCGTAATCCTTCCTAAACTATTCATAATTCTACCGTAGAATTGGAATTGCAGATTTGCAGCCGAAGTTCATTTGAAAAAAATTCCATTTGACATTATGATCTAAAATGAGACCACCTGTTTTAGTAAGTTTGGGATTACCTTTAGGTAGCGTTAGGTTCAAATAATCTAATATTTCTCTCTGCATTTTGGCTTGTGAGTTGTAACCTTTGGGAATGTGATATCTGGGAACATGGATACATGAGAATGTAAAAATTTTCACGTTTGGATTGACTAAGAATTTAATAAGATTTTTAAGAATGTTAGATCCTTATATTTCATTTATTCCTAAAAAATTTATAATAATTATTTATTCTTCCTAAAATATCTTTAAATTTACGATACCAATTATATTATCTATCACTTTTACCTGATTTTCTACAAATAAATAATAAAGAAAATGATATGAACGGTGAATTGCGTGAAATATCCTAAATTAATGTCAAACATTAACACATATAATATCAAAATAATCAATTTTTTTTTAGTTACCAGAACATCCTGCATGCCTTGTCAGTAAAAAAAAAAAACATATTTATTTTCTTAAAAGACTAAAAAATTCCAAATTGGAAATAAAGATTAAAGTAAAAAATGTTCTATAAAGGTGAATATAGTCATAAAATATATATATAAAAGTTGGCATAGGCACTTTATCATAAAAAAAAAAAAAAAAAAAAAAGAAAAAAAAAGAAAAAAAAGCTAGTTAAAACGTATTAATTTGGGGGTATAGTTGTCACTTAAAAATATAACTTTTTCAAGTCATGGGAATATAGATGCCGACATTTTTAAAAGCCAATCCACAAACTTAAAAAATGAGAATCCAAATGCCCACAAGTATTTGGATTCCCTTTAATTATTGGCCACTAAACGTAAGAATTATTGAGAATCTGAGAGGATTACTAAGAATACTAAAAGATTAACCTGAATCAAACTAGCTAGTTAGAGTTATTATGGGTAGTATTTTATGTAACAGTTACATACAACACATCTTCCCATATAAGAATGGATTCCATGTTAGTGTTATATACATCTATTATACAAGATATTAAATCTTTGTCACATGGGGTTGCAACGCCCACTTGTCATTGTCAAGATTCCTAGACATAGGATGGTAGTTTCATGGAATGTGGAGATGGATACAAGCAAAGCACTAAGGGTACGTTTGGTACACTGTAATAGGTCCTGTACTGTAATAGTTATTCTTAAGGAATAACTATTCGGTTGTTTGGTTACGCTTTAATTATAGGGAATAGTTATTCCTTAGGAATGACTATTCTTTAAAATGAGGAATAATCATTCTTTATCAAAATTACCGTAATAGCTATTCCTTAGATCACGTAATAGCTAAAAAAAAATTCAAAAAACCATAGTTAATTACCATTTTTTTTTTTTAAATTTCTCTCTCTCTCTCTCTCTCTCTCTCTCTATATATATATATATATATATAAACCCAAGTCTCTATTTTTTTTTTAATTTTTCTCTCTCTCTCTCTCTCTCTCTCTCTCTCTATATATATATATATATATATATATATATATATATATATATATATATCAAGTCTCCATTTTTTCTCTCTCTCTCTATATATATACCAAGTCTCCATAAAAAAAAAAAATTAAAAATTAATACTCGTATAATAAGCAATACTTGTATATTAATCATGTTGTAGTAAAATATAAAATACAAATTCAGGGTTTTATTCATGTGTTGTCACCAAACAGATGAATGGTAATAGTTATTACATTACAATTTCTTTTATTTCTTGTAATACTGATTCCTATTACAGTGTAATAACCATTACAGTGTACCAAATGTGCCGTAAGAGTGTAAGACAATTTAGAAAAAAGACTTTGTACAATGCAAAATACTTCTAACAACAATAAAATTAACAATACAGTAAAATTAAAATACAAATTCAGGGTCACCTAAACAATAAAGTGTAATAACCATTACAGTGTAATAAATGTGCCGTAAGAGTGTAAGACAATTTAGAAAAAAAGACTTTGTACAATGCAAAATACTTCTAACAACAATAAAATTAACAATACCCTCTTCACCTTGTGGTTGGAATTTTTGACTTTATATCTTATGATAGGTATTAAGCAATGGTACTATTTATTCTGGTTAAAATCCTATCCTTATATAGATCAATATGTTTTTTAATATGATCAAAACTCAAAATCTTATAATCGGGTTGGGGCACAAAGGTCTTAGTAGTATTCAGGTGCAAAGAATCTCGGAGGTGACTGCATTGAGCATAATCTTACTTATGTAGGTGTCCATCCCTCAAGAAATCTACTCAAAATCAGAAAATCCTAGACCACATTTTCATATCCTACTAAGCTTTTAAACTCTCATAAGATGGAATTTCAAAATAATCTTTTCTAAATATATAATAATATAGTTTATATTTGAAAAATTAGTAAATTGATGCCAAATTCGCAATCGTGGACCTCAAATAGACAATATAAAAGTGTGTGTGGAAGTGGTTTTATTTTTTATTTTTGTCATTAATGTGCACTTTTCACTGTTCTCTAGGGTATAATATATGCCTTAACGAGCTTACATTAATGTGTAGCCTACCCGAGATGTACCTTCTCTGTTTTTGTTTTTCCTAGTTAATAATTAGGTGTTAGATAACCAACAAATAAAATAGAAGTTCCTTTTTAGTTTTTACCAAAAGAACTAGAAAGGGAAAAAACAATGAAATGGTTTTTATACTAAATTTCCCCCATTTAAGAATTTCGTTTGCTCTTTCTTTTAAGATCGATTGTCAACCTTTCTGCAACAAAAAAAGAAGTGGTCCCATAGTCCCAACCCCAAAGCAAGCTATTGAAGTATTTTATGAAAAAGATGCTGGATAGGTGACTTTATATGTCTTTATGGGCGTGGCCTCTAGTTCCCCCATAGATCCCACTCTGTTACTACTAGTTTTTTAATTTGCACAGTTGTTGGAGTAGAGTCTTTCTCAATTTCTTTTTATTTGCAAATAAATAAATTGATGCACTTCAATATTTTCTTTGTAGTATATATGTCCATTTTAAACAAATTACCATAGTATTTAAATAGTTGATAGTCTGAGACCTTTTATTCACAATAATTTTTTATTTTAAAAAAAATATTACAGAAAAAAACATAGTATATGTAGTTATGTACCAATTACAATTTACTTCTTTTGGTTTTTTTTTTTTTTTTGGTTTAAATTATAAATATCACCTCAAATTTTGATATAACTATCATTTTCATCCTTAAACTTTCGATTTAAACCATTACTCTTATGCACTTTACTTTTGTAACAAATAAAAAAATTGACTAGTATATATTTTCCATTAAAGACTAATGCATTTAACACATAATGTAGTCATAGTTTTTTTTTTTTTTTCATTAACAATTTTAAAATATCATTATTATCATGCATGCATTATTGTAATTAATTTGTTAATTTTCATGGAAAATATTTAATAGAAGGCCTAATATGTTACAAACCTAATATGTAAGAGATTAATTGTTTAAACAGAAAATTTAAGGGGAGAGGATCCTCTCCCATTGAGATCCTCCCATTCCCTCCAAATTTTTAGTTAGAATTATGACATGTGATACTTAAAAAAATCCAACGGTTTTAAAACACTCATGGAAACCACACAAAATCAAATAAATGCCACATGTCATAATTCTAGCTAAAAATTGGAGGAAATTGGAGGATGCAATGGGAGGGAATCATTTCCCAAATTTAAGGAACAAATTGACGCTCGCATCAAAATTCAACGATAATATTCGTAAAAGGCCCTAATTTTTAATTTTCAGTTGCTTATGATTTTACATATACATGTAAAATTTGAACTTCATTCGCTTTCTACTAGATTTGGTTGAAGTGGTTAACCTACGCATAAGAGACACCTTGCACCCTGTATTCTCACTTGATGGCCATGAATTGGACCCACCTAGAAACATCTCTCCTTTATGTTAGGACCTTAGGGGTCACTAAAATCATCGGATGTGGGTATTCAATCCCGCCGCTGAGATGTCCAACCGGATTCTCACCTTTTATGTTAGATGACCAAAAGGCTCGGGGCATAGCATTGTTAGCAAGATGAACCAATGTGAATAATTGTAAGTTCTATCGTGGTAGCAAGAGAGGCCCGTGCTAAAGTAAGAAATAAGTAAGTTAAGGTTTAGGGTCATGTGAAGCTTAGCTTGCTATATAGCATTAAGGGGCGGACCCAAAATTTTAATCTTGGAGGCACTATAATTGTGAAGTTATGTGTGAATTTTCATTCTAGTATCAGTTTAAAAATTAAAAGTCAGTCAAATGTGTTTTTCTAAGTACACATTACACAAAACACATAAAAAATCGATTTTCTTGGGAGAGAGATAATGATGTTTCTGAGTTGAGTATTGAGAGAAAAATAGAAGAAAACTAATTGAAGTGAGGGAGAAGAAGAATATGAGGCTTCTCAAGGAATCTTCAGTGACAGTGAGCTTATGAAGGAAGCCTAAAAAAAAGAAAAAGGAAAAAAGGCAGGGCATATAGATTTATCAAAAGAAATAATTTTTTATTTTTTTGGGAAAAAGGGAGGTGGGTGTGAGAACCACGACCCGAATGTCAAATGAGTTTTAAAATGTGACCCTGTACTGACGAATGATCATCTTTCTAGAGTGAATGTGATGTTACGCGTAAATAGTAGAGTCGCCACTTATTTTTACATGGGAGAAAAATAAGAAAATTCATTTAACAAAATATCTCATTTATTATTTAAACATGGATTAAAAATAAATGCTTAAAACGAAAATTACATGGCAAATATATTTCCTAGATACAATCTAAAAAACACACTTGAGTGTTTCCTAATTACAGTCTAATAAAGGGAATATTACACTAATGGAAAACAAATATAAAACCTTCAACTCTAAGCTCGGGGGCTTGGTTACAAAATAAGGTGTAAATCACCATGTTTTGCCCGTTCTTCTTATACTTGGCCAATGACCAATTATTTCAAAATACAATAAAGCGTGATTCACCACAAAACTGATTTTTAAAGGTTCATGTTTTTATTAGATTTTTTTGCATATGAATATCATGTTGTCGTCATCATCATGTGAAAAATTACAAAGCAATCATACAAGCAAATAATAAGGACTTAGTGTAGAATTATTACCTGCATGCACTTTGAAAATGATCCTTTTTGATTGCTTTAAAACCACCAAAGTTGTGTGAAACAATTAATGGCTGCAATCAAGAAATTGATTAGCCAATACAACTCAAACAATAATTGGTAATCAAAGACTTTGAAAAGAAACAATGAGAAAAGGAGAAGAGTGCTGCTGTATGGCTGCAATTGTGAGGTGTTTGTGGGCTGCCTTGACTGCAATGAAGAGCTCCAATGATGTCATCAAGGATCACTTCAAATGGGCTGCAACTTGTGTGGTTGCAATGATGGTCCAAGAGGTGGTGAAAACTTCTGACGTAAAGAAAATACACCCAGAAGGATCTGGAGTTCTTTTCTTAACTCTTACGATCGACATCTCCTCAACTATTTGTCCCTACCCATTGTTGACTGAGTAAAGCTAAAAAATTCAAATTTTATTTCAAAATAATCTGATTAGATAAGAGCTTGAAAATTCAGAAAAAAAAAAAAAAAACAGAAATTTTGTTGGTTGAGGACTTCTAAGTGTTTTAAGCATAAATCTCTCTTCCAATATCAGATTGAGACAAACCGGATATCTTTGGAAACATAATTTAATTTCCAAAAACTTTGTCTGAAATAGAATTTTCCTAATTCAAACTATTTCTATGGCAACAACGCCTATCAACATGAGGCTTAAAACCCGTTTTGCTATTTTGACGATTTTCTAAAGATGAATTCGAATTTTTAGCCATTAACTACAATTGTGACTCGAGTTATCAGCCAATTTGATTTTGAATATTAGATGGATAATTTAGAAATCTTGTAAAATCATTTAAACACTTATCAAATTAAGCATTTATTCAAATGATTTGATTTCAAATTATCCATTTAATAACCTGTTTTATTAATTCCTTAACTTTTTTTATTTTATTTTTTCTCCATGTGGAATTTCTACTCACACTGTATACCCAACAATCTTCCTTTCACGTGTGAGTCATTGCCTCTCATAGGGTCTTCGAGACCTTTCTTTCTGGGTCACAAACAAGTCCTACAAACTTCCCTTGCCTATGGGTTTTTTTTCTTCTCTTACGCTTCATTCATGGGCCACTCATACGTCATCCATGAGACCACGTGTCAACCCCACAAGCTCCTCGCTCTATCTACGAAAGGGACCTTGATAACCTTACCACATAGACACACATCACTATGAGTTCTAATACCACTTGTTGGGAGATAACACATTGGAGAGACTCTAATTGAAGCCTTAATATAACATTTAGACTATAGAAACATTACTTAACCTAAAAACTTAAGACTATGGATTTGGGTTCAATTATGTTATATCAATTTCTCAATTTCTTTATTTTTTTTTCTCTACGTGAGATTTCCACTCATATGTGTAAACCTAACAGAAGAAATTATGGACGAGGACGCGCTCGTGGTTGTGCGCCAAAGGATTGGCCGAGTGGATGTTAGAGTCGCACGTGATATAGAAGGTGTCGAGATCAGCCTTGCACGGGGTGACCTCGGGGACTTGCTAGTACACCTCGCATTGTGGACTATAGGTTGACCATGAAAATTGGCTTCCAAATCTGTAAAATTTGCTAATTTTCTTGTTGGATTTTTTGTTGGGTTATGTTATGTATTTTTAACACTCCTCTCGCTTTCAATGGTCATGGATTGGTTTTGATGGATTGTTGTGATGTTTATAAAGAGAGACTTTGACTTAAAAAGGAATAAAGAAATCAATGGTTGAGCTACGAG
Source organism: Fagus sylvatica (assembly GCA_907173295.1). Taxonomy (NCBI): domain Eukaryota; kingdom Viridiplantae; phylum Streptophyta; class Magnoliopsida; order Fagales; family Fagaceae; genus Fagus; species Fagus sylvatica. The sequence goes on from OU015764.1 coordinate 24,651,199, forward strand.
TGAGTTACTATAGATTATTATTATTATTATTATTTACTGCAATGTGTTGAGTATTATGCAAAAACTAAAAAAAAAAAGAAAAAAAAAAAGAAAAAAGAAGAAGAAAGAAACAGAAAGAGACTAGCTCATCAAGAAAAAGAAAAAGAAAAACAAAAAGAAAAGTCACAAACTCACAATTGAGTTTACAAATGGGGATAGAGATCCAGCAAGACTTAGTTAAAAAAGTTATAAAATAAATAAATAAAGGGTAATAAAAGTAAAACACCAAAAACTTTAAAAGTTGTTAAAAAAAATTTTGATCTAAAGGTTGAAATTAAAATTAACTTTTCAAGTTTTAAATCTCAAACCTTCAAAAAAGATTGTACAGTTATTGTATCACATCTCAATGAGATGGGGTATGAACTATGACAACTGAAACTCAAGATGCAACTTGATATAGATATTTAGCCGACCTATCGTCATCATTAATCATTTTCGACTTTATCAACTTGGTAAAGGGTGAGCCCGACATCTACTGCCCGGAGTTGTACTATATCAACCTTGTTATGATTTATTATTTTTTACTTTTTTTGACGAACACCTTGTTATGACTTATGAGTTATGACTCAAAGAGTACAGAGAGAAATTTCATCCAAAGACCAAAGGACAAAAGTAAAGAGGGAAAAATATAATTCAATTCCAAAAATGAAAACAACGAGAACAATAAGCTTTTATATATTATAAAGGAAAATAATTAATTATGGTACAATCGGTCCCCCCTCAATATGCCGTGGATAATAAATACATGCACCTAAACGAAGTCTTGCTGACCCTTCTTTCCTGGTTTAGATTCTCTGTGTCCCATGCTCAGTCTCATTAAGTACGAGGCAGTAGAAATTCTAATAGACATTTTTGACCTTATGAGTTACTTCAAAATTCAAATACCAAATAACGCTTTTTATAAAAAAAAAAAAAAAAAAAAAAAAAAGGCTAAAGTGGCGGTTATGGCACACACGAATGTCTGTTTGGCCTATATTTTGATAGCTTAAAGAGAGTTAGAAAATGACTTTTTAGTAAATAGATTAACTTACCAAAACATAATCCTTGAACACATATGAACTTTATTGGGCATCATTTGAACACGATCCAAAATCCCAATCCTAAAAGAGCGATTTTGGAAATCTGAGGAGATAGATTAACGATCTCTACAACAGTTTATAGGGCAACTCTATAAATTTTTTAAAAACTTATCCATTTATTTCTAATAGATTATATTTTTGTCATATTATCAAAAATTTAAATAAATAATAAAATGATGATAGTCAACATTTGTATATAATTTGATGATGTATTGAAAGTTTGAAGCTCCGATTTAGTTATTTCAAAATAGGTAGATAAGATTTTAAAAACTTTATGGTGGAGTTACCCTAAAATTTTAGGTCATATTTTTTTTTTTTGAATATGAAATTTTCCATTTTATTAGAAAGACAATGTAATCTTTGAAAGATTTTCCTGTTTAGAGAGAAAAATCAAAATTCATATAAAAAGTAGGGCAAAATATAGTAACCCCCCTTAAGAATTCGTGAAATGACATTCCACCCCTCTTATTTTAGAAAATGACACTTCTTTCTCTCACCTTTGTTAGAAAATGACACTCTGCTATCTTATTTTTGTTCAAAAATACATTCCGCTCCTTATTTTTTATAAAATGAGGAGTTTTTAAAATAGAAGGGACGAAGTGTTATTTTGCAAAATCTCAAGGGAAGTTAGTGTAATTTGCCCAAAAAGGCATATTAGACTTAAATAACCATGGAATAATGCTAATAACCTTATAGTTCCATTGGCATTGACTAGTCTCAGAACTAGGTTCATGTAATGAGAATGATTTATGTAATTGTCTCAATTCTCAATCATAGGAGTTGAAATTCAAATGAGTTAGGCTGCGTTTGGATCCTCTATTTTGAGAATTCATTCTAGAGAATACATTCCTACTAAAATGCATTCACGAGAATATATTCTCTAGAATGCATTTTGCTGAAAATAGTGCGTTTGGTAAAATATTAAAATTATTTATAAGAAGTGATTATGCTGAAAGGAAATGTGTTTGGTTGGTATTTTAAAGAATGCATTCTTCTTATTAAATAATATATTATTAGTATACATTATGTAATTAACATTTTTTTTTTTTAAATATCTCAATACAAGGCTAAAAATACATTTACTACCAATACAAAATTAACAATGCACGTAATAAAGAAATAAAGTATTACATTGTGATTTAAATTAATGTCTATAAAAAAAAAAATAGGTCATGATTTGTGCACATCTCCTTGCACACATTTTTATAAAATTTGAACAATGTAATAAAAAAATATAGAAAAATATGTATTGTGTGTGCAATCAAGATATACACAAACCATTTATGATAAAAGAAATAAAGAGAAAAAGTAGGGAACACATCAAGAAAAGAGAAAAAGTAGGGAATAAAAGAGAGGGAAGGAAAATAAAAGAAAGAAAGAGAAAAATTAAACGAGAGAAAAAAGAGTCATTCGAGTAATAAACTGTTGTAAGTGGGTCCCATTTACTTTAGCAAAAATTAAAAGTAGAAACTAGAATCAGAATCCAAAATATTTTGGATTTTGACTTCTGCTCTAGAAATGAGAATTTGCAAAATGCATTCTAGGCAGAATGCATTTTGCATTTTCCAAAATCCCAACCAAACAACTCAGATTTTTTGCAGAATGCATTCTATGCATAAAAATCCGTGAAATCACTTTTTAGTAGAGGATCCAAACACAGGCTTAATGTATTAGGAAGAAAACGTTTTGACTTTTAAGTAATTTTGTTAACTGGTGTCCCTTAGGACAATGGTTAAGAAGTATTAAATACTTATACTTTACGGAAAATAACGAACTTTTAATATTAAAATAATAAATAGAAAGACTAAAATACCTTTAAAAGTTATTTTTGTATTATTTTAATATTAAAATTTTACTACTTCCTATAAAGTGGAAGCATTAAATACTTCTTTAACCATTACCCTAAGGGCACTCGTTAACAGGACCCTTCTTATAAAGTGGAATTATTAAATACTTTTTTAACAATTACTTTATAAGGGCACCTATTAACGGAACTCAATATTGATTTTAATATTTGCGAAGGCAAGTTATACTCTTTTTTTTTATTATTATTAATACGCTAATAATTCAAATGCAATTTGCGCCACTTTCACATTTTCTGCAATACATGCATGTAATGTGCTGTATGCAGTATGCTTATAATTAAAGCGTTATTAAACAATTACAACTACCTTTTTACATTTCTTCTAAAGGACAATAAGTTTGAAGTCAGGGCCAGGCAATGGTGATTTAATTACTATTTTTTTTTTTTAAAATAAAACAAAACCTTAATTGAGAGATCAAAACAGAGGAGTCTCCTCGTCCACCGCATCTGCCTTTATTAAAGTACCTTTTAGTCAAATTTTATTAATCTTACTCCAATCAACACAAGTTACATAATTGATAAAGTTTTTTATCTCGAACAAATGATATTAGATTAGATCAGGCCTACACATAATCTCATTGATATATTGATCTAGTAATAAATACCAATCATTATGAAGCATACATTATATTTATGTTCATATCATGTATATCATATTTACAAAAAAAAAAAAAAACTATATATATATATTATATATATATATATAATACACAATGTGATCGAAAAATTTAAATGAAACATTTTAGATTTAGTTTAAGATTTTTTTTTTTTTTTTTAAAAAGCGTTTTAAAATAAAACATATAAAACAAAAATGGAAAAAAAAATGAAATAAACGTATGTACCGATATATTAAGACTTTAAATGAAAAATTCGGGACTAGAAGAACAATTATATATGTTATCTCTTTTATTATTTTTGAATTTAGTAACATACTTAAATTGTCTTAATATAATTTTATAAGGTAATGTAAACAAAAAAAAAAAATTTTTTTTGCAAGAGCCTTCTAGCTAAGTGGTATTACCTACTCTTATTTATTAGGAGAATTAAAGTTCAAATCCCTACTCTTATTGTAAACTATCAGACTATAAAAAAAAATCAAGTAATGAAGCATTTAATATATATATATAAAACCAAAGTCTTTCAATTTTTGTCGACTTCTTTTAATATTGTCGAATATGGCTTTGAAAGCGTACAATTTAGTATTCAAGTAGTCCAATGATGAATACTAATCCTCAATCCCACTTTTTGTGTTTCATTTATACTCTATTAATCATAACTCGTCACATTTCCTTTTTCTTTCTTTATGAAATAACTAAGAATTAAAATGAAAAAATAAAATAAAATCAAACAAAATTTGACATGTGGTATATTGCAATTGGTGGAGTATAAAGTGAAATACAAAAAGTGAAATAGATAATATTTATTCGTACAATGACGTGATACCCATTCCTCTTTCCTCTTACATACTAGTAGGTCACACTAAATTAAATTTATCATAAAATCTACCATTCATGTGAAAGGAGAGAGTATCACGTAGATATATTTATACCGTCCATTATAAATATTAGAATCTTGTCATATATATATATATATATATATATATTTTTTTTTTTTTTATAACATCATATTTTTTTAAATGATAGAATAAATAGTTCTATATACAACACAATCATAATGAATACCTATTAATAACGATCATAATTATCAAATTTCAATTTAGAAAAAAATATAAATAATATCATATTTTGTTTTATTGGAAAACTATTCAATACTTTGGCAGCAATGTTCTCTCCTCTCACATGAAGAGTAGGTTCCACCATGAATTTAATTAAGGAGACCAATATTACGTGAGAGTTAAGATTATTTCTCTTAGAGTATTTAATAATTATGATATTTTGTTCAATTTTCCTAAAAATTGTACGAGCCCATATTTTTCAACGTCATCTTTTTTTTTTTTTTATGAATACTATATTATAATAACTATAACTATATATATATATATATATATATATATATATATATATATATATATATATATATTATATATTTGGATGTGTTTTCAAACAAAATAACAAGTGAATGAAAAAGATGATGTTTAGTATATCCCTTCAATCACTTACTTAGGCAAAAAAGAGAGCAAAGTAACAAGAAATATTTATTGTCCCATACTATCATAATTTAAAATGATATATTATTTAGGGTAAATTACAGTACCTACACTCGAGGTATTTCAGAACGACAATAAATCCCAAACTTAAGCTGAAATGACAATCTCACCCTTTCGGTTTGACATAAAACTGTCATAGTTCTGAAATGACAATCTCACCCTTTCGGTTTGACATAAAACTGTCATAGTTCTTTCCATTACTAATTTTAACAGAATATTCCATTTTTAAAAGATTCTATTTTTTAAAAGACCCTCTCTCTCCTATGATTAGAGGTATGGTAAAATGAATCTTTTAAAAAATTGAATATTCCGTTAAGGTTAGTTCCACAGAAAGACCCATGATAGTTTTATGTCAAACCTGAAAGTGTGATTGTAATTTCGGTTCAAATTTGAGATTTATTGTCGTTCTGCAATACCTCGAGGGGGGTAATGTAATTTATCCTATTATTTATTTAAAATCCAATATACACATTATACATAACAATAAGATCTAATCATCCAAATTATAAAAAAAAATATTAATAAATAAAAAATGTTCAATTTTTATTAAAAAAATGAAAATATGGATTTTTAATAAAGAAAGTAAAAAATGGAATCGGACAATATGAATTTTGATGAATTTTATTTTATTATTATTATTATTATTTTTTATATCGTATGTAATGATATACCTTAACAAAATAAATAATTATACTATCAAATTTGTTTTTAAAGTTTAGTCTAATTTGAAATATTTTCTTATAAGTATAATACAAAAAAATAAAAATAAAAATAATATGTGTTTTATTATTTTGATCATAGAAAACATATATTTTTCAAAACATTTTTATTTCATACGAAAAATTAGATTAAAAAAAAAAAAAAACGCATGCACACTTCCACACACACATGCACGCGCGTGCACACATACACACACCCACGTCTAAAAAAGAATATCAATTTGGGGTTGAAATAAAAAGAATTAATAGAATCATACAAATATTTTCCAACCAAACATCGTGCATGATAGCTTGAACAAAATATCTCCAACAGACACCCTTACGAATTTAAAGGAAAAGAACCTCATTCTTATCCTTTGGACTGAGTTGGCCTAAAAACCTTCTGATGGTAAGATAGTGTTTAGAATACACAAATTGAACAATTGAAATGCCCAATTATGAGAACCCGCGATCCTTGCTCAAAAGGCCTTCCCCAGGGGGTCTCTCGACTTCTTGAATTGCCCTCCTCTTAAGAAAAAGAGGAAACCACTGTGAAGTGGGGGATCGGGTTGCCTGGTGTGAGCCAATCCTATACATGAGCTCGAGAGTACGCCTACTAGTCTCAAGGACTAGAGTGGAGAAAAAAGGGTTGCCACCTGGTTTAGGTCTAGGAACCAACGTTCGAATCCATACACAAAGGTAATAGCCTTGGAGTTGAGTCCAGAGCTAAGGTACGGTTTTGGGAAGGTGTTAGGCGCCTAAAACTGCCCAACCTTTCAGTTGGCCTTCATTTGTACCACATAGATTAACTTGCAAATGACTTTATTAATTAAACTCTTAATAATATACGCTATAGATATCAAAGCTTTTAACACACAAGTAGAAAAGATAGAGAGCATAATATACAAAAATAGAGGCATGGTATAGGTTACGCAAGAAATGAATGTTCAAACGTAATAGACAAAGATAGGGGGGTTGCGATCCTAGAACTTTTTCTCACGAATTCCTTTTATCGAGGTTTTAGAGACTTTTGAGTCTTGTGGAGAAAGAGGTTCATCCTTGGATTTGAAAGGTGAGTTTAAATAAAAAGGGTTAAACAATGCATATGATTCTAAAGTTCATTCTATCATCCCTACATGAAACCCAATGATTCCGGATGGATGTTTGAATGATACTAATCATTGAATTAGGATGTAAAAGGGAGAAATGCATGAATAATTTATATGATCCTAAAGTCCCTCCTATCACCCTCACATGAAAACCCTAGGATTTCAGATGGGTGTTTGGATATGGGGCCTATCATTGAGTCTCAAGAAGCATGTAAGAGGATGATGCATGAAAAATTATGTGGTCCTAAAGTCCATTCTTTTATCCTTACACAAAACCCAAAGGTTTTGGATGAATATTCGAATGAGAACTTTTCATTGGACCTTATGAATGCACAATAAATAATTAGCAAGGAAGTGGACCACAAAACTTAATCATTGAATTGGTTTCAACTCATTGTGAAACCCTAGGGTTTCGTGAGTTTGAGAACTTTCAACTCATTATAAGCTTCATAGGGGTCCCAAATAAATAATAGAAAAGCAGAAAATGAGAAAAAAGAAATAAGAAAATGAGACAGAAAAATCCATTTTTGGGCGCATCCTATTGGATAGAGATGTACGCATACAAGACAGAGGCGTATACCCATTATAGAGAGGTGTACGCTTGTCTTGCCCAAAAATAAAGGCAGAAAATAAATAGTGCTGGAAATTGAAATTGAAACTAAAAATGGAGATTAAAGACTAAAGTGATCATTTTATGAATAAAAATAAATAAATAGAATATAGCATATCACAAAAGAGGGTTAGAAGATTAGGATGGAGAAAATGGATAATGGTAAATATCCATTTCTCTCCCTAAAGACCTACCTTGAGGTAGTGGATGTTTTCTTAATCGGTCCCTCGATTATTGCACTATCACAACTTTGATTGTGATGAGAAGAAGTGTGGTTGGAACACAAGAGAGTGATGTTTATTGATTCTTTGAGAAAGAGACTCATTTTCTTTGGTTAAACAACCAAGAAAATAGCCAGTACTCAAGGGACCTCTTTGACCACTAGAATCTCGAGTAATTTTCCTATAATTTTGCATAGGGTTTTTAGGGGGATTTTTCTATCTTTCAAATGGTGAAATGAGGTGTTTTATATAGGAAATGAAGTGTGTGTTGGGGGGTGGGGGTGGGGGTTGGTTTGGACGAAATGTGTAAACCCTAGACCTTTTTTAGCTTTTCAATATGGTCATTTGAGACTAGTATTGAATTGTGGTAACACATAAATAGCATGTGATATTAAAAAGTATTGTATATTATAATACTATTAATCTCGGTACAAAGAATAAATTTTAATGGGTAAAATTTATGTACAGTTCCTTAGGTTAAGTACATTAAGTTTTTCAATTAAATTCAAACACATGGTTGTATTAATCAATGAAACACAAATAATATTATATTTTCTAAGAATATTTAAATTCAATGTATTTAAATTCAACTAAAAACCTAATATACTTTACTTAAATAACTTTAACTAAATTTTAATGCAATTTTAATATATTTCAATTTATAATGAATTGTGAGATGAAAAATTATTATTTTTAAATTAAAACTTTACATCTTGTGCAGAAAAAGTATTGCTATGCAAATACATGTCTACTAATTGCACTCAATCTTCATCCGTGCGAACAGTATATAAGCAGTGATAGGTAGGCACGTCATTGTGATTCGTAGAAAGGGTCTAGTGATTGGAGCCAGCACGGCGGTTGTAAAGTAGTAGTGAAGAAAGCGTTTGTAGGAGGAATTGGAAACCCTATCCACATCCCAGGTCTGTCTCCCCTATTGACGCAGTCCCATCAACCCCAATTACCGAGAAGACATCAAGCATTATGGTCAGGACTAATAAGGAGCACTCCTGACCCCACTATCATTGCCATCTGAGGGCAGGGAGTTGCCTCTATCATAGTCAAATCAACGGCTGGAACTTCATCACTATTAACCGACCCTATATTGAAAACAACACGTACTCTCAGAATTATCTCATCCCTACACACATTCCCACTCTATTTTATTTATTTTTCATTATAAAAAGCTTGTGCTCTTTGCCTTCTACCAAAAAACACAAACAACCTCTAAACCCTCCACAAACACATAATAATCACATATTGACATAACACGCATACCGAGTCATGATAAGAAAGGCCACACCAAAGAAAAACAAGGCACAACAAAGGCCATTGGAGTCAAGTCACTCCTCTCAAGCAATAAAAGCACCCCATCTCTCTCTCTCTCTCTCTCTCTCACACTCTCTCTGGCTACTTTCCTTATTTGGCCGTTTTTGGTGTAATTGCTAATTACTGTGGTGTCCGTCGCCACTGTTTGATTTGTTCTGAGAAAAGTCAGGCCTCTCTGCTGTGTGTCACCGACACCTGTACGTCTTGCATGAATGAGAGAGAGAGTGAGGTTGAGAAGAATACAAAGCCTGGAGGCCAGGCAAGAGTGAATGAAGAGAGAAAGAGAAGAGGGTTTTTGTTTTTGGTTGTGTGGTTGTGTTTTTTTTCTTCTTCTTGGTCCAAGGGGAAAAAAAAAAAAGGAAAAAGAAAAAACCCTAAATCCCGAATTAAGTTTCCCAGTTTTACACCGAAAGAGAATGGGATGAAGGGTTTTTGGTGACTTTTGGTCAGTTTCCTTAAATGGGTCTCACTGCGTTCTCAGATCTGACTCACTATTATTTTTGTTAAGAGTATTTCTTCTTTGAGTTTGTATGGTGGATCTTTTCTGTTTCCACATTTGGGAAGCTTTCTGTCTTTACTCATATATATTTTTTGAGTCTCTAAATTGCATGTCTCTGGGACATAGAAATTGACAGAAGAGAGTGAGCACACAGAGGCACTTGGTATAAAGTGTATACTATTGCTTTTGCGTGCTCACTTCTCTTTCTGTCATCTTCCAGTGCCGGACGACGGGGCGAGCCCACAATCTTAGCATCCCTCTCCGGCCTGTATTTGTTCTAGATCCTCTTTCTCTCTCTCTCACACACACACTTTCTCCATATCTTTCTCTAATCTTATTATTGGCTTTGCGAGGCTTGAATGAATGGCCGGTGGGTGTGTGTCTCTTTAGTGTCTATTGCTTGAATTTGACAAATAATTTTATGTTTAATTACTAGTATATGTATATGTATATGTTATATATTGTTAATTGTTAATTGGTTTGAAAGCGTGACTTTTGATGGTGTTTCTGTGAGAAGGTACGCCTGATTACTGTGCGGATTAGGCGGCAAAAACCTTGTTTATAGCAGCATGGGACCATTCACGTTATATAGGAATAGGAGTAGTATGGTCCTAAACAAAACCTGACCTCTTTTCCTCCTTTTTCCTTATTTTTTGTTTTCAGTTTCTTCCTTACTTAGGACTTAAGAGGAGGATTGCGATCTTTGTAAACTTTGTAATGCCATTTCCATTTATTTTATTCCTGCGCATGCGTTTTCCACTCGAGATTTGGTTGTGAATTGGACTTTTTTTTCACCTGAATCTAGCCAGAATCTGATTGCTTCTTTCTCTCAGTACTCAGATACATATTTATTTACTTATTTTTCTCTGGGTTTGAAAACCCTATTGTAGCCTTCACAAGGTTCCTTTTGATATGAGTGCATAAGGGTTTTATAGGTCTGAGGCATAGTCAAAATTTGTTCAACTTTCACATTAATGAGCATATAGTAATGCGTTTTTGGACAAAACAACTGATTTCACTCTAATTTTATTAAGTAATTACCATCATTTTTCATCTTTTATTGTGATTTGATGGAATGTATTGAGTGTAGAAAAGATTTACACCCTTTGGATTAGGTTATATGATTACAGGAATTCAAGAGATAACAAGGAACTTTGTTCAATTATTTTGTCACAGGTTTTTCAGGCAGGCATATGGAATCTTTTAAGGAACTGTCAACTCAAAAATTGTGAACAAAATCTTGTCTCCAAAGAAAACGTGTAAAACAGGTGTTGGAAGCACAGCCCTATATTGTTGCGCTAGAAACATCATTGCCGTGCCTATTCCACTTCTTTTAATGGGTCTGAGCTTGTTTTGTGTTTTATAAACATAAGATATTACTTCTGAATTTACCAGTATCATACTTGCAAGTTCATAAATTTGCTGACCACTCTAATCTTTACTTATTGCCATGATTTTTGAATTGAAATCTTTCCAATGTGCTGATTAATCTGACTCTTTCTGGAACATTCAAATTAACAATAATGATTTTAGCATTGGATTGAGTTCATCTCTACACTGTCTTTATTGTATTCAATAACATTATTGTGTGTGGAATCATTTCAGAGGTTGAATTGTGCTGTGAAAATGATGCTTTCGGGTGCTAAATGGACAGTTCAAATAGTCCTATGTTTTGGCAAGGTAATTATCCAATTACTTCAAAATATTGTTATCTGTTTGTTAAAAGTTGATATTACTGGTACATATTCACACTGTGCTTTGCTTTAGTATTTTTTGTTTTGGCTCAGTTGGTAGGGGTGCTTTGCCTTCTACAAATTTTAGGAATTTAAGTACATGTGGTTTTTTCTCTGTAATGTTTAAAGTGATCATGAAATTATGGATTTTAATATAATGAATAAGGTCATTAATTAGTTGAAGATAGAATATTCATTGTTGCATTTGGGGATTATTTAGAATTTAATTTAAACTATATATGTTAGCTAACAATTAATCATTTTGGGAGATGTTGACATCTTATCTAGTTAGCAAATTATACTCAATTGACTAATAATTGGGTTTGTTGTTGCATTCTGTCAAGAATTCAGCGATTCCCTTTGATTTTGGGTGATTCTATACTGTAGACAACGTGTGGACATTGTTTTCTTTTTTCCTTTCATCTGTTTGGTATACTTCTAACAATTAAGAGGCAACACATCGAAATTCAGTTGTTGTATGAAAAAGGAGTTAGAATAGTAGTTGGTAGATGCTCCTAGAATTGGAAGAGTAGTTGGTGGATAAATTTGGAATAGAGGTTAATAAATGCATGAATCCTTTATATACTATTTTGTTATAAGAAATCAAAGAAACTTTTTTCTAATATATACAAGTCATATATTTTACTAATAAAAAAATTTGTATTTTTTAATGCTACCTAATGACATTATTACATGCCCATGTAGACTTTTCATTATACATATAATGGTGTTGATGTAAAGATCCCAAATATATGTTAAGGACCATGGGCTTGCAATTATGTAGATGCCCCACTAAAATAACTGGTAATGAAATTCTAATCTCAACATCTCAAATTAAACAAAGTTTTGAATAGGAGGAAAAGCATTCCTGCTTGAGGTTTAAAGCAGCTTGGTTTTGACCTTTTAAAGATCAACTAATTTTCTTTATTTTTATGTGGTTGAGATACACAAGATGGTTCCAGATAACGATAGGAGATACAAAGAGCAGTTGTAGAGTTATTTTCTCTCCAAGTATTGGTTGAGGAATATAAAAAACCTGTGTATATGGAAAATTAAGCCAGCTTGTGCTTCAGATTAATGAAATTATGTAATGAATCCTAAAAAAAGTAGCAATATTGAAATGATAGAAGTTTTTGAAATTTTAATCCTTAGATACTCATTATATTCCTAAGTTTCAAAAAACTAGTGACATTTGAAATTGTATATTTCTTAGAATAGGTTTGTAGTTGTAAGAAAAATAGTTGTTGCCATACTAATATTTTGGTTGAAATAGCTATAATAATGCATAAAATGCTTGTTTCTTTATCTCCGTACGTCTTTTCTTTTTGGAATGCATTTGGAAGGAATAACTTAAAAGAGTTGATAAATTATGCTCTATCTATAGATGGTCAAAGTGGTGTACTAGATAATGATGTGAATTCATTTTGGCCAAAGAGAAATAAGAGGGGGTAGAGGGGGTGGGGGTGTTGTTTAACTCTATTCTGAATAGGAATAGGTTGCTTTGACATCAACCTACTTCAACCAATTTTTGAAGTCATACCTCTGAACCAACTCTAGATTTGAGACAACTCAACCTATGTAATTTCAGGTTTGTCTGGCTACAGTATAGTCTTATATTTTCATTGAGTGAAGTTCACATTGATTTCTACATTAAATAAAAACTTTGCATAGCAAAACTAAATATATAAATAATGTAAAAATCTTGAACCTACAGTATAGGACTAGATCCTTAGAGAGACCGTGGGTTCAAGATCTACTGAGTGCGTGTGTAACTTACCAATAAAAAAATAATAAAAAGCAATGTGAATGTGATTTATATGGCGTTCATGAGTTACAGAAATGGGTTGGTGAGCTCTAAGAACTGTCAATTTGCATATTTGGGCATTTTCAAATTTGAATACATCAACAAGGAAGAAGGACAAGTTGATGGGGGTAGTAGGCTTAAGGTGTGATATTGAATGTCAGATTAATTAGTAATCTTCAAACTTTTTGTGAGGCACCATATGTCATTAAATGATCATAGTCTAGTGTGGAGGGAAGGAGTGGAGAGTTGCTAGTCCCCCACGTCCTGCAAAACTTTTGATTCCATGCCATACTCTTTTAATTAAACAATAGCTCATGCCCCACAAAAATGCTGTACATCACTTCCTTTCACTTTTTCAACTTCAAGGATTATATAGTTGTAACTTTTTTCCAACCTTTTCAAGGCCATTGGTTAATGACATTTCTTTCTCCTTCTCCCCCTTTCCCCCCCCCCCCCCCTCTCTCTCTCTCTCACACACAAAATTTACGGGTAGTTTTGTTTTAATCCTTTGAAAAATAAGTCCAACTATAAATAATATATTGTCATATTAGTGATTTTGGTATCAAACTAGGTCCTAATTCTTCGTCATGAGAAGATGGATTTTAAAAGTTTTCTTTTATGTTTGGTTGCTTTCGTGTCTTTAAGATCATCGCAATGATATCCATGGGAACATCATTTGTGACAACTGGGATTAGTGAAGATTCTGTATGTGAAAAGGAATAAATATCTACATATACTTTTTTTCTTTTGTTGCTAAAATATCTTCATATACTAGACGCTTAATGAATACCTTATCTTTAGAATTGTAACCCCCCCATGGCCTTAGGGCCATTATAGTTATGACCGCCATTTATTGGGGCTTCGGTTGTCGACTCTCCTGTCATCAGGTCACCAACTTCCTTGACCTTTTGACAGATTTTCAAGTCCTTGTTGCTTTTTTTTTTTGTTCGTTAATGCTTATTATATAATCTCTATAATAAGGTGAGAATAGTGAATATGTGTAAGGAATGTTTTGTGAAAAGCTCACATATTAACTTAGTTTCATTTGTAGGATGATTGTTTCTACAAAATTCCAGGAAGATTACTTCAAATAAAAAAAAATATATAATCCAAAAGTATTATTCTTATAGTTCTTTGCTCTTCTTTGTTTGTGTTTCCTTTCCAATCTCTGCCTCATGGTAACATTTTTTTTTTTTTTTTTTTTTTTAAATATTATGTCAAATATTAGTTTTATTATTTATTTATTTAAGTTCCTTTTTGTTTTGAATGTTGAATGCAGCTTGCTTCCTGAAAATGCAATTTAGTTGTCTTTCAACTTTGCTACGACATTCCAGCTTGCTTGTGAAAATGAAGCTCCTTTTAATGTAAGCTCTATGCTTGATTTACCCTTTAAATTTGTTATATTCATATTAATCTTGTCCAATGTATATGGTTACTATCATGAAATCAGAATATTTAGGCCAACCTAGTTGATGGATTTAGCCCTTACCCAAAGCTATGGCACGTAGTTTTCCATAGAGCTCTACTTTCAAGCTTCACAAGGCCTTTAATACTTTTTGAAAAATACTACTCTTTGCAAATTTTAATTGCGATGTTTCCAACTGTAATTAAAGCTTTCACAAGTTTCTTGGTTACAATTAAAGGTTATAAAATTGAAATTGTCTTTTTTGATAGGAATTTATTACTTTACTTATAAAAAAAATAAATTTGAAATTGTCTTTTGTGTCAAGAAAGTAGTATCTAAGCGTGGAGACTTCAATAGAACTTCCAACTTCTTATGCAATTATAGAAGTAATGATAAGTCTAGAGTAGATATATTGATGTTTAAGATTTTGTCAGGAGATTGTTATAGTTGTCTTTGATATTGTGGTATGTATTACTATATGTTAACTACCACAAAGGTGTGGACCAACGGTAAGCTAACGAGATAGCAGTCTGAAAAAATTATGTTTAAGACCCTTCTGTGATTAACAATGCGGAATTAACGATTTAATGATTAATTACAATAGTTTAAAAAAACTTAACCCAACAGATAAAATACATTTAACACAAATATGCAATAAAGCAATAAAGAATATGATGTGATTTGGTTACGAAGCGGAAAATCTAAGGACCTGTTTAAAGGAAAAATCACATGGATACAAATTGTACGTCCCAAAGAAAATCTACTATATAAGAAACAATTACAATAGTCAAAGACTCACAAAATCTTTGTAGCCTAGACTTTATGCAACCTCTGCAAATGCTCTACTTGCCTTGTTACCGTAGTAGTCTCAGAACCTATAGAATTTTCATGTATTGATTTCTTCTATGAACTCTCATTGCTTGCAAAAGTTGAATCCCTAGCACACCAAGACCCTTCCCTGGTGGTTTAACTGTAATGAACCTCATTGGATATTTGGCGATGTGATTTCAAACTCTCAAACACTCACTTTTAGATTGAACGATGAGTGAGCTAACAAATAGGATATTTTTATAAAATCCTAGGCATGGGTTCTTGTAAAGATCTTGACTATATCATGGGGATGTAAAAGCAGTGCAAGATCAAGAACAAAATGAGAGAGGGAGGGTATGATATTTTTACTTGTGCTCACTTATGCCCCTTCATTCGGGTTGTTGAGCAACAACTTCCGGGGGAAGCATTTTTCTCAAATGCTCCTCACTCTCCATGTGTTCTGCTCCAAAAAAAATAGCTCTATCCCTAAATGGAAAATGCTTTTCAATGTTTTTAGGTGAACGACACAACAATATAAGAAAATCATCCGACAACTTCCTCGACAAGCTTCGTATAAAAACATCAATTGATGAGCTTGCTCGAGTGCTCCTCTTTCTGGTGCGTTAGGTTTTGATTAAAAATGGGCTTTGAATGGCTCGCTTCAGTGAGATTCTACAACAACAATTCTTAGAAGTTTTGATACAAATTTTTTGCTTTCTCAAATAACCACCCTTTCAAGAAATACATTGTCAATGGATCCAATTCTGTGACCAAAACCTCTTTACAGATTAAAAAATTAATAAAAAATTAAAAAACCCAATACAAACTCAAGTAATACACTTAATCCTAAGAAATCACAGAACAACCAGGTGTTACACCTACTGCTACAGACATAAAAGTTAATGGATACAATTCCGTGACCAAAACCCCATTACAGACTCAAGTAATACACTCAACCTCTAGTGCGCCTCATGTTGGTGCATTAGCGGACCAAAGGTAGAGTACAAGCGATGTCTTGGGTTTGATTAAAAACTGGCTTTGAATGGCTCGCTTTGGCGAGATTCTACAACAGACAATTCTTAGAAGTTCCTACACAAATTTTTTGCATTCTCAAATGACCACCCTTTCAAGAAATACATTGTCAATGGATCCAATTCCGTGACCAAAACCCCTTTACAGATTAAAAAATTAAAAAATTCCAATACAGACTCAAGTAATACACTCAATTGTGAGAAATCACAGAACAACTAGGTGTTACACCTATTGTTAAAGACATAAAAGTTAATGGATACAATTCTGTGACCAAAAGCCCATTACAAATTTAAAAAATAAAAAAATCCCAATATAGACTCAAGTAATACATCTAGTCCTGAGAAACACAAACCAACTTACACCTACTACTAGAGACATATAATAAACTTAAAAAAAAAAAAAAAAAAAATCTTATTTCCTGAAACCATGAGCAAATACTCCCAGGGTTTGTGTCAAGGTGATCCTCTATCTCCTTTGCTGTTCTTGTTGGTTATGGAGGTCTTGAGCAAAATGTTTAGGAAATCAGAGGAGGCTGGTCTTATTCGAGGTTTTATGGCAGGAGTGCTTGGGGGGGTCTGAGGTTCGTATTTCTCATTTACTCTTCGCGGATGATACTATTGTTTTCTGTGATGCTGTCCCAGAGCAAGTAATGCATATTAAGAAGGTGTTGTCTTGCTTTGAGGCGGTCACTGGGTTGAGGGTCAATCTAACGAAGAGTGAGATGGTTCCTGTGGGAGTGGTGGACAGCATGCCTTCTTTGGCTAACCTTCTTTGTTGTCGTATTGGAGCTTTGCTAATGATGTATTTGGGCATGCCTTTGGGGGCTCCTTATAAGGGCTTGTCTGTTTGGAACTTTATTCTTGAGAAGATAGAAAAGCGTTTGGCGAGTTGGCAGACTTTATAGTTATCCAAAGGGGGCCGTCTTACATTGCAAAAGAGTACGCTTTCTAGCCTTCCCACTTATTTCTTATCCTTATTTACTATTCCGATTAGTGTTGCTCAGCGAATAGAAAGGCTTCAACGGAATTTTCTGTGTGGTGGAATGGGTGATGGGGTTAAATATCATTTGGTAAGGTGGGATCAGGTTTGTTCTCCTATGGATTGTGGGACTTGGGGGTTAAGAATTTAACTTTGTTCAACAAAGCTCTTTTGGGCAAATGGTTGTGGCGTTTTGGGGTTGAATAGTCTCATTTGTGGAGGAGAGTCATTGTTGCAAAATATGGGATGAAATGGGGAGGTTGGCGTTCCAAACCTTGTAAGGGAACTCATGGTTGTGGGCTTTGGAAAGGCATCTCTTTGGGTTGGGACGTTTTCTTGGAAAGAATAGAGTTCTCTGTTGGTGGGGGAGATAGGATCAGACTCTGGTTAGATAAGTGGTGTGGAAATTCTCCCCTTAAGGATTTGTTTCCGATGATGTTTCTATGCTCTACTGATCGTCAAGCTTCAATTGCATCTGTTCTGTCCAGATCAGATTTGCATGCTTCTTATGCTTAGAATATCTCTTTTGTTAGGGATTTTAATGATCGGGAATTGCCGGAGGTGATGTCTTTCTTTAATTTCATTCAAATCTTTCTCCCGAGAAGAGAGACTGAAGATAAGTTAGTCTGGACTCTTCGTAAGTCTGGTCAGTTTGATGTTCGATCTTATTATGGTGCTCTTCAAGTCTCAAATAGGCCCAGGTTCCCATGGAAAAGTATTTGGGGTGTCAAAGCTCCGTAGCGTATTTCTTTATTTATTTGGACAGCGGCTTGAGGTAAAATTCTTACTTGTGATAATTTAATGAAGGAGGGGCACGTGTTGGCTGCATGGTGTTGTATGTGTAAGAATGGTTGGGAAACTAAGGACCATCTCTTTCTTCATTGTGAGGTAGCTATTGCGTTGTGGGGGTTTGTTTTCCAAATGTTTGGGATCCAGTGGGTTCTTCTTGCCAAGGTGATCGATGTGTTATTTGGTTGGTTTAATGGATTTGGGAAGCATTCTTCAGATATTTGGAATCTCATTCCGCTTTGCTTAATGTGGTTGTTGTGGCAAGAGAGGAACTCTCGTATTTTTGAAGACAGGGAGAAATCCTTTGATCATCTTCAAGAGTACTTTGTGGGTCTGCTATTTGATTGTTCTAGGTCATGGGGCTTTACGACAGCATCTTCTCTTCCAGAATTTGTTGTCTCCCTTAATGTTGATTAATTTGTTTTCCTTTTTCTGTGTTTGTTTCCCTCCTGTTAGTGCATATTTTATGCACTTGGGAGTTTTGTTTCAGATCTTATAAAGTTTGTTATTACCTATCAAAAAAAAAAAAAAAATTAAGTCAATAAATATATAAATTACTCTCCTCCCCCCCCCCCCCCCCACCCCAAAAAAAAAAAAAAAAAAGCTATTATCAATGGCAAAAGACTCCCTCCCTTTGATTATTATAATTCATATAGCATATACAACATATCTATAGCACAAATGAGAGTTCTCTATCTACTCCCCCTTTCATCCCGAAATGACAAATGGATAAATCAATGAGTTCAAGAGGGAGAAAAGAGAGACCAACTCTAAAACTTACAAGTCAAAGCCAAACCAACCAAAAAGATTTGAGTCAAACAAGTCTAAACATGCATGAATAGCTTAATGAGACAGTCCAATTCACCAACATAGCTAGCATTATGAGAATGATGGCTTATTGTGGACATGGAATGAATGTGGGCACCAAGTGCAAGGAGTACCTAGAAGTGCACACCTAAGAAAGCACTTATCGGAAGACAAGGATGAGTGGCGTATTTTCACAAACACTTGGTGGGCAAGGTCTACAAAATTACACACAAGCCAAACAAAAATGCATTTGAAATGAGATTGGACCAAGACACTCACAATAATTACACAAGTAAAGAAATGTTAATTTATGACACAAAGCAAGAACAAGGATCCATTATTGAGCAATTGAGGTGTTATGAACATAAAGTGCTTTGTAGATGCAATTTAAGAATACATAGAAATTTTGAAATAAGCTCTTGGGGAATTTTTTTGGACAAAATCAAGGAAACACAATGCTATTTTAAAAAAATAATGAGGTTTAACATACAATGCTAATAGTCTCGCTTTCAATATATGCAATCTTGACATTATATGACCCATGTACATAAGCAATGTAGACACTTCTAGGCATAAACATCAAGAGCATACATTATAGCTCTCAAAGATATAAAAATTCATGCGTTAAATGTCTTGTGAACTCAAAACCTCAAAGGTAAAAGGGGAACATGAAGGCAAAACATGATTAAAAATGTTTTCAAATCAATCAAAGGCTTCTTGAACATGAATCCATTTTGTTTTTATCTTTTTCTCTCTGTAGATATTCTTTTTATTTTTCTGCCATGTTGCTTTTCTTTGTATTCTCACAAGCCTTTTTTTAGCTTTTGCACATGATTTATATTGTCAATTTATCTCTCCATTTTGCACCTATACAACATTTTTTTTTTTGATAGGTAAGAATACTTGTATTAAAAAAAATACCCCAAAGTGCACAAATTGTGCACTTGAGGGAGAACACAGATACATCAAGAAGAAATAGAAACTGAATGTAAAGAAACAGCAAAATCAAACATAGTGCTTGCTGTAGTGAAACCCCAAATCCGGGACCAATCATACAAGGAATTAACAAAAGTTTCAAGAAGCTGATCTGCAGATCTACTTGTGTCTTTAAACGTACGGGCATTCTTTTCACACCAAACCGACCACATCAAGCACAGCGGAACTAAGTTCCAGATGCTGGATTGGTGCTTCCCAAACCAGTTTCTCCATCCAAATAATAAATCTACCACTCGTTGCGGTAAAACCCACTGGATCCCAAAAGCCGAAAACAAAGTTCCAAAGCACCTGAACAAAAGCACAATGCAATAACAGATGATCCACAGTTTCCCCATCAAAACAACACATACTACACCACTCCATCATTGTGTACCCGCGATGCATGAGATTGTCACAAGTGAGGATTCGACCCTAAGCCGCTATCCAAATAAAGAAAGCCACTCTGGGGGGAGCTTTAGCTGCCCAAATACTCTTCCAAGGAAACCTCACCCCCGGCCTAGAAGATAAGGCCAAATAAAATGATCGGGAATCAAAGACACCATCCTTACAAAGCTTCCAACGCAACCCATCTACGCCCCCTTTAGGTTCTGCAATTGAATATAGGAAGTCAAAAAACTCCACCACCACTACAACCTCCCAATCATTGAAGCCCCGAACAAAGGAGACATTCCATTCATGCACTCTCCTTGGATTTGGGCCTGTCAAGACATTCTCAATGGTAGCGTCACATTGAGTAGAACATGAGAATAAAATAGGGAATCTATCCATCAAGGCAGTATCCCCACACCACTTATCCTTCCAGAAACGGACCCGGTTCCCTTGGCCAACCACCAGCTTAACATGCTGGGAGTAATCTTGCCAACCTGACATAATGCCTTTCCAAAGACAACAACCATAAGGACCTCTACTCTGATTATTGAAATAAACAACCCTTTCTATGATTCATACATTATTGTGGCCTTGCATTGTATCAGAGGTAGCCGTTTCTACTATATTTTCAATAAAAATAGTGTCAAGAAAAAAGTTTTTTTTAGTAATGTTTTTTTAAGGATTTTTTTATTTTTATTTATTATTAATGTTCATATCAACTTCCGAGTTAAAAATTGTCAAGAACATTGTTGCTCAATGACATTATCTGGTGTTTTCGATGGAGACGTATAGGGTTCGAATCCCCCACTGTATAAAAAAATAATGCTAGAATTTAAAACCCAAGATTTTCAACAATTGTTTACTTCATAACATTAACCTATAATTGAGCTTAATTTTTTTTTTTTAGGTAATAGTCAAACTTAGCGTTTAAAAAAATTTAGTCCAAATAGTCAAACTTAATTAAACTTAGCGTTTAATTTTTTTTTTTTGGTCCATATGGTGATTTTTAGTCCCTAAAGTTTAAAAAAATTAGCGTTATTGATTCCTAAAGTTTCAAAAAGTGAGCAGTGTTGGTCCCAAAGGTGCACGTTTTTGAAGTGTTAGGGATCAATAGCGCGCATTTCAAACATTAGGGACCAAACATTCAACCTATGTAAATATTAGGAACCAAAAATGTATTTTGACCTAAAATTTAAGAAAAATTGTCCTTAAAAGATTGAAAGAAATTATGCGAGGATAAAGAAATGAAACACTCATGTTATGATATCTTTTTCTCACCCACACGCCTCTAGCTTTGACGCTGAAGAAGCTTTTGTGGTGAGGTGTTTATGAGAAGACTTGGCATTGGAATTTACATTCCTTTGAGAGTTGGGCAAGTTTCTACCTAGTCTTTCAAGGGTCAAATGTGTAAGTTTTTAACAATTCTCCTAGGAGATTGTCTTGGCTTGTATTATGAGAAACAAAGTTTTTATGACCCTTCCTATTTGTTCTTGGATAGGTGGGATGAGACACTCAATTTTGTGATTTTAGCTTAAAACAATTAGGATGAGTGTGTCTAATAACACTTTAGTGGTGAAAAATAGGAGCAGACTGAGACCCATCTTCCTTCCTTGGAGAAGGTCTTGACTTGGGCTTAGTTTGAGTTCTAAGCATAGAATAATTTTGTTGAATGTGACCAATAACACCACAATGGTGACGAGTGGGAACAAATTTACCTAGGCTTGTTCAGTTTTAATGTCCTTCTTCCTAGGCTCTGGAGAGTTAAGCACATGATCAAGCTTAATGCATGACACCCTCTCCAATTGAGATTTAGATTGGACTAGTTCACACTCTAACCCTTTTATTATTATGAGAAACAAAGTTTTTATGACCCTTCCTATTTGTTCTTGGATAGGTGGGATGAGACACACACTTTTGTGATTTTAGCTTAAAACAATTAGGATGAGTGTGTCTAATAAAACTATAGTGGTGACAGATAGGAGCAGACTGAGATCCATCTTCCTTCCTTGGAGAAGCTCCTGACTTGGGCTTAGTTTGAGTTCTGAGCATAGAATGATTTGGTCTAAAATCAACAACACCACAATGGTGACAAGTGGGAACAAATTTACCTTTAATTTTTTTCCTAGGTGAGGATTCAAGTATAGGCTTTGTGACTGTAACCACACCTATAGGTTGTTTTCCTTTGTCTACCTAGGCTTGTTCAGTTTTAATGTCCTTTTTCCTAGGAGGAGGAACAGAGTCAATTTTTACTTTTTCACTGGAGGACTTAGATATTGATGGGGTAGAAGGTCCCATCTCAATGTATCCTAAACCAGTTTTGTTAGAAATAGGCTTTTGAGAGTTAAGCACATGATCAAGCTTAATGCTTGACACCCTCTCCAATTGAGATCTAAATTGGACTAGTTCACACTCTAACCCTTTTATTTTATCCACAAGTGAGAAATTTTCAGCTTTATACAACTGAGGCAACTTCTTGGCTTCATCCAATTTAACCTTTAGTGCCTCTTTTTTAAGCTCTACTTTCTTTAACTTTTTAAGTGATCGCCTAGAGATCTTCTCATATTTCATACACTCACTAAAAAGTTTGTTGTAAGCTGTTTGTAGATTATCATCCTCATTAGAGTCGTCTTCCTGAGATGACTCACTATGGTCACTAACACTACTTGCCTACTTATCATTTGCTACAAAAGCATCAAAGGCCATAAAATTCTCATTTCCCTCAAAGTCATTGTTCTTAGGCTCATCACCAAGGGCGATATTCATAGCTTTTCCCTTTAGAGGGGACTCTAATAAGAAAGTTGAATGCTTAGTCAATCAACCTCTACGCTGACTTTAAATAATTTGGATACTTAACTCTCATGTGTCGAAAGGCTGAGTTCTCATGACATTGAATAGCTGGATTATTTTTCTATTTCTTTTTACCTCTATAGTCTTTCCTAGTTAAGGAATTTTTATGGAATTCACTCTTAGGTTGTTTAGCCGGTTTAGAGGTAATACTAAGACACTTGGATTTATCTATGTCAACACCCCAAGAGGTTTGCTTAGTGGTTCCTAAGGCATCATGAGATTCATGAAGTTTTGAGTTCAAAACTTCTAACCAGCATCTTGGGGCATCCCTACGAGATTTTCCTCTGTAATTACTTGGTATGTGTGGGATGAGAGGACTATAGGGTAATAGTTAAGTGTTTGAAGAGTTTTGGACACCCGTTAACACAACAACAAATTTGGTGACTTGAAGGAACTCAATGTGAGAGTTAGAACTCATTGCCTTCTTGCTGTAACCTACATTGCTCTTTGGCCGAATTCCTTCGTTTAGGCCATTGTTTATTCAATTTGCTATGTATGATAATTTTTCCTATTTTGTTATAATTTTCAAATTAAGATTTAGAATAAGGTCTTGTCGGTTTTAGAACATTTCCTAGATTCTGTAGTATCAATTTATGTAATTTTCTCAATTTTACCTTTTTTGGCGAATTTTCCTATTTAGTACTTAATTTTGTGCCTAATACAAAATGGGTTTTGTAGTCACCCTAGGACTTCTTTAGTATAAGTTAGTGGTGGTAGCTCTTTGGGCATTCAAACTATTTCAATAATAGAGTATTTATCTTTCTAGGTTTTGGTGGATTCTAGAGTAGTTTTATATGTGGATTCAATGAGCCCATTTTTTTTTTTGATAATATGGGTATTTGAATTTTCATCTCGATTAATGGCACGTGTAGTCTCCCGTCCTACACATATCAAGTAATGACCAGGTCTCATGGTTTTGAGGGTGATCCCAAAGGGATCCATTATCATTGATTGTCGAACTCGCAATTTACACTTTTTTTTTTATAAGTAATAGACGAAGTATATTAAAAAAGAGCTATATGGTGTGCATAAAGCATGAACACCGTAGTCAAAGCAATTACATGTTATGAGTACAACTCAATGATTAAATAAAACCCCCAACTCAATGATTTACACTTTTTTAGGTACATATTACAGCCCTTCTTACAACTAAACTACCCTCCTGGGATTAATGAGCCCATTAAGGATTGAAGAGTTCATTCGTGAAATAGTCATGCTCTATTTATTTTTTACTTTTCCGTTGCATCATTTTTAAAGACTTAATAATAACTTTGGAAGTTACTCTACCCCAAAATTACCACCAACAGTAATACAGTGTTTACAAAGTTTGACTATTTGACTTATTTATTAAAAGACGTTGATACGTTGATACTTGCTTTTAATTAACCTGCCAAGGACTGGTTACTCGGTTCCAAAAAGTGGTTTTTGTGCTTGCTGCATCTTCCCTCCTTCATTGGTGAAAAATTTCCCAATACCAGCATCAAGCATCTTTAAATAATCTCTTTTTTTTTTATTTTTTTTATTTCCCCGCCTCTCAATTTAATCTGATATTTCCTGTAACTTTTCATTTTGGTCTTCTGCTTCTTGAAATCTTTTTCCTTTTTTGTTTTTTCCTGCACGTGTTATAGCAAACTTGCCCATGTTTTTCCTTGAATATGGGTGGAGCTCACCTACTGGGGATCTTTAGCCCATTTATCCAACTCACAAAGTTTTAGGATGACACTCCATTTTCAAGTAATGTAACATGCTGTTTGAAGACAAAATTACTTCAATTTCCTGAACCAATAATGATGTTGTAAGTTTTGCCTTTCACTTTTTCTTTGAGTTGTGAAAATTCTTTCATTTTGTTCAAAATATGGACCCTCCAAATTCAAAATGTTTGCCTCTTTTACCGTTAAAGCATTTCCAGTGTCATCATAAGTGAGTTCCTTGGTATCACTCATCTCACTATTTTTTTTTTCTTCTACCTCTACTTTCTCTACTTTCTCATTGGTCATGATTTTCTCTTTGTGAAGAAGCATTAAACATATGACCTGGTTATAAGCACCTGAAACACTTCTAGTGTTTACCCTTTTCTTATAAACTTTTTCCTTCCTTTGCATGATTAATGGTTGTTTACTCCTTGACTTCTTCTTGCGATCTTGCAGATTACAAGCTTGTTGACTTTCTTTCTGCTGTCTTCAGAGCCAATTTGTAAGCTTCACCAACCCAAAAAATACTATTAGAATGAAATTTTATCTTGAATTTATGAATTTAATCCAATAATATATCTAACAATCACTTGATACTCCTTATCCATGAATTTGTTTTGTCACATCATATGTAATGTAATAAAGATTGCATCTTGCACACAGTGATTGTGCCATGTGGTTCAAGATAAGAATTATTTTCGAACAACATGCTTATACCACTTGGCTTACTCTAAGTAAATTAAAATGGTTGAGATAATTTGTTTAAGGTGCAACGTTATTATAAAAATTCTTACCAAGAATTCAAGAAATTTAAAGTAATTTTTATTATTTATTTTAACTATCTATTGTAATTTTGATTTTTGATACAAACTTGCTTATGCCTTATAGCCATGTAACCTAAGATAATTTTTCTGTTTCATTTTAATTATCATCCATTTTATTGCTCAATTTCAATGATATTTGTGTAATCTTATATGATTTTTAATCAATATGTCCATCGTGGGCATACTACCACCATTTTATCATAAAAGTTGGTTGTTATATATATATATATATATTTCTTCTCTTTGCACCAAATTGATACTTCCTATTTTATTATAGTTTATTTTACTCGCCAATCTTTAGATATCAAATCATAATGAACTAGGAGAACAAAAAAAAAAAAAACTTGGATACAAAATCACAATTAGAAAATTAATATTATTATAATTAATAATTTTATGATTATAGCATCAATACCAAATGTTCTCCTTCAACTAGGTATATAAAACTAATTAATTATAGCATGCAATATACTGGTCAATTCAGTTGGACACTCCTGGATGTTTCTTGTACCTTGAATAACATGATAAAAGTTGGAAAGAAGATTGTGGGAATAGTATATTTTTGGTGAATCCTTTCCCTTATCTTTTTCCCAAATATCCCTCTTCCTTTTCCACTTTTTGTCTTGCATTGAATTCCCATCCACAAAGTTATAGCATGTCCTCAACATGGAGTTGCGCTAGCGCTATATTTGATTTTCCTGTAATTAGGCATCTCATTCCTCAAAGAGTTGCTCAACATTCTTATGATGAGGTGTCTCCTTCCATCCAATCTAAGAATTCTTCTAAATGTGTTGAACAAGTATGCAGTTTCAAATTTTTTTTTTTTTTTTTTTTTAAGTAAATCAATTACAGTAATGCAAAATTATGCAAAAAGTCCTCCTAGGAAGTCATTGCATCCCTTACTTTCTCTTCTACTTATCAAAAAAAAGAAAGAAGAATTATGCAAGAATTACATAGGGAACAAAAGGGTATATTGGAGTTACATACACACACATACCCCTGAAAAAGTACAATAAATTGATAAAATCATACAATCTAGAATGTCTACTTCCACCTAAAGGAATTTTAAGGAAAATGAGTTAACAAATGTGATTTCATCTTCTCTATAGATAGCTCCTACCCCTCCTCCTATTTTGCTCTCCATACTTTCACCGTCAAGCATGTCGGGTTCATATTTCATAATCTATTTCTTAAAAAGTTCGGTCTTCATCACCAACATTGTAGCAATCCACTCATTGTTTATTTTACTTCAAATACTACAAATACAAAGTCCTATAACTCCTTGGTGGTTGGACAATGCAAAAACAAATTGTCAACATGCTCACCATTTCTTTTAAACTTCCAACACCTATTCTCCATGGTCAGTCCCCTTTTATTAAGATTATCTATTGTGAATTTCCCTAAACCCCACTTATCAAAAAAAATTTCCCTAAACCCCTAGTTCATGCAAAGATAGCTACCTTCCTAGGAACCTTCACTGAAATTTCCATCCAAGGAGAGTTAGACAATGTTGTTCCTTTTAATGCCTTGTAATAGCAACAAACACTGAAACAATCATTCTTATTTAGTATCGAATAAACTTTATTCTCTGTTCCTACTCAGATTTTGGTTGAATATAGCTGCTCAAATAAAATAGTAAACATTTTTAACTTACCATTTCTTGAGCATGCCTCACAAAGATTGGATTCCAGTGAACCCCCACCATTTATAACCTCTATATATTCAGACACAATAGCATCTTTGTTCCAACACACCATACCTTGTGCCAAAATCTTACTCTACTGCCATCACAAATACTGAAACCATTGAATCTAGAGAAAGAATCTCATCTGCTTATATTGCCTTCCAAACCTCCAACCCATGTATTGTGGGGGCTGGATGTACAATCTAACTCCCGCTTCATACCCAATATTAAAGTACCAAAAACGTTTCCTAACTGATCATTCTTCATTTCTATAATCACTTACCCAACAATGCATTATTGAAGGCTCTTGTATATATTGTAGACGTGCAAGTTATTTTCCAATCTACTAAGTGAATTTTTTCTTCTCCCCAATTCCTCCCTATAGAAACTCATGTTATAACTTCTCCAATCAATTAGCTACAAAGATTGGCATTGTGTAAAATGACCTAAAATAAATAGGTAATTAATCAGTTTTGAATTTGTTCTCTTTTTTATTGGTCTAGGGCTTGGGGTTTCACAACCTCGACTTCTGTTGGGGGGTTTTATCAAGTCTTTGAACTGTACTAATAATCTGTAATTCTTTTGTCTACTGCGTGTTCATATTTTATGCACACCATGTAGCTTTCTTTTAATAAAATCAGTCTATTACTTATAAAAAAAAAAGAAAAGAAAAAGAAAAAAAAAAGGGTAATTCTACTACTTTTAGAAAGTTATTGCCTCTTACATCCTCTCTATAATGTTATTTTGAACTGGCTGAGCTTTTAATGTAGAGTCCAATGTTAGGCCAAATAATTGGGCAAGGAACTTAGCTTGCAACCCAATGCTGCAGCTGTCTCCTCAACCTATAGCAACTCAATTCTCATTAAACCATGTAACTACCTCAAACATCATAAAATGCACCTGAGAGCTTGAAAATGATAGAATCAGTAGCATATGAGATAAATTTAAGGCATCCCCATTCCCCCTCTCCACTGTAAGTCTTGACATCCCCCAACACTACCCATTTGATCATCATGCTAAGCACCTCTATAATCAGGATGAATAGGACTGGTGACAACGGTTCTCCTTACCTCAAGCCTCTAAAGCTTAGAAAATACCATATGGACTTCCATTAATGAATATTGAGGATTTAACAGTGGATATGCACATACTAATCTGACGCAGGACGAAAGCTCTAATGGGCCCTGATACCAATTTTGATGTAGGATCGTTAGGAATTCAGCACTAATTAGATTCTTTGATGAGATCTGAAGGTATCGAGGGCTGTTTGATATTAAACTAAAGAACAAAACTTAATGAAAGAAAGATAAAACACTAGGCAATCACACCTAGGCCCTCCCTAAGCAATCACACTTAGGTAGGAGAAGGCAATCACACCTTCGAAGCTTAAAATAAGCTGCTGGAATTTTATTAGAACCAATGCACTTTGAATATAACTGACTACAATAAGGCCCTTATATAGGCTATTGCTAAATTCTTTTCTAGAAGGACTAGGACTACTAACTAACCTATTCCTAGAAAGATAGGACTCCTAATAATAATGAAAAGCAATTAAGAACATCTAAAACAAATAGGAAAAGGACTCAAGACATAGAATAAGACTCATGGGCTTCTAGAATAATTAATTACACCCATTCCAGAAAATCATAAAATTACCAAACTGCCCTTATTATAATAAACTTAATGAAACTGATCCAGTAGCTAGACTAACTAACATAACCTATGAAAGGTGTCTAGAAGGCCCTACATCAAAACTAGACCACAATTCTTGAATATTTTTATCTTTAATCTTGTTTTTGCTCGAACTCCTTTTTACTGTCTGCATCATTCTCCCCTGGTTAGAGAAAACTCGACCTCAAGTTTTAAAATGTCGAAGTAGCATAATTCTTGGCCTTTTGATTAGCATCATTTGACACAGGATAAAAAGCTTGACTAAGAGTGTTCTTTATTTTCTTTGTTGCTTGAATCCAAGATGACAGTGGAACATCCTGCTCTCCAATGGGAACATTAAACTTTTCAGGAATTACAAACTCAATAATAGGAACCATCATTGCAAGTGACATATCGTTATCTTGAGGCACATGTTGAAGCATTGAAACAGACTTCTCCATCTCTTCTACCTCTTCCTTCATCAATTAAATTCTTTTGTTTCAATTTTGTCTTGTTGTAGAATAATATGTGTAACTGGTTGTGATGTGTTTGGCACAACAGTAGGATGAATAGTTGCTGGTTTGTCAATTTCTTTTCCCACAATAGCGAACTTGACATCCTTTCCTTGAATCTCATGTATTTGTTCAAAACTATTCTCATCAACCAATTTTTCCTCCCTTAAGCTTTCAAGTTGCTGTTTTGAATCATCTCCAAGTTGTCTGGATGTTTCAGTTTGCTGGGTAGGATCTTTTGCTTGTTCTCCCGGCTCTCTAGACTTCGTTGCATGCTGTTCTAACTCATGCACTTGCTGTTTAGGATTTACTACATGCTCCTTTAGTTGTTCTACCTTCTTAGCAAACTGTTCTGACCTATCAGCATCTTGTTCCAGCTTTCTAGCTTCTGTTTGTGGCACTTTAGTCCTTTGTTTTAGAGTTTCTACTGGCTGCCCCTGTTGCTTAATCCCCTCTGCACGCAGTCTTGGCAATTCAGCATGATCTTTAGGCTTAGAAACCATAGATTTCTTCATAAATTTTACATACTTCTCAAACTGAATAGCCGTTTCTATTGCATCTTCAACATCTTCTAAGTACCTATGAGACATCTCCTTTTCAATTTCATACCTTAGCCCACTCTCGAATCGAGCAATAGTCATTCGTTCGCTTTCTACAAATCCAAACATAATAAATAATTTAAATAATTCCTTATATTCGCTTGCATAGTCAACCACACACGTCACCTTGCTCAAGAGTATAAAACCGATCAAGAACAGAATCTTGAAATCGTCGTTGAAGAGTATCTTCTCCAAGAAGCATCTTACCGTCTTGCCAAGTCAACCCACTTGTATAGGATCTCCCATGATGTGACACGTCACCTTGCTCAAGAGTATAAAACCGATCAAGAACAGAATCTTGAAATCGTCGTTGAAGAGTATCTTCTCCAAGAAGCATCTTACCGTCTTGCCAAGTCAACCCACTTGTATAGGATCTCCCATGATGTGGAAACATCACGGCTGAACTTGCTCTAATACCAATTTGACGCAGGACAGAAGCTTTAATGGGCCTTGATACCAATTTTGATGTAGGATCATTAGGAATTCAGCACTAATTAGATTCTTTGATGAGATCTGAAGGTATCAATGGCTGTTTGATATTAAACTAAAGAACAAAACTTAATGAAAGAAAGATAAAACACTAGGCAATCACACCTAGGCCCTCCCTAAGCAATCACACTTAGGTAGGAGAAGGCAATCACACCTTCGAAACATAAAATAAGCTGCTGGAATTTTATTAGAATCAATGCACTCTGAATATAACTGACTACAATAAGGCTTTTATATAGGCTATTGCTAAATCCTTTTCTAGAAGGACGAGGACTACTAACTAACCTATTCCTAGAAAGACTAGGACTCCTAATAATAATGAAAAGCAATTAAGAACTTCTAAAACAAATAGGAAAAGGACTCAAGACATAGAATAAGACTCATGGGCTTCTAGAACAATTCATTATACGCATTCCAAAAAATCTGGAAATTACCAAACTGCCCTTATTATAATAAACTTAATTAAAACTGATCCAACAGCTAGACTAACTAACATAACCTATGAAAGGTGCCTAGAAGGCCCTACATCAAAACTAGACCACAATTCTTGAATATTTTTGTCTTTAATCTCAAGCCTCTAAAGCTTGAGAAAATACCATATGGACTTACGTTAATGAATATTAAGGATTTAACAGCGGATATGCACATACTAATCTATCTTCTTTATTTCTCCCTGAGTCCATCTCACTCTAATATGCTTGTTAAAGACCAATAACGTGTAACTCTCTGAGCGAAGTTAATTTTACTATATTATCCAATAATCAAAAACCAATAAGCCTAACTCACTCTCAAAAGACACCTTGAGGGAGGAAGGATGCATGCCCATTACTTATAGAGTGAACAACCTAGGGAGAATTCTGGTGATGTGGGATATTTGATATTCTCAACACGCTCCCTCACGTGTGGCGTGACAACCAATTATGTGAACAACAACAGAGGGGAGGTGGACCCAACACCTTAGGGTCTGACTTTGATACCATGTTAAAAGCCAATGAGCTTAACTCACTCTCAAAAGACAACTTAAGAGAGAAGGGATGCACATGACTTATAAAGTGAACAACTTAGGGAAATCCTGTTGATGTGGACATTTGATATTCTCAACAATGGTTATAAGCCTTTTTTAATATCAAGCTTGCAAATGACTTCTATAATATTTCTTCGAACTCTTCTATCCAAGCCTTCATTTTCTATCATTATAGAAACTAGGATTTGTCTCCCCTTTACAAATGCATTTTGCAAGTTTGATACCAACTGGCCCACCATTCTCTTGTCTATGAGCCAACACCTTCGCTAATAGACTAGGAGTTTTAATCTCCAAACCTTGATCATAACCTTGGTCCTCATATCTTTAATTCCGTTCAAAATTTTCTCCTCTCCCATGAAGATCTTGCTGAAAATTATCGTTAGAATCACTATCAAATCTGTTATATCTTCCAAGCCTTTGCATTTGTTCTGGTTCCTCTTACTGCAAACAATTTGTATCAGTTGATTCACTTGCTCACTCAAATTTTGAGTGATTTCCATGGATAACTCATTTCGTAGACTTTCTGCTTATCTGCCTCGTGTTGCCTTGAAGATTGCTGATTTGATGTCTTTTAAGAATGCACAGTGATTTAAACACCAGAAACAAGAGAAAGATAATAATTAAAAGTTTTAGAGAGCAATGAGAAAAGGATTGAATTCTTGATAGCATAGACACCAATAAGTGACTAAGACCTCAGCCTTTTACTAGTAACTCAAAACCAGACTTAATTATCTCCAGAAACAGCCTTTGAGACTCTTATATAGACTTAATAACAACTTTGGAAATTTCGTTCCAATTTCCCAGGCACTTAGAAAATATAATTAACCTTATTAACACTCTTTTACTAAGAAAGATAAATGGGATTTCTTAGAGTTTTGACTCTTTGACCCACTTATTAATAGATTATGTTCTTGTCTTTGGAAAATACACTCTTTTCTTGATATTAGTTCCATGTTTTGGTATTACAGGCAATCTATATAAAGATGATTGTAAAAATACCAATAATTCTAATCAGTTTCATTTTATGGGAAAAAATATTGCATAGTGTCTTGCTCCCAAACTGCTGGCTTTGAGGCTTAAGAATGGAGTGCAAACCTCACGAAGTTTTTGTTGCTATGGGGAGAAACATGAGAAACACAGTAGAGAGATCATGAGCAATTGACAAGACTCAGTGGTTGATAATTCCCGTAATGGTTAATATAAACAAACTTCTACTAGATACATCAACAATTTCTCTTGCAAATTTGGGGTTTGCCATTATGAATTCGTGTTAGTTTGATCTGTGAATCAGCCGTTTGTTAGATACTGCAATTTAGCACTTTCAACTAAATCATTTCATATTTCAAAGTTTAATCAGTAGTCACACCCCCCCCCCCCCCCACCCCAAAAAAAAAAAAAAAAAAAAAAAAAAAGGAAAAAGAAAAAGAAAAAAAGAACAATCTCTGATGCAGCCCAAAAGCTACTGATTTGATGTCTTATAAGAAAAACTAAATTATCTAAACGACACTAACAAAAGAGGATTCAACTCTTGATAGGGTAAACACCAATAAGTGTTCAGTGTTGTACAAGGGAACTCAAAACCAGATTGATACCACTAGGGACAACCTATGAGGTCCTTTTTGAGGTAGAATGAACAGCTCTAACTTTTGTTGAATAGGGGTTGTTGTAAGTCAAATTACCAATTTGGAAAGTAAAAGATAGTTGTAGAAATCATTGGAGTCAGCGACGAAATCATATGAAATTTGGTGTCTTGAAGCACCCCAAGAGGTTTGCTTAGTGGTTCCTAAGGCATTATGAGATTCATGAAGTTTTGAGTTCAAAACTTTTAACCAGCATCTTGGGGCATCCCTTAGGGATTTTTCTCTGTAATTACCTGGTGTGTGTGGGATGAGAGGATTAAACATATCTAGGGTAATAGTTAAGTGCTCGAAGAGTTCTGGACACCCGTTAACACAACAACAAATTTGGTGACTTGAAGGAACTCAATGTGAGAATTAGAACTCATTGCCTTCTTGCTGTAACCTACGTTGCTCTTTGGCCGAATTCCTTCGTTTAGGCCATTGTTTACTCAATTTGCTATGTATGATAATTTTTCCTATTTTGTTATAATTTTCAAATTAAGATTTAGAATAAGGTCTTGTCAGTTTTAGAACATTTACTAGATTTTGTAGTATTTTTTTTTTATAGATAAAAATAAATTTGGTGACTTGAAGGAACTCAATGTGAGAATTAGAACTCATTGCCTTCTTGCTGTAACCTACGTTGCTCTTTGGCCGAATTCCTTCGTTTAGGCCATTGTTTACTCAATTTGCTATGTATGATAATTTTTCCTATTTTGTTATAATTTTCAAATTAAGATTTAGAATAAGGTCTTGTCAGTTTTAGAACATTTACTAGATTTTGTAGTATTTTTTTTTTATAGATAAAAATAAAGTCTAAAGCAGTGTATGTTGGTACTAGTAGCATCAATTTATGTAATTTTCTCAATTTTACCTCTTTTGGCGAATTTTCCTATTTAGTACTTAATTTTGTGCCTAACACAAAATGGGTTTTGTAGTCACCCTAGGACTTCTTTAGTATAAATTAGTGGTGGTAGCTCTTTGGGCATTCAAACTATTTCAATAATAGAGTATTTATCTTTTTAGGTTTTGGTGGATTCAAGAGTAGTTTTATATGTGGATTCAATGATCCCTTTTTTTTTTTTGATAATATGGGTATTTGAATTTTCATCCCGATTAATGGCACATGTAGTCTCCCGTCCTACACGTATCAAGTAATTACCAGGTCTCATGGTTTTGAGGGTGACCCCAAAGGATTCCATTATCATTGGCTATTGAACTCGCAATTTACACTTTTTTAAGTACTTATTAGAGCCTTTCTTACAACTAAACTACCTTCTTGGGATTAATGAGCCCATTAAGGATTGAAGAGTTCATTCGTGAAATAGTCATGCTCTATTTATTTTTGGCTATTCCATTGCATCACTTTTAAAGACTTAAGCATTCGTAGCCGGTCCTCTATAATGGATATTTTGTTAAAATAGAAGGTACTGTAGCAATAAATCATAAAAAAGAAGCTCCCAACCGGCCCTGTATAATAGATTCCGGATTTACAAATTGTTACAGTAACATGTATTTACATATTACTGTAGCAACTTGTATAAATTTTTTATTCATTTTCTTCGGTCTTTGATCTCCTCTCTCCTCTTTTTTTTTTTTTCTTCTTTTTTTCTTTCATTTTCTCTCTTTGCCCCCTCCTCTCTCTGCTCTGCTCTCTCTCTCAGTCTCAGTCAACGGCTCTCTCTCAACCCATAGGTCTTCAGCGATGGCTGAGTTGGTGGCGCAATTAGCTGAGGCAATGAGAGTGGCGGTGGAGTCGGTGGTGGGTTTGCGGTTTGCGTGGGTTTGGTTGCCGTGAGGTTGGTGTTGGCTCTTGTGGTGGCCGATCTGGCCTGGGGCGGTGAGGGTGTGTTTGTGTTTCCGTGGGTTTTGTTGCCGTGAGGGTGGTGGTGGCGTGGATTTGGTTGCCGTGAGGTATGGTTGGTTGTGGGTTTGGGTTTGCGTGGGTTTGGGTTTTGATCTAGCCGTCGGTGTGGGTGTGGGTTTTGATCTAGCCGCCGGCGTGGGTGATCGATTTGGGCGTGGGTTGTTGGGTTGGGTTTGGGAGGGGATGGGTAGTGCTGGAGGGGATGGGTAGAAAAATGGTTTTGATAAAAAAAGTTTTTCTAAAAAAATTATAATATTAATTTAATAAGATATTTTATAAAGTAAAAAATGAGATGTGGGGTGTTATGTGAAAATGAGTTTGTATAATAAAAAAGATATTTTTTAGAGATGTAAAATAGAGATTCGATGCAATTCTGGTTGGGAATGCTCTAATAATAACTTTGGAAGTTACTCTACCCCGAAATTACCACCAACAGTATTACAGTGTTTACAAAGTTTGCCTATTTGACTTATTTATTAAAAGACGTTGATACATTAGTTTGATTTAATATCTTCTGACTTGCTTTTAATTAACCTGCCAAGGACTGGTTACTCGGTTCCAAAAAGTGGTTTTTGTGCTTGCTGCATCTTTCCTACTTCATTGGTGAAAAATTTCCCAATACCAGTATCAAGCATCTTTAAATAATCTCTTTTTTTTTTATTTTTTTTATTTCCCCGCCTCTCAATTTAATCTGATATTTCCTGTAACTTTTCATTTTGGTCTTCTGCCTCTTGAAATCTTTTTCCTTTTTTGTTTTTTCCTGCACGTGTAATAGCAAACTTGCCCATGTTTTTCCTTGAATATGGATGGAGCTCACCTACTGGGGATCATTAGCCCATTTATCCAACTCACAAAGTTTAGGATGACACTGCATTTTCAAGTAATGTAACATGCTGTTTGAAGACAAAATTACTTCAATTTCCTGAACCAATAATGATGTTGTAAGTTTTGCCTTTCACTTTTTCTTTGAGTTGTGAAAATTCTTTCATTTTGTTCAAAATTTGGACCCTCCAAATTCAAAATGTTTGCCTCTTTTACCGTTAAAGCATTTCCAGTGTCATCATAAGTGAGTTCCTTGGTATCACTCATCTCACTATTTTTTTTTCTTCTACCTCTACTTTCTCATTGGTCATGATTTCCTCTTTGTGAAGAAGCATTAAACATATGACCTGGTTATAAGCACCTGAAACACTTCTAGTGTTTACCCCTTTTCTTATAAACTTTTTCCTTCCATTGCATGATTAATGGTTGTTTACTCCTTGACTTCTTCTTGCGATCTTGCAGATTACAAGCTTGTTGACTTTCTTTCTGCTGTCTTCAGAGCCAATTTGTAAGCTTCACCAACCCAAAAAATCCTATTAGAATGAAATTTTATCTTGAATTTATGAATTCAATCCAATAATATATCTAACAATCACTTGATACTCCTTATCCATGAATTCGTTTTGTCACATCATATGTAATGTAATAAAGATTGCATCTTGCACACAGTGCTTGTGCCATGTGGTTCAAGATAAGAATTATTTTCGAACAACATGCTTATACCACTTGGCTTACTCTAAGTAAATTAAAATGGTTGAGATAATTTGTTTAAGGTGCAACGTTATTATAAAAATTCTTACCAAGAATTCAAGAAATTTGAAGTAATTTTTATTATTTATTTTAACCATCTATTGTAATTTTGATTTTTGATACAAACTTGCTTGTGCCTTATAGCCATGTAACCTAAGATAATTTTTCTGTTTCATTTTAATTATCATCCATTTTATTGCTCAATTTCAATGATATTTGTGTAATCTTATATGATTTTTAATCAATATGTCCATCGTACAGGCATACTACCACCATTTTATTATAAAAGTTGGTTGTTATATATATATATATATATATATATTCTTCTCTTTGCACGAAATTGATGCTTCCTATTTTATTATAGTTTATTTTACTCATCAATCTTTAGATATCAAATTATAATGAACTAGGAGAACAAAAAAAAAAAAAACTTGGATACAAAATCACAATTAGAAAATTAATATTATTATAATTAATAATTTTATGATTATAGCATCAATACCAAATGTTCTCCTTCAACTAAGTATATAAAACTAATTAATTATAGCATGCAATACACTGGTCAATTCAGTTGGACACTCTTGGACATTTCTTGTACCTTGAATAACATGATAAAAGTTGGAAAGAAGATTGTGGGAATAGTATATTTTTGGTGAATCCTTTCCCTTATCTTTTTCCCAAATATCCCTCTTCCTTTTCCACTTTTTGTCTTGCATCTAATTCCCATCCACAAAGTTATAGCATGTCCTCAACATGGAGTTGCGCTATATTTGATTTTCTTGTAATTAGGCAACTCATTCCTCAAAGAGTTGCTCAACATTCTTATGATGAGGTGTCTCCTTCCATCCAATCTAAGAATTCTTCTAAATGTGTTGAACAAGTATGGAGTTTCAATTTTTTTATTTTTTATTTTAAGTAAATCAATTACAGTAATGCAAAATTTTGCAAAAAGTCCTCCTACGAAGTCATTGCATCCCTTAATTTCTCTTCTACTTATCAAAAAAGAAAAAAAAGAAAGAAGAATTATGCAAGAATTACATAGGGAACAAAAGGGTATATTGGAGTTATATACACACACATACCCCTGAAAAAGTACAATAAATTGATAAAATCATACAATCTAGAAAGTCTACTTCCACCTAAAGGAATTTCAAGGAAAATGAGTTAACAAATGTGATTTCATCTTCTCTATAGATAGCTCCTACCCCTCCTCCTATTTTGCTCTCCATACTTTCACCGTCAAGCATGATGGGTTCATATTTCATGATCTATTTCTTAAAAAGTTCAGTCTTCATCGCCAACATTGTAGCAATCCACTCACAGTTTATTTTACTTCAAATACTACAAATACAAAGTCCTATAACTCCTTGGTGGTTGGACAATGCAAAAACAAATGGTCAACATGCTCACCATTTCTTTTACACTTCCAACACCTATTCTCCATGGTCAGTCCCCTTTTATTAAGATTATCTATTGTGAATTTCCCTAAACCCCTAGTTCATGCAAAGATAGCTACCTTCCTAGGAACCTTCACTGAAATTTCCATCCAAGGAGAGTTAGACAATGTTGTTCCTTTTAATGCCTTGTAATAGGAACAAACACTGAAACAATCATTCTTATTTAGTATCGAATAAACTTTATTCTGTGTTCCTACTCAGATTTTGGTTGAATATAGCTGCTCAAATAAATTAGTAAACATTTTTAACTTACCATTTCTTGAGCATGCCTCACAAAGATTGGATTCCAGTGAACCCCCACCATTTATAACCTCTATATATTCAGACACAATAGCATCTTTGTTCCAACACACCATACCTTGTGCCAAAATCTTACTCTACTGCCACCACAAATACTGAAACCATTGAATCTAAGGAAAGAATCTCATCTTGCTTTTATTGCCTTCCAAACCTCCAACCCATGTATTGTGGGGGCTGGATGTACAGTCTAACTCCCCCTTCATACCCAATATTAAAGTACCAAAAACGTTTCCTAAGTGATCATTCTTCATTTCTATAATCACTTACCCAACAATGCATTATTGAAGGCTCTTGTATATATTGTAGACGTGCAAGTTATTTTCCAATCTACTAAGTGAATTTTTTCTTCTCCCCACAATTCCTCCCTATAGAAACTCATGTTATAACTTCTCCAATCAATTAGCTACAAAGATTGGCATTGTGTAAAATGACCTAAAATAAATAAGTAATTGATCAGTTTTGAATTTGTTCTCTTTTTTATTGGTTTAGGGCTTGGTATTTCACAACCTCGACTTCTGTTGGGGGGTTTTATTGAGTCTTTGAGCTGTATTAATAATCTGTAATTCTTTTGTCTGCTGCGTGTTCATACTTTATGCACACCATGTAGCTTTCTTTTAATAAAATCAGTCTATTACTTAAAAAAAAGAAAAAAAAAAGAAAAAAGAAAAAAGAAGGTAATTCTACTTCTTTTAGAAAGTTATTGCCTCTTACATCCTCTCTATACTGTTATTTTGAACTGGCTGAGCTTTTAATGTAGAGTCCAATTTTAGGCTAAATAATTGGGCAAGGAACTTAGCTTGCAACCCAATGCTGCAGCTGTCTCCTCAACCTGTAGCAACTCAATTCTCATTAAACCATGTAACTACCTCAAACATCATAAAATGCACTTGAGAGCTTGAAAATGATAGAATCAGTAGCATATGAGATAAACTTAAGGCATCCCCATTCCCCCTCTCCACTGTAAGTCTTGACATCCCCCAACACTACCCATTTGATCATCATGCTAAGCACCTCTATAATCAGGATGAATAGGACTGGTGACAACGGTTCTCCTTACCTCAAGCCACTAAAGCTTAGAAAATACCATATGGACTTCCATTAATGAATATCGAGGATTTAACAACGGATATGCACATACTAATTTGACGCAGGATGAAAGCTCTAATGGGCCCTGATACCAATTTTGATGTAGGATCGTTAGGAATTCAACACTAATTAGATTCTTTAATGAGATCTGAAGGTATCGATGGCTGTTTGATATTAAACTAAAGAACAAAACTTAATGAAAGAAAGATAAAACACTAGGCAATCACAGCTAGGCCCTCCCTAAGCAATCACACTTAGATAGGAGAAGGCAATCACACCTTTGAAGCTTAAAATAAGCTGCTGGAATTTTATTAGAATCAATGCACTTTGAATATAACTGACTACAATAAGGCCTTTATATAGGCTATTGCTAAATTCTTTTCTAGAAGGATTAGGACTATTAACTAACCTATTCCTAGAAAGATAGGACTCCTAATAATAATGAAAAGCAATTAAGAACATCTAAAACAAATAGGAAAAGGACTCAAGACATAGAATAAGACTCGTGGGCTTCTAGAATAATTAATTACACCCATTCCAGAAAATCTTAAAATTACCAAACTGCCCTTATTATAATAAACTTAATTAAAACTGATCCCGTAGCTAGACTAACTAACATAACCTATGAAAGGTGCCTACAAGGCCCTACATCAAAACTAGACCACAATTCTTGAATATTTTTATCTTTAATCTTGTTTTTCCTCGAACTCCTTTTTACTGTCTGCATCATTCTCTCCTGGTTAGAAAAAACTCGACCTCAAGTTTTAAAATGTTGAAGTAGCATAATTCTTGGCCTTTTGATTAGCATCCTTGACACAGGATAAAAAGCTTGACTAAGAGTGTTCTTTATTTTCTTTGTTGCTTGAATCCATGATGACAGTGGAACATCCTTCTCTCCAATGGGAACATTAAACTTTTCAGGAATTACAAACTCAATAATAGGAACCATCATTGCAAGTGACATATTGTTATCTTGAGGCACATGTTGAAGCATTGAAACAGACTTCTCCATCTCTTCTACCTCTTCCTTCATTAATTAAATTCTTTTGTTTCAATTTTGTCTTGTTGTAGAATAATATGTGTAACTGGTTGAGATGTGTTTGGCAAAAAAGTAGGATGAATAGTTGCTGGTTTGTCAATTTCTTTTCCCACAATAGCGAACTTGACATCCTTTCCTTGAATCTGATGTATTTGTTCAAAACTATTCTCATCAACCAATTTTTCCTCCATTAAGCTTTCAAGTTGCTGTTTTGAATCATCTCCAAGTTGTCTGGATGTTTCAGTTTGCTGGGTAGGATCTTTTGCTTGTTCTCCCGGCTCTCTAGACTTCATTGCATGCTGTTCTAACTCGTGCACTTGCTGTTTAGGATTTACTACATGCTCCTTTAGTTGTTCTACCTTCTTAGCAAACTGTTCTGACCTATCAGCATCTTGTTCCAGCTTTCTAGCTTCCATTTGTGGTAAATTTAGTCCTTTGTTTTAGGAGTTTCTACTGGCTGCCCCTGTTGCTTAATCCCCTCTGCATGCAGTCTTGGCAATTCAGCATGATGTTTAGGCATAGAAACCATAGATTTCTTCATAAATTTTACATACTTCTCAAACTGAATAGCTGTTTCTATTGCATCTTCAACATCTTCTAAGTACCTATGAGACATCTCCTTTTTAATTTCATACCTTAGCCCACTCTTGAATCGAGCAATAGTCATTCGTTCGCTTTCTACAAATCCAAACATAATAAATAATTTAAATAATTCCTTATATTCCCTTGCATAGTCAACCACACACGTCACCTTGCTCAAGAGTATAAAACCGATCAAGAACAGAATCTTGAAATCGTCGTTGAAGAGTATCTTCTCCAAGAAGCATCTTAACGTCTTGCCAAGTCAACCCACTTGTATAGGATCTCCCATGATGTGGAAACATCATGGCGGAACTTGCTCTGATACCAATTTGACGCAGGACGGAAGCTCTAATGGGCCTTGATACCAATTTTGATGTAGGATCGTTAGGAATTCAGCATTAATTAGATTCTTTGATGAGATCTGAAGGTATTGATGGCTGTTTGATATTAAACTAAAGAACAAAACTTAATGAAAGAAAGATAAAACACTAGGCAATCACACCTAGGCCCTCCCTAAGCAATCACACTTAGGTAGGAGAAGGCAATCACACCTTCAAAACATAAAATAAGCTGCTGGAATTTTATTAGAATCAATGCACTCTGAATATAACTTACTACAATAAGGCTTTTATATAGGCTATTGCTAAATCCTTTTCTAGAAGGACGAGGACTACTAACTAACCTATTCCTAGAAAGACTAGGACTCCTAATAATAATGAAAAGCAATTAAGAACTTCTAAAACAAATAGGAAAAGGACTCAAGACATAGAATAAGACTCATGGGCTTCTAGAACAATTCATTATACCCATTCCAGAAAATCTGGAAATTACCAAACTGCCCTTATTATATTAAACTTAATTAAAACTGATCCAGCAGCTAGACTAACTTACATAACCTATGAAAGGTGCCTAGAAGGCCCTACATCAAAAGTAGACCACAATTCTTGAATATTTTTGTCTTTAATTTCAAGCCTCTAAAGCTTGAGAAAATACCATATGGACTTCCATTAATGAATATTAAGGATTTAACAGCGGATATGCACATACTAATCCATCTTCTTTATTTCTCCCTAAGTCCATCTCACTCTAATATGCTTGTTAAAGACCAATAGGACTTTGATAACAGTTATGATTGTTGTACAGTATATTCTACAACGTGCAACTCTCTAAGCGAAGTTAATTTTACTATATCATCTAATAATCAAAAACCAATAGGTCTAACTCACTCTCAAAAGAAACCTTGAGAGAGGAAGGATGCATGCCCATTACTTATAGAGTGAACAACCCAGGGAAAATTCTGGTGATGTGGGATATTTGATATTCTCAACACGCTCCCTCGTGTGTGACGTGACAACCAAATATGTGAACAACAACAGAGGGGAGGTTGACCCAACACCGAGCTTAACTCACTCTCAAAAGACAACTTAAGAGAGGAGGGATACACATGACTTATAAAGTGAACAACTTAGGGAAATCCTGTCGATGTGGACATTTGATATTCTCAACAATGGTCATAAGCCTTTTTCAATATCAAGCTTGCAAATGACTTCTATAATATTTCTTCGAACTCTTCTATCCAAGCCTTCATTTTCTATCATTACAGAAACTAGGATTTGTCTCCCCTTTACAAATGCATTTTGCAAGTTTGATACCAACTTGCCCACCACTCTCTTTTGTCTATGAGCCAACACCTTTGCTAATAGACTAGGAGTTTTAATCTCCAAACCTTGATCATAATCTTGGTCCTTATATCTTTAATTCCATTCAAACTTTTCTCCTCTCCCATGAAGATCTTGCTGAAAATTATCGTTAGAATCACTATCAACTCTATTATATCTTCCAAGCCTTTGCATTTGTTCTGGTTCCTCTTACTGCAAACAATTTGTATTAGTTGATTCACTTGCTCACTCAAATTTTGAGTGATTTCCATGGATAACTCATTTCTTAGACTTTCTGCTTATCTACCTCGTGTTGCCTTGAAGATTGCTGATTTGATGTCTTTTAAGAATGCACAGTGATTTAGATTGGTTATCAGTTACAGGGTTATTTAATTTTACAAATGTGATTGATCTTATAGATTCTTGCTCTCTTTGAGCTGCTTGTATTCTTTCTCCTAGTATACGTCTAGTATACTTGGTTTTTTTTTAATAAAATTATTACTTATAAAAAAAAAAAAAAAAAATAATGCACAGTGATTTAAACACCAGAAGCAAGAGAAAGATAATAATTAAAAGTTTTAGAGAGCAATCAGAAAAGGATTGAATTCTTGATAGCATAGACACCAATAAGTGACTAAGACCTCAGCCTTTTACTAGTAACTGAAAACCAGACTTAATTATCACCAGAAACAGCCTTTGAGACTCTTATATAGATTTAATAACAACTTTGGAAATTTCGTTCCTATTTCCCAGGTACTTAGAAAATATAATTAACCTTATTAACACTCTTTTACCAAGAAAGATAAATGGGATTTCCTAGAGTTTTGACTCTTTGACCCACTTATTAATAGATTTGAAATCATACATTGACTTTACATAATTCTAATCTGATTGGCTCTTGATATGACAAGGACTGACGTACAATTGCATTTCTTGTTGCATTAGTAACCATCTGTTGATTAATCTATGTTGCATTGTCATCATAGCTAAATTCATCATTAAACTATATATATATATATATATATATAATATATATATA
Source organism: Fagus sylvatica (assembly GCA_907173295.1). Taxonomy (NCBI): domain Eukaryota; kingdom Viridiplantae; phylum Streptophyta; class Magnoliopsida; order Fagales; family Fagaceae; genus Fagus; species Fagus sylvatica. The sequence continues at coordinate 24,695,073 of OU015764.1, forward strand.
TATATATATATATATATATATAATATGGGGAAGAAATGATTTGAACCCTGGATATCTCATTTGGAAAACATCATGAGTTGTCAACCAGATTAACTACAAGGCTCTTGGCATCATTAATACTAGTCGTAAACCCGTGCGATGCACGAAAAATATATATAATCTAATTAATCTAATGTTGTACAACATCAATATAAACAAAAAAACGAATGAAGTCAAGACAACAATTAGAACATTGCTTGAGAAAAACTTAGGAACTACAAAATTATAAAACCAACAGAACAAAGAACACCAAAAGCCAAAAAATAAAAATATTGAGCAGAACAGAAAAACCAAAAAAAATAAATAAATAAAAGCATGAAACCCGGTTAAACCAATCAGAAACCAAAGGGGAAATAACGCACCTTTGAGACTCAAACAATAATAGAACTATAGGGAACACATGGAGACTAAAAAAGAATCCCAACATAGGATTTAAATAGGAAATTGAGGGTGCAATTAATTAGGGAGATGAAGAGGTAAGGGAGTTCAAGAGATGAGAGTGAGAGAGAGGTAGATGAAAAGGTGAGGTAATTAATTGAAGAGATGAAGAGGTCAGGGAGTTCAAGAGGTGAGAGAGAGAGAGAAAGAGGTAGATGAAAAGGTGAGATAATTAATTGAGGAGATGAAAAGGTCAGGGAGTTCAAGAGGTGAGAGGTAGATGAAGAGGTGAGGTAGAGGAACAGCTATGAGAGAGAGAGAGAATTAAATAGAGGGAAGGGGAATGTGGAAGTGTGTGAGAGTAGTAAATCTGATATGGCGGTATTTGGGAAAGGCTAAAATTTTTCTCTCAGCTTCAGCTTTTAGTTTATATTATAGATTATAGATTATAGATACACCATGAGTTGCCAAAAGAATATTTATTTAATATGTGTTTGGCATGTAGCTTAGCATACTTTAAGATGAGATAAGTCTCCTCCATATTCATTTCTCTCTCTCATTTCTTAAACAATAAGTCTCTAGATCCACAACTTCTTTCTCAAATGTTGAAGTAATAAGTTGTGAATAGTAGACAAAAAAGTCGTGGGCTATGTAAAAATCAATAACAACTTGTTACCTTGGTAGGTTGTGAAAAATGTTGTGTATGTGTAGCATTACTAATTCTTTAAATCAATATGAAACTGTTTATTATTTGGCCGCAACATGACCTAAAGTTTCATTGTGAAGGTATATCCCTTGCTTTTAGGGATATGAAGCTATAATTGCTAGGGCAATGTAAATGTGCCTGGAAATTCTCGTCCTGTTATTTGAATTTTGATGTCTTTTCTAGATGATGGCTATAATGAATCTACTATTTCTTTCACACTCAAAAATATTGTTTCTACTGAAACATCATTCATCATCATTTGTTAAGCACATATATAGACTCATCAGTGAAGGAGAGAATTGGATGACTTTCACAAATGAAAGGAATTATGGGGAAAATAATTACTTAGAAATTTTAAATGCCTTATAATGGTTGAAAATTGTAATAATTCTTCTGTTGATTTTTTTCATACCAGATTTACCAGTAGGAGGTCCCAATAGATATGGCTAGGCCATCTTAGTTAAGCACCACAACAATATCAAGTTATGAGGTCCCAACTCTGCCCTTAATGTGCAGGCTACCATAAAAGGAGACTACATCCCTGGAGTGATCAGGCTGATTCACAAACACACAGGCTCTTGAATTATTTGTTGATACGATTTAATACCATTTTCCTTTTAGTCTGGATTTTTCTTAGTTTCTTATTCAATGGATGTTAATATTTAGTAGTAGTGCATGTTGGAGATGCTCAGCCTTTTTATTTAATATTCAAGGAACTGTAGTGTCCAGTAAGTGCGGATAGGAAGCTTGAGAAATGGGGGCATTTAGATATTGGGCAATAAATTGATGTGGGCAAAAATTTGGAATCGTTATATACTTGTTACAAGCATTGCATAGAAAGTATTCCAGACAAGATCATGGGGGCATTTTGATATATATTTTAATCAAAATATAGCCTCTCAATGCATGGTTGGGGGTATACAGTGTTGTTGTGCTCGATAAAGGCATTTGATTCTTGCTGGTTTTGTGTGAGAGTGTGACAATTGTTTGCAGGATGTGAAGGCTAAAGTGAAAGCTATTTGGAAAGACGTGCTTGGGAGCTCTTCTCAGGTTGGCGTTCACGGGCATGGAATGCTTCTGTCCTTGTAGTGCACAGCCCAAGAATGAAGGTATAATCCTTTGTAAGTTTGTTTATGAATCAAATAATGAAGTGTTTTATTACAATTGTGGTTATTATTGAAAGGGAAATGATAGTTCACATCACCCTTACACCATTTTTTCACACAATTTTAAAAACTGTGGACATTATTGTCCATAATTTGTGCACATGTTCACAATTTGTGGATATTATTGTCCACATTTAAGTGGCCTGTAGTGTAGGTGGTGTATACCAATATCTCTCCTTATTGAAAATTTGATTTTGCATTTTGTTTATTTTCTTTTTGGTTTTCTTTCTCAAGTGAAAAAAGTACATTGATGTTTCATTAATGAATGAAGGAACTGCATTGAGATAAGGCACTAATGAACAGTAATCAATCTTGAGGGAAATGAGAAAATTATGAAATATTAACTCAAGTTCTAGAATTTATATTCCAGAAAGATGTGCAAAAGATCAAGCTCAAAATAAGATTTAATCACTGTTTTCTCCTATATCTATATTTTTATCTAATTGAAAATTTTGGAACTTCTACAATTTTTGTCAATAGAGTTCAAAAGTTTTCATATGTTACATTTTATATTTTTTTAATTATTGGAATTGGGTGTTCAAAAACTATGGTAGGATAGTATGCACTAGAAATGCGTTTGTTTGAGAATGTTTAGTGATCAGAATATTATAAAATGATTAACTGTTTTCTTTTGGGACCTTGGCTGGAGGAATTTACATACTTGGTCTTTCTACAGGGTATGATTTGTAGCCAATAGTGGCACCTCCATCCATGTTTGTGGGAAACTACTGGGGTTTGATCTCTCACGTCTTCACATAACCAAAAAAGAAAAGGGAATAGTATTAGCAATATTAATCATTTTTGTTACCATGACACCGTGGAATGAATGACTTTACTCTTTACATATATTAAATACAATTTGGTGATCCAAGTTATTTCAGAAGCTTTCGTAGCTAGAATAGTTAGAATAGTTTGGTTGTAATTTCTCATATTTAGACATTTAGTCATTTGAATTAATTTCTTATTTTGGTAAGTATAGCAGTTCAATTAATTTTAACTTGTTTTAAGAGAATTTTTTCTGCCCCTTTATGGATCGTGATAATATTAGGTCTTAATTTGTTGCCTCTTTCAAAAAATGTTATATATAAACAAAAAAAAAAGTAAATATTTTCTGCCCCAATAGGTTATTCATATATGCTAGTTCAATTATTTTTTACTTCTTTTAAGCGAATATTTTCTGCCCCTTTCTGGATCGTTGTAATTTTAGGTTTTAATTTGTTGCGTCTTTCAAAAATGTTACATATAAACAAAAAGAGTAAATATTTTCTGCCCCAATGGGTTATTCATATGCTAACTCATTATAAGCAAGACACTCATAGCTATACCCAATCGCTTCAAGAGGGCATTTGGTGCCTGTGTAAGACGTTAAAAGTTAAAACTAGGGCAGGGCTTACATCTCACATTTTCTTAATGGTTTGCATTTGAGAATTTAGTTTGAGTCACTTCCACTATCTTGACAATTTTCAGAAATTTTTTGTGAGCACAATAGACATGAACTACCATGCATTCACTAATTATTAAGTGACCATTATATATTTTTTTCTTGCCGACCCAAAATTTTGGGGGTAAGACTTGGTTATGGTTGTTGTATTATATGTTTGTTTTGCTTAATTCAATTGTCCCCAATTTATTCCATGGGGTAGGTTAATGCAGAGTAGGGGTGGGCGTATCTGGGTAAGGATTAGGATTAGTTATGATACCTGTATGATATACTTGATTATTTTATTACAATTCTAGTGCTAATCGTGAGGACCACTGCCAAGGCTACTGCAATTTTTTTTTTTTTTTTTTTTGTTGCTAATTAAAGACCTTATTGAAAAGCAAAGAGATTACATAAAGACCTTTATTAAAGGCTACTGCATTTTTGGTCTATGTCGAAAGCAATTTTTTGTTAGTGCTGCAACACTACTTTTAATTTATAATGATTTTACAATTTAGATGTTAAATTTAGTAATAGGTACCAAAGAAACAATTCTTTTTTCCACTAGTCTTATGATTTCAGGTTTTAAGAATGAGTCTAGTTAATGGGTGTCCTTAACCTTAAGGCATATGTTAAGGAAGCATTTAATGAATTTTTTTATTCCACTTTTACATATTATAGGATTGGTTTTTCTGATACCCTATGCACCTATTATACTTTTTCTTTATTGTCCATAAAAATAGGGGGGTATTTGAGTGAATTAATCAAACCTTAGCATATATGCCCCGTCAACAAAAGCCCTTATGAATGAATAAGTAACAAGGCCTAGGGAATCTATAATCTATAATATCTATAATATATAAACTAAAAGCTGGAGCTAAGAGAAACTTTTTTGCCTTCTTCAAAACTTACCACATCAGATTTTTTCTTCCCACACAATTCCACTTCAGTCTCACCTTTCATTCTCTCTCTCTCACACACACGTTTCATCTCTTAATGCTCTCCCCATTGCCGATTCATCTCCTTAACTTCTTCATCTCCCACTCTTTCTTCAGCTTAGCTCTTCGTCTCCCTTAAATAGCTAACTATAGTTAACAACCGAACCACATTAATTTTTTGAAACAACTCTATAATGGGTAATAACTGCTTATCTTCAAACCCAAAATTTGAAATTCCAGCAGTCACTTATAGCATCCCTATATATAAGGCTGTATTTCATGGAAAAACCGACAAAAAAGGAAAAGGAAAAGGTGGCAACATCTATGAGAGTCTATAGGGGAAGAACATTCGGTTTGTAAGCCCATGAATCAACCAAGAAACGGATTCATGGGTCTACCGTCGGATTTGTTCTTTTCCCCTCAATTTCTCCCTCAAAATAGTAGCAGTGATAGCCAATTTGCTTCTCTAGAAGCCAAAATTGATCTCTCTCGCCGGATCCCAAGCCAATCGATTTCGCCGGAAGCCCAAATCATAGATCCGTTTGTCAATCACTCAGACTTCGTTTGCTGCTCCGCCATCGACTTTATAAGACAAAATCGATCTCCCCTACCTTGATTTTGACCAAAGAAGAATGAGATATTTAGAGGAGATTCTCTTAAAGGGAGGATGCGTGTTGTGATTTTTGTAAAGTTAGGATTTTTTTTCTTCTTCTTTTTGATAGAAGTAAAGTTACGGTAAAAACTTATAATAAATGTATATATTTTTTAATTTTATTTTTCTTTAATTGCACATTCCTAAAATGGTAAAGTATCATTTTTTTAATTACTATATTTTTGACTTCCTAAAAAATTGTCATGTATACAAATTCGTTAGAATATTTTAAATGATAAGAAAATATTTAGTTAAAATCTGTAAGTAAAAAAATATCATTTTATCTTTAACCTCTTAATTATACTTTAATCTTTATATATATATATATATAACCCTTCTTTACTTATGTTTCCATTTAATTTTTTTTTTAATAAATTTTAAATATATATATATAACCCTTCTTTACTTATGTTTCCATTTAATTTTTTTTTTAATAAATTTAAAATTTCCTCTAAGAGTGGTATTAATTGCTATCTTTAAACCGTCTGACAATTTATTATCACTTATACTCTCTGTCTTCCAATTATTTCTCAACTCATTTATTCTAATTAAATATTTATTATTTTTTGCCTTACCATCTTTTCTCTCTCTCCCACTTTTTTACTCTCCTTTCCAATTATTTCTCTCCACATTTATTCCAATTGATTATTTATTATTTTTTGCCTTCCCCTCTTTTTTCTCTCTTCCACGTTTCTTTCCCCTTGCTTCCAATTATGTCTCTCCTCAAACTCCTATTTCCATAAAAATTCACGCCAGATTATGCCTCCCAATTTTTTTCCTATTTTAACTCCTTCCTAGCTATGATTATCCTTATTTGTGGGGATTTAGCTAATTCAACAATGAATTTAATTATTTTTTCCTTTTTTATTTAAAACTAAGCTCAATCAAAAAAACCCTTCTTTACTTATGTTTCCATTTAAATTTTTTTTATTTTTACAAGAGTTATACATTTTTTAGACCGTTAATTACTATTTTTTTTTAGAGACTGTTAATTACTATTAAATCTTATGGTTAAGAATACTAATGGCCATGTCATCATTTTAAATTAATTAATGATTTAACAACATTAAATGTCTTTAGCTTCCATTGTCCTCTCTCGCTCTCTCCAAAATCTTTGCAAAATAATAGTGTTAGCCACCTTCAAAGTCATGACTCACGGGTACGAGGGAAGTCATTTATACTGTATTTTATTTTTTATTTTAATCCTTTCTTCCTCTACTGCTCTACCTAGATCACTTCCCCTCCATTTTCTTTTTTCTTTTTTCCACAGTTTCTATGTTCTTACAACCTCTGTCAAAAACTAAAAACCAAATTAAATAATTTCTATGTTTTATAGAATACTTTAACGAAGAGGCCTTCAAGAACATGCGGCTCTCTTACTGTAATATGTTTTTATATAACATCCCAAGTAAGACTACAATTCTAGCAAAGGTCAAAGACCTACAACTAACATAGTAATCCCTAAAATTAAGGAATTATAATTCCCTAATAATTAGCCTAAGAGACACGGTTGAAATATATATAGATACATATACATTGGAATAAAATAGTATACAGTTGAAATATTTGATTGAAGCTGATTGAGTAATTTAGTCCAGTAATAATAGGGATGCTAATATAGTTTCTTAACATTACTTAAACATATAGGTTTTACCGAGAAAAGAAACCAGAGATGGAGAGAATTTCGGTAAACAAGAGAGAGAAGGATTTTGGAGAGAGAAGGTGATGGAGGCTAAAGACATTTAATGTTATTAAATCACCAATTAATTCAAAACGATGACATGGCCATTAGTGTTTTTTAACCGTCAGATTAATAGAAATCAACGTCTAAAAAAACCCATCTCATATATATATATATATTTTAGTCAAGATCGCTAATTTTATCACTTTTATTTCAATCTAATTAATAATAAAATTAGTTATTATATCATCACAGTTCAATGTTCTCCAATTCTTTCAACTTTTTTTTTTTTTTTATTTTTAACTTTAGTACCATAAACAATATCATCAATTAAGCCCATCATAAATTATATATTCCGCGCATCACGCAGATCTATGACTAGTAGTAGTAATTGGCGAATACCTCGATGTGGTTAGCATGTGCCTCGAGTAGTTATCCTGGAATATTTTACATAGATTCCATATTAAGTGTTAATTAAAAACATTATTTTTGCTGCATAGATCAATGGAGCTAAACCAAAAAAGAATGTGGGCAAGTCTAGGTTTTGATGATGGTCCAATTAGGTGTAGCTCATTCTTGTTCAGGTACAAGGGAAAGCACAAAAAAAAAAAAAAAAAAAAAAAAATGGTGGAAATTAAGAAATTTCTTTACAATTAATAGAAAAAATGAGGCAAGTTTTTTTGTTAAATTCAATTATAAGATTGGTTTCTTAAACTTTTTGATTATTTTATTACATGTATAACTATAGCATGACCAAAATAAACAACATAAAGGTACAATCACTTTTGTTTCTATATCTATATAATATATATATTTTCATATATTATACACTTTTTTTGAAGTATTTGAAAAAGATTTAGAATAATTAAGATTATAAAAGATTCTAAAATTCTATTTTAGTTTTACATATCTTCATTTTTTTATTAACATTAACTGACTCCTTTCAAACAAAAAAAATAAGAGCTGGTGAATCTGAAACAGTTAATTAAGAATAATTTTTTATTTATTTTTTATGGAAGTTGTAAACTTGTAACAATAATACTAGAGACACTATATATTTTACTACAAGAACTTTACAAACTGAGGTGATAATCTATTTGGCAATAACCACATTAGCCTTTCTTAAAATATATATATATATTTATAAAAATAAAAAAATATTGCATTCTAAGATTTATTAAAAAAATTTATGTCAACATTTTTTTTTTTTTTTTTTGAAAATTTAGGTACAGTTCCTTAGGTCAAGTACATTAGGTTCCTAGTTGAATTCAAATACATTGAATTTAAATATTCTTGAAAAAGATAACATTGTTTGTGTTTTATTGTTAATGCAACCATGTGTTTGAATTTAATTGAGAAACCTAATCTACCTCTCACCCGAAGGAATTGTAACTAAATTTTAACTTTTTTTTTTTTTGTTAAAATAATTGTCCAGCAATGAATCCACACCAACGCTTCCTCCCTCTCTCCTCCCAACCTCCATGGCTGCCACCACCATTTTTTTTTTCTTTTTTCTCTCACTACCGTCGCCAGCCACACATCATCTTCTCTTTCCTCTTCTTTCTTCTCCAGTTGCCATCATTTTCCTCTCTCTCTCTCTCCTTCGCCAATCTCCACAGATCTCCACAGATTGCCGCCACCCACTCATCGGCAACGACCCCCGCCCGTGGATGAGGAGGTTTTCGCTCAGACCAACGTACTTTTGCCAAAGCTTCTACAAGTCATCTCTTCCCATGGGATCTTCAAACGAGCCCTCTTGGCCAAACATAAAATCTCGTCAAACAATTAACCACCTAGTATATCAAACATAAAATATATGCCAGGAAAAGGTTTTTCTCTTGCCTTGTCTCTCCACAATCCAGGAATCATCCAAAGAAAGTGGCTTGGGTTCAGTGCATAGGAGCACTGGAACCTTGAGATTTTAACACGTGTACAAAATTTCAATTTTGCACTGGATCCAAGCTTTCCCTTATCCAAATTCCTCATCTTGTAAGGATACAATTATACAACCCCAACAATTGATTGTACAAGACCCATTAATTCTTTTCTGGTTAATTGGTCACATATCTTTTTATGTGTGTTTTTGGAAATAAGATGCTTTGAGTCAGTGGTTTTGCTGGATTGATAAAGGGTGTTATGGATCATGGTGGTGGTGCGGTGATGGTGGGTGGGCGCTGGCTATTAGGGAATGGGGGATGGGTTTCATATGAGACTCTTAAGAATTTTTATTATTTAGTTAATTTTATAATTTTAATAAATTTATTAATGTTAATGCTAACTTGTCAATTTAGTATGTTAATTGCTAATGGTGACTTGTTAATATGGTATTTTAATTGATAGTGTGTCCTAGTATTACGTCAGTGCCACATTAGTTTGTAAAAAATTTATAATAAAATTGATAATATCTCTAGCATTACTCAACTTGTAATAGAGAAAGCAGGTAGAATATATTTGCTCCGAAGAATGTATGATAGGTTTATAGAGATTGGAGGGCTGAAAGTTTTGATGCTCAAGTGGGTTATGTTATGCATCCATTCTGGTAGGTACTTTAGAAGGTCTACTAGATTGTTGAAAACTTATTTAACTTATTTTTTATGGGATATCTTTCTTTCTTTCTTTTTTTTTTTTGGCGGACTATATTGGATATATTGGTAATTTGGTTTCAAAGACGGGAATCTATGACACTCCAATTTAGTATGTTGGGACAAAGTCATATGGTGGGAAACATACTCCATATACCACGCTATGTGCGGTTGCTTTTTTGTTTTGTTTTTATATATATTCTTTTATTAGCAGGATTTTGACAATATTTATTTTTCTTTTTTTTTTTTTTCTTTTTTATTATTAACATATTTTATATTTGACTTTATTAATAAAATTTGGATAACTTAAATAGTATTAAAAGTTAGTTAACCCATTTAAAACTCTAATAATAAATCAATTATAATACAATAAAATGTAAATTAAAAAATAATATAAAAATATAACATGAGTTTTAAGGAAGATCAATTTAAAACTCATTTTTTAAATTAATTATAAATTTACAAATCAAATAAATAAATTGCACATGCTATTGTCTTTTGTTCATAGAGTAGAATGAGTATCGTTGAACTATCATATTCACTGTCATTATGTGGCATGTATGTTAGAATTACACTTTTATAAAAAATAATAATATTAGTTATTAGTAATTATTAGTACTAATAACTAATAATTCTTAATGAGTCAGTTCTCTCTTTTATAATTGTGCTTATATATTATTTATTAATAAAATATCTTCTCAAAAAACACTAATAAAAAAATATATAGTTTGGCTGTCTTATTATAACCTATTGCGTGGTAACTAATAAGATCATCCACATGCATTTTTAGTCACATAATCTATTTAATGAGTCATGTGACTTGTTTAAATAATACATGTGAATGGTTTTATTAGTTGACACATAGTGAATTGTAGTAAGATAGCTAAACTCTGTTATTAAAAACAACAAAATAGTAATTGCTCAAGTACCAACATAGAAAAAAAAAAAAAAAAAAAAAAAGCCATTCACACATCCCCTATTCATGTAAACAGATTTTTTTTTTTTTTTTTTTTTTTTTTTTTTTTATGAATGCTAATCCCAGATTAGTCTTTGATTAGCAACCATCAACATCTCAACCAGCCTAAGATTAAGCATTAAACTGCATATTTTTACATTTTTTCATTTGATCATATGGAAGGTGAAAATTGATTTCTTGCTCTATGTTAAAGTCATGGATATACTCACAACAAATTTCAAATTTAAATAAAACCAAGTAAAAAGCTATTAACCATCCATGCCTTGCCAACATTCTCTAACAGAACCTCTGATAGCATGAATATTAGATTTCTCATGAGTCATGACTAGTTGACTACCACAAATTTGACAGAATTTTGGATCACATTCCATCGAGCTATGTTCTTTGTTAAAAGTCAGATAGAATCAGTAGGTCAGGACCCCTACTCCTATAAAGCAAGGGGGGGCTTAATAATGAAGCTTGATCTTTTCTTAATAGCCATCAGACAAATTTGAGCCCATTTCAGGAATTTAATATAGGGAAGAAGTGTGACCTAAGTCATGTGACGTCATGTGAATAGAAGCATTTTAGTTGTACTACTATATATTTGTGAAAAGTTGACTATGTCACCTAGCTTAATGTGAGACTCTTTAGAATTTATTTGAACCTTCTGTTTATATATTAACTTGTAGATAATATGCATGGTGAGCACTATAAATTCATCTTAAAATATTTTGTAAGTAATTATATTTATGATCTCTTTTTATATATATATTGCTAAGTATGTCATATAATATTTGTGAAATTAATTTTAGCTGTTTTACATGTCATTAAAAAGAAGGAAAATTTTAAGTTATTACGATTAATGTAATTAAGAATATGACAGTATTGTTGCAATGAATTCACAAATATGTAAACCAATTATTTTTTGTATTCTTGATTGCTTGTTATTAAATTTACTTTTACATTAATAATTAGTGAATCATGTATAAATAATTACTACATGAAAATAAATGCATTTACCCTATCAATGTTCTTTTTAATGACATAGTACAAAAATAGGTAATTTAGCCTTGGTTATAAATATTATATGTCACTAAAAGGAGTTAGGAAATGTAAATTGTTAAGATTAATATAATTAAGAATATGTACATATTAATTTAGTGAATTCAAAAATGTTTAATAATTTCGACTAACTTAATTGCAAAATTTGTTTTTACCTTTCGATGGTTTTGTTTTCAATTTTGTCAAATTAAGTAGATGTTAGCAAGAATGCCATATTCAAAAACAATTATGTATATATAAAATAAGTATTCTAAATAATTTTTTTTATTAAATTCCTTTAACATAAATAATTAGTATACCACTTATAGATAATTAATACATGAAAATAAATTTATTTTCCTTAGTCGCATATGACAATAAATTAATACTTTGACATAACAATGAATGCAATGGTTTATTAAGGTAAAAAACTAAATGAAGAAAATTATGTTTATCTTAGCTACTACAGTTAAGGTTCTTGCTTTTATTTATATATATATATATATACTAGTATTATGCATGTGCGATGCACGAATTAATCAAGAATTATATATAAGCTAAAGAAATAATTCAATAATATAATTAAAATTGAATAATAAAATAGATAGTAATAAAAAAAAACAAAAAATATACTTAAGTTACATGACGAATCTGTTATGTAAGTCAAAAAAAAAAAAAAAAAAACTATTTCAATAAAAAATCAATTATCAAAATTTCAAGATATTAAAAGAGTTTCATTATTTATTTTAAATTATTTCATAATCTTTTGATTTTTAACAGGTTGATTAACGGTAGAAGACTTGATGACTTGCAATCCAGTGAATAACCTAATTTAGAGGGATAGCCAAATCTTTGGAAACTTATTCTACTTCTAATAATTTTATGTACTTAAAATGAGTCACGCAGTAAAACTCTGTCATATAACGTGTAATATTTACATTTAGCCACATAGATATGTACGTCATGACTTTTTTTATTTAAAAAAAATGGTAGATTCTTAAAATAAATAATAGATTTTAATCAGAAATTCAGAATAGTGTTTTTTCAACTTTTTGTTCAACTTTGGAAATATAATTTCACTAGAACAACAATGTTAATTACTTTTTCTTTTTTTCTTACAAGTGGGAGAGAGGGGGATTCAAACCCAAATTCTCTTCATTTGAAGGATCAGGTAATGCTACTGAACTATAGGGTTCTTGGAAACTATGTTAATTACTTTAACAGGCTTATAATACATGAGGATGTCCATGCCACTTGGTGCAATTACAATGTAGGACACAAACTTTTATTTTATTTATATATATATATATATATAGGGTCAGGTTTGAATTACAACTTGTATAATTCTATCTGATATTACATCATTTCATAACTTTTTATTGAAAGAATATTGTGATAAATCAATTGTTGAATTACATTATGTCCGTATACCCTTCATACTTGCAAAATAACTATCACATCCTTAAATGTTTAAATTTTAAGTTATTTACCTAAAAAAATCATACACTAAATGTGTGTTTGTGAATCAAATAATAAATAACATTCGATTAACACGAAATTTCGCGTTGCATATTAAGAACAACAAAAATACGTAATCCAATGATGAGATTTTCAAAATATTATTCCAATAAAAAGTTATGAATTGATATAAAATCAGAAAGATCTACACAATATGTTAATATATTAGATTAGATATGTCAAAAACTTTATGGTAATGATAGTTAATTATTTCAGTAAAAACGGAGCAAAGTTTCAAAGGGTACGTTTGGTTCTTGTTTTTAGAAATATTAAAATTAGAAAACAGTATAAAATACACTATTAAGTATTAACTTTGTTTTCCAAAAATGTATTTAGAGAATTATCCTTGGAAATAACTTGTTTTCACAGAGAATATCAAAATGTTGTTTTCTAAAATCTTTATTTTTTTCAAATAGGAAAATTAACCATTGAAAAGATCGGATTGTTAGGGTGTGTTTTTAATAGGTCAAATTTTAAAAACACCCAAAGTTTGTATTAGTTGCAAACTGGCCCTTTATACTTTCAATTTTGTGTTATAAACCCCTGAGCTATCTGTAATGAAAAAATTGATCATTCAGTGTTATTTTTTGTCAATTGTAATTGTTGGAAACTGGTCAGATGCACTATAGTGACTTACTATCAAATGATTTTTTATAATAAATTGTAAAAACATCCTAGGAAGTGTTTTTACAATTTGATCTTTTTAATAAAGACTTTTCCCTAAGTATTATTAGAGAATGAAAAATTTGATTTTTCTGGAATGGAAACAAAAACTAAGAGCTTTACCACAAACAATTTGGTCATCTTCTTCCTTTTGTTCTTAAAATAAAAATAAATCATGAGGTTTAAAAAATAGAAAGACTGAAATGCATTGTACACCCTCTAAATTTGACCAATTTTGATTTTGTTCCCTGATGTTTGAAAGTTTTGATCCACTCCCTCTTAGTTTGGTTTCGTTTGGATTTTGGCACTCCCGTCCAAAAAACGTTAGCCCTTAATCGTTAAGTGCCACCTAATCTGACACATGTGTTAGGTAGTCCAATCAGTTCATATCATGTGTCAAGTGTATATAAATTAAAATAATAATAATAATTGAAAAAAATAATGAAATAATTTCTTTATAAATATATAAAATAAAAAATTTTAAAATTGCTGTGATTTTTTTTCTTTTAAAAAAATTTTCCCAAAAATGTTTATTTTTTTTTTTAAATTAAATTAAATTATTTTTTATTTTATGTAATTTTTATATTTAAAAATTTTTTTTATTTTTATTTTTTTTTTAATTTTAATACACATGACACGTGGCATGAACTGATTGGACCACCTAGCACATGTGTCAGGCCGAGGTGGCACTTAACGGTTATGGGCTAACGTTTTTTGGACGGGATTAGCAAAATCCAAACGGAACCAAACTAAGAGGGAGTAGATCAAAACTTTCAAACATTAGAGAACAAAATCAAAATTGACCAAACTTAGAGAGTGTACAATGCATTTCAGTCAAATAACAAATTAAACCTTAACTTGTCACGACCCAAATCCATATTTCAAATTTAAGAGTATGACCGACATGTTAATATAAGTCCAACTTAATATCAACAAGAACCCAAAACAAACCTGAAGAATTATCCACAATTCTTTGGTAAAATAATTACACCTCAAAATACTTATTTATTTAATCTCATCAAAACTTATACACATATCATCATGACAGTTATAACTTAAGAGTACATTAACTATCACATAAAACTAAAACATTTACAAACTTCTATACAAATAAACAACACCTAAAACCACTACAACAAGGTTTCTATATTACAAACTAGGATTTTAAAATATACATCCATGCTAGAACAAAATGATCAAGTATATCTTGATTTCCTTTTTATAACAAAACACCCCCTTTTGGTCTAACCATGTCAAAAATAATTACATAGTAACATGAAATTCCAGAAATATCCATTAACAAAACTCAAAGATTAAAACTTCAATAGCAAAAACCCTAATTTAATTTCACAAGTCAAATCTCTTTGAACCTACTTGTTTTTAGTTTTGTTTAAACTCATCGACCCTTACCTTATTAGTTCTTGATCTTGATTTTGCTGTGAAGGTATTGATTTCCACTAATGAATTACAAAAGTTCTTGAGAAATATGTATAGGGATTTTCGGTGAGGAAGTGAGGAAGAGAGAAAGAATAAGAACCAAAACAGAAAATAAAAAACTGAATTGATAAGGGTTATACGTGTTTCATATGTGGAGAAAGTAGAACATATGTGTCACTTAAAGAAGAGTTGTATAGTGACTCATCCCTACTATCTTCAATTTATGAAATAGCCCCACAAATTTTCTTAAGTTTTCATTTTAACCCTTCTACAATTACACCCATATATTTTGAAGATTCCTAAAATCAAAACAATTATCTATAGAGTTCTACAATAATAAAATTTTATGCACATCTCTATAAAATATAAAGCATAAAATAAATGATAAAACATATAAATCCCAATTTAACCACTTAATTGGTCGGGATATTACATCCTTCCCTCCTTAAAAAAATTTTCGTCCTCGAAAATTGGACTCATACCCTCGGAAAAGAGATAAGGATATTTTTGTTTCATTTCCTCCTCTGCCTCCCATCTTGCCTCTTCCGTAGAATGGTTTCTCCATAACACCTTAACTCTAGGAATAGTTTTGGTGCGGAGAACTCACTCCTTGCGGTCTAAGATTTTAACTGGGACCTCCTTATAAGACAAGTCTTCTTGGACTTGAAAGGATTCATATGCAATCACATGGTTTTGATCGAAAACATATTTCTTAAGGCTCCGCTTGTTTTGTTGTAAAATATTTTTCATTGCAAAATATTTTCAAATGAAAATGATTTCAGGAAAAATGATTTTTTTTTCCGTGTTTGGTTGCATTCCGGAAAATGCTCCAAAAAATATTTTACAGTGTTATGCAAAAGATAGAGCAGAAGGGGCGAGGGGTGAGGCATGCGTTTTTGGAAAATTGTTTATGAAAAAATTAGATGTAAACCATTTTCCAAATTTTAATAAAGGATTTTCTGGTCAACGGGTTTGAAAAATATTTTACAGCAAAACAACGAAGCCTAAGAGTAGATACATGAAATACATTATGCACTCTAGATAATGTAGGAGGCAAAGCAACTCGATAAGCAACTGCTCCAATCCTCTCAAGGATCCCAAATGGTCCAATAAATCTAGGACTTAGTTTGTTTCCCTTTCCAAATCTCATAACTCCTTTTAACGGTGAAAGTTTGATGAACACGTGATCTCCCACTTGGAATTCTAGGTCTCGTCGCCTATGATCTGCATACCTTTTCTGTTTACTCTGAGCAATTTTCATATGTTCACGGATTAACCGAAATTATAAGTTTTGATGAGATTAAATAAATAAGTATTTTTGAGGTGTAATTTTTTTACCAAAGAATTGTTGATAATTCTTCAGGGTTATACGTGTTTCATATGTGGAGAAAGTAGAACATAGGTGTCACTTAAAGAAGAGTTGTATAGTGACTCATCTCTACTATTTTCAATTTATAAAATAATAACTCCACAAATTTTCTTAAGTTTTCATTTTAACCCTTCTACAATTACACCCATATATTTTTAAGATTCCTAAAATCAAAACAATATCTATAAAGTTCTACAATAATAAAATTTTATGGACATCTCTATAAAATATAAAGCATAAAATAAATGATAAACATATAAATCCCAATTTAACCACTTAATTGGTCGGAATATTACATAACCCATTGAAATAGAAAGACATTGTGTTTAGGGTTTAATTTATTATGTTTTGAAACCTTAAGGTTTAATTTTTGTCACTTTTTAAACTATAAGGTTTAAGTTATTACTTTTTAAAATTTCAGGGTTTTGATTTGTTATAATTGAAAGTACATGATTTAATTTGTTATACCACTTAAATTATATGGTTTAAAATGTAATTTTTCTTAAATTTTATTTTCACTCTCCTCAAATAACCCCCACTAAAAAAATAAAAACATACAAAAACCAATTTCTTTTTCTTCAAATGAAATGGGAAATTGGCTATCACGTTTAATATATTGTTAGTATAGTTTGGCAACAAACAATTTTAGCCCCCCAAAAAAGGGAGAAAATAAAAGAAACTATTGTTCGTAGCCAGACGTGCCAGGAACATATGCAAATAGTCGGACATGTACACTAATGCCCTGATCATTCGAAGCTTATATCATTGAATTGAATTTGAACCTCTTATATTTATTCTATTTTAATTATATAAATTAGAATAAAATTCTTTAGTATCTATTTTTATATGCTTCAAAAATTAACTTTATTACTTATTTTCTGAAAATAACTTTATTATTTAATTGAATGCGATTTAACAATAAAAGATTGAATAAAAAAATATTTAAAAACCTAAAAATAAAATCAATTCCATAAAATTAAGATACACATTTTATAATAAACTATAACTACTTACCGTTGCAGGTAAAAAATATTATACTTTTTATTTTAAAAAGAAATGTCTCTGAATATGTGCATAACGTGTGTGAAAAGGAATATTAATAATTATAATAATTACTAGTTTTTTAAGAAATAGTTTCATTTTAGATCATATAATTAAATTAATCATTCTGAAATTATGCTTAAAACTAATTAATTTCTCAGAAAAATAATAATAATTACAATGCTTCATAATTAATAGGATTGAATTTTTTTTTGAAGAAATAGGATTAACATTTTATACTAAATCTATTATAAAAATAAACAATTATTCTTATTCTTACATAGATTATGGATTAATAAAATAAAATGAATGCCTTTATGTCTGAAACCAAGAAATATATATATTTTCCGAATGGCCTGTTAATCCTAAATTTGATTTGATTTGATTTATTTTTTTATTTTTTTTTTTCACATTATCAAATTTTGTCAAATGGATTATATATTTGAACAAGCCCATTAAACCTCTTTTCCCCCGTCTTTTAAGAATCTTCAATCTTTCTTAGGTTTTCTCTTTATTTTCTTTTTCTATTTGCTACACTTATCTACATAGCCTCGATGTTATTGCGTTGGAAGTCTTATAAATTTGATTTCTTTGTTATTTGTAAAGGTATATAGATTTTTAATTAATTTATGATTCTGACCCTCTAATGGTTTTTCTATCCACTATAGTTGTTAATAATGAGAGAGAGAGAAAGTGTGTCAAATATATTATTGTTTCTTTACTATTTATAATATAAAATAAAAGTCTGTCTTTTTTGGTTGCTTGTTGAATGTTGTCACATAAGTTTTTGAAAATCCACATGCATTTGTATATGTACGAATCCAAGTATGCATGGATGTTGTTCAAACATTGTTATATTTTCATGACTAGAATATATTAGGGACTAAAAGCCAACATTTATTGAACTTCCCATCCATTACATGGATTACTGCCTAGTGTATGTATGTATTTATGTGTGGATCAAGTTGAAGCTACTCTTGGTATAATCTTTTGTTAATACTACTACTACTTGATAATTTTTTAATTAACATTTTGATAGTTTCACTTTTGGATTTCAAATTATATTAGCTCCTAACAAGCACACTAAATTTTATGTTAATTGAGTGCTATTGATCAAATCATAAACTCAAGTTTTATATATAATAAAAAAAAAATTAATATTTATAGATGAAATAGTTATTGATCTCTAATCATCTTGATATTTTGCAAGCATTGAAGATATAAGGAAAAATTATAATCCAATGGTGGATATTAGAAAAATCATTTAGTATAAAGCTATTAAGTATTATAAACACTTGTTTTTATTTTTTATCTTTTATAATTTGATAGTAAGAGATTAGAAGATTTGAACATTGGATATCTCCGTTAAAAATATTTAGAGGTATCAATTGAGCTGCAAGGCTTTTGATAAGTAATGTAACATTTACTATAAAACTATTAAGTAATATTTAATATATTTTTTTTTATAACCTTGAGTGTCTAGGCCAGCGTTTCATAGATACGCGCACCTCGACTAATCCCATGGGGACACATAACACCCTACTAGCCACATGTACCACGATAGACGCAAGGCTTTGCCTTAAGTAGGTGGCCCTGAGGGGACTCGAACTAGTGACCATTAGGAAGCACACCCAAGACAGGATCAGTTGAGCTACTCCTCGGGGTTAAGTAATATGTAATATGAACTTAACTATGCATAAGGAAAATAAGTGGAATATACTTCATCAAGTTAAAAAAAAAAAAAAAAAATGAGGGCATTAGTTGAACTGTAAGGCTCTTGACAAGTAATGTAACATTTACTGTAAAACTAAGTAATATATAATTTGAACCTAGCTACACATAAGGAAAATAAGTGGAATATACTTAATCAAGTTAAAAATAATATATTTTATCTAAGATAGAAATCATACTCTAAACACATACAATATACATGAGAGGAGATAGGATCAAACATAAAAAAACACACCCATTTAGGTGGGAAATGAGAGTGCACCATGGTGGGCAAGTTCAAACATAATTAAAAATATCTAATAGTGGTAAAATGTTGAAACATTATTTTAAAATATCTAATACTTTTTTTTTTCCTTATCTCGCTTACCTCATACTTATGATAACGAGACAAATCTGTGGATTGCAATTTATCTTGTAATTCACCAGACAAATAGAGTAGTACAAAACAATACAATCGAGATTGGGTGCAACACTTAAAATTATTGTTGGGTGTAATATTTTTGGACGGACAAGAGTGAAAGTTACAACAGCAAATTTTGATCTTAACTGTCTAATCAAAAAGTCAATTTTAAAATTTTTTTAATATATTTGATCATAAGATGAAAAACTTTTTTTTTTTTTTTGCAACTTAAAATTTTGACCATCTAAAAGTATTGTTGGATGAAGTATTACCATCACCCAATAAAAACAATAGTATGAAGATTACCCAACTAAAGTTGGATGAAGTATTACGCATTTACACCCAATCTCAATCCTAACAATAGAAGTACCCAACTTATTGTTGGCAAGTATTACATTTACACCCAATTTCAGTCCAAACAATAGAATATGAAGATTACACAACTAGTACAGAAGTGCTTGTTTTAGTAATAATGTTTTAAAAAACCAAACCATTCAAAGAATTGAAAAAGGAAGAAGATCAAGATTTTGAGGTTCGATTGGGGTTCAATTAGTTTGACCGACCGACAATTCAGGGGGTTCTCTCACAATAATTAAATTTCACGATTTTTATGTTCGAAAAAATTGGCTTAACCTGGACAATCCTGTTTTGAAAACCATGTGATTTAGAGGCCATAGATACGTGATTGATGGCAAAGACTGGTGGCTGGTTGAAATGGGTTTTCTTGGTTTATTTAGTTTGGGGGGCCGGGGGGGCTCTAAATCAGGTTCGTTGGAGATGGGTTGGGTAAGTTGAGTTTTTTGGTGTTGCGTTACGTGGTATTGGCATATAAAACAGTAGTTGCTGTGGTGATGGTTTTAGTCAGGATTTCCATTTTGACTTATTGGTGGCAATTTCCTTGGGTTTTGCTAGCGACAAATAGGTTGGATTGATTTGGGTCTGGGGCCGCTTGCGGAAATTTAGAATTGAGGGAGGAAATTGTGAGCTTTATGCTTAATGAAGACTACTAGGGTTGTTAAAGAGCCAAACCGAGATTAAAAGTTCAAGATTATTCATTTAATTTTATTTTTAACACAAGTCAAGCTCAAGCATTCCTCAATAAACCAGATCACATGTTCAATGGTCAGTTTGATAACCTATTGCCTTACCATGCTTTTTGCCAAAAACACGTTTTGAAAATGAAGCTTTGAGCTTCATTCAAAAACGTGATTTTTTAAGACAAAAAATTTAGCAAACCATTCTTCTTCTTTTTTCTTATCAAACACAAAATTTGAGTTTTGCATTTTCAAAATGTGTTTTTTGCCTTCCTAATAGGATTCCAAACGGGTAGCAAGTTTGGTTCATTTTCTTGTCAAACAAACTTGAAGCTTAATTAACTAATTCTTTTTTCATATATAATAAATAATACGACTACATTTTTTTACCAAATTAAATTAAACAACATTTTACTAGATAAAAGGATATAAACAAACTTTTATCAGAGGCACCCCGAGCTATTCATAAACAACTCAATTTATTTACATTAGAAAAGGAGAGATGAACAGTGAATGGGTGAGGAAATGAAAAGAAAACATCAATTGATTTATTCATTTTCTTGCACCATTCGAGAATTGTTTTCATGATTACAAAAGGAATTTTCCAAATTAAAAAAAAAAAATAGAAAACTGGTTTAAAACCAGAAAATTTAATGAAAAAAAATGCACAACCAGAGAAAATAGAAATCAAGAAGGAACTTTATTATATTTTTCAATCACTTTCCTATAGAGTACACAAAGGATTAGAATTTTCTAGAGTTCCTAGATAAGATAATTCTACTATAAAATTTCTAAAATCTAATCTATCTATTTTGAAATGAGTGAATTGAATTTTACCAAATCATCAATGCTTAAAATAGATACCAAAATGGTGATAATCAACGTTTTGTTTTGTTTTTAATCCACTCATAATAACGTTGATTATGCATACTGATTTTATGGATATTTATATAAGAGGGACTCTTATGTCATATCCAAGATGCTATGAAAAAAATCAAGCACATGAATCTTCTCCATGCAAGTAATCAAATTGAAGATATGCTAAGGTACTTTGAGGAAGACGAGAGAGAGAAAGGAGCATCTTGGGCACCGCACTACAAAAAGTAATGCTAAGATAAGGATCTTCAAATTCTTCCAAACTGAAACAAGTATTACATAAGTTACAATTTACAAAGAAAATCATGCAACAATATATAACAAATTTTCATGCAATAAATCTGAACAATGTAAAAGGGCCTCGGACCAAAATTTTACATACGTCAACATAACTGATCTTCCCTCAGATCATGAGAAGAGCATTTTATACACTTTTTGAGAGAACTCCAGCTGCAAAAAGAAGATTTCTTCGAGAAAACTGCATGGAAAACAAGATCACTTCATTAGTAAATCATTAGAAAAGTATCAACAGCAATTTCGAAAGAAAAAAAAAATATATATGGCTGTTCTGCTTTGTGATTTTTACCCGCAATGCATAGACAGGGGTAGACTTGGTTGGAAGAGTTCTCAACGATCTTAGTCTGTTTGTATTTCCACTTTTGCTGATGAAATTCAAAGTACTCGTCAATCTCTCTATTCAATCTCAGTTTTAAAGATGCAAGAAATGCAAGAACATTTAACAGTCCTTGTCAATAGTCTATTTGCAATGAATCTAATTTGGATGTACTTACTTTTCTTCAGTTCTTGGCACCTTTGTACTCGTAGTTACATCCCATAATTTTACCGTGCTATCAGCAGACCCAGATGCAAGAAGTGAACCTTCACAACTGGCATGAACAAGAAGGATGTTTAACATAAAACGTGTGAAATAACAATTCAATATAATCTATTTCAGAAGCAAGAAAAGGACATCCACCTGAAACCAAGTGTCCATACACATGAGGTGTGACCCATCAAAGGTGTGACACAGCGACCACTTGAGAGGTCCCACATCATGATTGTGCCATCTTCATCACCAGAGGCCATATACCGACCATCAGGTGACATTGCCAAAGACAAAACCATACTCCTGTGACCAATAAATATTCGGACACACTCTCCACTTTGTACATCCCACAATCGGACTGTTTTATCACTAGAGCCAGTGGCAATGTAGTTGCAGTTGACATGCCATTGCACACACTGAAATAAAATTGTCCAACCCATCAGATATAACTACTGAACATCTGACAGAGATTGACCTCAGGTAATGTGTGAGTGAAAGAGGAGATCTACTTACATCGACATCAGATAAGTGCCCTGCCATTATTCTTAGAGGCTGTATTCTGTCCATGGACCAAATCCTTGCTGTTCGATCATGAGAAGAGCTGGCAAAATAATGTCCTACAGGACTAAACTGAGCCAAGAAATGAAACATGCAATATTAGTGTATGAGAGGGATTCTTACATTAAAAGAAAATTACTTCAACCAGAAAATAATAGTAGTGAAAAACTATAGTCCTCTTATGCTGAAGTGAAAGTGACTAGGCTGACACAAATGGTTCTTGATGAAACCTTGGTTGGTAGCTCAGTCTACTTCAAACAATTGCAAAAGTACGTAATATTAAACCAGATGGCCAAGGGCATAAAAACTGAATATTATTTATTTGAGAGTTGACCATTTTCAAATAGGGTTATTTGGATGACAGCTACCCAATTCTCAGTTATGGTTATAAACTCATACATTAAGTGCAATGCAAAATTGAGACTCACTGGTGGTGCTAGTATCCATACGAAAGAAATTGAGATTTAGGTAGCTTGTCAGAAGACATGGAAATTATAAGAAAATCAGGTTTACATGACCAAATTTACCTGAACATCCCATACAGGATAATTATGGCCTTTGTAGCAGACAAGATTTGCATTCATTTTTGTGCTCCATAACCGAACTGCAGTAGAGTAATGTAACATTTTACTTATATAGTAGTTTCAGCACAGACACGCTATTATGTTTATACAAAAGAAGTTATGGCTAAACAACACAGAGAGAGAGAGAGAGAGTTTGAACCAGCCAGATGATAGTCTAGAAGAACATACTTGTCGAGTCTGCTGAAGAGGAAAGTAGAAAATCCCCAAGAGGACTAAAAGTGGCAGAATAAACTGGGCCCGAATGACCCTGAAATAAGGTATAAGATCTTTTCCCACCATTTGGCCCTAAAACATGTTCACTTGAAGTGGTATCATTTTCACCCTGCAAAACAGCTGACACCAACACTATTCAACATCAACGTTTCTCTTTACTGAGAATATCTAAGCAGTAACCAAACATACAGTAACATATGCATAATCCTGTTCAAAGTGATGTTCTTCTACCCATTAAAGAACATGACAGTAAGACAGCCAGCAAAATTGTATAAAATTAACCAAGAGCATAACATGCATTAGTGTCTTCCTTGAATAAGACAAATTTTTAATAAGTGATAAATGTATTGACAACTCATATTTTAGTCTATGATCTTCAAAGTTTCCCTTCCACTTTGTTCTAAGAGAGAATAATCGCTTTTAAGGCAAGGGGCATCATAAAAAATTAAAGAGGATACACTTTTTGGGACAAGAACAAATAATAAATAACTTTCAGTTTTATGATGAACCTAAAGATTTTGTAAATGCATTTTATACTTTGCATTTAATTAAATAATTCAAATGCCAGCAACTAGGCAAGCGGGTGGCGGCCATTGGCAATAGTGTAGGTGGTAATGGCAGCATAAAAGAGTTGAAAGAGGTAAGGCTTTTCTTAAAAGCGTAAAACATTTTCCGCCATTTTGGTGTAATTTTTCATTTACCACAAAAAACGTTTTCCATTGACTAACATCTTCAGTAGCACCAAACACGTTTTCCATTGACTAACATCTTCAGTAGCACTGAACACCGAAAACACAGAAAAAAAAATTAGGCTGAAACACATGGGGCCTCCATTTCTTAGCTGTAAATCAATTCACCCCCCCCCCCCCCCCCCCCCCCCCCCCCCCCGGTAAAGATCAAAATTTTATTAAAATAAGATACCTTCCAGTACACAGGATGTGTACAAAGAAGATAAAACAATTAAGAAAAATTACAAGTGTCTAGAAACTTGTCTTTGAACCCTAACTCTTCTCTCTAAAGTTAAAGTTAACCCTAAATCCATTAATTCTCCAGACATTAATCCCACCATAGCACACAGACAGATTCCCTAATTCGTCCTGCGTCAGCCCCCATCCCATATTTTAAAATGAGTAAAAAGCAAGAGAGAGAGGACATGTTACACACTTAGCTAGAACACTTCACGGTAAACTGAATTTTATAAAGATAAAGGAAGCCCATGAAGTGGAAGTGTGAGAAAAGATATTTTGGAGTTTTTTTTTAGGGGGGGGTGGGGGGGAGGTGTGGGGAGGGGCCTTGCTTTGATGTTCACAAATAACTTTATAAACTCTCACAATAAAAATAGTACTTTTACAAAAAAGAAAATGTCACCTTGGGGAAAGGATAAGTTTTCTATGCACAATAATTGATAATAATAATTTTGAATAAAGAATTTTTTTTTTATTGGCACCGGTTGTCCGAAGCATTTGCTCCAACTAATCCAGGGGGTGCACAGGCCCTCGACAAGGAGTTTCCCACAAGTGCACCTCTTGTAATTCAAGGGGGCAATTAAATTCCCCCAATCCGATGGCCCCAAATGATTGAATGCACCCAAGAGGTGTTAAACCTTGGACCTTGTAGAAAACACACCTCCAAGACCAAGGCCTTCACCACTTGGGCCACAAGCACTGCAATGAGCAAACAAAGCATGTCCACGTGCAACACATAATCTGCTTAACAATGTCAAAACCAACCCTGAATTTATCAGTTATATAAAAAGCACTGCCAATGAGCTCTAACTCAAATGGCATCTCATCTCCTTGTAAGAACAAGGTGGAGAGTGAAATGGGTTAAAAAAACCACTGGGTGCGCGTGTAATTACCAATAAAAAAGGTTCTATGAAAAGCACTATTTGACAAAAATATTTTCTAATCCTCATATTTCAAAACTATATTACAAAACAGTACTACTCATTTGGTAAGCAGAAGACTTTTTTTTCCATGAAATTCAACACAATACCCCTCATTACATTAACACTGGAATTGTTATAATTCATAAATTCCTCATGCACAGAGAAACATGAAATTCTTTTAGATTCTTTACATAGAAATAGTCTCTTAGCTAATCTAAATAAGCTTTTTCTTCCACAATTTTTTGGGCACATCAACTCTATATCAGTTTTTTTTTTTTAATTTAAAGTTTTGACCCCAAAGGGAGGGGGAACAAAAGATTCAAACTAGTGAACTCCGACTGTGCTACCCCTTGGGGTTCAACCCTATATCAGGTATAAAGTAAATATACCAAAAATTTTGATTTATTTCATCGCATTAATGATAAATTGCAAGTCTAAGTACATAGATCAAAAAACTCATTCAATGGAAAGTAAATTTAATAATTACAGACTTACAACCAACAGCTTCTTGTCCAAGCTTTGCCATGTCCCAAACCTGTGGAGGCACAGCTCAATTAGCAAATGTTAAAACAACAAGAAGCATATTGGTTATGATATGTGATAAATTACAACCTTCAATGATGAGTCCGAAAATCCACCAGCAACCAAAGAACCATCATGGGATATTGATGAACAGTTTAAGCTGGGACAATTTACAAAAAAGGATAGGAATTTGAGAAAAAAAATTAACTCAAGAAACAACAATTAATATTAGACCAACAAAGTTATGGAAATTACCCATTATGTGTGTTGATCAATGTATAAAAGCTGACAGACGGTAGTGAGACACTACTCAACTGTACACGGTTTCTTAGGTCCTCAAGAATAGATTTTTCTACCTCTGTTGAACTGAAGCAATCAATAAAAGAATAATCAATGGCCTGCAGCAGAACTTCAAAATTAAGAGCATCATAGATTCTTATGCCAAGATCAATATCCAAAATTCATCCAAAAAATCTTCTGTAAGAAAACATTATTCAGAATATCATTATCACAATGAGGACAACTGGATTTTATTCCACGGCATATTTTCTAATAAAATACAAATTCTATTAGTAGTATCAATAAAATTAAGCACTCAACCAAACCCACATTTGACCTGGCTTGCAAATTGTACACTATGTTTGGGAGTTTATAAATAAAATAAATAACGGAATGGAATGAGCAGATCATAAAAGAATGGAATGGAAGGGAAGGGAATATAGTGTATTTTCTCCAGTATGTTTAAGTGTTTTATAAAAGAATGAATGGAAAAGAAATAAATACAATTTTACAGTTATATCCTTCACATTTTATTTATTTTCACTTAAAATAGGGATAAAATCAAGGAATGAGTATTCTTCTCAATTTTGGGAGGAATGCTTAAGATGGAATGAAATGAAATGAGAATTCCCTCCTAACCATTCCATTCCTTCCAACTAAACTCCTAAATAGGGGAATAAATGAAATATTCCCTAAAATCCCTTTCAATCCATTCCTCCCCCCGCCACCCCCCCACCCAACAAACAAGCTGTTAAGATATCTAAATACTTAATTTACAAGGAAAATTTTGAATTCAAGAAAGGATTAGAATCCAAAACGTTAAATCCCAAAGGCAAAGTCCAGTATAAAATTTTGGCTGCAGCAGAACAGCTCAATATATCAATGTCTCTTTTGAAACCAACACATGTGAAGTAAGTATTTAAAAGAGGAAAAAAGAAAAGAACTGATTCCAATTGAAATATGACCTAGGAGAGTTGTAATAAGTAATATCCCATGACTATCCGCTAATTATGTTCCAATTGACTGCACTAGAAGAAATCAAGTAACCAAGTCACACTTTTAGCAAGACAGGGAACTTGTTGGAAGGTGTGTTTGATGAAGGGCTTTGTTTTGTCTTTTTTTAGGGAGGGGGAGGGGGAATAAAATTCCAATAGTTTCATATTCTGGTACAAATTTGTAACACTCAGTAAAATAAAACCTATCCAATATCATAAACTATTTGATATTCTGAGCCAAACTATAAATACATGATTGAAGGCACTAGAAGTTGATTTTGTTTTAATAAACCATTACTTGCAAACTTAACAGTAAGCAGTTCTTATAAAAAAAATAATAATAATAAATAAAAAACAGTAGGTGGTCTTATTATATAGTTAATTTATCAAAACTTGTCTGAATTTTTATTTTTATTTTTGGCACCAGTTAAACAATTTGATAACCTTATATACAGCCCTCAATCACCCCAATCATTTGGTAATTAAGAAGTACGAAAAGGATAAAAAGATACATCAAAGCATTTTTTTTTTTTATGAATAAAAAGAAACATCAAAGCATAGTTTCTGCTCGTAGCTGTAACCTTTGTGTAATGACAAATAAAAAGGAAAACAGGGGATTCCAGAAAATACATTACTGGCAAAGCAAGCTCTGGTTTAACTCGTGGTGCCGTAATTACAGTGTTGGCCTCAGGACGCCCAGTTTTCCCCATTGCACTTGCAGCCTTGTCCTTCTTTAACTTTTTGATTGACGAGCCTTGCTTTCCTCCGTCAACTGATCTTTTCTAAACAAGAAACAGACAACACAAAAGTTGAGAAAAAGAATCCGAATGTGGGACCTTCATTTAAAATGGAAATAACAAATACGACAGAAAACAATCACAGATAACTCACTCAGTCAAGTATAAATATGTAGATATGGGAGAAATATACAGGTATTTTAAGAACAATATACCTTATTCTCATCCAAATCTCCGTCTTTTGTTTCTCCTTCAG
>OU015764.1:24723660-24752679 GCA_907173295.1 Fagus sylvatica
CAAACCACTCCGACCAAGATGACAATAGCTCGAGAATAGAATGCGGCACCCAAGAAATACCAAACACACAAAAGATCATAAACCACATCTCCTAGGCCACTGTACAATGTAGGAATAAATGATTCACACTCTCCCCATGGTTTTACACATGAAAGCACCACTCCACTAAAACAACCCCTTGCGTAACTTACCAATCAAATTTTTTTGTTCTTTTCTAAAATCTGCTTAACTGATCATTATATATGTGGTCAATAGAGTCCTTAAGCTATAGCTATCTTCTTTTTCTTATCCTGATATAGGGACTAAGCTGAAGTTGCAAGAGGGATAGACATCTATCTGCTTTTAGTATATTCTAGATATTAAATCTGATTTTTGTATGGGATGTTGGCTGTACTTGAATCAAAATGATTTGGGTGCTATATCTATTTATTAACAATGTTATACCAACTTCAACCTTTGCTTGAGTTTTACCTGGTGGATAGATGACAACTAGTATTTGAAATTACAAAAAGATTCATAATAATTTATTTTTAATCCGCAGACGTGGTTTTCTTATTTTGCTGAGTTATTGGTTTCCTTGTTTACGTTAATAGCTGTGAATTAGATAATACTTCATCAGTTGTGTGATGGTTATCATTTAGATATGTTGGGATTCTGCTGAAAAACGTTTTGTCAAATATCTTGCCAGTACTCCTATGAGCTTCTGCTGCAGTATCTACACAAGACACAATCGACCACAATGCTTGGGATTATAAATGAGCATATTAACTTTCAAGGTACAACTGTTTGCCTTTTTGGTTGCATGTATACTATAATTTATATTTTGGGTTATGATCATATTTTTTGTGTGGTCTATATATTACTGGTTTTGCAGTTACTCCGGGACAGCCTAGCTCAATTTCTGATGATGCTGAAGTCGTTACACTTATCGGAAGCAGCCAGGAGGAGGCCACTCAGATAAATCAGAAGGAGATACATTGGGGGGTGAGTCAGTAAAGATGCTGAGTCACGTTTATTTTGTGTTTCAAAAGGGAGAATGTATTTTCAAATTCAAAAGGATAGCAGTCTTGTAATTGCGTATAGTGGTCATCTTTTTTATATGCAATTTGGCGTGAAAATATACACTGGGCTTGCATTTTTGTTTGAAATCCCAAATAACCGTCCCGTATATCTCCATTGTTCTTTGTGTTTTAAATTATTTGACGAACAGACATTGATTTTGATAGAGTTTCTGCTATTAATGTGTGAGTTTTTAGCTAATACAAACCTTGACGATGGAAATTTTGCCTAAGTTTTTACTGAATTGCTAAAAAAAAATTCTGATGTTACTGTAGTATATTTTACATGAGAAATTTTGAATTCAAGTTAGTCAAACTAAGGAATTTGGCTCTTAATGAATATATACTTTCAGAATGATGTTGGTGACTGATTGTTCTGTCGGTATGGTTTCAATTATATCATTTATTGATGCAGATAGTATAAAGGAGTTCGAGGAAAAACAAGATTAAAGACAAAAAGATTCAAGAATTGTGGTCTAGTTTTGATGTAGGGCCTTCTAGGCACCTTTTATAGGTTATATTAGTTATTATTGAGTTGCTGGTCAGTTTTAGTTAAGTTTATTATAATAAGGGCAGTTTGGTAATTTCCAGATTTTTCTGGAATGGGCTGTAATGAATTGTTCTAGAAGCCCATGAGTCCTATTTTATGTCTTGAGTCCTTTTCCTATTTGGTTTAGAAGTTCTTAATTGCTTTTCATTATTATTAGTAGTCCTAGTCCTTCTAGGTATAGGTTATTTAGTAGTCCTAGTCCTTCTAGGAAAGGATTTAGTAATAGCCTATATAAAGGCTTTATTGTAATCAATTATATTCATAGTGAGTTGATTCTAATTTTAAGCTTCGACAATACCTCCAGATCTCATCAAGAATCAGTTTAGTGCTGAATTTCTAAAGATCCTACATCAAAATTGGTATCAGAGCCCATTCGAGCTTCCGTCCTGCGTCATTTATTCATTATGCTTGTAAGGGGATTTTTGAGTGATTAAAGTAAGCTAGTCAATGTGTGACATGTAGGTTACCACTGTGGAAGAATCATTTAACAAATAAGAAGAATTATCTCAGATACTTTTGGTCTAACTTTTTTAGGTCCAAATTTGAAAAGTAGTGTCTTATCCAATGTCATCTATTGAATTGAGTTCATACGAATGGTTTGCATTTAATTCTCCCCTGGTGTGCAATTGAAAAAAAAAGAAAGAAATTTTTTTCTGTGCTGTTGATTTTTTTTTTTTAAAGTAATAAACTCATTGAAAAAGCATTTGTACTGTTGATGACTGCTCATGGGAAGGTAAACTTCCCCCATCTTTTGGTCATAGGCATTCTTTAAGCTGTTTGATATTTTAAACTTATTTTGTTGTAAGTGTCTAAGGAGTCATATATGATTAACCTCAGCCCCAATGGTGCTGTAACACATGGCTGCATTTAGTTTTAGCCTCCATTTGTTGGGGCTTTTCCAAGGGTGATTCAGCTTTTAAAAGTAGAAGCTACTTGCAGCTTGTTTGATTCCCAAAGGTGCTTCAGCTTTTAACCAAGTTTGTGAAGTGGCTTGGGGTTTTTAGGTGGCTTTGAGAAGCTGCCTTTGGTTGCTTTTCTGGGCAACTGCTGCTTCTCATCTTATGAAAAAGTTGCATCCATCCCAAACTGGTCGTAAGTCGACTGTTGTTAGGGTCACGCATTGTTGAAAGGTTGTTTTTGTATATATATATATATTTTTTTTTTTCTTACAAATTTTGGTAATTTAATATCAGTCAACCTTAATTTAGTTATGAAAAAGTTTCAATTGCTATGGAGCTCTAACCTATCAAAAAAAAAAAAAAATTGCTATGGAGCTCTATGCCAGTCCTAGCTATTTAATTTAATTTTGAGCTATATTTGTTATAGCTGCTTGAAGATTCTTTAGAAGAACGCTTGGAAAAGGGCGGGGCTTTGCTCTCAGATTCTGAGAAGGCTGAAGGAGAAACAAAAGACGGAGATTTGGATGAGAATAAGGTATATTGTTCTTAAAATACCTGTATATTTCTCCCATATCTACATATTTATACTTGACTGAGTGAGTTATCTGTGATTGTTTTCTGTCGTATTTGTTATTTCCATTTTAAATGAAGGTCCCACATTCGGATTCTTTTTCTCAACTTTTGTGTTGTCTGTTTCTTGTTTAGAAAAGATCAGTTGACGGAGGAAAGCAAGGCTCGTCAATCAAAAAGTTAAAGAAGGACAAGGCTGCAAGTGCAATGGGGAAAACTGGGCGTCCTGAGGCCAACACTGTAATTACGGCACCACGAGTTAAACCAGAGCTTGCTTTGCCAGTAATGTATTTTCTGGAATCCCCTGTTTTCCTTTTTATTTGTCATTACACAAAGGTTACAGCTACGAGCAGAAACTATGCTTTGATGTTTCTTTTTATTCATAAAAAAAAAAAATGCTTTGATGTATCTTTTTATCCTTTTCGTACTTCTTAATTACCAAATGATTGGGGTGATTGAGGGCTGTATATAAGGTTATCAAATTGTTTAACTGGTGCCAAAAATAAAAATAAAAATTCAGACAAGTTTTGATAAATTAACTATATAATAAGACCACCTACTGTTTTTTATTTATTATTATTATTTTTTTTATAAGAACTGCTTACTGTTAAGTTTGCAAGTAATGGTTTATTAAAACAAAATCAACTTCTAGTGCCTTCAATCATGTATTTATAGTTTGGCTCAGAATATCAAATAGTTTATGATATTGGATAGGTTTTATTTTACTGAGTGTTACAAATTTGTACCAGAATATGAAACTATTGGAATTTTATTCCCCCTCCCCCTCCCTAAAAAAAGACAAAACAAAGCCCTTCATCAAACACACCTTCCAACAAGTTCTCTGTCTCGCTAAAAGTGTGACTTGGTTACTTGATTTCTTCTAGTGCAGTCAATTGGAACATAATTAGCGGATAGTCATGGGATATTACTTATTACAACTCTCCTAGGTCATATTTCATTTGGAATCAGTTCTTTTCTTTTTTCCTCTTTTAAATACTTACTTCACATGTGTTGGTTTCAAAAGAGACATTGATATATTGAGCTGTTCTGCTGCAGCCAAAATTTTATACTGGACTTTGCCTTTGGGATTTAACGTTTTGGATTCTAATCCTTTCTTGAATTCAAAATTTTCCTTGTAAATTAAGTATTTAGATATCTTAACAGCTTGTTTGTTGGGGGGGGTGGCGGGGGGAGGAATGGATTGAAAGGGATTTTAGGGAATATTTCATTTATTCCCCTATTTAGGAGTTTAGTTGGAAGGAATGGAATGGTTAGGAGGGAATTCTCATTTCATTTCATTCCATCTTAAGCATTCCTCCCAAAATTGAGAAGAATACTCATTCCTTGATTTTATCCCTATTTTAAGTGAAAATAAATAAAATGTGAAGGATATAACTGTAAAATTGTATTTATTTCTTTTCCATTCATTCTTTTATAAAACACTTAAACATACTGGAGAAAATACACTATATTCCCTTCCCTTCCATTCCATTCTTTTATGATCTGCTCATTCCATTCCGTTATTTATTTTATTTATAAACTCCCAAACATAGTGTACAATTTGCAAGCCAGGTCAAATGTGGGTTTGGTTGAGTGCTTAATTTTATTGATACTACTAATAGAATTTGTATTTTATTAGAAAATATGCCGTGGAATAAAATCCAGTTGTCCTCATTGTGATAATGATATTCTGAATAATGTTTTCTTACATAAGATTTTTTGGATGAATTTTGGATATTGATCTTGGCATAAGAATCTATGATGCTCTTAATTTTGAAGTTCTGCTGCAGGCCATTGATTATTCTTTTATTGATTGCTTCAGTTCAACAGAGGTAGAAAAATCTATTCTTGAGGACCTAAGAAACCGTGTACAGTTGAGTAGTGTCTCACTACCGTCTGTCAGCTTTTATACATTGATCAACACACATAATGGGTAATTTCCATAACTTTGTTGGTCTAATATTAATTGTTGTTTCTTGAGTTAATTTTTTTTCTCAAATTCCTATCCTTTTTTGTAAATTGTCCCAGCTTAAACTGTTCATCAATATCCCATGATGGTTCTTTGGTTGCTGGTGGATTTTCGGACTCATCATTGAAGGTTGTAATTTATCACATATCATAACCAATATGCTTCTTGTTGTTTTAACATTTGCTAATTGAGCTGTGCCTCCACAGGTTTGGGA
Source organism: Fagus sylvatica (assembly GCA_907173295.1). Classification (NCBI taxonomy): domain Eukaryota; kingdom Viridiplantae; phylum Streptophyta; class Magnoliopsida; order Fagales; family Fagaceae; genus Fagus; species Fagus sylvatica. Next base: position 24,728,921 of record OU015764.1, read on the forward strand.
CATGGCAAAGCTTGGACAAGAAGCTGTTGGTTGTAAGTCTGTAATTATTAAATTTACTTTCCATTGAATGAGTTTTTTGATCTATGTACTTAGACTTGCAATTTATCATTAATGCGATGAAATAAATCAAAATTTTTGGTATATTTACTTTATACCTGATATAGGGTTGAACCCCAAGGGGTAGCACAGTCGGAGTTCACTAGTTTGAATCTTTTGTTCCCCCTCCCTTTGGGGTCAAAACTTTAAATTAAAAAAAAAAAACTGATATAGAGTTGATGTGCCCAAAAAATTGTGGAAGAAAAAGCTTATTTAGATTAGCTAAGAGACTATTTCTATGTAAAGAATCTAAAAGAATTTCATGTTTCTCTGTGCATGAGGAATTTATGAATTATAACAATTCCAGTGTTAATGTAATGAGGGGTATTGTGTTGAATTTCATGGAAAAAAAAGTCTTCTGCTTACCAAATGAGTAGTACTGTTTTGTAATATAGTTTTGAAATATGAGGATTAGAAAATATTTTTGTCAAATAGTGCTTTTCATAGAACCTTTTTTATTGGTAATTACACGCGCACCCAGTGGTTTTTTTAACCCATTTCACTCTCCACCTTGTTCTTACAAGGAGATGAGATGCCATTTGAGTTAGAGCTCATTGGCAGTGCTTTTTATATAACTGATAAATTCAGGGTTGGTTTTGACATTGTTAAGCAGATTATGTGTTGCACGTGGACATGCTTTGTTTGCTCATTGCAGTGCTTGTGGCCCAAGTGGTGAAGGCCTTGGTCTTGGAGGTGTGTTTTCTACAAGGTCCAAGGTTTAACACCTCTTGGGTGCATTCAATCATTTGGGGCCATCGGATTGGGGGAATTTAATTGCCCCCTTGAATTACAAGAGGTGCACTTGTGGGAAACTCCTTGTCGAGGGCCTGTGCACCCCCTGGATTAGTTGGAGCAAATGCTTCGGACAACCGGTGCCAATAAAAAAAAAATTCTTTATTCAAAATTATTATTATCAATTATTGTGCATAGAAAACTTATCCTTTCCCCAAGGTGACATTTTCTTTTTTGTAAAAGTACTATTTTTATTGTGAGAGTTTATAAAGTTATTTGTGAACATCAAAGCAAGGCCCCTCCCCACACCTCCCCCCCACCCCCCCCTAAAAAAAAACTCCAAAATATCTTTTCTCACACTTCCACTTCATGGGCTTCCTTTATCTTTATAAAATTCAGTTTACCGTGAAGTGTTCTAGCTAAGTGTGTAACATGTCCTCTCTCTCTTGCTTTTTACTCATTTTAAAATATGGGATGGGGGCTGACGCAGGACGAATTAGGGAATCTGTCTGTGCTATGGTGGGATTAATGTCTGGAGAATTAATGGATTTAGGGTTAAAACTTTAGAGAGAAGAGTTAGGGTTCAAAGACAAGTTTCTAGACACTTGTAATTTTTCTTAATTGTTTTATCTTCTTTGTACACATCCTGTGTACTGGAAGGTATCTTATTTTAATAAAATTTTGATCTTTACCGGGGGGGGGGGGGGGGGGGGGGGGGGGGGGGGGGTGGGGGGAATTGATTTACAGCTAAGAAATGGAGGCCCCATGTGTTTCAGCCTAATTTTTTTTTCTGTGTTTTCGGTGTTCAGTGCTACTGAAGATGTTAGTCAATGGAAAACGTGTTTGGTGCTACTGAAGATGTTAGTCAATGGAAAACGTTTTTTGTGGTAAATGAAAAATTACACCAAAATGGCGGAAAATGTTTTACGCTTTTAAGAAAAGCCTTACCTCTTTCAACTCTTTTATGCTGCCATTACCACCTACACTATTGCCAATGGCCGCCACCCGCTTGCCTAGTTGCTGGCATTTGAATTATTTAATTAAATGCAAAGTATAAAATGCATTTACAAAATCTTTAGGTTCATCATAAAACTGAAAGTTATTTATTATTTGTTCTTGTCCCAAAAAGTGTATCCTCTTTAATTTTTTATGATGCCCCTTGCCTTAAAAGCGATTATTCTCTCTTAGAACAAAGTGGAAGGGAAACTTTGAAGATCATAGACTAAAATATGAGTTGTCAATACATTTATCACTTATTAAAAATTTGTCTTATTCAAGGAAGACACTAATGCATGTTATGCTCTTGGTTAATTTTATACAATTTTGCTGGCTGTCTTACTGTCATGTTCTTTAATGGGTAGAAGAACATCACTTTGAACAGGATTATGCATATGTTACTGTATGTTTGGTTACTGCTTAGATATTCTCAGTAAAGAGAAACGTTGATGTTGAATAGTGTTGGTGTCAGCTGTTTTGCAGGGTGAAAATGATACCACTTCAAGTGAACATGTTTTAGGGCCAAATGGTGGGAAAAGATCTTATACCTTATTTCAGGGTCATTCGGGCCCAGTTTATTCTGCCACTTTTAGTCCTCTTGGGGATTTTCTACTTTCCTCTTCAGCAGACTCGACAAGTATGTTCTTCTAGACTATCATCTGGCTGGTTCAAACTCTCTCTCTCTCTCTCTGTGTTGTTTAGCCATAACTTCTTTTGTATAAACATAATAGCGTGTCTGTGCTGAAACTACTATATAAGTAAAATGTTACATTACTCTACTGCAGTTCGGTTATGGAGCACAAAAATGAATGCAAATCTTGTCTGCTACAAAGGCCATAATTATCCTGTATGGGATGTTCAGGTAAATTTGGTCATGTAAACCTGATTTTCTTATAATTTCCATGTCTTCTGACAAGCTACCTAAATCTCAATTTCTTTCGTATGGATACTAGCACCACCAGTGAGTCTCAATTTTGCATTGCACTTAATGTATGAGTTTATAACCATAACTGAGAATTGGGTAGCTGTCATCCAAATAACCCTATTTGAAAATGGTCAACTCTCAAATAAATAATATTCAGTTTTTATGCCCTTGGCCATCTGGTTTAATATTACGTACTTTTGCAATTGTTTGAAGTAGACTGAGCTACCAACCAAGGTTTCATCAAGAACCATTTGTGTCAGCCTAGTCACTTTCACTTCAGCATAAGAGGACTATAGTTTTTCACTACTATTATTTTCTGGTTGAAGTAATTTTCTTTTAATGTAAGAATCCCTCTCATACACTAATATTGCATGTTTCATTTCTTGGCTCAGTTTAGTCCTGTAGGACATTATTTTGCCAGCTCTTCTCATGATCGAACAGCAAGGATTTGGTCCATGGACAGAATACAGCCTCTAAGAATAATGGCAGGGCACTTATCTGATGTCGATGTAAGTAGATCTCCTCTTTCACTCACACATTACCTGAGGTCAATCTCTGTCAGATGTTCAGTAGTTATATCTGATGGGTTGGACAATTTTATTTCAGTGTGTGCAATGGCATGTCAACTGCAACTACATTGCCACTGGCTCTAGTGATAAAACAGTCCGATTGTGGGATGTACAAAGTGGAGAGTGTGTCCGAATATTTATTGGTCACAGGAGTATGGTTTTGTCTTTGGCAATGTCACCTGATGGTCGGTATATGGCCTCTGGTGATGAAGATGGCACAATCATGATGTGGGACCTCTCAAGTGGTCGCTGTGTCACACCTTTGATGGGTCACACCTCATGTGTATGGACACTTGGTTTCAGGTGGATGTCCTTTTCTTGCTTCTGAAATAGATTATATTGAATTGTTATTTCACACGTTTTATGTTAAACATCCTTCTTGTTCATGCCAGTTGTGAAGGTTCACTTCTTGCATCTGGGTCTGCTGATAGCACGGTAAAATTATGGGATGTAACTACGAGTACAAAGGTGCCAAGAACTGAAGAAAAGTAAGTACATCCAAATTAGATTCATTGCAAATAGACTATTGACAAGGACTGTTAAATGTTCTTGCATTTCTTGCATCTTTAAAACTGAGATTGAATAGAGAGATTGACGAGTACTTTGAATTTCATCAGCAAAAGTGGAAATACAAACAGACTAAGATCGTTGAGAACTCTTCCAACCAAGTCTACCCCTGTCTATGCATTGCGGGTAAAAATCACAAAGCAGAACAGCCATATATATTTTTTTTTTCTTTCGAAATTGCTGTTGATACTTTTCTAATGATTTACTAATGAAGTGATCTTGTTTTCCATGCAGTTTTCTCGAAGAAATCTTCTTTTTGCAGCTGGAGTTCTCTCAAAAAGTGTATAAAATGCTCTTCTCATGATCTGAGGGAAGATCAGTTATGTTGACGTATGTAAAATTTTGGTCCGAGGCCCTTTTACATTGTTCAGATTTATTGCATGAAAATTTGTTATATATTGTTGCATGATTTTCTTTGTAAATTGTAACTTATGTAATACTTGTTTCAGTTTGGAAGAATTTGAAGATCCTTATCTTAGCATTACTTTTTGTAGTGCGGTGCCCAAGATGCTCCTTTCTCTCTCTCGTCTTCCTCAAAGTACCTTAGCATATCTTCAATTTGATTACTTGCATGGAGAAGATTCATGTGCTTGATTTTTTTCATAGCATCTTGGATATGACATAAGAGTCCCTCTTATATAAATATCCATAAAATCAGTATGCATAATCAACGTTATTATGAGTGGATTAAAAACAAAACAAAACGTTGATTATCACCATTTTGGTATCTATTTTAAGCATTGATGATTTGGTAAAATTCAATTCACTCATTTCAAAATAGATAGATTAGATTTTAGAAATTTTATAGTAGAATTATCTTATCTAGGAACTCTAGAAAATTCTAATCCTTTGTGTACTCTATAGGAAAGTGATTTAAAAATATAATAAAGTTCCTTCTTGATTTCTATTTTCTCTGGTTGTGCATTTTTTTTTTTTCATTAAATTTTCTGGTTTTAAACCAGTTTTCTATTTTTTTTTTTTAATGTTGGAAAATTCCTTTTGTAATCATGAAAACAATTCTCGAATGGTGCAAGAAAATGAATAAATCAATTGATGTTTTCTTTTCATTTCCTCACCCATTCACTGTTCATCTCCTTTTCTAATGTAAATAAATTGAGTTGTTTATGAATAGCTCGGGGTGCCTCTGATAAAAGTTTGTTTATATCCTTTTATCTAGTAAAATGTTGTTTAATTTAATTTGGTAAAAAAATGTAGTCGTATTATTTATTATATATGAAAAAAGAATTAGTTAATTAAGCTTAAGTTTGTTTGACAAGAAAATGAACCAAACTTGCTACCCGTTTGGAATCCTATTAGGAAGGCAAAAAACACATTTTGAAAATGCAAAACTCAAATTTTGTGTTTGATAAGAAAAAAGAAGAAGAATGGTTTGCTAAATTTTTTGTCTTAAAAAATCACGTTTTGGGAATGAAGCTCAAAGCTTCATTTTCAAAACGTGTTTTTGGCAAAAAGCATGGTAAGGCAATAGGTTATCAAACTGACCATTGAACATGTGATCTGGTTTATTGAGGAATGCTTGAGCTTGACTTGTGTTAAAAATAAAATTAAATGAATAATCTTGAACTTTTAATCTCGGTTTGGCTCTTTAACAACCCTAGTAGTCTTCATTAAAGCATAAAGCTCACAATTTCCTCCCTCAATTCTAAATTTCCGCAAGCGGCCCCAGACCCAAATCAATCCAACCTATTTGTCGCTAGCAAAACCCAAGGAAATTGCCACCAATAAGTCAAAATGGAAATCCTGACTAAAACCATCACCACAGCAACTACTGTTTTATATGCCAATACCACGTAACGCAACACCAAAAAACTCAACTTACCCAACCCATCTCCAACGAACCTGATTTAGAGCCCCCCCGGCCCCCCAAACTAAATAAACCAAGAAAACCCATTTCAACCAGCCACCAGTCTTTGCCATCAATCACGTATCTATGGCCTCTAAATCACATGGTTTTCAAAACAGGATTGTCCAGGTTAAGCCAATTTTTTCGAACATAAAAATCGTGAAATTTAATTATTGTGAGAGAACCCCCTGAATTGTCGGTCGGTCAAACTAATTGAACCCCAATCGAACCTCAAAATCTTGATCTTCTTCCTTTTTCAATTCTTTGAATGGTTTGGTTTTTTAAAACATTATTACTAAAACAAGCACTTCTGTACTAGTTGTGTAATCTTCATATTCTATTGTTTGGACTGAAATTGGGTGTAAATGTGTAATACTTCAGCCAACAATACTTTAGTTGGGTAATCTTCATATTCTATTGTTTGGATTGAGATTGGGTGTAAATGCGTAATACTTCATCCAACAATACTTTTAGATGGTCAAAATTTTAAGTTGCAAAAAAAAAAAAAGTTTTTCATCTTATGATCAAATATATTAAAAAATTTTAAAATTACTTTTTGATTAGACAGTTAAAATCAAAATTTGCTGTTGTAACTTTCACTCTTGTCCGTCCAAAAATATTACACCCAACAATAATTTTAAGTGTTGCACCCAATCTGGATTGTATTGTTTTGTACTACTCTATTTGTCTGGTGAATTACAAGATAAATTGCAATCCACAGATTTGTCTCGTTATCATAAGTATGAGGTAAGCGAGATAAGGAAAAAAAAAAGTATTAGATATTTTAAAATAATGTTTCAACATTTTACCACTATTAGATATTTTTAATTATGTTTGAACTTGCCCACCATGGTGCACTCTCATTTCCCACCTAAATGGGTGTGTTTTTTTATGTTTGATCCTATCTCCTCTCATGTATATTGTATGTGTTTAGAGTATGATTTCTATCTTAGATAAAATATATTATTTTTAACTTGATTAAGTATATTCCACTTATTTTCCTTATGTGTAGCTAGGTTCAAATTATATATTACTTAGTTTTACAGTAAATGTTACATTACTTGTCAAGAGCCTTACAGTTCAACTAATGCCCTCATTTTTTTTTTTTTTTTTTAACTTGATGAAGTATATTCCAATTATTTTCCTTATGCATAGTTAAGTTCATATTACATATTACTTAACCTCGAGGAGTAGCTCAACTGATCTTGTCTTGGGTGTGCTTCCTAATGGTCACTAGTTCGAGTCCCCTCAGGGCCACCTACTTAAGGCAAAGCCTTGCGTCTATCGTGGTACATGTGGCTAGTAGGGCGTTATGTGTTCCCATGAGATTCTAAGAGGTTTTGGTCATTTTGGAGGTTCCAAGGGTATTTCAGTAATTTTTCTAAGTTTTAATTGTTTTTTCATCATTTTATATGCTTTAAGGGTATTTTGGTAAATTTCAAGGTTTTAGGAGTATTTTGGCCATTTTAGAGGTTTTAGGACATTTTAATTATATATATGTATAAAATAAATGGGTAAATGGATGGGTTGGGTTTTAGTTTAGATAATTGGGTTGGGTTGGGTTTGGGTAATATCTACTTTATTAAATGGGTTTAAATGGGCTATTGAGTTTTAAAGGCTCAACCCATTTAATGTCCACCCAAACCCACCCATTGACACTCCTAATCTGAGGGGATCAGGATTTTAGGCTATCCTTCTAGATAGTGAGTTTAATAATGGAGACTCTTCGTATGATGTTTATCTCATAAATTGATGCATGTACAATAGAGTCCTCACTTGATTCTTTTTGGGACAAAATCAAGAAAGCTAAATATTACTTTCTTTTTTTTTAAAGATAGTGTGCAGAGCTCTTCGAGCATATGACTGTTCTCTTGTGTTTGTAGTCCTGTGTCCCGCACATATCAAGTAATTATAAGGAGGAAGTCCTTGAAAGTGGTTCCAAGATGTTGACTAAAGGTTTTGAACTCAGGATCTCATGTATCTCATGAGATTTTAGAAACCAATGGACGAACTCCTAACACTAAAGAGTTACAAGTAAATTGTCTCAATAGTGAAGAAAATGAGAAATTTCATGGCTCTTTTCTCCTAGTTACAATACTTTTATTTTTAGTTACAAACTAAGAAAAAAAATTACAATGGATAAGAAATAACCTAAATCCTTCGATCTAAGTTTGGAGGTTAAGTGACAAGATAGGAAGGTGTTAGGCACCTTGCACCCATCTCGTTCGATCCAAGATTGGTCTCCTATGAATTAATGATCAAGCAAATTCAGTCATAAACATCACATCATATGAAAAAAAAAAAAAAAAGATTAGAAAAACAACACAAGTGATTGAATAAATTAAAACTTGGAATCCACAAGAAAAATGTCACATGGAATAAATTTTGGATAGGATCAAACACTTTGAGGAATGCAACCATAAATCATAATGGCATATGATCATGATTAAAATACACATGGGTCTAATTCAGAAACCCCAAGCTAGATTAATGGGTTGCGTTGGAGATTTCTCAACTTGAGGAAGTCAGGTTGGATTGAAAAATACCTCAAACTCATCCTAACCGACCCATGCATAGGGGAAGACTGGCTATATTTTTGCCAAAAGTGGGGATGATGAGATGGGAATGTTCTAAGTGTGTGACATTCAACCATAACATGCGAGAAGTATTGAAGTAATAAGGAAAGTATTGGCAGTGTACCTGAAGAACCCATTCTAACTGAGCCATGCATAGGGGAAGACCGGCTATATTTATGCAAAAAGTGGGGATGGAAATATGGGAATATTCTAATTGTGTGACATTTAGTCATAGCATGCGAGAAGTATTAAAGTAATAAGGTAAGTATTGGTAGCGTACCTAAAGAAGAAAGTATTGGGGAGATAACACATTGGGAAGACTCTAATTGAGGAGTTAATATAACATATAAGGACATCACCTAACTCAAAAACTTAATTTTATGAGTTTGGAGTGAGTTATGTTATATTAATTTTTCAACATCTTTACTTTTTTTCTATGCTAGACTTCTACTCACACGTGTATACCTAACAATTTGCCCCTCAAGTGTGAGTCATTGCCTCTAATGGGCTAGGAATAAGTCCTATTAGCTCTCCTTTGCCTATGGGCTTTTTCATTCTCTTGCGCATCATCCATGAGCCTCTCATACGTCATTCATGAATTACGTGTCATCCTTGCACTCTCATTCATGGGAACCCCATACGTCTATAAGACTATATTCATGAGAACCTTGTACTACGTCATTCTTTTTCTTTGATCTAGCACCATTGACAACTCTCTTTGTTCGGTCTTTTTCCAAGATCATCTTGTGTGGGCTTGCTTGTGTGGGCTTGCCTTGTGTGGACTCAAATTACATGCACCATGTCCCTGCTCCAACTGCAGAAGAGACCTTGATAAGGTTGCCACCTTGCCGCACACCACCATAAGCTCTGATACTATTTGTTGGGGAAATAACACATTGGGTAGACTTTAATTGAGACGTTAATATAACATATAGGGACACCACTTAATCAAAAAATTAAACCTATAGATTTGAGCTCAGTTATATTATATTAATTTGTTAACATCTTTACTTTTTCTCCATGTTAGACTTTCACTCTTACAGGTATACCCAACAGAAAGGGTTAAGCTTAACACGCTTTCCAAGAAGAACTTCAACAACAACAAAGAGCAAGGACAATTCATCATCTTCCATCTCCACCAAAAGCCGTTTGCCCATAGGGTAAGGCTTGATTATGGAGGGGAAAATCTCTATCTAACTTTAGTCTTATTTTATTTTATTTTATTTTGTGAGAAGAAACTTTAGTCTCTTTGACGTGGGAGTGGGAGTATAACTTCTTTGCACTTAACGGCACATTTGTAGCTATTCCTTTTAGCTGTTTAGTGTCAGTTTGACAACATTTTTTTTTGTGTCTTTAGGTTTTTTGTTTATTTCTAATCTTTGTCTCAGCTTTTAGTAAATAATCAAATAAATTAGATTTTTATCTTCTTTTATTGTGGTTTTGTTTTGTTTTGGAATTAAGTTATTTTTTTCTCAATTTTCAGTAAATAAGCTACTACCAAACGAGCATTTATTTTAGTGCCAATGTGCCACCATCTTCCTTCATGGGACTACTTGCTGTTGTTTTATAAAACAAAGATAATGCCATATTGGTAATGCCGGAGCCTGAACCATTTTGGTTAGAGGGAACCAACATATCTATTTTTACAAATATATATATTTATTAGAAAAAAAGCAACACACTATGTAAAATACAATCAATTACTTAATCAAATACAAAGTTATTTCTTCATTTCTTACAAGATTGTCATTTTTTTTCCCTTCCCCTGCATCACTTCAAAAATCATTATAACTTTTTCTTTTTTTTCTAATTAGAGTCTAATTATATTTAAAAGAATATTTATTGAAAATCAAACATTCAAATTATTTTTTATATATAACCATATGACTCAAAATTTTAAGTGGTGGCTGTGGTTAACATTACATACATATGTGCTCTAATGATACAGCTAAAAAGATTCGAATTTGAGAAGGGATGACTTTGGTAAGTGGTAATGTAATTTAGATATTAAAAAGGGCACTACTATCTCTAGTTTAAAGTCATAGTCCCCCAAAAATTATTAAGATTTTTTATTTGAATGATTTATTGTCTTTGCTAGTGGATATCTTTAAAAGGGTCAAACTAAAAGTAAATCACCATGAATTCAAAGGGTTTCTTCACTTATTTATTTATTTATTTTGTGGATTTAGTATTGGAAAGTTTGATTTGTCTAAGGGTCCACGGCTGCAGTTTCATTTCATGTTACTGAACAGGTCTTTGTTCCAACTTCCAAGAGCCCAAGAAGGGTCTTAGTTTTGATGAAGGCCCAAAATACATCGGTTAACACTTTGATCATCAAGGCCCATATTTTAGGCCCAAAATCCTGCGAGATAAATTCCAAGACCTAAAAAATCACAGAGACTCAGTACTGAGAGAGAGAGAGAGAGAAAGAGACAGCAATGGAGGACGAGCAAATAGAGAAATACGTGATAGCGTACCTGAAGAGAAAGGGGTTCAACCAAGCTGAGCACGCTTTCCAAGAAGAACTTCAACAACACAGCAAGACCAATTCATCTTCTTCCATCTCCACCAATTCCCTCACTGACCCTGACCTCGCCAAGCACCTCCTCGCCTTCTCCGAGTACTCTCTCTCTCTCTCTGTAAAGTTTATATTGTGGCATTAATTTCATTACTGAGATAGTGAAAATTGCTGGCACATTATCTTTGAATTGATTGAAAAATACAATTTTTTTTTCTTGTTCTTGTTTTTCAGATTGGAGAATGTTCCAGCACGATACCAGGATGGATATAGCAAGTTTAGGATTTGGACTTATAGTTCATTAGATTTATACAAGGTAACTAGATTTTCAAGTTGCTTTTAGTTGGATATTCGTTTCATAATCATGGTGTTTAAGACTCTGACTAACTCAGCTTTTATTAACATATGTAGCATGAGTTGATTCGTGTGCTTTATCCTGTGTTTATTCATTGTTTCATGGATCTGGTGGTGAAAGGGCATATCCAAGAAGGTACATTTTGAGCTTATTTCTTAATGTTTTGTATTATATCATTGATTTACTGAAGTGGTCCATTAGTGCAACAAATGTTATGTGTTCATGTTTACATGATTATGGTTGGTTTCTCCAGCTCGAACCTTTTTCAATAGCTTCCGTGAAGACCATGAAATGATGCACTCGCGAGACCTTCAAAAGTTGGAAGGAGTTCTTTCTCCCTCTCATCTGGAGGTAATTAATATTTTCTTTATGTGGCTAAATTATAATTCAAACTAATCTGATGATCATGTTCTTTTTCAGGAGATGGAATTCGCTCATACTCTTAGGCACAGCAAAGTCAAAATAAAGATATGTCAGGTAAGATCATGTTCCTCTTGACTGAACTCGTTAATATTAGAAGGAATTTGTATTTATGTTATTATTTTTTTTGTGGATGAATGTATGTTATTGTTATTCTAAAAATTTTAGTTCACTCAAGCCATAAGGTCCCTGGAAGCCATTTTTCCTATGTGTTCCACAATAGTGTATCAATTTGATCATTGATAGCATAGGTTTATGATGACCTATTGCACTATACTTCGGTTCTTTGCATGGAATTCCATTTTAAACTAAACTAAAATTTTTATGATGAATGTAAAACATCGATTGTCATGTGCAAAGGTGATCCTGAACAACATATACAAGTTGGGAAATTTGTCTACATGTGTTCGTGGTAGGTTTAGGGTTAGAAGGATTTTTGGATTTGTGGTTTAGAAACTTATAAAGAAGTATGACTACGGTTTTTTAGGGAAGAGAAAATATTTGATTTAGGGTTGCAAAGAGGTAAGAAGAAACGAAAATTGAATTCACTTAGGAAAAAACCAAATTGAAGAACGAAAAAGTAAAGTATAGATAACCTAGGAGTCAACGCCTAGGTTTGCTTGGAGTCAGCATCAAGCAAGTGAGAGCAAACCCCTAGTAGTCAGCACCAGACTGATAGAAAATTCCAAGAGAAATTTTATTCATCATAAACTTATAAACTATCTTCATAGGAGTACAATATTGCGCTTATATAGATCATGACTTAACCCTAATTCTAGTTGACTTAGGAAACCCTAATTATTGAAATACAAAAATACATGTACTTGGGCCTCTGCCTTTTTTGAAGCAATCAACATTCTTATTACTTATATAAAAAAAAAAGAATTACAAACATACCATTGACTCTAGGAAATTATAAAAAAAAAAACCTAATTAACTACTAAACTTAAAATAAAGATCTAATTGACCAATAACGAATACAATTGACTCCCAATTTTTTTGATAATTCAATAGTTACAAGTGGGGGAGGGGGGATTTGAACCCTGATTCTTTTTGTAAAAGAGACCAATCAATGCTATTGAGCTACAAGGCTCTTGGCACAATTGAATATTAAAATTAAGTGTCTGTTTGATTGCTTTTTGACAGATTTTTATTTTTGCTTATTTTCACTGTTTGTCTTAGCTTTTATCAAAAAAGCAAATAAACTAGCTTTTTTGAAAATAATCTTGTCTCATGAGCATAAACTGCTTAGTTTGTCAGAGGTGAATGCCCTTGCATTACTCGGTAATTGGTTCTGGCGGGTGGGATCAGTTGCCCATAGGTTTTATTGCCTAGAGGCGAGTGTAAAAGACTATTCTTTAGAAAGGTTCCCTACGTTATCAAAAAAAAAAAAAAAAACTTGTCTCAACCTTTAGTAAATAAGCTATTAAAAATAAGCTGATACCAAATGAACACTAAATAGAACTAAATTAAAATAGAATTTTTTTTGTGTTTCCCGCATCATTGTTCACAATGCATGTGAACAACAGAGTAAATGGAACCCATTTACAGCACCATAAATAGCATGGAAAGAGAGGAGAGAAAAGGAGGAAAATAATTCTTTTTAAAAGGAGAGAGAGAACAATAAGATCAATACTTAAAAGACTCAGTATTATTCTATTAATTAACTCTTTCTATTCTTTAATTAACCAGTAATGTTAGGGCCCCTAACTAGAGTTCAAGACCCATTGAGTGCGTGTGTAACTTTTTTGATAAGTAAATAAATATGTTATTAATAATTGAAACTATTACCCAAGAACATGGGTTGTGTACATGGGGAAAGGTCGTGAGTTCAAGACCCATTGGGTGCGTATGTGACTTTTTTGATAAGTAAAAAATATGTTATTAATATTTTTGCGTTTATTGATGGCTGCTTGTAAAAAATATGTTTTTTGCGTTTATTGATGGTTGCTTGTAATTTGCTTGTAGTTCCTAGTATATTCCTTATGTACTAGGGCTTTTTTCTATCAATAAAATTTCTTATTACTTATCAAAAAAAAAAATATGTTATTAATAATTGAAACTATTACCCTAGAACATGGGTTGGGTACATTGGGAAAGGCTACATACAAGAAAAAATGATAAAAGAGAAAGAGCTACTACAAAGGATTAATGAGATCTCATCAAATCTAGAAATTCCAAAAACCCTGTAATAGAAGACATAGAGGACCACTTAGTCCATTCTGACAAAGACTTGAGCAAAAAATATTTCATCTTCGCCATGCTTAACCCCTGCCCTTCAAAACGGTGGGCATTCTGTTCTCTCCATGAACACCGCATGATACACAAGGGTACAATGTTCCAAACTCTCCCATTACCACCTTTACCAAACCACTCCGACCAAGATGACAATAGCTCGAGAATAGAATGCGGCACCCAAGAAATACCAAACACACAAAAGATCATAAACCACATCTCCTAGGCCACTGTACAATGTAGGAATAAATGATTCACACTCTCCCCATGGTTTTACACATGAAAGCACCACTCCACTAAAACAACCCCTTGCGTAACTTACCAATCAAATTTTTTTGTTCTTTTCTAAAATCTGCTTAACTGATCATTATATATGTGGTCAATAGAGTCCTTAAGCTATAGCTATCTTCTTTTTCTTATCCTGATATAGGGACTAAGCTGAAGTTGCAAGAGGGATAGACATCTATCTGCTTTTAGTATATTCTAGATATTAAATCTGATTTTTGTATGGGATGTTGGCTGTACTTGAATCAAAATGATTTGGGTGCTATATCTATTTATTAACAATGTTATACCAACTTCAACCTTTGCTTGAGTTTTACCTGGTGGATAGATGACAACTAGTATTTGAAATTACAAAAAGATTCATAATAATTTATTTTTAATCCGCAGACGTGGTTTTCTTATTTTGCTGAGTTATTGGTTGCCTTGTTTACGTTAATAGCTGTGAATTAGATAATACTTCATCAGTTGTGTGATGGTTATCATTTAGATATGTTGGGATTCTGCTGAAAAACGTTTTGTCAAATATCTTGCCAGTACTCCTATGAGCTTCTGCTGCAGTATCTACACAAGACACAATCGACCACAATGCTTGGGATTATAAATGAGCATATTAACTTTCAAGGTACAACTGTTTGCCTTTTTGGTTGCATGTATACTATAATTTATATTTTGGGTTATGATCATATTTTTTGTGTGGTCTATATATTACTGGTTTTGCAGTTACTCCGGGACAGCCTAGCTCAATTTCTGATGATGCTGAAGTCGTTACACTTATCGGAAGCAGCCAGGAGGAGGCCACTCAGATAAATCAGAAGGAGATACATTGGGGGGTGAGTCAGTAAAGATGCTGAGTCACGTTTATTTTGTGTTTCAAAAGGGAGAATGTATTTTCAAATTCAAAAGGATAGCAGTCTTGTAATTGCGTATAGTGGTCATCTTTTTTATATGCAATTTGGCGTGAAAATATACACTGGGCTTGCATTTTTGTTTGAAATCCCAAATAACCGTCCCGTATATCTCCATTGTTCTTTGTGTTTTAAATTATTTGACGAACAGACATTGATTTTGATAGAGTTTCTGCTATTAATGTGTGAGTTTTTAGCTAATACAAACCTTGACGATGGAAATTTTGCCTAAGTTTTTACTGAATTGCTAAAAAAAAATTCTGATGTTACTGTAGTATATTTTACATGAGAAATTTTGAATTCAAGTTAGTCAAACTAAGGAATTTGGCTCTTAATGAATATATACTTTCAGAATGATGTTGGTGACTGATTGTTCTGTCGGTATGGTTTCAATTATATCATTTATTGATGCAGATAGTATAAAGGAGTTCGAGGAAAAACAAGATTAAAGACAAAAAGATTCAAGAATTGTGGTCTAGTTTTGATGTAGGGCCTTCTAGGCACCTTTTATAGGTTATATTAGTTATTATTGAGTTGCTGGTCAGTTTTAGTTAAGTTTATTATAATAAGGGCAGTTTGGTAATTTCCAGATTTTTCTGGAATGGGCTGTAATGAATTGTTCTAGAAGCCCATGAGTCCTATTTTATGTCTTGAGTCCTTTTCCTATTTGGTTTAGAAGTTCTTAATTGCTTTTCATTATTATTAGTAGTCCTAGTCCTTCTAGGTATAGGTTATTTAGTAGTCCTAGTCCTTCTAGGAAAGGATTTAGTAATAGCCTATATAAAGGCTTTATTGTAATCAATTATATTCATAGTGAGTTGATTCTAATTTTAAGCTTCGACAATACCTCCAGATCTCATCAAGAATCAGTTTAGTGCTGAATTTCTAAAGATCCTACATCAAAATTGGTATCAGAGCCCATTCGAGCTTCCGTCCTGCGTCATTTATTCATTATGCTTGTAAGGGGATTTTTGAGTGATTAAAGTAAGCTAGTCAATGTGTGACATGTAGGTTACCACTGTGGAAGAATCATTTAACAAATAAGAAGAATTATCTCAGATACTTTTGGTCTAACTTTTTTAGGTCCAAATTTGAAAAGTAGTGTCTTATCCAATGTCATCTATTGAATTGAGTTCATACGAATGGTTTGCATTTAATTCTCCCCCGGTGTGCAATTGAAAAAAAAGAAAGAATTTTTTTTCTGTGCTGTTGATTTTTTTTTTAAAGTAATAAACTCATTGAAAAAGCATTTGTACTGTTGATGACTGCTCATGGGAAGGTAAACTTCCCCCATCTTTTGGTCATAGGCATTCTTTAAGCTGTTTGATATTTTAAACTTATTTTGTTGTAAGTGTCTAAGGAGTCATATATGATTAACCTCAGCCCCAATGGTGCTGTAACACATGGCTGCATTTAGTTTTAGCCTCCATTTGTTGGGGCTTTTCCAAGGGTGATTCAGCTTTTAAAAGTAGAAGCTACTTGCAGCTTGTTTGATTCCCAAAGGTGCTTCAGCTTTTAACCAAGTTTGTGAAGTGGCTTGGGGTTTTTAGGTGGCTTTGAGAAGCTGCCTTTGGTTGCTTTTCTGGGCAACTGCTGCTTCTCATCTTATGAAAAAGTTGCATCCATCCCAAACTGGTCGTAAGTCGACTGTTGTTAGGGTCACGCATTGTTGAAAGGTTGTTTTTGTATATATATATATTTTTTTTTTCTTACAAATTTTGGTAATTTAATATCAGTCAACCTTAATTTAGTTATGAAAAAGTTTCAATTGCTATGGAGCTCTAACCTATCAAAAAAAAAAAAAAATTGCTATGGAGCAGTCCTATGCCAGTCCTAGGGTAGTTATCTATATAAATGTATATTTCTTCTGGTTGGTTATTTAATTTTGAGCTATATTTGTTATAGCTGCTTGAAGATTCTTTAGAAGAACGCTTGGAAAAGGGTGGGGCTTTGCTCTCAGATTCTGAGAAGGCTGAAGGAGAAACAAAAGAGGGAGATTTGGATGAGAATAAGGTATATTGTTCTTAAAATACCTGTATGTTTCTCCCATATCTACATATTTATACTTGACTGAGTGAGTTATCTGTGATTGTTTTCTGTCGTATTTGTTATTTCCATTTTAAATGAAGGTCCCACATTCGGATTCTTTTTCTCAACTTTTGTGTTGTCTGTTTCTTGTTCAGAAAAGATCAGTTGACGGAGGAAAGCAAGGCTCGTCAATCAAAAAGTTAAAGAAGGACAAGGCTGCAAGTGCAATGGGGAAAACTGGGCGTCCTGAGGCCAACACTGTAATTACGGCACCACGAGTTAAACCAGAGCTTGCTTTGCCAGTAATGTATTTTCTGGAATCCCCTGTTTTCCTTTTTATTTGTCATTACACAAAGGTTACAGCTACGAGCAGAAACTATGCTTTGATGTTTCTTTTTATTCATAAAAAAAAAAAATGCTTTGATGTATCTTTTTATCCTTTTCGTACTTCTTAATTACCAAATGATTGGGGTGATTGAGGGCTGTATATAAGGTTATCAAATTGTTTAACTGGTGCCAAAAATAAAAATAAAAATTCAGACAAGTTTTGATAAATTAACTATATAATAAGACCACCTACTGTTTTTTATTTATTATTATTATTTTTTTTATAAGAACTGCTTACTGTTAAGTTTGCAAGTAATGGTTTATTAAAACAAAATCAACTTCTAGTGCCTTCAATCATGTATTTATAGTTTGGCTCAGAATATCAAATAGTTTATGATATTGGATAGGTTTTATTTTACTGAGTGTTACAAATTTGTACCAGAATATGAAACTATTGGAATTTTATTCCCCCTCCCCCTCCCTAAAAAAAGACAAAACAAAGCCCTTCATCAAACACACCTTCCAACAAGTTCTCTGTCTTGCTAAAAGTGTGACTTGGTTACTTGATTTCTTCTAGTGCAGTCAATTGGAACATAATTAGCGGATAGTCATGGGATATTACTTATTACAACTCTCCTAGGTCATATTTCAATTGGAATCAGTTCTTTTCTTTTTTCCTCTTTTAAATACTTACTTCACATGTGTTGGTTTCAAAAGAGACATTGATATATTGAGCTGTTCTGCTGCAGCCAAAATTTTATACTGGACTTTGCCTTTGGGATTTAACGTTTTGGATTCTAATCCTTTCTTGAATTCAAAATTTTCCTTGTAAATTAAGTATTTAGATATCTTAACAGCTTGTTTGTTGGGGGGGGCGGCGGGGGGAGGAATGGATTGAAAGGGATTTTAGGGAATATTTCATTTATTCCCCTATTTAGGAGTTTAGTTGGAAGGAATGGAATGGTTAGGAGGGAATTCTCATTTCATTTCATTCCATCTTAAGCATTCCTCCCAAAATTGAGAAGAATACTCATTCCTTGATTTTATCCCTATTTTAAGTGAAAATAAATAAAATGTGAAGGATATAACTGTAAAATTGTATTTATTTCTTTTCCATTCATTCTTTTATAAAACACTTAAACATACTGGAGAAAATACACTATATTCCCTTCCCTTCCATTCCATTCTTTTATGATCTGCTCATTCCATTCCGTTATTTATTTTATTTATAAACTCCCAAACATAGTGTACAATTTGCAAGCCAGGTCAAATGTGGGTTTGGTTGAGTGCTTAATTTTATTGATACTACTAATAGAATTTGTATTTTATTAGAAAATATGCCGTGGAATAAAATCCAGTTGTCCTCATTGTGATAATGATATTCTGAATAATGTTTTCTTACATAAGATTTTTTGGATGAATTTTGGATATTGATCTTGGCATAAGAATCTATGATGCTCTTAATTTTGAAGTTCTGCTGCAGGCCATTGATTATTCTTTTATTGATTGCTTCAGTTCAACAGAGGTAGAAAAATCTATTCTTGAGGACCTAAGAAACCGTGTACAGTTGAGTAGTGTCTCACTACCGTCTGTCAGCTTTTATACATTGATCAACACACATAATGGGTAATTTCCATAACTTTGTTGGTCTAATATTAATTGTTGTTTCTTGAGTTAATTTTTTAACTCAAATTCCTATCCTTTTTTGTAAATTGTCCCAGCTTAAACTGTTCATCAATATCCCATGATGGTTCTTTGGTTGCTGGTGGATTTTCGGACTCATCATTGAAGGTTGTAATTTATCACATATCATAACCAATATGCTTCTTGTTGTTTTAACATTTGCTAATTGAGCTGTGCCTCCACAGGTTTGGGACATGGCAAAGCTTGGACAAGAAGCTGTTGGTTGTAAGTCTGTAATTATTAAATTTACTTTCCATTGAATGAGTTTTTTGATCTATGTACTTAGACTTGCAATTTATCATTAATGCGATGAAATAAATCAAAATTTTTGGTATATTTACTTTATACCTGATATAGGGTTGAACCCCAAGGGGTAGCACAGTCGGAGTTCACTAGTTTGAATCTTTTGTTCCCCCTCCCTTTGGGGTCAAAACTTTAAATTAAAAAAAAAAACTGATATAGAGTTGATGTGCCCAAAAAATTGTGGAAGAAAAAGCTTATTTAGATTAGCTAAGAGACTATTTCTATGTAAAGAATCTAAAAGAATTTCATGTTTCTCTGTGCATGAGGAATTTATGAATTATAACAATTCCAGTGTTAATGTAATGAGGGGTATTGTGTTGAATTTCATGGAAAAAAAAGTCTTCTGCTTACCAAATGAGTAGTACTGTTTTGTAATATAGTTTTGAAATATGAGGATTAGAAAATATTTTTGTCAAATAGTGCTTTTCATAGAACCTTTTTTATTGGTAATTACACGCGCACCCAGTGGTTTTTTTAACCCATTTCACTCTCCACCTTGTTCTTACAAGGAGATGAGATGCCATTTGAGTTAGAGCTCATTGGCAGTGCTTTTTATATAACTGATAAATTCAGGGTTGGTTTTGACATTGTTAAGCAGATTATGTGTTGCACGTGGACATGCTTTGTTTGCTCATTGCAGTGCTTGTGGCCCAAGTGGTGAAGGCCTTGGTCTTGGAGGTGTGTTTTCTACAAGGTCCAAGGTTTAACACCTCTTGGGTGCATTCAATCATTTGGGGCCATCGGATTGGGGGAATTTAATTGCCCCTTGAATTACAAGAGGTGCACTTGTGGGAAACTCCTTGTCGAGGGCCTGTGCACCCCCTGGATTAGTTGGAGCAAATGCTTCGGACAACCGGTGCCAATAAAAAAAAAATTCTTTATTCAAAATTATTATTATCAATTATTGTGCATAGAAAACTTATCCTTTCCCCAAGGTGACATTTTCTTTTTTGTAAAAGTACTATTTTTATTGTGAGAGTTTATAAAGTTATTTGTGAACATCAAAGCAAGGCCCCTCCCCACACCCCCCCCACCCCCCCCTAAAAAAAAACTCCAAAATATCTTTTCTCACACTTCCACTTCATGGGCTTCCTTTATCTTTATAAAATTCAGTTTACTGTGAAGTGTTCTAGCTAAGTGTGTAACATGTCCTCTCTCTCTTGCTTTTTACTCATTTTAAAATATGGGATGGGGGCTGACGCAGGACGAATTAGGGAATCTGTCTGTGCTATGGTGGGATTAATGTCTGGAGAATTAATGGATTTAGGGTTAAAACTTTAGTACTTTAGAGAGAAGAGTTAGGGTTCAAAGACAAGTTTCTAGACACTTGTAATTTTTCTTAATTGTTTTATCTTCTTTGTACACATCCTGTGTACCGGAAGGTATCTTATTTTAATAAAATTTTGATCTTTACCGGGGGGGGGGGGGGGGGGGAATTTGATTTACAGCTAAGAAATGGAGGCCCCATGTGTTTCAGCCTAATTTTTTTTTCTGTGTTTTCGGTGTTCAGTGCTACTGAAGATGTTAGTCAATGGAAAACGTGTTTGGTGCTACTGAAGATGTTAGTCAATGGAAAACGTTTTTTGTGGTAAATGAAAAATTACACCAAAATGGCGGAAAATGTTTTACGCTTTTAAGAAAAGCCTTACCTCTTTCAACTCTTTTATGCTGCCATTACCACCTACACTATTGCCAATGGCCGCCACCCGCTTGCCTAGTTGCTGGCATTTGAATTATTTAATTAAATGCAAAGTATAAAATGCATTTACAAAATCTTTAGGTTCATCATAAAACTGAAAGTTATTTATTATTTGTTCTTGTCCCAAAAAGTGTATCCTCTTTAATTTTTTATGATGCCCCTTGCCTTAAAAGCGATTATTCTCTCTTAGAACAAAGTGGAAGGGAAACTTTGAAGATCATAGACTAAAATATGAGTTGTCAATACATTTATCACTTATTAAAAATTTGTCTTATTCAAGGAAGACACTAATGCATGTTATGCTCTTGGTTAATTTTATACAATTTTGCT
Organism: Fagus sylvatica; assembly: GCA_907173295.1. Classification (NCBI taxonomy): domain Eukaryota; kingdom Viridiplantae; phylum Streptophyta; class Magnoliopsida; order Fagales; family Fagaceae; genus Fagus; species Fagus sylvatica. The sequence continues at coordinate 24,750,334 of OU015764.1, forward strand.
GGCTGTCTTACTGTCATGTTCTTTAAATGGGTAGAAGAACATCACTTTGAACAGGATTATGCATATGTTACTGTATGTTTGGTTACTGCTTAGATATTCTCAGTAAAGAGAAACGTTGATGTTGAATAGTGTTGGTGTCAGCTGTTTTGCAGGGTGAAAATGATACCACTTCAAGTGAACATGTTTTAGGGCCAAATGGTGGGAAAAGATCTTATACCTTATTTCAGGGTCATTCGGGCCCCGTTTATTCTGCCACTTTTAGTCCTCTTGGGGATTTTCTACTTTCCTCTTCAGCAGACTCGACAAGTATGTTCTTCTAGACTATCATCTGGCTGGTTCAAACTCTCTCTCTCTCTCTCTGTGTTGTTTAGCCATAACTTCTTTTGTATAAACATAATAGCGTGTCTGTGCTGAAACTACTATATAAGTAAAATGTTACATTACTCTACTGCAGTTCGGTTATGGAGCACAAAAATGAATGCAAATCTTGTCTGCTACAAAGGCCATAATTATCCTGTATGGGATGTTCAGGTAAATTTGGTCATGTAAACCTGATTTTCTTATAATTTCCATGTCTTCTGACAAGCTACCTAAATCTCAATTTCTTTCGTATGGATACTAGCACCACCAGTGAGTCTCAATTTTGCATTGCACTTAATGTATGAGTTTATAACCATAACTGAGAATTGGGTAGCTGTCATCCAAATAACCCTATTTGAAAATGGTCAACTCTCAAATAAATAATATTCAGTTTTTATGCCCTTGGCCATCTGGTTTAATATTACGTACTTTTGCAATTGTTTGAAGTAGACTGAGCTACCAACCAAGGTTTCATCAAGAACCATTTGTGTCAGCCTAGTCACTTTCACTTCAGCATAAGAGGACTATAGTTTTTCACTACTATTATTTTCTGGTTGAAGTAATTTTCTTTTAATGTAAGAATCCCTCTCATACACTAATATTGCATGTTTCATTTCTTGGCTCAGTTTAGTCCTGTAGGACATTATTTTGCCAGCTCTTCTCATGATCGAACAGCAAGGATTTGGTCCATGGACAGAATACAGCCTCTAAGAATAATGGCAGGGCACTTATCTGATGTCGATGTAAGTAGATCTCCTCTTTCACTCACACATTACCTGAGGTCAATCTCTGTCAGATGTTCAGTAGTTATATCTGATGGGTTGGACAATTTTATTTCAGTGTGTGCAATGGCATGTCAACTGCAACTACATTGCCACTGGCTCTAGTGATAAAACAGTCCGATTGTGGGATGTACAAAGTGGAGAGTGTGTCCGAATATTTATTGGTCACAGGAGTATGGTTTTGTCTTTGGCAATGTCACCTGATGGTCGGTATATGGCCTCTGGTGATGAAGATGGCACAATCATGATGTGGGACCTCTCAAGTGGTCGCTGTGTCACACCTTTGATGGGTCACACCTCATGTGTATGGACACTTGGTTTCAGGTGGATGTCCTTTTCTTGCTTCTGAAATAGATTATATTGAATTGTTATTTCACACGTTTTATGTTAAACATCCTTCTTGTTCATGCCAGTTGTGAAGGTTCACTTCTTGCATCTGGGTCTGCTGATAGCACGGTAAAATTATGGGATGTAACTACGAGTACAAAGGTGCCAAGAACTGAAGAAAAGTAAGTACATCCAAATTAGATTCATTGCAAATAGACTATTGACAAGGACTGTTAAATGTTCTTGCATTTCTTGCATCTTTAAAACTGAGATTGAATAGAGAGATTGACGAGTACTTTGAATTTCATCAGCAAAAGTGGAAATACAAACAGACTAAGATCGTTGAGAACTCTTCCAACCAAGTCTACCCCTGTCTATGCATTGCGGGTAAAAATCACAAAGCAGAACAGCCATATATATTTTTTTTTTCTTTCGAAATTGCTGTTGATACTTTTCTAATGATTTACTAATGAAGTGATCTTGTTTTCCATGCAGTTTTCTCGAAGAAATCTTCTTTTTGCAGCTGGAGTTCTCTCAAAAAGTGTATAAAATGCTCTTCTCATGATCTGAGGGAAGATCAGTTATGTTGACGTATGTAAAATTTTGGTCCGAGGCCCTTTTACATTGTTCAGATTTATTGCATGAAAATTTGTTATATATTGTTGCATGATTTTCTTTGTAAATTGTAACTTATGTAATACTTGTTTCAGTTTGGAAGAATTTGAAGATCCTTATCTTAGCATTACTTTTTGTAGTGCGGTGCCCAAGATGCTCCTTTCTCTCTCTCGTCTTCCTCAAAGTACCTTAGCATATCTTCAATTTGATTACTTGCATGGAGAAGATTCATGTGCTTGATTTTTTTCATAGCATCTTGGAT
>OU015764.1:24752779-24810097 GCA_907173295.1 Fagus sylvatica
AACTGATCTTTTCTAAACAAGAAACAGACAACACAAAAGTTGAGAAAAAGAATCCGAATGTGGGACCTTCATTTAAAATGGAAATAACAAATACGACAGAAAACAATCACAGATAACTCACTCAGTCAAGTATAAATATGTAGATATGGGAGAAATATACAGGTATTTTAAGAACAATATACCTTATTCTCATCCAAATCTCCGTCTTTTGTTTCTCCTTCAGCCTTCTCAGAATCTGAGAGCAAAGCCCCGCCCTTTTCCAAGCGTTCTTCTAAAGAATCTTCAAGCAGCTATAACAAATATAGCTCAAAATTAAATTAAATAGCTAGGACTGGCATAGAGCTCCATAGCAATTTTTTTTTTTTTTTGATAGGTTAGAGCTCCATAGCAATTGAAACTTTTTCATAACTAAATTAAGGTTGACTGATATTAAATTACCAAAATTTGTAAGAAAAAAAAAATATATATATATACAAAAACAACCTTTCAACAATGCGTGACCCTAACAACAGTCGACTTACGACCAGTTTGGGATGGATGCAACTTTTTCATAAGATGAGAAGCAGCAGTTGCCCAGAAAAGCAACCAAAGGCAGCTTCTCAAAGCCACCTAAAAACCCCAAGCCACTTCACAAACTTGGTTAAAAGCTGAAGCACCTTTGGGAATCAAACAAGCTGCAAGTAGCTTCTACTTTTAAAAGCTGAATCACCCTTGGAAAAGCCCCAACAAATGGAGGCTAAAACTAAATGCAGCCATGTGTTACAGCACCATTGGGGCTGAGGTTAATCATATATGACTCCTTAGACACTTACAACAAAATAAGTTTAAAATATCAAACAGCTTAAAGAATGCCTATGACCAAAAGATGGGGGAAGTTTACCTTCCCATGAGCAGTCATCAACAGTACAAATGCTTTTTCAATGAGTTTATTACTTTAAAAAAAAAAAATCAACAGCACAGAAAAAAATTTCTTTCTTTTTTTTTCAATTGCACACCAGGGGAGAATTAAATGCAAACCATTCGTATGAACTCAATTCAATAGATGACATTGGATAAGACACTACTTTTCAAATTTGGACCTAAAAAAGTTAGACCAAAAGTATCTGAGATAATTCTTCTTATTTGTTAAATGATTCTTCCACAGTGGTAACCTACATGTCACACATTGACTAGCTTACTTTAATCACTCAAAAATCCCCTTACAAGCATAATGAATAAATGACGCAGGACGGAAGCTCGAATGGGCTCTGATACCAATTTTGATGTAGGATCTTTAGAAATTCAGCACTAAACTGATTCTTGATGAGATCTGGAGGTATTGTCGAAGCTTAAAATTAGAATCAACTCACTATGAATATAATTGATTACAATAAAGCCTTTATATAGGCTATTACTAAATCCTTTCCTAGAAGGACTAGGACTACTAAATAACCTATACCTATAAGGACTAGGACTACTAATAATAATGAAAAGCAATTAAGAACTTCTAAACCAAATAGGAAAAGGACTCAAGACATAAAATAGGACTCATGGGCTTCTAGAACAATTCATTACAGCCCATTCCAGAAAAATCTGGAAATTACCAAACTGCCCTTATTATAATAAACTTAACTAAAACTGACCAGCAACTCAATAATAACTAATATAACCTATAAAAGGTGCCTAGAAGGCCCTACATCAAAACTAGACCACAATTCTTGAATCTTTTTGTCTTTAATCTTGTTTTTCCTCGAACTCCTTTATACTATCTGCATCAATAAATGATATAATTGAAACCATACCGACAGAACAATCAGTCACCAACATCATTCTGAAAGTATATATTCATTAAGAGCCAAATTCCTTAGTTTGACTAACTTGAATTCAAAATTTCTCATGTAAAATATACTACAGTAACATCAGAATTTTTTTTTAGCAATTCAGTAAAAACTTAGGCAAAATTTCCATCGTCAAGGTTTGTATTAGCTAAAAACTCACACATTAATAGCAGAAACTCTATCAAAATCAATGTCTGTTCGTCAAATAATTTAAAACACAAAGAACAATGGAGATATACGGGACGGTTATTTGGGATTTCAAACAAAAATGCAAGCCCAGTGTATATTTTCACGCCAAATTGCATATAAAAAAGATGACCACTATACGCAATTACAAGACTGCTATCCTTTTGAATTTGAAAATACATTCTCCCTTTTGAAACACAAAATAAACGTGACTCAGCATCTTTACTGACTCACCCCCCAATGTATCTCCTTCTGATTTATCTGAGTGGCCTCCTCCTGGCTGCTTCCGATAAGTGTAACGACTTCAGCATCATCAGAAATTGAGCTAGGCTGTCCCGGAGTAACTGCAAAACCAGTAATATATAGACCACACAAAAAATATGATCATAACCCAAAATATAAATTATAGTATACATGCAACCAAAAAGGCAAACAGTTGTACCTTGAAAGTTAATATGCTCATTTATAATCCCAAGCATTGTGGTCGATTGTGTCTTGTGTAGATACTGCAGCAGAAGCTCATAGGAGTACTGGCAAGATATTTGACAAAACGTTTTTCAGCAGAATCCCAACATATCTAAATGATAACCATCACACAACTGATGAAGTATTATCTAATTCACAGCTATTAACGTAAACAAGGCAACCAATAACTCAGCAAAATAAGAAAACCACGTCTGCGGATTAAAAATAAATTATTATGAATCTTTTTGTAATTTCAAATACTAGTTGTCATCTATCCACCAGGTAAAACTCAAGCAAAGGTTGAAGTTGGTATAACATTGTTAATAAATAGATATAGCACCCAAATCATTTTGATTCAAGTACAGCCAACATCCCATACAAAAATCAGATTTAATATCTAGAATATACTAAAAGCAGATAGATGTCTATCCCTCTTGCAACTTCAGCTTAGTCCCTATATCAGGATAAGAAAAAGAAGATAGCTATAGCTTAAGGACTCTATTGACCACATATATAATGATCAGTTAAGCAGATTTTAGAAAAGAACAAAAAAATTTGATTGGTAAGTTACGCAAGGGGTTGTTTTAGTGGAGTGGTGCTTTCATGTGTAAAACCATGGGGAGAGTGTGAATCATTTATTCCTACATTGTACAGTGGCCTAGGAGATGTGGTTTATGATCTTTTGTGTGTTTGGTATTTCTTGGGTGCCGCATTCTATTCTCGAGCTATTGTCATCTTGGTCGGAGTGGTTTGGTAAAGGTGGTAATGGGAGAGTTTGGAACATTGTACCCTTGTGTATCATGCGGTGTTCATGGAGAGAACAGAATGCCCACCGTTTTGAAGGGCAGGGGTTAAGCATGGCGAAGATGAAATATTTTTTGCTCAAGTCTTTGTCAGAATGGACTAAGTGGTCCTCTATGTCTTCTATTACAGGGTTTTTGGAATTTCTAGATTTGATGAGATCTCATTAATCCTTTGTAGTAGCTCTTTCTCTTTTATCTTTTTTTCTTGTATGTAGCCTTTCCCAATGTACACAACCCATGTTCTAGGGTAATAGTTTCAATTATTAATAACATATTTTTTACTTATCAAAAAAGTCACATACGCACCCAATGGGTCTTGAACTCACGACCTTTCCCCATGTACACAACCCATGTTCTTGGGTAATAGTTTCAATTATTAATAACATATTTATTTACTTATCAAAAAAGTTACACACGCACTCAATGGGTCTTGAACTCTAGTTAGCAGCCCTAACATTACTGGTTAATTAAAGAATAGAAAGAGTTAATTAATAGAATAATACTGAGTCTTTTAAGTATTGATCTTATTGTTCTCTCTTTCCTTTTAAAAAGAATTATTTTCCTCCTTTTCTCTCCTCTCTTTCCGTGCTATTTATGGTGCTGTAAATGGGTTCCATTTACTCTGTTGTTCACATGCATTGTGAACAATGATGCGGGAAACACAAAAAAAATTCTATTTTAATTTAGTTCTATTTAGTGTTCATTTGGTATCAGCTTATTTTTAATAGCTTATTTACTAAAGGTTGAGACAAGTTTTTTTTTTTTTTTGATAACGTAGGGAACCTTTCTAAAGAATAGTCTTTTACACTCGCCTCTAGGCAGTAAAACCTACGGGCAACTGATCCCACCCGCCAGAACCAATTACCGAGTAATGCAAGGGCATTCACCTCTGACAAACTAAGCAGTTTATGCTCATGAGACAAGATTATTTTCAAAAAAGCTAGTTTATTTGCTTTTTTGATAAAAGCTAAGACAAACAGTGAAAATAAGCAAAAATAAAAATCTGTCAAAAAGCAATCAAACAGACACTTAATTTTAATATTCAACTTGTGCCAAGAGCCTTGTAGCTCAATGGCATTGATTGGTCTCTTTTACAAAAAGAATCAGGGTTCAAATCCCCCCTCCCCCACTTGTAACTATTGAATTATCAAAAAAATTGGGAGTCAATTGTATTCGTTATTGGTCAATTAGATCTTTATTTTAAGTTTAGTAGTTAATTAGGTTTTTTTTTTTTAATTTCCTAGAGTCAATGGTATTTTTGTAATTCTTTTTTTTATATAAGTAATAAGAATGTTGATTGCTTCAAAAAAGGCAGAGGCCCAAGTACATGTATTTTTGTATTTCAATAATTAGGGTTTCCTAAGTCAACTAGAATTAGGGTTAAGTCATGATCTATATAAGCGCAATATTGTACTCCTATGAAGATAGTTTATAAGTTTATGATGAATAAAATTTCTCTTGGAATTTTCTATCAGTCTGGTGCTGACTACTAGGGGTTTGCTCTCACTTGCTTGATGCTGACTCCAAGCAAACCTAGGCGTTGACTCCTAGGTTATCTATACTTTACTTTTTCGTTCTTCAATTTGGTTTTTTCCTAAGTGAATTCAATTTTCGTTTCTTCTTACCTCTTTGCAACCCTAAATCAAATATTTTCTCTTCCCTAAAAAACCGTAGTCATACTTCTTTATAAGTTTCTAAACCACAAATCCAAAAATCCTTCTAACCCTAAACCTACCACGAACACATGTAGACAAATTTCCCAACTTGTATATGTTGTTCAGGATCACCTTTGCACATGACAATCGATGTTTTACATTCATCATAAAAATTTTAGTTTAGTTTAAAATGGAATTCCATGCAAAGAACCGAAGTATAGTGCAATAGGTCATCATAAACCTATGCTATCAATGATCAAATTGATACACTATTGTGGAACACATAGGAAAAATGGCTTCCAGGGACCTTATGGCTTGAGTGAACTAAAATTTTTAGAATAACAATAACATACATTCATCCACAAAAAAAAAAAATAATAATAATAAATAAATAAAATAAAATAATAACATAAATACAAATTCCTTCTAATATTAACGAGTTCAGTCAAGAGGAACATGATCTTACCTGACATATCTTTATTTTGACTTTGCTGTGCCTAAGAGTATGAGCGAATTCCATCTCCTGAAAAAGAACATGATCATCAGATTAGTTTGAATTATAATTTAGCCACATAAAGAAAATATTAATTACCTCCAGATGAGAGGGAGAAAGAACTCCTTCCAACTTTTGAAGGTCTCGCGAGTGCATCATTTCATGGTCTTCACGGAAGCTATTGAAAAAGGTTCGAGCTGGAGAAACCAACCATAATCATGTAAACATGAACACATAACATTTGTTGCACTAATGGACCACTTCAGTAAATCAATGATATAATACAAAACATTAAGAAATAAGCTCAAAATGTACCTTCTTGGATATGCCCTTTCACCACCAGATCCATGAAACAATGAATAAACACAGGATAAAGCACACGAATCAACTCATGCTACATATGTTAATAAAAGCTGAGTTAGTCAGAGTCTTAAACACCATGATTATGAAACGAATATCCAACTAAAAGCAACTTGAAAATCTAGTTACCTTGTATAAATCTAATGAACTATAAGTCCAAATCCTAAACTTGCTATATCCATCCTGGTATCGTGCTGGAACATTCTCCAATCTGAAAAACAAGAACAAGAAAAAAAATTGTATTTTTCAATCAATTCAAAGATAATGTGCCAGCAATTTTCACTATCTCAGTAATGAAATTAATGCCACAATATAAACTTTACAGAGAGAGAGAGAGAGTACTCGGAGAAGGCGAGGAGGTGCTTGGCGAGGTCAGGGTCAGTGAGGGAATTGGTGGAGATGGAAGAAGATGAATTGGTCTTGCTGTGTTGTTGAAGTTCTTCTTGGAAAGCGTGCTCAGCTTGGTTGAACCCCTTTCTCTTCAGGTACGCTATCACGTATTTCTCTATTTGCTCGTCCTCCATTGCTCTCTCTCTCAGTACTGAGTCTGATTTTTTAGGTCTTGGAATTTATCTCGCAGGATTTTGGGCCTAAAATATGGGCCTTGATGATCAAAGTGTTAACCGATGTATTTTGGGCCTTCATCAAAACTAAGACCCTTCTTGGGCTCTTGGAAGTTGGAACAAAGACCTGTTCAGTAACATGAAATGAAACTGCAGCCGTGGACCCTTAGACAAATCAAACTTTCCAATACTAAATCCACAAAATAAATAAATAAATAAGTGAAGAAACCCTTTGAATTCATGGTGATTTACTTTTAGTTTGACCCTTTTAAGATATCCACTAGCAAAGACAATAAATCATTCAAATAAAAAATCTTAATAGTTTTTGGGGGACTATGACTTTAAACTAGAGATAGTAGTGCCCTTTTTAATATCTAAATTACATTACCACTTACCAAAGTCATCCCTTCTCAAATTCGAATCTTTTTAGCTGTATCATTAGAGCACATATGTATGTAATGTTAACCACAGCCACCACTTAAAATTTTGAGTCATATGGTTATATATAAAAATAATTTGAATGTTTGATTTTCAATAAATATTCTTTTAAATATAATTAGACTCTAATTAGAAAAAAAAGAAAAAGTTATAATGATTTTTGAAGTGATGCAGGGGAAGGGAAAAAAAATGACAATCTTGTAAGAAATGAAGAAATAACTTTGTATTTGATTAAGTAATTGATTGTATTTTACATAGTGTGTTGCTTTTTTTCTAATAAATATATATATTTGTAAAAATAGATATGTTGGTTCCCTCTAACCAAAATGGTTCAGGCTCCGGCATTACCAATATGGCATTATCTTTGTTTTATAAAACAACAGCAAGTAGTCCCATGAAGGAAGATGGTGGCACATTGGCACTAAAATAAATGCTCGTTTGGTAGTAGCTTATTTACTGAAAATTGAGAAAAAAATAACTTAATTCCAAAACAAAACAAAACCACAATAAAAGAAGATAAAAATCTAATTTATTTGATTATTTACTAAAAGCTGAGACAAAGATTAGAAATAAACAAAAAACCTAAAGACACAAAAAAAAATGTTGTCAAACTGACACTAAACAGCTAAAAGGAATAGCTACAAATGTGCCGTTAAGTGCAAAGAAGTTATACTCCCACTCCCACGTCAAAGAGACTAAAGTTTCTTCTCACAAAATAAAATAAAATAAAATAAGACTAAAGTTAGATAGAGATTTTCCCCTCCATAATCAAGCCTTACCCTATGGGCAAACGGCTTTTGGTGGAGATGGAAGATGATGAATTGTCCTTGCTCTTTGTTGTTGTTGAAGTTCTTCTTGGAAAGCGTGTTAAGCTTAACCCTTTCTGTTGGGTATACCTGTAAGAGTGAAAGTCTAACATGGAAGAAAAAGTAAAGATGTTAACAAATTAATATAATATAACTGAGCTCAAATCTATAGGTTTAATTTTTTGATTAAGTGGTGTCCCTATATGTTATATTAACGTCTCAATTAAAGTCTACCCAATGTGTTATTTCCCCAACAAATAGTATCAGAGCTTATGGTGGTGTGCGGCAAGGTGGCAACCTTATCAAGGTCTCTTCTGCAGTTGGAGCAGGGACATGGTGCATGTAATTTGAGTCCACACAAGGCAAGCCCACACAAGATGATCTTGGAAAAAGACCGAACAAAGAGAGTTGTCAATGGTGCTAGATCAAAGAAAAAGAATGACGTAGTACAAGGTTCTCATGAATATAGTCTTATAGACGTATGGGGTTCCCATGAATGAGAGTGCAAGGATGACACGTAATTCATGAATGACGTATGAGAGGCTCATGGATGATGCGCAAGAGAATGAAAAAGCCCATAGGCAAAGGAGAGCTAATAGGACTTATTCCTAGCCCATTAGAGGCAATGACTCACACTTGATGGGCAAATTGTTAGGTATACACGTGTGAGTAAAAGTCTAGCATGGAGAAAAAGTAAAGATGTTAAGAAATTAATATAACATAATTGGGTCCAAACTCATAAAATTAAGTTTTTGAGTTAAGTGATGTCCTTATATGTCATATTAACTCCTCAATTAGAGTCTCCCCAATGTGTTATCTCCCCAATACTTTCTTCTTTAGGTACGCTACCAATACTTACCTTATTACTTTAATACTTCTCGCATGCTATGACTAAATGTCACACAATTAGAATATTCCCATATTTCCATCCCCACTTTTTGCATAAATATAGCCGGTCTTCCCCTATGCATGGCTCAGTTAGAATGGGTTCTTCAGGTACACTGCCAATACTTTCCTTATTACTTCAATACTTCTCGCATGTTATGGTTGAATGTCACACACTTAGAACATTCCCATCTCATCATCCCCACTTTTGGCAAAAATATAGCCAGTCTTCCCCTATGCATGGGTCGGTTAGGATGAGTTTGAGGTATTTTTCAATCCAACCTGACTTCCTCAAGTTGAGAAATCTCCAACGCAACCCATTAATCTAGCTTGGGGTTTCTGAATTAGACCCATGTGTATTTTAATCATGATCATATGCCATTATGATTTATGGTTGCATTCCTCAAAGTGTTTGATCCTATCCAAAATTTATTCCATGTGACATTTTTCTTGTGGATTCCAAGTTTTAATTTATTCAATCACTTGTGTTGTTTTTCTAATCTTTTTTTTTTTTTTTCATATGATGTGATGTTTATGACTGAATTTGCTTGATCATTAATTCATAGGAGACCAATCTTGGATCGAACGAGATGGGTGCAAGGTGCCTAACACCTTCCTATCTTGTCACTTAACCTCCAAACTTAGATCGAAGGATTTAGGTTATTTCTTATCCATTGTAATTTTTTTTCTTAGTTTGTAACTAAAAATAAAAGTATTGTAACTAGGAGAAAAGAGCCATGAAATTTCTCATTTTCTTCACTATTGAGACAATTTACTTGTAACTCTTTAGTGTTAGGAGTTCGTCCATTGGTTTCTAAAATCTCATGAGATACATGAGATCCTGAGTTCAAAACCTTTAGTCAACATCTTGGAACCACTTTCAAGGACTTCCTCCTTATAATTACTTGATATGTGCGGGACACAGGACTACAAACACAAGAGAACAGTCATATGCTCGAAGAGCTCTGCACACTATCTTTAAAAAAAAAGAAAGTAATATTTAGCTTTCTTGATTTTGTCCCAAAAAGAATCAAGTGAGGACTCTATTGTACATGCATCAATTTATGAGATAAACATCATACGAAGAGTCTCCATTATTAAACTCACTATCTAGAAGGATAGCCTAAAATCCTGATCCCCTCAGATTAGGAGTGTCAATGGGTGGGTTTGGGTGGACATTAAATGGGTTGAGCCTTTAAAACTCAATAGCCCATTTAAACCCATTTAATAAAGTAGATATTACCCAAACCCAACCCAACCCAATTATCTAAACTAAAACCCAACCCATCCATTTACCCATTTATTTTATACATATATATAATTAAAATGTCCTAAAACCTCTAAAATGACCAAAATACTCCTAAAACCTTGAAATTTACCAAAATACCCTTAAAGCCTATAAAATGATGAAAAAACAATTAAAACTTAGAAAAATTACTGAAATACCCTTGGAACCTCCAAAATGACCAAAACCTCTTAGAATCTCTAAAATGACAAAAATACCCCAAGATTATGTAATACCAATAATTAAGGAAACCAAGATTATTTCGAAGTAAAACCAACCATCCACTTCTACGTGCCTCCAAAGTCCAAAGATCTAAAAATTCAAATTCAATGATAAGAAACAGTATAACAATAAAAAAAAAAACACGTGAACAACATTTTTGTGTCCAGCTGGGATATTAATAATCAGATAATCATGAGAAACAGTACATAGTTTTTCAAATTCTGGCTAATGTATTTTTTCTTGTTCTTTTTTTTTTTTTTTTCCCGGTTTGGGCTTTTTGTTGATGTCCAATAAGCAACCCAATTAAGGTTTAATTAAATTCAACTTAATTAGGTTTAATTGGGCTAACATCTATTTGCCAATTTATTAAATAAGTGGGTTTGATTAGACAATTAGTGAATGGGTTTGGATTGACTAATAGGTTTGGGCTTTTTTTCCCACTCCTACCTCATAGTGGTTCTCCCACTTGGTTAAAGTTCAATTAGTAGAGGCAATCCGAACCCTCTCGAATCTATATATATATTAAAGCAGAAGCCTATGCCGAATCTCTGCCATGTGGCATGTATGGCAATACTTTCTACTCGACACGTAGTATGTCTATAAGTATACGTGGAATATTAAGCCATATGTCATCAATTTATTTGTACATGTCAAATCTTTGCCACGTATCAATAATAAATTTAAATTAATAAAGTTATGCTCTTAAATGTATAAATAAATGCTCTTTAAAAAAAATTTGAACAAAAAAAATAATTTTTACGTGTCAATAATAAATTTAAATGCATAAAGTTATGCTCTTAAATGTACAAATAAATACTCTCTAAAAAAAATTGAGCAAAAAAAATAATTTTTAGAACTTTTTTACGGGTTACACTGTTATATACAGGTGAAGTCTCCCAAAACGACGTCGTTTTGGGAGTTTCACGTTAAATTTTCATTTTTATTTTTAAAAAACCACTATTTCAAGTCTGTTTTCTTCTTCACGTGTATCTGACTCTCACTCTCCCCTGAGTCCCTTCCACTCCTCTCCCTCTACGTTTCAGTTGCCACAACTAGATTTAAAGTGTCCATCTTGACTATCCAATCTTACTATCTCTTCTCACCATTCATCGACGATTTCGCCGAAGCAACTTAGGTGAGTTTTTTTCTCTCTTTTTCTCTTCTCACCATTCATCTGTTGGGTTGGTTATATATGCCCTAATTTTCTTCTTTCTTTTTTGATGTTTTGTGTTTGATCTGTTTCAGTGAGTTCGTTTGGGTCATGGTGGATTTTTGGTTTTCTGGCGGGTTTTGGGTTATGGGTGTGAGGTATGATGGGTGTTTATTTTGCCACCCTCTCTCTTGCCATTGACTAAGAAATCAATATTTATATCCATGTTTTTTCCCCTTTCCTATTGATTTCAATTTCTTCGGGTTTTGGGTTTTGTTGATGTCTCTTTTACTATGGATTTTAGCCAAGCAAACTGCTTTGTCGGGTCGAGAGATAATCTCAATTTTGTTCGTCTATGTTTCCATATGTTTGATGAAATGCCTATAAGAAAGATTAAAAAGAAAAAGGATGGCCCTCTTTATATAGAACAAAGAAAAATATTAAAATGTCTTTCTTAAATTTGTTTTAACTTTCTCATTAATAATAAAGAAAGAAAGAACCTTTCTTAAATTTGTTTTGACTTTCATAAAGAATAAGAAATTGCAGAAAAATGAAGAATGCATCCAAATTGGATGGGTGTTGATGGCTATGGTGTCCAGTGTAAAGTTTCACCCTTTAATGCCTTTTGAAGGTTTTCTATTATTGTCTATATTTTTTATTTTTATTTTTGTTAATGTGACTTTGTTTTCCATGTTGTGTTGTTTGTTTGGTTGTCAGAAATTATGGAGGAAGAGTTTTCAGAACCTCCAATGAATGTGAGTATTTTTTACTTTTTTAATTAAGAGTTTACTTTGTTTTGGTGAGTTGATGATTTTTTTCCTTGGGGGTTTGATACCACCCTTGGTAACAATGTTCTTAACGGGTCAAATTATTATTTCGGTTAAACAATGGAATCAAAAGAAGTTCCTCAAGGTGCTGCTTTGAAAATTTGCAAGTGAGCTGGTCCCCTTTTCCCCTGATTTGAAATAGATTAATAGATAAATGAATGGATAAACAATAAGTAGAAACTTTGCTGGTTTAATTTGCTATATTCTTTTTGTAAATTATGTAAATTTTTATTGTAAATAGAAGCAATTAACAATTTCTGATTTGCTTTGCTATATTGTTTTGTCAAGTGAGTGCTAAACTGTGATTTCTAGACTTAGTCACTCTATGTAAAGTTTCTCAATACAAGTTTTGGAATGTATCAGCCTTACTTAATTTGTGCGCAATATATAATTTGATTGAATACAAGAGTACTAGATGGATACAACTTCTACAAGAGTACTGCACGAATACAGAGTCTATCCAATCTCCACATCTATCTATATCAATAACTATACAACCACACTATTATTCAACAATATCAACACTAGATGTTATCTTGATCAACTAAGGTGCATGTTTATCCTTGGTACCTTTATCAGGTTGTACTGTTGAATGTAGATGAGGATTATCTTTATGATGTAGATGAGGATTATCCTTAACACTCTTTTTAGTGTTTTGGCTGCTTTTAGTTCAGATTCAATAGTGTTTGGATCTATGGGTTTTCTTTCATGCTTTCTTAGGAATTAAACAGAGCTGTATAATTTGTGATGTTTCTTTTGGTGGATTTTAAATGTTTGTGGTTTTGGGAAATGGGTCCATGAGTAAACAATCTATGGTTGCTTTTGTTCTGTGTATGTGTTTTTTTATGTGCTATAAGTTTTCCAATTTTTTGTATTATTCAATTATGAGAGATGGGTGTTAAATGATGTTAATGTTATAGAAGTCTAGCACTGATCATCTTGAATGCCATATGATATTCTATAGAAATTGAACAACCTTAAAGGATAAATACTCATTCACTGAAAGTTAAATGTGAAACAGGAGACTAAGGGATTCTAGAGGCAAAAGCTTAAAATTATCATTTTGTTTCTTGTTATAAAATCATTTTGTTTCTTTGAATTATATTGAGGGTTTTGGATTTGGCTCAATGCAATTAACTAAAGCATAAATATGACATTGGAATCTGTTATCATAAACTATATATACGAACTGATTTTACTGCATTGGATTGTAGAATGAGTCAATAAATCTGATAAACTTCCTCTCTTGGGCCTGTTACTATACCACTCCACTCCTATGTGGTTTAGTAAGTAAGTTACAACAATTACAAGATTTATGAGTTGGCTATTTTGTTTTGACTTTTAAAGGCCTGCTTGCCTTTACTGCTTGGTATATCATTCGATGTAAGGGAATCAATATCTATAAGAGTTTAAGCTCTCAACTGTTTTTAATAACTATTATTAAAAGGTTATGATTAATGTTCAAAGTTAAGTTATTTGGTATATCAATTTGTTAAAAAAACCTTTCATCTACCACCTGAAAACTTTCCTATACATTCTATAAATTCAAAACACAAATGAATGATAATATACTATTATTCTTTTCAAAAAAAAAGGGGGAGAAGATAATATACTACAATATGCACACATTTTAACACTACTATGTAAAATCATGCACATAAAAAATGAATTACCAGAAGAAATCCTATTCCACAATATTTTTTGCTACTCTTTGAAAATAATTGCCAAAATACCTACAACTTTTACGAATAATATATATATATATATATATATGAAAAGGTTAAAGCTTTTCAATTTCAAAATACAAAATGAAAAGGTGGTATCATATGCAACAACATCGATTAAGTCTAGAGTAAAGTGATTAGTTACATTGCGCGGGTCCACGACTAGTGCTTAAATAAAAGACAAGTCATCGATCTCACTCAAGTCAAACAAGGACGTTAGATACAAGTTGTTTGTAAGTAAGAATTTTGTTTGTGATTTACCAAAAAGAAAGAATTTTGTTTGCGTAGAGTTCCTTTGTCTGTTTTTGATAGGGAAGTTTGATTTTGCTTGTAGGTTTCCTTCAGTTTTGTTTTTACTTCGTTTGTAGTTTTTGCTGCTGTGTTTTTTGTTGAATATATCTTGCTTTAGAAAAAGCAAAAGATAAAGTCAATGAAGTAGATGTCCTTCATTTGCAAACCGAAAGTGATCCACTCAGTTTAGACGTTTTGCAACGGCATCGAAATATCTAATAGTTAGGTGCCAGGTGCCAACGGCTTCTCTTATCTTCTCCATGCCCAAAGGTCCCAGGCAAGTCTAAGAAGGGACATTTTTTAAGATGCGTATGAATGTATCAATAATGCATCCTACTCTAATTAATGCATCTTAACACTTTATATTCGTAGTTATCGTGAAGAGTAATTAAAAATGAAATCAAGTTAAGCGAAAACTTTGGTCGTAAATACATGGTTCCTCAATCCTCACTGCCTAATTAATGATGGTCGACTCGCTATATAATGCAATAGCTTGACTCTAATAATTCCACATGCAATCCTAATCTTTTAAGGCTCCCACCACTTTTGGCAGGAGCCTGCAATGCAATCATCAAGTATATTTTTAATTTCAAATGATGCAAGGCCAAGTCTACTACGGATATATTCAATTGTGGGATATTTGTAAAATATCTCTCTACTCAAGCTGTCAAGCATGATATTCTTATTTTCGCTATATTGTATAACATGCCGACTAAAAAGAATATAATAAGATTTCATAGGGAAATCTCAATACAAACACATAAAACATGACAAAAAAGTAAGAGTTGCGTTGAACAAGAAAAAAGAGAGAGAGGAGGCAATCAAGGCACGACTGATCTTTCCTTAGTGCTCTATTTGAATTTGATATGCATGATTTGCTTTCACCACGCAGCTAAATGGGACCCAAAAGTTGTTATTTTGTCATGCTCCTGGATGTCAAATCGTGAATGAACCAAGTTGATCGAATGGTCAGTGAGCTTTCTTTTCCAGATGGAGTTTTCTGAACCATTGGATCAAGATATTAGTATTTGTTTATTAGGCCTAATAAAGATTTAGCTTAACAAAATTGGCATGCGATGTTGAGATGGCCGAATTGGTCTAACGCGCCAGATTGAGGTTTTGACATAAATGATAATAATAATAATAGTAACAATTAAAAAAATAAAATAAAACTACTGGGCCGATTGAATAATGATGACAGCTGGAGAAGTTATGCAGTGCAAAGCTATCAATTTATACCTTGGAGGACAAGCTTCTTTAATGACTCCCATTTTTTAAACGAAAGCAATTGGTCCTTAGGGTTTCAAAAGCGTACACCGTTGATCTTAGGGACTAATAAAACCCACTTTTTAAAACTTTAGGGATTAAAAATAAGCGTTATTTATAAACCAATAACGCTAACTTTTCAAAACTTTAGGGACCAATAATACTCACTTTTTAAAATTTTAAGGATTAAAACTGATCATATGGAACAATTTCTTAAAAAATGAGATGACCGTCCAATCAAATATTAAAATAAAAAAAGTTAAACAACTAAAAAGCTACCTCTTCATTACAAAAAACTATTGTTCACTATTGCACCCAACCTTTTTGAAGAGGATAAATATTAATGAAATTAAAGTAAGTAATTAAAATGATAATTTATTATGGGTTTAAACTATCATAAAAGTCAAAGTATTCCTTTCAAAATAGGTTTGAAATTTATTAATACTCCATCGACTTGTCTATTTTTTCTAGTTACTTAAAAAAAAAAAACAAGAATTTAAGAGTTCATACTCCACATCTTGAATTTTAATCTCCAAATAGGCCATGTATGTCTTTTGCCTAATGATTACAAGCATAATATAATAATTAAAAATATGTAATATTATGTTAGAAAAATATATAAGTTTTAAGGGGAATGGGATACAAAAATACATGTTAATATAATATGTAAATAGCCTTAAGCCTCAAAATATATTGAGTCGGCATTAGGTATATACATTTTGAAGGGGACCTCTCTATTATAAATGGGATAAACCCAAAATAGGGGACCTCTCTATTTTGAAGGGTAACACTTGGGAACTCCAAAATAGGGTGTATTGCGAAGGATGTCATGAGATTGCTGCAGACTATTCAAAAATTCAACGTGGTACGTACCAAAAGCATTAAAGCAGAATTGTCAATTGTACTAAATTTATATAAAGTCTATACACATAATTGAATTGTTTTTATATAGGCAGTCATATAAGTACTGTATAAGTAATAAGAGTGTTGCAAATGGTGTTGCTTATGCTTTGACAAAGCATGTCTATCACTTATTTAATGTAGGGGGGTGGTTTGAGGAAAATCCTGCGTTTTTGCGGGATATTGTAACCAATGATATTTACTTCTTCATAAATCAAATGACTTGTACCTCTTATCAAAGAATAAAATAAAATGAAAAGCAGAACATTTTAAAAATATGTGAAAAAAAAAAAGTGCTTCACAGCAAGATGCCAATTAGTAGCGTCGAATGGACTTTGCTTAGGCCTAAAATTTCGTGAAATTAGTAGTAGTACTTTGTTTTTTTGGTAATTGATATCCCCACACTTAATTTTGACATTTCCACAATAAAAATACATAAATATGCGGAAATATAAAAACTGGTACGGAAATATCTTTTTTTTTTGGTAAACTAGTACTTGCAAGTTGCAATAGACAACTTAATATAATGTTGTTTATTTTCATCTCGATTTTATAAAATTCCCAATTATAAATGGGAAATTATATTTCCACACCCTTATAAATTAGAGAAAAGTCAAAGTCAAATCTCAACTTATTACTTCTCTCATGCTATGACTGAATGTCACACTTAGAATATTCTCATTGACCTCACCGTCCCCACTTTTTGCCAAAAAAATTAGAGCGTCTTTCCCTAATGTATGCCAAAGAAATTATAATATATTTTTATGTTTTGTAATAGTCGGTGACATGAATAATTATGATTAATTATAATAAAAGTAGTTCTATGATTCTATCAGAGGATTCGGTGGAAGTAACCTCACTTTAATAACAATCACAATAGATTATCTTAATAATTGTAAAATAAACTAGGTTAAATTACAAAAACATCTCATGGGTCTGGATCATATATATGTGATAATGCCTAAAAATCAGTGGGCTCGTTCACGTCTCAACTCGAATGGACGAAGCTCGCACCGACGAACGAGCGTACCTGCAAAACAGAGAAAAAGATGAAAGAATGCACCGGCGGTGATCCGGTGGGGGGGAGCCTCCGATGCTTAAGTCAAAAGTTGGATTGTCTGGAGCAAGAACATGAATTCAGAGAGTATAGAGAGGAGAAAATAGTGTGTACCTTTGTTTGGGAGGTTTTTAGCTTTATATAGGAGGCCCCGGTCTTCTAACCGTTTATTGGCATTAAATGAGTTTTTATGCCTTGATTTGTAACCGTCCGGTTCCTGATTTGGATCCTTTGATTAAGCTTTTGACTTTTCTAATGAGGTTCGGAAAACAACACGTTTGGCACGTGGGCATACAGCTGTGTACAGCTGCATGTTTTCTTTCTGTCATCCACGCCGGGATGGTCGTCATTAGGGTTTGATTTAGGTTAGTATCAGATGCCCCCTACTCCGTATTGTCGTTATGGAGCGACGACGTGCGGGGTATTGGCTTAATGCGAGGACTCTTAGGTAATTTCGCGTGTTCCTTGGGAAGTGGAGACTTCATTTAATGAAGAGGCGTCGCTTCAGGCGGCGAGTGACACGTGTCATAAGGTGACTGGTCGGGGCGTTCGAGGCGTCCTTTCGTCAGCTTTTTGGCGGTTTTTTGAATGTGAAAGATTTTTATAGGGTTTTTATACTGGTCTTGGTGGGTTTCCGTTTCATTCACAACACAAACAACACGAAATTTTTGGGCGAGCGTTTTCTGGGTTTCTCTCTTTTCATTTTCCGGTGAGTTTCCTCCGTTCCCCTTTTCTTTTTCGGTTCTCTGTTATATTTCGCGAGTTCATTTTGGTCAATCTGGAGTCGTTAAGTTTGTCGTTTAGGTCTTTCTTTGTGGGAGTTTCTAGGTTTGCCAAGAACGGCTTAGGTCCTCCTCTGATTGAGGGTTTTGCGTCTCCCGATAGCGTGCTTCACCGATTATCGGCGGAGTTTTACTCTGTGATATATCCGTCCATTAGTACTTGGGAAGCGATTAAGGATAGGATGGCGGCCAATGAGGCTGAGTGGTCTCTTCCGTTATCGGAAGAGTTACCGAAGGGTCTTTCAGATGAGTCGGCCGGGAGGGTGGCTAGAGAGGTCTCGTCTGAGGCGACCTTGAGCACGTCGGGCTCTCGTCAGTTGCCTAAGGTAGATAGGTCTTGGAAGGCCTTGTCTTTTTTTAGCAAGACAAATCAGGACGACATCGATAGGATAAGGCGTCGTTATCAAATTCCTGATGACGTTGTCTTGAGGATTCCTAACTCTGACGAGAGAGCCTGTTGCCCTAAGTACGAGGGTGACGTTGCTTTTTACGAGGCCGACCTTCTGGCCGGTCTTCGTTTCCCTATGCAACCTTTCGTTAGGGAGTTATTAGATTTTCTATCCGTGGCGCCGGGGCAAGTGAACCCGAATGGTTAGCGGACGATCATATCATGTATGGTCATGTGGAGGGTTAATAGTAATGGGGAGGAGGATCTCACTGTAGACGAGTTCCTTTTTGTTACGAGCCCTGCCAGATTGTGCTCTCTCGGGGTTTCTGGACGTTTAAGAACCGTGATGCCCACACTAAGGTCGTCCAGGGGTTGCCTTCGTCTGATAGGATCTGGAAGGACAAATACTTTTTTGTATGTGGTGACAATTGGGAGAGGCTCCCACAAGAAGACCCTAGGGATTTCGTTGGAGTTCGTAGGTCGTGGGGGACCCCTCCGTCGTCTGGTGTGTGTTTTTCTTCTGGTTCTTTTTCTTGTTTTTGGCACATCGTCAGTGCCTGACTTGTCTCTATTTGATGTTTTGGCAGTGCTAGATCGTCCATTATTGAACTCGATCTAGCAGAAGAGGATTTCAAGGATCTTGGACATTGAGGATCGTCGGTATACTATCTTCATTGAGCCAGATCTCCTTGCCACCTTTTCTCTTGGACCCGTCCCCAGTTCTTCGGTTAAGGCTTTGGTGAAGGCTAACAAGAAACGTGAGTTGTTTCGTCATTGCTGCTTTTTTTTTTTTTTTTTTTTGTGCGTCTCTGGTTTGTAGGTGTGGATACGATGAAGCTGAACAATAGTAGGTTGAAGCAGCTCGCATAGTCAGAGGAGGTGGCGGCCGCTCCTGTCAGCTTGAAGCGTAGGAAGGTTGACGAGGGATCCTCGAAAAGGGTTGAGGAAGCGCCTTCTCGTCCTTCCATCCCAACTGCTGTTCCTTCCATCGAGAAGGTCCCGACCGTCGTCATGGTGGACGCTGATCTTACTCCCCTGTCCGATCCTTCGGTGGCTACAATAAATCAAAGTCCTCATGTCGCGATGGACAGAGCGAAGAGTGTCATATCTGGCCGAGACACGGACGAGTATGCTGTTGCTCATACGGAATACCTTTCGTATCTTATGGTTCATTCGCTGATGCGGGTATGATCTTTTGCCCTTATTATCTTTCATGGTCTTCCCTTGCGTTTTTGGTTTTTGATTTGCGTGTGCTTGTAGGGTTTGACTGAGGCAATGGTGATGGGCCGGAGGTGCGCTTCTGTGGAGGAAGATCTTTCCACTCTTCGAGCCAAGTCCATGGCGGACGAGGCGGAACTGAAAAATGTTAGGAAGGCGGTCTTCAAGCTGACGAGAGAGAGAAAAGACGCGCTGGACGAGGCGGCGAAGGTGAAGGAGGAGCTTAAGGCCAGGGACAAAGATGTCGAGGTGGCGGTCGCGGCAAAAGACAAGGCCGTAGCTGACCTCCAACACCTGGTTGGCCAGGTTGAAGGGTCAAAAGCGGTTGTGGTGTTGGAGTTCAGGGCGTCCGAGGCCTTTGAGGACATTAACACGCACTACTTCCTGTCTGGCTTTGAGGCCTTCAGAAAGCAAGCCGTTCAACGCTTCCTTGGCCTGGACTTTTCTGCTCTCCAACGGTATGACGATGATGATTCAGTGGTGGACGTTTTCCAAGACCAAGCTGGTGATGACGATGTGTCATCGAAATAGGAATCTTCATTATGTGAAATTTTTAAACAATTTTTCTTTTGGTGCTCGTGTTTTGGGAGCAGTTTAAACAATTCTGTTTTTAAGTTTCTTTGGATATATCCTGCTTATCTTTAAATGTGTTTTTGCTTGTCTGAATGATTTTGGTTCGTCCTTCGAGGCGGTATTGATTGGTTTATGTATGTGTTTAGTTTTTGACATATGTTAGTTTATGTATCTTTCTAAGCTGCAAGGCAGTGTTTGGATGGTAGTTTAGCTTTAAGCATTTTACTAAGTCCAGAGATAGCGTTTGGACGATGCAGTAGTTTAATATTTTTCTAAGTTACAGGATCATGTTTGGATGATATAGTTTAACTTTAGGTATCAAGTTAAGAGACCGTGTTGGACAATGCAACTTAACTAAGTAAAAAGATCGTGTTGAGACGATGTAGTTTAATCTTTTGGTATTAAGTTAAAAGATCGTGTTCGGACGATACAGTTTAGCTTCAAGTATTAAGTTAAAAGATCGTGTTTGGACGATACAGTTTAACTTCAAGTATTAAGTTAAAAGATCGTGTTTGGTCGATACAGTTTAACTTCAAGTATTAAGTTAAAAGATCGTGTTTGGACGATACAGTTTAACTTCAAGTATTAAGTTAAAAGATCGTGTTTGGTCGATACAGTTTAACTTCAAATATTAAGTTAAAGATCGTGTTTGAACGATGCAGTTTAACTTTGTGTTGCGTGGATGGTGTGATGATATGAACTGAGACAGGTGATTTACCGTGGTTCGGCAATAGTGCCTACATCCACCCTCATTTCTATCTTTTTATTGAAAGTATTTTTATTTTTACAAGGTTGGTCTCTTTTTAGGGATAGTATTTCCTGAGATGTTCGGCATTCCACGGGTGTGGTAGTCGTCGTCCATTCATGTCTTCTAAGTGATATGTCCCTGGTCGTCGTATTTCTATGACTTTATAAGATCTTTCCCAGTTTGGACCTAGCTTCCCTTCAGAAGGATTTCTGGTAGCTAAGGTAACCCTTCGTAGGACGAGGTTGCCAACTGACAATTGCCTGGGCTTGACTTTTGAGTTGTAGTGTCGTGCCATTTTTTCTTGGTATCTTTTCATTCTTGCTTCCGCTGTTTCTCTAACTTCATCGATCAGGTCAAGGTTGAGGCGGAGTTGCTCTTCATTTTGTTGGTCGTCGTATGTCGAAGTTCGTAATGTCGTCAGTCCGATTTCAACGGGTACCACTGCTTCGCTTCCATACGTCATTTGAAATGGTGTTTCGCCCGTTGGTATCCTGACTGTTGTTCTGTAGGCCCAGAGTATGCTTGGGAGTTCTTCTGGCCATAGTCCCTTTGCCCCCTCAAGTTGGGTTTTGATGAGTTTGAGTAATGATCGATTCGTAACCTCGACTTGTCCGTTGGCTTGTGGATGGCCAGGAGATGAATAATGGTTGTGGATGCCTAACTCTTGGGAGAATTGTCTGAACCTGGGGTTCGAATTGCTTTCCGTTGTCCGACACGAGTACTCGTGGAATCCCAAACTTGCAGATCACTGCCTTCCATACGAAGCTTTGAATGCTCTTTTCTGTAATAGTCGCCAGTGGTTCTGCTTCCACCCATTTGGTGAAGTAGTCGATTGCAACCACCAAAAATTTGAGCTGGCGTCTTCCAATTGGAAATGGGCCCATGATGTCTAATCCCCATTGCGCGAATGGCCAGGGTGCCGTCATTGGTACCAGCACTTCCGGGGGTGAATGTAGTAGATTGGCGAATCGTTGGCACTTATCGCAATGTTGGACGAATCTGTTGACGTCGGTTTGCATGGACGGCCAATAGTAACCCGCTTTGACGATCATCTTTTGTAAAGCTCGTGCACCTGAGTGGTTGCCGCAGATTCCTTCGTGTATTTCCCTCATGACGTATTTGGCCTCGTCTAGTGCCAGGCATCTAAGATAGGGGAGGGAGAAGCCTCTCTTGTGTAATATCCCCTGCAACATGAGAAAACGTGAGGCGCGTACCTTTAATCGTCTGGCTTCGTGTCGGTTGTCTGGTAGTGTCCCTCCCTGTAAGTATGAGATTATTGGTGTCATCCAAGAGATTTCGGTGTGGACGGGGTTCATCTCGGTCGCTTGCAAGCTTGACTGCTGGACGATCTTGATTTTGTCGTCAGCTATTGACGACGAGACAGATTTGGCCAGTTGGTCTGCTTCTGTGTTTTGTTTTCGTGGTATGCGACTGAGTCTTACCTCTCGAAATTGGCTTATCTGATGTCGGACAAAGTGCAAGTACTGCTGCATACGTCCTTCCTTTGTTTCATAGTCTCCGTTTACCTGCCCCACAACGAGCTGGGAGTCGCTGAGCACATCTAGCTCTGTTGCCCCCAGTATCTTAGTCATTTTGAGTCCGACCAATAGAGCTTCATACTCAGCCTTGTTGTTGGTGGTTGGGTACTGTAGTCGCACAACTTGTTTGATGGTGTCACCTTCTGGTGATTTCAAGACTATGCCGATTCCGCCTGAGTCTCTTGTTGACGACCCATCTATATTGACCGTCCACTTCGATGTCTGTTCGACGTCTTCCGTTGGTTCATCGTCTTTTGAGGTGAATTCTGCTATGAAGTCTGCCAGGGCTTGAGCTTTGATCGCTGTTCGTGGCCGGTAGTCAATGTCGGACTCGCTAAGCTCAATTGACCACTGAATGAGTCATCCGGCTGCGTCGGATTTGTTCATTGCCTTCCGCAGTGGGTGGTTGGTGAGCAGTACTATTGTGTAGGCTTGGAAGTATGGGCGAAGTTTCCTTGTTGCCGTCACCAGGGTAAATGCTAGCTTTTCCATAGGTGGGTATCTTTCCTCGGCCCCTCTGAGTGCTCGACTTGTATAATAGACGGGTAACTGTCGTCTTTCTTCCTCTCGGATTAGTGCGGAGCTGACGGCGGTTGGTGAGACAGCCAGGTACAGGTAGAGCTCTTCGCCTTGTTTAGACGGGCTAAGCAATGGTGGTTCCGTTAGGTACCTCTTGAGTTCCTCAAATGCTTGCTAACACTCGTCAGTCCACACGAATGCTTTTTTCAATGTCTTGAAGAAGGGTAGGCATTTGTCTGTTGATCGAGACATGAACCGATTCAGTGCAGCTACTCTTCCCGTTAGTCTTTGGACTTCTTTGGTGGTTTTTGGTGGTTGCATCTCTAAGATCGCCTTGATCTTGTCTGGGTTTGCTTCTATGCCTCTCTGCGAAACCATAAAACAAAAAATTTGCCTGAGTAAACACCAAATGCACACTTACTAGGGTTCAGCTTCATCTGGTATTTGCGGAATGTTCTGAACGTCTCTCTGAGGTCATCTAGGTGGCCGTCTTCTTCCTTGGATTTTACCAGCATGTCGTCGACGTAGACTTCGACATTCCAGCCGATTTGGTCGTGGAACATTCTGTTCATCAGTCGTTGATAGGTGGCTCTTGCGTTCTTTAATCCGAACGGCATCACCTTGTAACAGAAAAGCCATCTGCTTGTGATGAAAGACGTCTTTTCTTGATCGCTCTCGTCCATCACTATCTGGTTGTATCCTGAAAAAGCATCCATAAATGTTAGTAGTTTATGGCCAGCTGTCGAGTCGACTAGCTGGTCTATCCTAGGAAGAGGGAAGCTGTCTTTTGGACAAGCTTTGTTCAGGTCGGTGAAGTCGACGCACATTCGCCACTTCCCGGTATTTTTCTTTACCATGACCACGTTGGCAAGCCAGTCGGGGTAGAAAACTTCCCTGATGAAGTTTGTCGTTAGGAGTTTGTCCACCTCTTCCATGATGGCGTTATTCCTTTCTGGGGCGAAGACTCTCCGTTTCTGTTTTACTGGACGAAGAGAGGGGTTAACGTTTAACTTATGTGAGATAATGGAAGGATTGATACCTGGCATGTCTTCATGACTCTACGCGAAGACATCCTTGTTGTTTTTCAGAAATTAGACAAGAGACTCTTTCATTTTCGGGGGCAAGTTAGCCCCGATTTTGGTCGTCCTTTCTGGGTGCCCATCTTCTAGCTCGATTGTGTTTAGTTCTTCAGATGGTTTTACTAGGATCTTTTGCTCTTCTATGGTCATCGTCTGATTCTGTCCTTCCAGTCCGAGGGAGGCAAGGTAGCATTCTCTGGCAGCTACTTGGTCTCCTTTGACTTCTCCTATCCCGTACTCAGTGGGGAATTTGAGGAGGAGATGGTATGTGGAGGTCACGGCTCGAAATCGGTTGAGGGTCGGTCGTCCGATGATTGCGTTGTACGCTGAGGGGCAGTTGACGACGAGGAAGTCGACAGTTTTGGAGACCGTCTTTGGGTGAGTGCCTACCGTGATTGGTAAGGTCACGATGCCAACTGGGCAAACCTTGTCACCTGTGAATCCCACGAACGGTGCATCCATGGGGCGTAGTTTGTCTTTATCGAGTCGCATTTGCTGATAAGCTGGAAGGTAGAGTATGTCAGCCGAGCTTCCGTTGTCCACCATTACTCACCTTGTGGTGAAACCTGCAATGTTAATTGTTATTACGAGGGCATCTTCATGTGGCTGATGGGTGCCCCTGGCGTTCTCTTCGCTGAAGGATATAATCTGATCATCGAGACGGACGTTCTTGGGTGGCCGTTGGACAACCATGATGTTGTGCACCTGTCGTGCATATGCTTTCCTTGACGCTCGTGAGGTTCCTCCGGATGCCGGTCCTCCAACGATGGTTCTGATTTCTCCAGCGGGCCTTGGCCTATTGTGTTCAGTCTGTTCCCTTTGCGCTGGAGGCTTTACTGGACGGGTATTTGCTGGACGGCTGACATACTTCTGCAACTTACCATGTCGGATGAGTGTCTTTACTTGTTCCTTCAAGGCTACGCAATCCTCTGTGAGATGTCCGTGATCCCTGTGGAACCTGCAATACAAATTTTTAGGTCGGCTGCTAGGATATGAACGTATCTTACCTGGCCACCGAAGTAAAGGGTCGTCTTGTATCTGCAAGAGGAGCTTGTCGATAGGTGTGTTCAAGGGTGTGAAGCTGCCGAATTTCACAAGGGGAGCAGTCGTTCGTTTACGCTCTGGGATTTCGGTGAATTTTGGAACCTTCTGTTTGGCAGGTTCCGGTTTACGATCTTTAGTGTCCTTTCGTCTCTTTGGATGAGGGTCGTCCATAGCTTCGAGGGCGTCCTCAGCATTCATGTGTTTCGTGGCTTCGTACATAAGTTCTGACATTGTCTCTAGGGGGTCTTTGCAGAGATCGTAAAGGAAATCTCCTTTTCGTAGTCCTGCCATGAATGCGGTTACTGTGACGTCCTCTTTTGGACGGTCAATCTTCATTGCCTCTTCGTTGAAGCGGTGTACGTATGCCCTTAGTGATTCTCCCTCCATCTGCTTGACGCTGAGCAAGTGAGTTGGTGGTCGTCCCTTTCGTTGACTGCTGATGAAGTGGTTGATGAATGCACGGCTCAGCTGGACGAATGAGCCGATTGACTCTGACTCGAGCTTGTTGAACCATACCCTTGCTGATCCCCTCTCAGTCCCATGGGGAATGCTCGGCACATTATTTCTTCGGGAACGGCTTGCAGCTGCATAATTGTTTTAAAGGCTTCTAGGTAGTCAAATGGGTCTTTGGTCCCATCGAAGTTTTCCATCAGTGGCACCTTGAATCTGGATGGGAGCGGGAAATTGGCAATGCTTGGGATGAATGGTGAATCAGCCTGATGCACGAGGTTGTCCAAGTTGCGGGCAGCTTTCGCTTTCAGGCTGTTCTTCATGTCTCCCATTTGTTTCCTCATCTCTCGTAATTCTTTCTCCAGGCATGTCGTTTTATCATTCGGATCTCTTGAGAGTCAAGCTGAATGATCTGGTTGTCTGGACGAATGGTCTTGTCTGTCCTGTCGTTCAGGCTGTTTG
Source organism: Fagus sylvatica (assembly GCA_907173295.1). Taxonomy (NCBI): domain Eukaryota; kingdom Viridiplantae; phylum Streptophyta; class Magnoliopsida; order Fagales; family Fagaceae; genus Fagus; species Fagus sylvatica. Next base: position 24,778,774 of record OU015764.1, read on the forward strand.
GACGACCTATCTGGTCGTTCTGGTTGCTTTGACGACCGTGTACTTTTAGCTGTCTTCTGTCGGCTGGGTGGAGCGGAACTTCCTACGCTTTCTGCCCTGTGCCTGCTTTGGGGTGGAGTTTTCTCCGCTTCACCTCCCCTGCGACGGGTGACATGACGGCTGTCAGCTTCTTGGTCGTTCGACCTGTTTTCTCCTCGTGGAGGAGGTTGGTTATTGTCACGTGGGGTTGGAGGCCCCTTCTTAATGGCCTGCCATAGCTCCTGGTTTTGGCGGGATGTTTCCTGAGCAAGGTCTTGAATGCTGGTTGCAATAACCTGCATCTGTCTCTCGATTGGGGTCATGGGAGGATTGGTGCTTACCCTGTCATTAAGAGCTCCTTCCATAATCGTGATTGATCCTTGCACGGCCCTTTTTGCTCTAAGAACAACAATAGCTTATTAAGTCGTTCCCACAGACGGCGCCAACTGATAATGCCTAAAAATCAGTGGGCTCGTTCACGTCTCAACTCGAATGGACGAAGCTCGCACCGACGGACGAGCGTACCTGCAAAACAGAGAAAAAGATGAAAGAATGCACCGGCGGTGGTCCGGTGGGAGGGAGCCTCCGATGCTTAAGTCAAAAGTTTGATTGTCTGGAGCAAGAACATGAATTCAGAGAGTATAGAGAGGAGAAAATAGTGTGTACCTTTGTTTGGGAGGTTTTTAGCTTTATATAGGAGGCCCCGGTCTTTTAGCCGTTTATTGGCATTAAATGGGCTTTTATGCCTTGATTTGTAATCGTCTAGTTCTGATTTGTAACTATCCGGTTCCTAATTTGGATCATTTGATTAAGCTTTTGACTGATCTAGTGAGGTTCGGAAAACAACACGTTTGGCACGTGGGCATACAGCTGTGTACAGCTGCATGTTTTCTTTCCGTCGTCCACGCCGGGATGGTCGTCATTAGGGTTTGATTTGGGTTAGTATCAATATGTATATATAATCATGGGTGTCCGGACCAACGTTCCATAGATACGTGTATTTCGACTAATCTCAGAGGTACACGCAACACCCTACTAACACATATACCACGATAGACATAAGGCTTTGCCTTAAGTAAGTGGTCCTAAGGGGACTCGAACTAGTAAGAGCATTCCCAGCCGGATTGCAAAAATTTTGCTACTTTACATTCTCAAAAACCCACTTTTCTAATTTACCTATCAACTTTTACTTAACATCTTCAATCTCATTCTTTATTTTACACGATATCTTATTAAAATATAATAAAATAATTCATTTTTTATATATTGGCAAACAACCCATAACCACTGCATAAACCCACGAAGTACCACCAAACCCACGGCACAAACACCATTGTTTCTCCGATCCCACCAATCCTAGGTCAAATATTTCCAAATTCTTGAAGTAAGAATATCTCAGAAAATTGCTTGATCACCCAAGCTTATGATCTCCTCCTTGAAGTAAGAATATCCAATTTGTAAACCTCAAACCTTGAAGTCAAACCCACGGCACAAAATCTAGTCACCACAAACACAAACCACCCATGGCACAAACACCACCAAACCCACTAAATCTACAACAACACCAACACAAATCACGCCGGCACCGGATCTGAGAAACCCAATAATCCCACTGGAAAAACCAATTTTTAATTCTTCTTTTTCATTAACCCTCGAAAATTTTGAAAATCCACCATGGGAGGAACCGGTATTGACCCAAAAACCCCAACCATCAACTTGCAACTGTGCCTCTTCAGGCCACCGTAAACCATAACCTCCTCACCTCCCAACCCCCAAGCCAGCAACCCACGTCGTCGTAACCCCCAACCACCACCTCGTCATCGCCCCAAGCCAGATCAGCCACCATAGGTGAGTAAGGCGACGTCCACCGTCAAGGGTGTTTGGGAAATAAGGGAGAGGAGAGAGAGAGAGAGAGAGAGAGAGGAGAGTGCAAATGAGAGAGAAATCTGAAAAGGAGAAAGAGAAATCTGAGAGGAAGAGAGAGAAAAAATATTAAAAAAGACTTAGCAAAATTTTTACAAGAGCTACAGTAATCTATATATTTACAAACTACTGTAGCTTTTTGTAAAATAGAGGAGACTTATATATGACCGATTGGAGTCCATATTTTGTGATTTTTTTGCTACAGTACCCTCTACTTTGACAAAAAATGTATTTTGAAGATCCGGTTGGGAATGCTCTAACTCCATATATATTTGATTTTCTGTTATTGACCCTTAAATTATTTATAATGACAAAATTGATCATTATGTTTTATTTTCTATCAATTGTAATTAATGAGAACTGGTCACATGTATTGCAGTGACTTACTGTCAAATGATATATATATATATATATTATTTTACAATAAAATGGTCATTACAAACTTATGAAATTGTTTAAAATTGAAATTTTGTCCATATCCGATATTTGGGACTATAACGGAAGTAAAGAAAAAGGGAAACCGTTGAGAAAACTTTGTGTTTGATCTATGGTTTGTTCATAAATTAATTTGGTAACTATTGAACAAAGAGAGTAGCGGAAGAAAGTTTCATTTAGATAGACAAAGTTTCGATTAAAGTAAGAAAGTAAAAATGAATCTTCTATGAAGCAAGTTTGTTACCTAGGTAAAACACAAAATTTATAAATGTTCTCCCATTTTTCCCTACTTTAATACTTACCAGAATAATAGAAATGGACTAAACTTCAAATTGGAATGGTTTCATAAATTTAATAATTTAATTGACGAAATAAAAAAACCCCGAGACATAATTTAAAACATGGTACGCAAATATAAAAGAAACATTCTTTTTTCATAAAAATCTACGGTGTGATCTAATCTATGGATCCCAAAATACAATTGATATTATTTATGGAGGTCAAACTACGTTGCTGGGCAGTATCCATGATAGAGCAAAAGAGTACCGCAAAGTTCATCCTACACACCCAATCAAAACAATTTGTAGCGATCACTAGGTCTATATCTGGGCTTCGCAACTGTGGCAACCACCTAATGGTTAGTTCTACAAAGCTAACTTCGATTGGGCTATATTTAAGGATAATATGAATGCAGCAGGCTTAGGTATTATCATTCGTGATGCTAATGGGAATATAGTAGCGGTGGTGGACTGGTGGTGCAATGAATATCGCTACCCCAAAATGTGGAAGATGGAAGCTCTGCCTTGTCATTGTGTAGTGGAGTTGGCGTCCGAAGTGGGAGTGCATGAGGTAGAATTTGAGGGTGATTCGAAGTTAATTATCAAAGCTCTTTATAACAATGATCCATGTATCATGTATGGTTGTTTATGGTCATATTATCGAAGATACAAAATGGACAGCGGCCTGCCTTCGCTGGTGGAGCTTCAGTCACGTACAACGACAAAATAACATGGTTGCTCATGCTTTGGCAAGGAAAGCAAAAGATATTGATTCATGGCAAGTTTCGGTTGGAAGAAACCCTAGATGATATTATTCCTTGTGAAGTAAACGAAACTTTTAGTATTCAATAAATTTGGCTCTAACTGATTTTTTCTCTCTCAAATATATATATTAGAATAAAATTTTCGTTTCACCCTTCAAATTTGAAAAGTTATATTTTAACTAAGGGTGGGCAAAAAACCGTGGAACCCAACCCGCTCGACCAATCCAGCCGACTCACTCGCCCGCCCGCCCACCCGTGAGCATATATACGGACGGATACGGATACGGATATTTTAAATATCCAGATAACGGGCGAATAACGGTTTTTGGAATTTTGGTCGGGTGGATACCCACCCGCCTGACAATATTTAATTAAATAATATATATATATAAACCTATAACTACCCATAATCCCATACCCGCCCGTTAATACTTGACTACCCGGTCAGTACCTAGCCCTTACTCCTTTACTCTTTAGCCTTCTAAACTCTTCTTTAGGGCAAAATTGAAAAAATCTCAAAACTCTCAAACCCGTTTCTCACCCCCTGCTCTCATTCTCTCTCTCACCGCAGCGACGCAGCCTCCTGGCCTCACCTCCTCAGTCCTCACCTCACGGCCTCACGACCTCACCGCCTCTCGCCCTCAACCTCACGGCCTCACCGCTTCTCGCCCTCAACCTTACCGCCTCTCCACCGTCGATCTCCACCACCACGACGTCGCTCAAATCCACTCTCAACCCTCACTCTTTTTCTGGTTTTGGGTTTTTGCCGTGCCGAGGAGTTTGGTTGCCAGATTTGATGAGAACTCACCGGATTTGGTGAGATCTCGCCGGATCTGGTGAGATCTAGCGAGATCTCGTCGGATCTAGTGAGATCTCGCCGGGTTTTGGCCAAATCTCCATCATCTCCTCCACGGCGCCACCATCTAACTGAGTTGTTTGTTATTTTTTTTTTATTGATCGGTTAATCGGATAAATCCGATCGTACCCGCCCGCCAAAACCAATCAACTAACCGCCCGATCCGACCACCTTAACGGATGGTCAACGGGTTGAAGTTTTGCAAACCCGACTCTGTCGGGTAGGATAAAAAATTACCCTCAAACCCGACCCGCCCGACCCGAGCCCACCCCTAATTTTAACCCCTGAAATTTATAAAATGTCTATAAAATAATAATCCTCCTATCACTATTCCGTTAAAAACATGCCCAAGGGGAAACAGTCTGGATGCCCCTAAATGACCATTGTGGCAGAATGACTATCTTAGAGACATTTTATAAATTTTAAGGATTATTATCGTCCTAGAAGAAAATGTTGGCCATGAAAGATGGCAAGCAACACTTAGCTAGAGAAGCAACAAATGCGCAACTGGTTCGTCTCCTTAAACATATTGAATCCCAAGTCAATTCTCGCTAAAACCCCTTCGTCTAGCTAGACCTTAGCCGACCATCATGTCTCCCTCCACAACTTCTAGACTACCATTGTGGATTTATCATTCACTCTTAACTCTCCACACCACGCTCATGACACCTTTGACATCACTCTCAAACTTCTTATAGCCAACTTCAAGAACGTCGATGCTGTCCTAGGCTTCTTCAAGCTCTAAATCGCGACTTGAAGGACTAGATTGTGAGCTTGAGTTCCAAGTTGCTCCTCCCCCTTGATTTGCCGCAGAAGAGAGAGATTGCGAAAGAGAGAGAGCTTTAGCGTAATATGGAGAAAGACGTTACAAAAAAAAAAAAGTTGTATTGTAAAATAAAGAATGAGTCTAATGGATAATTAAAAAAAAGTGACCTTAGAGCTTTCAAAAAGATAACCTATTTGATTTTGAGGTAATTTAGAGGAAGGATATATATATATATATGAGAATAAATTCAATAAGGAGCCGGTGTAAAACCCCTACTTTACACCCTCCAATAATAATATGACACATCAGTTTTTTAAAATTTTTTACAAATAAGTGAATAGGGACTATCACACACAATCACATTCTCATTAATAACCTATTTACACTAATAAATCAGAAAATTAAAACTTATAAGATGCCTTTTGTTCCTTTTACTGGGGTTAACCATCATCATCAATCTGTGATGTTTGGATGTGCTTTGCTGGTGAACGAAACAGTTGAATCTTATACATGGTTGTTGAAGACTTGGCTTGAGGCATCTTGGACGTGCTCCTTCTACAATTATCACAGATAAAAGGCATGGGTACAATTGCCATATTACCAAATACTACCTACAAAAAGATACAAATAGAACCTTAATAAAAAATGCTAAGAAATTAATATAAACAAGGGCAATCAAGGAATCAATTCAACAAAATACACGAGAGATGTCTCAACAACATAGTAGAAAAGAAATGTACTTAGCAAAAAAAAGTAGTAGAAAAGAAATGAAAGATGAGAGAGACCCCTACATTTAAATTATCTAGAAGTTTCCTTAACGTGCCCTCTTCCCATTTGCGCTCTCTCCTATATAAAAATTTCGCAATTACTTTCAATCTGTGTGCCCCCAGGGAAATACCAAGTGCTCCAATGGCTACAAGCCAACCCTTTTCCTCCTCCTCCTCCTCCTCCACCCCTATATTCTCCCTTATCAATTCCTTCTTTGAACAGATTACTTAAAAAATCCCCCTACACACAAAGTTTCGTTCTTTTTCATTTCCCTCAAAAACCCTTTTCATGGAATCCTTGAAAATTTGCATCTCCGCCGTTCTTTCTTGGATTCCTTTACAGTAGATTCCTCCATTATTGTAAAACCAAAATCAGAATTCATTTCGTGTTTCCAAAGCAACGTTTGAAAAATTTTAGTGTATACAAATTCTAGTATTTACTTTATTATTAACCCATCTGTTTTGTTTGAATCCATGGAGGAGGAAAGACATATTTTGTTTGGGAAATATGAGATGGGAAGGTTCTTGGGCAAAGGGACTTTCGCCAAGGTGTACTACGGCAAAGAAATTGTATCCGGCGAGAGCGTGGCAATCAAAGTGATAAACAAAGAGCAGGTGAAGAAGAAGGACGGGCTGATGGAGCAAATCAAGCGCGAGATCTCAGTCATGCGTTTGGTCCGCCACCCCAACGTGGTGGAGCTCAAGGAAGTGTTGGCCACCAAGACCAAGATCTTCTTCGTCATGGAATACGTCCGCGGCGGCGAGCTCTTCGCCAAGGTCGCCAGAGGCAAACTCAAAGAAGACTCTGCTCGCAAATACTTCCAGCAACTCATCAGCGCCGTTGATTTCTGTCACAGCAGGGGTGTCTCTCATCGTGATCTTAAACCCGAAAATCTCTTACTCGACGAGAACGAGAATCTTAAAGTCTCAGACTTTGGTCTCTCTGCTTTACCAGAACAATTACGCAACGATGGGCTCCTTCATACACAGTGTGGGACGCCAGCCTACGTGGCACCGGAGGTTTTGAAGAGAAAAGGCTACGATGGATCCAAGGCTGATATTTGGTCCTGTGGAGTTATTCTCTATGTATTACTGGCTGGGTTTCTTCCTTTTCAAGATGAGAATTTGATGAAAATGTATACCAAGATTTTCAAAGCCCAGTACGAGTTCCCACCTTGGTTTTCATTCGATTCAAAGCGTTTGATTTCGAAGCTCCTCGTCACCGACCCGGATAGACGAATCACCATTCCAGCTATAATGCGCGTTCCTTGGTTCCGCAAAGATTTCACAAGGCCGCTCGCGTTTTCAATCAAAGAAACGACACCGTCAAAGGTCACACAATTAGAGGCTGAAGAAGACGAGCACGAGAACGAGGAGGAAAAGTCACCCAAGACCCCAAAGTTCTTCAACGCATTCGAGTTCATTTCCTCGATGTCATCCGGGTTTGACTTGTCAAGTCTGTTCGAGAAGAAGCGGAAAGTGGGGTCCATGTTCACTTCCAAGTGTGCCGCGGCTGCGATCGTGGCAAAGATCGAGACGGTGGCGAAGGGGCTGAGTTATAAAGTGTGGAAGGTGAAGGACTTCAAGGTGAGAATGGAAGGCAACGCGGAAGGGCGTAAAGGGAAATTGGCTGTCACGGCGGAGGTGTTCGAGGTGGCCCCTGAGGTTGCCATTGTGGAATTTTCTAAGTCCGCTGGTGACACTTTGGAATATGCTAAGTTCTGTGAGCAAGATGTTAGGCCTGCACTCAAAGACATTGTGTGGACATGGCAAGGTGACACTCTTTGTAACGCTAATTAATTTTCACTTTTGTTCATACCATGAAACAAACAGAAAAAAACTTATCCAAAAAAAATAGCAACTTTTTTGTTTTTTTTTATTTTTGTTTTGAAAGAAAAGAGAGAGTATGATTTGTATAGGTTGTGATTACTAAAATAGAGTATGTGATACAAGTGATGATAAGGTTTTTCTACAATTATGTTATGTGGTTCCTTTTTTGTTTGGTGTTTGGTTGTTTTTCCGTACTGTTCAAAACTGTCTTTCTCAAGCCAAATATTTGGAAGGGAAAAAGGTTAAGTAACTATTTGATTATATAATGGGAAAGTTATTCAGGCTGCCCAGTGCTGGCAATGATGGTTGTCCTTTTACCGACCAATCAGCTTTCTATATTTGGACAATTATGATTCAGGTGAAGAATCACTGATCAGTGGAAAAGAATATGTAATGTGATAATGTAAATAATTGAAGGGACGGAATTTGGTCTACACTGGTCAAGGAAGGACTAAAGGTGGAACGAGAGAATGTACAGTTACTTCCTATTATACTATCACCTATAAATCCAACTAGTTTGCTAATGTAAAAAAACAAAAAAGATGGGTTAATTGTGTTTTATATTTAATCACTTCAACGCCAAATTGTTAGATTACAAGACTTAAGAATAAGATCTAAACAGAGCTTGGTTGGGTCAATCTACTTTTCCTAACAAACGAATTGTAGCACCAAACTATTGAAAACCGACTATATATTGAATAAGTCGTGGCACCATACAAAGCTGAAAGATGGAGAAACATTCCCTTTCAAGTACGCTGGTAGTTGGAAGTAGCCGTGCTTTCATTGTCAATATTATTTATCAATCCATCTGGGTAGTGGATTTTGCGACTCGTGTCCACCAACTAGCAGCCAATTAATGTTACGTTGAAAATAAATAGCCTTTTCTGTGTCGCATCACATAAAAGGAGTGATTAGAGAGACAAAGAAAATTTGAAGTAGTTACATTATTGTGCAAAGACAAATTATGGAAAAATGAATGGGTTAAAATAAACCGTAGGTTTATTAGATTAATTATTGATCAAAGTTTGAGGCATAAGCAGAAAACAGAGTACATTCAATATTTGCTAGTGTCGCCATATCCCCCCAATATGCACCTCAATACCATTCAATTCTTATATTATAAGTCATAAGAAATCCATTCCCCTTCATAGCTATAGGTCCTTCATGTTTGTAAAGGATTGATTGTGTGATTGTTGTTAGCCTATATATCACACAACAAAGTTGGTTAAAATGATCTGTCAAAAATAAAATTTTACGTTAGTTATGTGTGAAATATATTTAATTAAAAAGAGTAATTTCCTAATTGGATGTATTTTTAATGTATCAAGGGCTATCAATTGCATCCAACCACAAGGTTAATAAATAATACGTGACAATAATAAATTAACAAAAACAAATAGGAAGAAGGGAGACCAGTTTTTTTTTTTTTCATATTGATTAATTGTGTATTGTTGTTTCCGAGAATGTGGTAATTTACACGTGATATTCTTTTTTTCCGCATCGTTCTAGACTTTTTATTTTATTTTATTTTTTAGTCTGTGTTCTCATTAATTTGATTATCATTTCTCTTACAAATACTTGAAATGTGAGCAAGAAATGGCGTGGGCTTATCTAGTCACGCAATGAGGCGTATAATTAATAACATATATTCATAATTTCTTCGGGGTCCATTATACTTAATTGCCAGCTAATTGGCACTGTCCAACAACTCAGGATTCATTATTCACTAAGATGGTGAGCATAAGTGACCTGCACTTCAAGTTGATGGTACGGTACGTGATCTTAACTAGAAAGAAGTATTTACGTGTCGGTCACAACTTACTGAGTTTCCACATATTTTAGCTTGATTTCATACGATTATTTATTTCTGCATAAATTTCCCGATGACCTCATCCAGGACAGAGCATTCAGACCAATTAAAGATACAAATCAGCAACAAAATCAATCTAGATTCTTGAATCAATCTCCATTCATGAATTTTTGCATTTATACTGTAATGTAAAACTGAATTATTATTATTATTATTTTACTTTTGATTGATCTTATGATATTACCTAATATAAGTTTTTGAGATCTTCATAATTTTACACCTCATTATTTTAATATATATAATTTTTAATTGAATTTAAATTTTATTCTATAGATAAACATTTCACTAAAATCTTAACCAATCGTAATTTCTCTAATATAAAGAATATATTGTTCCATATATACAAGTACAATCATAATAAATATATTTTTTTATTAGTAAACTTACTTTATAAACCAAAGAGAGAAACAGAGCTTAAAAGCCTTCAAAAGCAGAGGAACTAGCCCCTTCAGTCCAATCCATGAAAATAGAGGAAGGAATGGAGGAGATTGGATAGTTCCCGAGCAATTACAAGATAAAGCCCATCTAGCTACAAAATGGGCAGCAGTGTTTAACTCCCTAAATACATGGGAAGCATTCCAAAAAGAAAGTTTTGAGAGAAGGGATCTAATATCAAATATTACATTATCTATAGACCAAATATATGCTTTTGGGATACCTTAGATAGCTTGGATCACCTTTAGTGAATCACCTTCCACAATCATCGATTGGAACCCCACTTCTGTAGCTTTTCTAGCAGTTAGAAGAGCAGCATTAGCTTCAGCCATAAGAGGGTCATCCAGCTTAATTAAATCAGTCCATATAAAAAGAAGTTTTGCCATATGATCCCTGCAAACCACAGCCAAACCAGCAACACCCTCACCAATAGCTGCATCAAAATTAAGTTTAATATGTGGAGGAGCAAGGGGAGCCCAACCAAGCAATCTGCCTCTATCAAAAATCTTGAAATCCCATGCCTAGCAATGGTCAAGATAAGATTTTTGGATTTGATCTGCAATTTGTCTTGGATCAATAAGCCCCTCAGGATCAGCACTATGGACCACCTCATTTCTTTTTTTTCCAAATGATATCAGATAATATTGCTGCATATAAGATAAATTTTGGTTGATCAAATTTCTGAATACCCAAACCTGGAGAAGGATTTAGAATGAACTTGACCCAATCCACAATAGAAGAGAAATGATTAGTGTCAAATCGGATTGACCATGGTGAAAAGACCATGCGATTCAAGAGATGGGGCACTCTAAAAAGAGATGCTTTAGAGATTCAGTGGAGGAGCCACAAAGAGGGCATTGGAGAAAGTCTAATTCAAGCCTTAATCCGATAACTTCTCTGGTTGGGAGAGCATTCCATATAATCTTCCAAAGCAGTAGCTTAAGTCTATCATGGATTTTTAATTTCCACAACATATTCCATTCTTGTTTAGTCAGGGGACCCATAGTATTAAACCGAGATACTTGATCAGTCCAAAAGGCCGATTTAGTAGAGAAAGTACCATTGTTGCTTGGAGACCAAATAACTTTGTCAGCTTGCAGGAATTGGCCAAGTTGAATCTTGTTAATGTGGGCAATTGATTCATCATCAAAGCATTCTTTCAGTAAGTCATCATTCCATCTTCTTGGATTATCTTGGATCAAATCAGAAACCCAATTTAGGAGGTGGAGGTGGAGCTATTCAATCTCGAGTGGGGTTTGAATCCATTTAAGGAAGGAATCCAAGGAGCATTCCAAACATCTATCCCTGTACCTTTGCTGATCCTCCAGCAAAATCCTTTAGCCAAGGCAGATCTGGAGTTGAGAATTGATTGCCATATCCAAGAGGATCCACTACTCTTCTTCACGTCCCAAAAGGATTTTCCTTTGAGGTATTTGGCAGAAACATATTTGACCCATGCTTTATCCTCCTTTGTTGCTACACTCCACCCAAGTTTGGCCAAAAGAGCCGCATTCATATCACTAAATCTTCTAATACCCAACCCACCAGCACTTTTGGGAACACATATAGTATCCCAAGCTTTAAGATAAATTACTCCCTTGTCTTCCTTCTTTCCCCACCAAAAGTCTCTAAGAGCTACATCAATTCTAGCACATGTTTTCTTTGGAAATGATAAGGATGACATGGTATAAATTGGGGTGGCAGAGGCTACTGATTTGATCAAGCAAGATCTAGAGGCTTGTGACAGAAGGCTTCTCTTCCAACCCAAGACTTTTTGTTGGACTTTCTCTACCACATACTCCAAAGTATTGGAGCGAGATTTATCATGGCTTAAAGGTAATCCTAGGTATTTCGATTGGAAAGGAGAGCTTTTGAGGCCTGTGGCTTGGCAAAGTCTTCGTTGTAGCCCTCTTGGAACTTTCTGATTAAACATGACGGTAGACTTTTTGATATTAACCTTTTGGCCAGACCAATCTTGATACTTTTGAATGCAACTTTGAACAGTAGAGACATCTTCCATGGTAGCTCGAGAGAAAATGATTAGATCATCTACAAATAGAAGATGGGATACTCTTGGACATTGTCTTGTTAAAGGAAAGCCCTTGAAAAGGCCTTCAGCTTCAGATTTACTGAGAACTCAAGAGAGAGCTTCAACCCCAATGATGAAAAAGAATGGAGACAGGGGATCGTCTTGTCTTAAACCACGAGAAGAAGAGAAGAAGCCATGGGGAGATCCATTAATGAGTATTGAAAAAGATGGAGATGAAATACATTCACTAATGAGTGAGATCCATTGTGCATTAAAGCCTAAGATTTCCATAATTTTCAGCAAAAATGACCATTCCATTCGATCATAAGCCTTCTCCATATCCATCTTTAGAGCTATATAACCAAGCTTCCTTTTGGATTTTTTCATGGCATTGATTACCTCGAAGGCAATAATGGAGTTATCTTGGATAAGCCTTCCTGGAACAAAGGCTCTTTGCCATGGAGAAATGAATTTGGGAAGCATGGTCTTGAGCCTAGAGGCCAAAATCTTCGAGATTATCTTGTAGACCACATTGCATAGAGCAATAGGACGGAATTGGTTCACTGAGGAAGCTCCATCAATTTTTGGAATAAGAGCTATAAAAGTATGGTTAAGCTGTTTGAGAGGCCTACCACTTTGGAAAAAATTTTGCACAGCAGCGATGACTTTCGATTTCACAATGCTCCAGTAATGTTTGAAGAACAGAAATGGCAAACCATCAGGGCCAGGACACTTGTTTGAGTTCATGCTAAAAAGGGTTTCCTTGATTTCCTCATTCGAAGGGATGTTGCACAAATAGGAATTGTCCTCCTGAGATATAACTGGCTCAAACAAATTACTGAGCTCCTCAGGGAATGGGGGGGATTGGGATTGGAAAAGAGAGGAGAAAGTTGACTAAAAACAATTACCAATGGCTTCATTACCCTGCACCCATCTCCCCGAATTGCTTTTCAAGAAGCAAATCTGATTTCTTCTTCTTCTGACTGTGGTGGTGACATGGAAAAATCTAGAGTGGGTAGCCAAGTAACTCTAGATTTCTGGCGCCATAAAACTTCTTCTCTCCGAAGACATTCATTAAATTCCCATTGGAGAGATTGTTCTTTTGAGTGTGTCATTTCATTTGAATCCAACCTCTAAATTTGCTCAATCTCAGAACGAAGACTACTTAGCCACTTCTGAATTAGACCAAAAACATTAATGTTCCACCACTTTAGATTGATTTTGACTTGTTTGATCTGAGCAGCTAGGAGAAATTGAGGGTTAGGGCCAGAAAGATCTTCCTCATGTGTGTTAATAAGAAGAGGGGCATGATCCGAGGCTATTAGAGGAAGGTGTTTAACGGTTGCTTTAGGACAAAGACTTCACCAATCCACATTTGCAACAGCTCTGTCAAGGCGCTCCTTGATTAGCCTTACCCATACGTTTATTAGTCCATGTGAAAGAGTTACCCTTGAAGCCTAAATCGATCAATTCACCTGAATCGAGGAAGGGTTTTAATTCCGATCTAGTTAAGTCTCCAACTCTTTTGCCTCCCTTCTTCTCAGATTGTGATAAAATGCAATTGAAATCCCCTACACACAGCCACAGACCTCTAAAGGAAGAACCAATAGAGTTCAATTGATCCCAAAAAATAGAGCGACCTGAGCGATTATGGGGAGCATGGACAAAAGTCATCATCCAAGGTTGATTTGGAGGATCGAAAAACACCATAGCATTAATCACAAATTGGTTAGCCAGAGTCACCTCAATATCAACTCCATCCTTCCAAGCCAAGCAGAGACCACCAGCAATACCCATAGAGGGAACAAGACAATGTTTACAAAAACCCATTCTCTCAACAACAGCAGCTACTCTATTTACATCTATTTTAGTTTCATGAATGAAAATACAACTTGGATTAAAACTACGTACTGGCGCTTTGAGATTCCTAATTGCCAAAGGTCGCGCCATCCCACGGCAATTCCAAGCTAGAATTAACATAACTCCTTGGGGGGCAAGATAAGGCCCGCCTCCTTAGCCTCTTCATTGATTTGTGGTAGAGTAGTAGTTTCAATAGCATACTTAGCTAGTTTCTTCTTGCCTTCCTTGTCTCTTGCTAGTTTCTTCAAATCTCTAACCCTTTTGTCTCACCAATTTTCCCTTTACCTTTTGATTTTGTTGCCAAGCCTTTTTTTCCACTACCAATGGGTTCCAGTTTCAGCTTCTTTGTTACTTGGCCAGTTGCTTCTTCTGTTTCTTCAAAGCTTCGTTTTCCTTTTCCTTTATCTACTGCCATATTAGAGTCTTCTGAAATTTCTATAATTTCCCCAGAGAAAGGATTGGGCTTTGGCTCCAAAATTTCATCAGCATGCATAATAGTGGCCCAAGATAAAAAGCGAGCTTGAGTAAGAGAAAAGCCCACAGGGACCAATTGTTTTTCTAATGGCCCACACAGGGCCCAATTGGATTATCAGGTGGGGTGTGATGTTAGTAGTTGTTTCGGGAACAAACATGGAGGGAATAGATTCTACTGTATCTGATTGGGAATTGTGAAAATCAGTTGGAGAGTTTGGTTCGAAAGGGACCAAATCTTCAAACTCAGCAGGCAAGCCATGTTGAGGAATCCCATCCAACGTCTCATCCCCTACGGCTGGATGAGAGGCCTCTGACACCATCATGACCCTTCTGAGAAGTGTATCGGCTTCTGCATTGCTAATCACCAAACTCACGCACTCGCTTTGATCTGATTGTTCACTCGCCGTCCTCGAAGCTTCTCCTTCCATGGGCTTACCTTCTTGGTTTAATCTATGCTTTTCCTTCAGGTGAGCATCAATAACATCATGAAAAAGAAGGTCTATGACTTTATTGCTTTTAACGAGAATGGATTTAGCTAACATCCACCTACCATATCCTTTGCCATAGTTTAGTTGTTTTCCCCATTTACAATCACGTCGTTGATGACTCAGACGACCACAATCAAAACAAAAGTCCAACAACCTTTCATATTTCAGTTGAATCCATAAATCTTCCAACTCAGGTCTTTCAAGCCAAAAACCATTTAACATTGGGCTGTTAATGTTGACTTCTACTTTTATTCGAATGAAATTCCCTCACTTGGCATTTTCCACTCTTGCTAGACCAGCTTCCATAAATTTGCCCATACCATTACCAATGATGATAGCATTCTCTTTCGAAATATACTCAAGAGGCAGATTGTGAGCTTGCACCCAAAAGTTTGTTGTAGAAAAATTGATCTCTCTGGGTAATTGATTTTTTGTAGGCTTTTTCAGAATTAGGTGATACCCATCAATGTTCCACAGAGCCTAACACTCGACCCTTTTTTTGTCAGCTTCAGCATTGAAGACAAATAGAAATAAGTTCTCTCCAACAACCTTTACTGACATTCCTTCAGTAGGGACCCAAGCTTTAGTGGTAATAACCATAACCTTGTTCTTGTTGAGAACCTTATCAGCTACAACTTTTCTAACTAACGTTCTTTTGTCCACTTGATCACTCGCATTCGCAGAAGCATTGAGCGTGAACCGTCCCTCTTTGCACACTAGTTTATTTGCTTGTTGTACTAGATCAGAAACTTCCTCATCCATATTAAGCATATTGACATCCACAGCCCTAGTAGAGCTAGAGACCATGGGAAAAGAAGAAAAAGAAAGGTGGAAAGGGGAAAGGAATGATGATGGGGTTAGATTGGCAAAAAAGTGGAAAATATAGGGAGAGGTAATATTGGAAAGGGAAAATAGAGGCAAATCACCACTAGGTGAGAGAAAACCACTACAAAAGCAAAGAGAAAACCTCTACAGGAGGGGAGAGGGATGCTATAGAAAGTGGAGTAGACCAAAAAGGACTTGAGTTGGACGGGTTTAATCATACTAAATGTCTAATACTAAAATATATTCTATATAAAAACTCAATAATAATAAATGTTTTTTAATAATTATTGTAATAATCAATTTTCATATCTAGACAAAATACAAAAGAGATAAAAAGTCATATTATGTTTAACTTTCCTGACTAGTCTATCTATACTATAATATAAAACCGAAACTTTTTTTACTTTGATTGACCTCATAATATTGCGCTACATAAGCTTTTAATAATTATCACAATTTTACGCTTTATTATTTTAATATATATTTTCCTTAATAGAAAACATATATTATTCTATATATACAAATACAATCATAATAAATGTCTAATACTAGATTATATTCTATATATAAACGCAATAATAATAAATGTTTTTTTAATAATTATCATATTATCAATTTTCATATTTAGACAAAAAATAAGAGAGAGAAAAAGTCATATTATGTTAAACTGTCTCGTGCGTTACACGGGTTACCGACTAGTTTATTGTATTGCCAGGTATATTTCCATGTAAAACTTAACAAATGTTTGTATGCACAGCAATGTAATACACTTTTAGAAAAAAAAAAATAAAAGAAAAATAAAAAAAGGAAGGCAATGTAATACACCTCTCAAATATATAGTGAAAAAAATCTGGAGAGCTAACCAATTGATCTATCTAAAAAGAGGGTTATATTAGTTTTGTTATATCAATTGTTCAATATTTGCTAAATTATAAAACATTCATAACATTCATTAATTAGAAAACAACGAATTAATCACTTAACCAAGGCTCTTTAAGTATCCTTATTACAACAAGGACAAAAGTTTAGCTACAAACCTACTATGTGGCAACTCATAAGACCATCCACATGTATTACTTAAACAAGTCACATGACTCATTAAATAGGTCATGTGATTAAAAATACTCATGTATGACCTTAGTAGTTATCACGTAGTGGGTTATAGTAAGTTAGTTACAAACTATGTCCTTACAAAAAAAGCGATAGGTGTAAACTATAAAGTAAATCAGAACATAGGATAGAGAGAGTTATAAAGTAAAGCATAATTGGCTAACGTATGAGTCATAGAATTCGCTTCTTTCTTATCCCAATTAAAAGGTAGAGAAATAAAATTAAAAGCAAACAAGTAAAGCAGAATAAGCTAACGTATGAGTCATAGAATTCGCTTCTCTCTTATCCTAATTAAAAGGGTAAAGAAGTAGAATTAAAAGCAAACAGGGTTGGCTCAATACAATTTGACACCTAAAACAATAACTTTAAATGAGATATTTTTATTAAGTAGTTAGTTTACTCTAATATCCTAAACTATCAAAATATGAATATATTAAGAGTATATAAAAAATTGGATGGGATGCAGAATAAATTACGTAAAAATCTCTTACCAAAATTTTCTTACAAAATGCAAACAAAATATGACATAAATGCACAAGATTTCATTATTAGAGAGCATACAATTTGTGTTTCTTCAACACGATTTTTAGGTTTAAAGTCGTGAAGACGTGAGCCAAATCTGAACCTAATTTCCGATCCGACTACAGAGGCTCTGCCATATTCGAATCCAATTTAGCTTCGCAGTTTATTTAGCAACACATATATTGACATATTAAATGGAGATTTTGAGTACTTTCTTTGGCTAAAATACTCTGGATCTATTAATCCAAGCTTGGTCACTACTCAATTACTCCAGCAGTAAAAAATATAGAGTTATTTATTGAGAATGTTAGTGCTATGGTCATAGAACACTATAGTCTATTTTGGTGTTACACTTTTAGTTCAACTACATCAAAGCAAAGATATTTTGTCAAAGTCATGTTGTTGGTGATGATATTATTGTGAAATAATTTTGTATTGTCTCAATTTTATTTGTATTTCTTTATTTGATTCTAGTGGATCGATTAATTATTATAATTTCAACATGAACATCTTCATTTTATCGTTTGTGCAATTTATAAGCCATAGACATCTCTTATCTCTCAAGGTATCTTTTGAGATTGAGTTAGGCTCATTGGACTTTAATATGGTATCAAAGCCACCCCTTGGGTGTTAGGCATATCTCTTCTATTATTGTCCACATGTTGATGATCATTGCCCAGGGTTATGCAATTTATAAGTTTTGGATATCGTTCATCTCTCAAAATGTCTTTTGAAATTGAGTTAAGCCCATTGGAATTTAACATGGAAGTGATCATAACCATTAAAAACCTCAAAATTACAATTCACCTATGCAAATACCATAATTTCAAATGGGTGCAACAACATAGTACTAAATTAATATTTTGTAATAAACTTTTATTAACTCAAGAGACCAAATTCATGTAATTTATTACTCTAAAAAACTAAAACAAATAGATTATCTAGACACATTTAACCATCTACTTCAAGTTCTTACCAAAACAAAAGGCAAAAAAATGAGGCATCACTTTCATATAATCATATTATAACTTATAACATTAACCGTGCATCAATCGGTTCTCTACTAGTTTACTATAAATAAATTAGCAATTCTATGGTACACTTTTTTTTTTTTAATGTGCCATACATATCTAATCTTAACTGTTTAAGCATTATTATAATATATATATATATATATATATATATATATATATATTAAAATAAAAAAATATCCTATATTTACGGTTAAGATTAGATAGGTATGATATAAACAAAGTATAAAAGTGTGTAGCTTAGAATTTTCCTAAATATGCAAATGTTTGAGTTACATTGAAATTAGGGCAAATTACAACAATATCCCTTGATGTGAGAGAAGGAGGGCAATAGGGTTAACCTATTATGTTAAGGAATTATATTGGTCATATGAAATTCACATGACCTACACGCGTGTTGTCTTCTAATTTGGTCACATAACTAGTTGTAGCCAAACATTGTCCATTAATTAAAATTAATAATTAACCTTTTCAAGTGAGACGACAAATTCTAGTTCTCACAAACATCATTCATATTTTATTGTGTCTTTTTTCTCAAAACAAGAAAAAAGAAAAAGAAAAAAAAGATCATAGTGTCTTGAAACTTTATTATTTTAGAAAGAGGATATATATAACAGCACTACCATGAGATGAAGTGCAAATCTCATAAATATGGAAGAAAAAACCCCAATCATGTGAGAAAAAAATGACCTGATAAATGTGAAAAAAATGACCTATTTTAAATGTGGTGTATTTGGTAACTTGTAGGGAATATAATTTTTTTATTAAGATTTGAAACTTGTTATGTTAATATAATCTGGAGCAAGACAAGAAGGTGAATGATTAAAAATGTTTCCATCTCTTTTCCCCTTTCCAAGAAATTTTTATTTATTTTTTGTGGAGGGGGGTAAAAATGTTTCCATTCTTTTCCCCTTTCCAAGAAATTTTTATTTATTTTTTGTGGAGGGGGGGTCCAATGGTTGGCGATACAACCCTTCCGCTCACTCAAGAGTCTAAAAACAAAATTTCTCTAACCTTTTAGTAAGGTGCCAACTGCCAAATAGAACATCCGCTCCCTTAAATCCCATATCTGATGTAAACAAGATTCAATCCCTGTGAATATGAAGATTTATCACTTGCACCATGACTATATGAGTTTCACACTTTCAGTAAAATATTAATGTTAAATGTACCATAGAATCATAGTTATTAAAGGGTAATTCTACAGTACCCATATGGGTACCGTACCTCTAATAGATAAAATCTCACATTAATGATACTAATGTCACATATGATGGTACCTACCATTTTTATTTATTATTTAAATTAATATATATAAAAAATCAGATAGTACCAATATCACATTGAATAGTACCAACATCACATATGAAGGTACTTATATCACATTTGATGGTACCAATTGAGTGGGTACCATACCCACAAAAAAAGTATGAGTATTGTAGAATGACCCAGTTATTAAAATACACATACTATATATATGTGTATATATTTTTGAATCCTGTAGTTTAGCAAAAATACGTATGAAATGTTTACTGTATTATACTTTGCAAAAACACTTCAATTTGACTAAATTTTTTAAAAAAAATTTATTGACAGTATAATTGTTTATTGTGTCATTCTTTGTTATATACAATAATAAAATTATTAAAATCATAGTCTTCAGTTCCATATTAAACTATTTATTATTAAACATCAACATTTTATCATTATTATTATAATCTTGATTTTTTTTTTTTTATGTATTGAATATTAATGCCATATATATGTAAGTACATATATTAGATATTTCAAATAACCAAAAATCAAATAATTTAAATTATATGAGAATACTTTTTTGTTGTTATTTTTCTCTCTTTTGTTTTTAGATAAGTAACGTAAGTGAATGAAGGATTTTAATAAAAATCAAACTCCTGCATTTACTTGCTTTTTATATTTTGCTTGAAAATGTTCTAAAAAATTGGGAATAATTTATTTAATTTATTAAATATATTAAATACTTAACTAAATATTTTTGAAATATTTTCTTATGAAATTATACTAAGGTAACATAAATAATATATTAAATTGGAATATACTAATAAATAAATAAATATATAGTCGTTCTTTCAAATTTTAATCCAAATTAATTTTCATTTCTGTTTTTTACGTCAATTTTTTAAAATGTTTTTTTAACTATACCTAGAATCAACAGTTGCGGAGCTGGAGCTGTTCTGATATTCAGAAACAGATTCATGGAGGAGTTTTTTAAGGTTTGGGTAGCCAGGAAGCACAACACAGTCAAAGTATGGCAGTGTAGTCCAACTGGTGCTTAAGAATACTCTGGCATCAAATTTGTTTGGGTTTGTCACGAGCTCACTGAGCCCAACATTTCTTGCTACGTCAAAACCTCTTGAAAGTCCCAAGCCCATAAAAAATAAATAAGAAGAATTTCGAATGCATAAATGGTTGAATATCTGTCGGCCCAAACCCAGTAGTGGAGTTCTATTGAATTAGTATAGTACAATAATTTTTTTTAGAAGAGAATTAGTAGTACTATATATCTAACATAATAAATAAATAGTAATTAAAAGCATAAAATTAATTCAAAATATAAAAATTTCATTTTTTTTTTGGTGCCAATTGATCTAAAAATATTAAGTACCGAAATTATCTAATAACTTTTTTGATTCAGAAATTATTTCTTACATTTAGTTTATGCATGCTTGAATTGTAAGGCTTGGGGTTATCAAAAAGAAAAGAAAATAAAGAATTGTAAGGCTTGGTACAAGGAGGTGTTCTTTGTTTTGTGGACTTGAATGGTAAGGCTTGGTACAAGGGGGTGTTCTTTGTTTTGTGGACTTGAATGGTAAGGCTACAAGGGGGTTCTTTGTTTTGTGGACCAAGTTAAAAAAATACGAATTAAACTGTTTTAAAGGTTTAAGGGTAATTTTATTATAGATTTTCTAAAATCTTATCTCTTGGTGTCTGGGCCAACGTTTCATAGATACACGCACCTCGATTAATCCCAAGAGACACGTAACACCCTACTCCGGGAGTACATTAAATGCGTACTCTCTCCTCTCACAGAAGTTGTGGGACCCGCTAATTAAATTCATGATGGGACCCACCACTTCTGTGAGAGGAGGGAGTACACATTTAATATACTCCCGGAGTACCTAATAATTTTCCAACCACGTGTACCAAGTGACAAAGTTTTGTCTTGGGTAGATAGTCCTAAGGGGACTCAAACTAGTGATTATTGAGAACCAGACCCAAGGCCAGACCAATTGATCAACTACCCCTCAGGGTTAAATTAGTAATGATAAAATCCAATTAATTCATTTCAAAATAAATATATAAGATTTTAATAACTCTATGATGAAGTTAACTTAAGAACTCTAAAGAATCATAATTATTAAAATACTAGTAAATATATAATTGGAAATTATGGACTTTTTTTTTTTTTTTTTTAATAGAGATATTACGCACCTTCATGCTAAAGAAAACAACATGCAAGGCTGCAACCCTCAATGTGAAACTCCCAAAAGAAAATAAAATCGAATTAATTTCATTCACATTTGTATGACTTGTGAATTGTCCGGAACATAGAAGGAAAGGAAGAGATGTCCCGATAAATGTAATTTTAGTAAATTTCAATGTGAAACCAAGATATTCTTTTCGAAATCTTTTTTAAGTAATCGTCCCAACTAAAGAAGGGAGGAAAGGATGTAATTATATGCAACAACAAAAATAAAAAGAGCTGGAACAAAAATAAAATAAAAATAAGAAAGAATAAAAGAAGTTCCACATCTTACAAGTAGGGTTCTGTAAGAGTCGAGTCAAACCGATTATTAAAAGTTCAAAATATTCATATATTGTTATATTGAACATGAGTCGAACCCAAGCTCGTCATCAAATTAGATTACATGTTTAAGTCTAGTTAATTTTCTTATCAAATAAGCTCGAGTTTGTTCATGAACTATTTAATTAACTTATTCTTTTCTCACACATAGTAAAACCATAACTAATTTTTTTTACCCTTTCACAAGCCTATACTAATAATTAATAACTAAATTATAGTTGAAATTATATTATTTAAGTTAATTAAATAGAACAATTTTCGTTTGTGAACTTATAAAAATTAGATTCACCAACCTTGTATTGTAAAAAATATGTAATCTTTCCTACGAAATGGATTATTTATATCATCAATAAATTACAAATTATAATTTGATATCTTATCAATTATTAACAAACTTACTCAATCCAATCTCAAGTTTACATAAGTATATTTTATAGATATATATTTATAAACATATAATATTATATATATTTAAATTGAGTATGATCATGAACTTTTTCATTAACACATTATGATGTTTGAGTTTGACTTGTTTAATTACCAAACTTAAACTTAAGCTTGAATTTAACTAGTTTGCTAAAAGAACAAATATAATTAAGTTATTTCTTGAGCTGACCTCTAAATTTTTTTGTTTGATGAATAATACTTATGAGAAATATATTAAAAAGAGATCGAAACCCTTTAAGCAAGGGAACATCCCCTTCTACCTTTTCCACACAAAACGCAGACGGGATTGAGGAGATGGAAATGGTTCCTTTGGCCTTACCTAAACCTATTCATATATATATCTTGGTTCATTAACAACTCTACTTACTACCATTTCAACTCCGAAGCGACCTTACTCATATGACAGGTGAAAGTTTTATTATCTTTTATATGTGATCTTTTGTCTCTTTTGTACTATAACTTTCCTCGCGACAAGAAAAATCTAATGCCCAAAAGTACCCAAACCTCCACAAGAAAATGCAAAACACATATCATGATCATCAACAATAAAAGCAAGGAAAAAAAGGGAAAACCACCATGATTTTTTTCATCAAGAAAAAGAAAATCTTCATGATAATCTAATGATAAAGGTATAAATATCTGCATGCATCATGCCAATAAGCATTGACTTAGATTTCTTTTGTATCGAGGTTTAACATTTTTTTTTTTTTATGGAAAATGATACAATTTCTAATGTTTGATTGTGACCCAAATAATAATTTTCTAGCATTTGAATGTATTAAAATTTCCAAACTAACGGTGGTAGTTGATGGCAGTGACAAAGCTAGGATTTGATATCAATAAAAATGTCACTCATGTAATACTATGCGAAATTTTAATGTGAGAAAACACATGACAAGATAGAATATTCTTTATATTGTGTTTATCTGTTAGATTTTTTTTATATGTATTTGAATAAGCTATGCATTTTGTAATTTTCATAATCAAAATTCCAATTATAATTCATATGTAATGATTTTTAGTAATTACAAGTTACAATTTATGTAAGCTTTTGTTAAACTCTTAAAATGATTAAGTTATAACACTTTTAAACCATATAGTAACCATTTGTACATCTAAAATTTTAAAATTTAACTTGAAAACAATATCTAACTATGGAATTTATTATATAATTAGTAAATAAATAATTTAAAAAATACACTCATTTTTATGAAAAATAAATAAAGTATGACATTAATAATTTGAGCTCTTAAAACTTTTGGAATGTAACGTTTTTTTTTTCTCCTTTATTTTATTTTATTTTATATGTTCATGTTTTTCTTTTATAACGTTTGAACCTTAAAATTAAAACATTAGTAAAATAAGAAACATTTTTTTTTTCCCATGAAGTTTGACATATAGAAAAGATGAATCAATGATAAATATATAATAAAAAAAATTACAACAAATTTGAAGTATAAAATAAAGGGGATCCCCTGCCCTGCCATTGGTTGATGAAATAAAAGTGGTGTTAAGGGCGTTGGTGATCGATGACTCATGATGACAACATTAATGATGGAAAGGTGTTGTGGTTGGTACGTAGTGACAACGGTAATTAATAGTGATGATTTTTGTTCCCAGTACACATCCTGTGTACATGGTTCATTGCTCCTTTTTGATTCAATAAAACTTTTATTACCTATAAAAAAAAATAATAATAATAGTGATGATGACTATAGTCGAGGATCGCTAGGTAGGTTAAGTGGTGGCATGTAGTGGATGACCATCAATTGGCAAGCGACAAAGGTGGTCAAAAAATCAATGGTTAGCGGATGACAACAAGCGGTTGGTAGTTGGTGGCATGAGTGGCATTGGTTGAGCCGATTGCAATAGGCAAATTAACGGGACAAACAACAATTGAATCTAATAATTTTCCATCACTTTAATATAACTTTTCGTAGATCTCATAAAATGTTTTTCATCAACTATTATTAATCATATTAAACACCAAAAAATATAAAGAACAATTTTTTTTTTTTTAGAAAATATTTTAGCCTATTAACTTTCCTAATAAGAGCATGTGAAGGAGGATGGTGCAAAACTTGCTTAGATTCAATATTTAATAATTACTAATAAAAAAAAAAAAAAATCATGAAGTGACATGAGCAGCACCTATGCTGCTCTCATCAATTACACATAGTGCTGATCTCATTTAGTGCATCATACAAACGATCGAAGTTCTGTTATTAAAGTAGTGGGCCTGATGACTTGACTTTGTTGCAGTCATCCCACAAAACATTTTCCATGAAGAATTCCCTTGACTTAAACAAATTTAAGTCTTCCACGTACCTGATCATGTGTCATATACATCTATCACTCGAATCAATTAAGGGACCGCAAGCCCTCTTGGTCTGCTTTGATTTTTCCTTTCACAATTCCGTGACAGAAACTAGTGCGTTGTGTTGGCACATCTACTTTTAATCATGCCTGGATTTATTTGGTTGGTTGGGTTAGTGGATCATATTCTAGTCTACTTGATATAATATAAAATATATTTGAGAGTTTTCCTTACAACTTTTGTGATTGTACTCTTTAAATTATTGTTTGTTTACGGACAGCACCTGAGACATATATTCATTGTAAATGTTGGTGGATACGAGATTCCACAGAAATAATTATATTCATTGTAAGAAACGTGGTAGTAGGTTTTCAAATTTTAAATGTAATTTTACATTATTTAAAATTTAATGTTCTGGGCGTATCAAGTACAATCATAATAAATGTCTTCTTTTTTTTTTTTATGAGTAAACTTACTTTATAAACCAAAGAGAGAAACAGAGCTTAAAAGCCCTCAAAAGCAGAGGAACTAGCCCCTTCAGTCCAATCCATGAAAACAAAGGAAGGAATGGAGGAGATTGGGATAGTTCCCGAGCGATTACAAGATAAAGCCTATCTAGCTACAGAATGAGCAGCAGTGTTTAACTCTCTAAATACATGGGAAGCATTCCAAAAAGAAAGTTTTGAGAGAAGGGATCTAATATCAAATATTACATTATCTATAGACCAAATATATACTTCTGGGATACCTTGGATAGCTTGGATCACCTTTAGTGAATCACCTTCCACAATCACCGATTGGAACCCCACTTCTGTAGCTTTTCTAGCAGCTAGAAGAGCAGCATTAGCTTCAGCCATAAGAGGGTCATCCAGCTTAATTAAATCAGTCCATATAAAAAGAAGTTTTGCCATTTGATCTCTGCAAACCACAGCCAAACCAGCAACACCCTCACTAATAGCTGCATCAAAATTAAGTTTAATATGTGGAGGAGTAGGGGGAGCCCAACCAAGAAATCTGCCTCTATCAAAAATCTTGAAATCTCATGCCTGGCAATGGTCAAGATAAGATTTTTGGATTTGATCTACAATCTGTCTTAGATCAATAAACCCCCCAGGATCAACACTATGGACCACCTCATTTCTTTTTTTTCCAAATGATATCACATAATATTGTTGCATATAAGATAAATTTTGGTTGATCAAATTTCTGAATACCTAAACTTGGAGAAGGATTTAGAATGAACTTGACCCAATCCACAATAGAAGAGAAATGATTAGTGTCGAATCAAATTGACCATGGTGAAAAAGACCATGCGATTCGAGAGATGGGGCACTCTAAAAAGAGATGCTTTAGAGATTCAGTGGAGGAGCCACAAAGAGGGAGAAAGTCTAATTCGAGCCTTACTCCGATAACTTCTCTGGTTAGGAGAGTGTTCCATATAATCTTTCAAAGCAGTAGCTTGAGTCTATCATGGATTTTTAATTTCCACAACATATTCCATTCTTGTTTAGTCAAGGGACCCATAGTATTAATCCGAGATACTTGATCAGTCCAAAAGGCCGATTTAGTAGAGAAAGCACCATATTTGCTTGGAAACCAAATAACTTTGTTAGCTTGCGGGAATTGGCCAAGTTGAATCTTATTAATGTGGGTAATTGATTCATCATCAAAGCATTCTTTTAGTAAGTCATCATACCATCTTCTTGGATTATCTTGGATCAAATCAAAACCCCAATTTGGGAGGTGGAGGTGTGTGAGGGGTGTTTTTGTGATGGTGCCACGTGGCGTGCCGAGGGCGATCACAACGTGGACTTGAGTCTTGAGAAGAGGGAGTCGAACCCAAAATTCAACCGAGGGCCCAAAGGTCGGCCCAAGGGATAATGGGGCATCTTCCTAACATAGTTGAAAGCCAAAGCTATTGAAGCCCAAACAAACGAGCACAATGACCAAGAAGGCTTAGAGAGATAATATTGCCAACAAGAAACCCAAAGAACAATTGTTGAACAAGGCCTTTCACTATTTTATGACTGGATCAGACTTGAAACACAATAACTTTAATCAAGAGTTGCTAAAACACATGCTTTCCATACCTCTGCTGACATCTGCCATAAGGCAAATAATTAATAATGATAAACTTGTTGGGACTAAAAAAGAGTTGACTTGGTAGGAGAGAGTCAGCCCCAATGAGACATGCATAAGGGTGAGGGAAGGATATGTTTAGGCCTTTTATGGAGCTAGGTCAATGGTGGAAAGGTATTATGATCTTAGCAAGGCATTCTAGGATTTTAGGTCCAAACATCTGCTACGGGAGTTTTTCTGGGGAATAAAGGGGTTGAGCAGTGAATCTTGGTCTTTTCAGATGAGATTGTGTTTCTGGGTTGGAATTGGAGTTTTCAGGTTGAGGATGACCTAAAGACTCCTATTTTCTGGTGTTTTCCCTAAAGAATTCTCTAAGGGTTAACTAGTTGGCTCTTAGAGAAAGTCTTTCTCTTGTGTTGAGCTAGTGGTGGTAAGTGTATTGCCCGTGGTGTTCTTAGAATGATTCTCATGATGCATTAAGAATGCAATCAGTCCTATTTATAGGAGTGATTAGGGTGGCTTAAGCTCATGGGAAAATCAAGTTTATGATTTCCCTTAAGCCAATGGACTTCCAAAATTAACCATAAGTGGTATATTTTGTAAAAGAGAGTTTGAAAATATTCCATAAGTGGAAATAAGTATGGTTTTCCCTTAATTTCGGGATAAAGCTTTCTCTACCTTTGAAATGGCTTTCTAAAGGGTATTAAATGCTTGGTTGGTTGGTTTTTGTGAAAGGTTAGGCCATGCATGTCTCTATTGACCTTGGTTTCTACAAGCTAGTCACTGTGCCTTCCAGCAGACCCGGTGACAGAAGCTTAATGGTTGCCAAGATCTTGGGACTCACGTGGATTGGGCTTGTTGGGCTTGGCCGAAATTGCTCCAATTAGGCCCAATTAATTGATAGGGGCCCAATTCATATTAGGATCCAAAAAATAGGCATGTACAAGGTGGAGCTATTCAATCTCGAGTGGGGTTTGAATCCATTTAAGAAAGGAATCCAAGGAGCATTCCAAACATCTATCCCTGTACCTTTGTTGATCCTCCATCAAAATCCTTTAGCCAAGGTAGATCTGGAGCACTACTCTTCTTCACGTCCCAAAAGGATTTTCCTTTTAGGTATTTGGCAGAAACATATTTGACCCATGCTTTATCCACCTTTGTTGCTACAATCCACCCAAGTTTGGCCAAAAGAGCCGCATTCATATCACTAAATCTTCTAATACCCAACCCACCAGCACTTTTGGGAACACATATAGTATCCCAAGCTTTAAGATAAATTACTCCCTTGTCTTCCTTCTTTCCCCACCAAAAGTCTCTAAGAGCTACATCAATTCTAGCACATGTTTTCTTTGGAAATGATAAGGATGACATGGTATAGATTGGGGTGGCAGAGGCTACTGATTTGATCAAGCAAGATCTAGAGGCTTGTGACAGAAGGCTTCTCTTCCAACCCAAGACTTTTTGTTGGACTTTCTCTACCACATACTCCAAAGTATTGGAGCGAGATTTATCATGGCTTAAAGATAATCCTAGGTATTTCGATTGGAAAGGGAAGCTTTTGAGGCCTGTGGCTTGGCAAAGTCTTCGTTGTAGCCCTCTTGGAACTTTCTGATTAAACATGACGGTAGACTTTTTGATATTAACCTTTTGGCCAGACCAATCTTGATACTTTTGAATGCAACTTTAAACAGTAGAGACATCTTCCATGGTAGCTCGAGAGAAAATGATTAGATCATCTACAAATAGAAGATGGGATACTCTTGGACATTGTCTTGTTAAAGGAAAGCCCTTGAAAAGGTCTTCAGCTTCAGATTTACTGAGAACTCGAGAGAGAGCTTCAACCCCAATGATGAAAAAGAATGGAGACAGGGGATCGCCTTGTCTTAAACCACGAGAAGAAGAGAAGAAGCCATGGGGAGATCCATTAATGAGTATTGAAAAAGATGGAGATGAAATACATTCATTAATGAGTGAGATCCATTGTGCATTAAAGCCTAAGATTTCCATAATTTTCAGCAAAAATGACCATTCCATCCCATCATAGGCCTTCTCCATATCCATCTTTAGAGCTATATAACCAAGCTTCCTTTTGGATTTTTTCATGGCATTGATTACCTCGAAGGCAATAATGGAGTTATCCTGGATAAGCCTTCCTAGAACAAAGTCTCCTTGCCATGGAGAAATGAATTTGGGAAGCATGGTCTTGAGCCTAGAGGCCAAAATCTTTGAGATTATCTTGTAGACCACATTGCATAGAGCAATAGGACAAAATTGGTTCACTGAGGAAGCTCCATCAATTTTTGGAATAAGAGCTATAAAAGTATGGTTAAGCTGTTTGAGAAGCCTACCACTTTGGAAAAAATTCTGCACAGTAGCAATGACTTCCGATTTCACAATGCTCCAGTAATGTTTGAAGAACAGAGATGACAGACCATTAGGGCCAGGACACTTGTTTTAGTTCATGCTAAAAAGGGTTTCCTTGATTTCCTCCTTCAAAAGGATGTTGCACAAATAGGAATTGTCCTCCTGAGATATAATTGGCTTAAACAAATTACGGAGCTCCTCAGGGAATGGGGGGGATTGGGATTGGAAAAGAGAGGAGAAAGTTGACTAAAAACTATTACCAATGGCTTCATTACCCTGCACTCATCTCCCTAAATTGCTTTTCAGGAAACAAATCTGATTTCTTCTTCTTCTGACTGTGGTGGTGACATGGAAAAATCTGGTATTTAAATCTAGAATGGGTAGCCAAGTAACTCTAGATTTCTGGCGCCATAAAGCTTCTTCTCTCTGAAGAAATTCATTAAATTCCCATTAGAGAGATTGTTCTTTTGAGTGTGTCATTCCATTTGAATCCAACCTCTGAATTTGCTCAATCTCAGAACGAAGACTACTTAGCCGCTTCTGAATTAGACCAAAAACATTAATGTTCCACCACTTTAGATTGATTTTGACTTGTTTGATCGAGCAGCTAGGAGAAATTGAGGGTTAGGGCCAGAAAGATCTTCCTCATGTGTGTTAATAAGAAGAGGGGCATGATCCGAGGCTATTAGAGGAAGGTGTTTAACGGTTGCTTTAGGACAAAGACTTCGCCAATCCACATTTGCAACAGCTCTGTCAAGGCGCTCCTTGATTAGCCTTACCCATACGTTTATTAGTCCATGTGAAAGAGTTACCCTTGAAGCCTAAATCGATCAATTCACCTGAATTGAGGAAGGATTTTAATTCCGATCTGGTTAAGTCTCCAACTCTTTTGCCTCCCTTCTTCTCAAATTGTGATAAAATGCAATTGAAATCCCCTGCACACAACCACAGACCTCTAAAGGAAGAACCAATAGAGTTCAATTGATCCCAAAAAATAGAGCGACCTGAGCGATTATGGGGAGCATGGACAAAAGTCATCATCCAAGGTTGATTTGGAGGATCGAAAAACACCATAGCATTAATCACAAATTGGTTAGCCAGAGTCACCTCAATATCAACTCCATCCTTCCAAGCCAAGCAGAGACCACCAGCAATACCCATAGAGGGAACAAGACAATGTTTACAAAAACCCATTCTCTCAACAACAGCAGCTACTCTATTTACATCTATTTTAGTTTCATGAATGAAAATACAACTTGGATTAAAACTACGTACTAGCGCTTTGAGATTCCTGATTGCCGAAGGTCGCGCCATCCCACGGCAATTCCAAGCTAGAATTAACATAACTCCTTGGGGGGCAAGATAAGGCTCGCCTCCTTAGCCTCTTCATTGATTTGTGGTAGAGTAGTAGTTTCAATAGCATACTTAGCTAGTTTCTTCTTGCCTTCCTTGTCTCTTGCTAGTTTCTTCAAATCTCTAACCCTTTTTGTCTCACCAATTTTCCCTTTACCTTTTGATTTTGCTGCCAAGCCTTTTTTTCCATTACCAATGGGTTCTAGTTTCAGCTTCTTCATTGCTTGGCCAGTTGCTTCTTCTGTTTCTTCAAAGCTTCGTTTTCCTTTTCCTTTATCTACTGCCATATTAGAGTCTTCTGAAATTTCTATAATTTCCCCAGAGAAAGGATTGGGCTTTGGCTCCAAAATTTCATCAGCATGCATAATAGTGGCCCAAGATAAAAAGCGAGCTTGAGTAAGAGAAAAGCCCACAGGGACCAATTGTTTTTCTAATGGCCCACACGGGCCCAATTGGATTATCAGGTGGGGTGTGATGTTAGTAGTTGTTTCGGGAACAAACATGGAGGGAATAGATTCTACTGTATCTAATTGGGAATTGTGAAAATCAGATGGAGAGTTTGGTTCTAAAGGGACCAAATCTTCAAACTCAGTAGGCGAGCCATGCTGAGGAGTCCCATCCAACGACTCATCCCCTACGGCT
>OU015764.1:24810197-25059205 GCA_907173295.1 Fagus sylvatica
CCATTAAAAGACAGAGAAAAGCTCCAACAAAAATCCTCTTTGGATATTCTACGACGAAGCTCTGTTCACGTGTACCTTGAAGACCATCAAGGAAGCATCATTGGAGTTCTCTTTTGCAGCTGGGCAGTATACAAACTCCACACCATTGCAGCCACACAATAGCTCTTTTGATCTTTACTCTTTACCTCTTTTCAAAGTTTTCCTTTGTGATTATTCTTTGTGTCTTCTATTAACCAACTTTTTGATTGTAGTCAAAGTTGAACATAACTCTGGTGATTCTAAAGCAATCAACAAGATCTTCTTCCACGTGCATGCAGGTAAACATTCTTTACTAAATTTCTTTATTTGTTTGCCTATTCACATGATGATGACGATAATATGCCTTTTCACATGTAAATGATTTAATAAAAGGATTTGAACCTTTAAAATAAATTGTATGGTGAACTATGTTTTTGTATATTGAAATATTTGTTTTTGGCCAAACTTTATCCTAGAAGACCGATTTTAGTTGAGCAAAACGAGGTGCTTACACCTTCTCGTTTTGTAACCAAGCCCCCGAGCCTAGTCTTGAAGGTTCTAGATTAGTTTCTTTGTGAATGTAAATTTCTATTTTACTATACTGTATTTAGGAAGTATTCAAATGTAATTTTCTTAGATTGTACCTAGGAAACAAATTTTTGCTATGTAATTTTCTTTGGACACTCAATTGTAATCATACAAGCCAAATTGAATAAAATAGAGGTATTTTTTAAGAATTTTCTACTATAACATCACCTTCATTTTAGAGGGATGATCATTCGTCAGTTGGGTCACATTTTGAGGCCCATTTGACCCTCGGGTCGTGGTTCTCACACAATGTAATACACTTTTAGATAATAATAATAATAATAAATTAAAAAAAAAAGGCAATGTAATACACCTCTCAAAATATAGTGAAAAAAATTTGGAGAGCTAACCAATTGATCTATCTAAAAAGAGGGTTATATTAGTTTTGTTATATCAATTGTTCAATATTTGCTAAATTATAAAACATTCATTAATTAGAAAACAACGAATTAATCACTTGACCAAGGCTCTTTAAGTATCCTTATTACAACAAGGACAAAAGTTTAGCTACAAACCAACTATGTGGCAACTCATTAGACTATCCACATGTATTATTTAAACAAGTCACATGACTCATTAAATAGGTCATGTGATTAAAAATACTCATGTATGACCTTAGTAGTTATCACGTAATGGGTTGTAGTAAGTTAGTTACAAACTATGTCCTTACAAAAAAAGCGATAGGTGTAAACTATAAAGTAAATCAGAACATAGGATAGGGAGAGTTATAAAGTAAAGCATAATTGGCTAACGTATGAGTCATAGAATTCGCTTCTCTCTTATCCCAATTAAAAGGTAGAGAAATAAAATTAAAAGCAAACAAGTAAAGCAGAATAAGCTAACGTATGAGTCATAGAATTCGCTTCTCTCTTATCCTAATTAAAAGGGTAAAGAAGTAGAATTAAAAGCAAACAGGGTTGGCTCAATACAATTTGACACCTAAAACAATAACTTTAAATGAGATATTTTTATTAAGTAGTTAGTTTACTCTAATATCCTAAACTATCAAAATATGAATATATTAAGAGTATATAAAAAATTGGATGGGATGCAGAATAAATTACGTAAAAATCTCTTACCAAAATTTTCTTACAAAATGCAAACAAAATATGACATAAATGCACAAGATTTCATTATTAGAGAGCATACAATTTGTGTTTCTTCAACACGATTTTTTGGTTTAAAGTCGTGAAGACGTGAGCCAAATCTGAACCCAATTTCCGATCCGACTGCAGAGGCTCTGCCATATTCGAATCCAATTTAGCTTCGCAGTTTATTTAGCAACACATATATTGACATATTAAATGGAGATTTTGAGTACTTTCTTTGGCTAAAATACACTGGATGCTATTAATCCAAGCTTGGTCACTACTCAATTACTCCAGCAGTAAAAAATATAGAGTTATTTATTGAGAATGTTAGTGCTATGGTCATAGAACACTATAGTCTATTTTGGTGTTACACTTTTAGTTCAACTACATCAAAGCAAAGATATTTTGTCAAAGTCATGTTGTTGGTGATGATATTATTGTGAAATAATTTTGTATTGTCTCAATTTTATTTGTATTTCTTTATTTGATTCTAGTGGATCGATTAATTATTATAATTTCAACATGAACATCTTCATTTTATCGTTTGTGCAATTTATAAGCCATAGACATCTCTTATCTCTCAAGGTATCTTTTGAGATTGAGTTAGGCTCATTGGACTTTAATATGGTATCAAAGCCACCCCTTGGGTGTTAGGCAGATCTCTTCTATTATTGTCCACATGTTGATGATCATTGCCCAGGGTTATGCAATTTATAAGTTTTGGATATCGTTCATCTCTCAAGGTGTCTTTTGAGATTGAGTTAAGCCCATTGGAATTTAACATGGAAGTGATCATAACCATTAAAAACCTCAAAATTACAATTCACCTATGCAAATACCATAATTTCAAATGGGTGCAACAACATAGTACTAAATTAATATTTTGTAATAAACTTTTATTAACTCAAGAGACCAAATTCGTGTAATTTATTACTCTAAAAAACTAAAACAAATAGATTATCTAGACACATTTAACCATCTACTTCAAGTTCTTACCAAAACAAAAGGCAAAAAAATGAGGCATCACTTTCATATAATCATATTATAACTTATAACATTAACCGTGCATCAATCGGTTCTCTACTAGTTTACTATAAATAAATTAGCAATTCTATGGTACACTTTTTTTTTTTTAATGTGCCATACATATCTAATCTTAACTGTTTAAGCATTTTATTATATATATATATATATATATATATATATATATATTAAATAAAAAAATATCCTATATTTACGGTTAAGATTAGATAGGTATGATATAAACAAAGTATAAAAGTGTGTAGCTTAGAATTTTCCTAAATATGCAAATGTTTGAGTTACATTGAAATTAGGGCAAATTACAACAATATCCCTTGATGTGAGAGAAGGAGGGCAATAGGGTTAACCTATTATGTTAAGGAATTATATTGGTCATATGAAATTCACATGACCTACACGCGTGTTGTCTTCTAATTTGGTCACATAACTAGTTGTAGCCAAACATTGTCCATTAATTAAAATTAATAATTAACCTTTTCAAGTGAGACGACAAATTCTAGTTCTCACAAACATCATTCATATTTTATTGTGTCTTTTTTCTCAAAACAAGAAAAAAGAAAAAGAAAAAAAAGATCATAGTGTCTTGAAACTTTATTATTTTAGAAAGAGGATATATATAACAGCACTACCATGAGATGAAGTGCAAATCTCATAAATATGGAAGAAAAAACCCCAATCATGTGAGAAAAAAATGACCTATAAATGTGGTGTGGTAACGTAGGGAGTTTTTTTTATTAAGATTTGAAACTTGTTAATATAATCTTTTTTTTTTTTGAGAATGATGTTAATATAATCTGGAGCAAGACAAGAAGGTGAGTTAAAAATGTTTCCATTCTTTTCCCCTTTCCAAGAAATTTTTATTTATTTTTTGTGGAGGGGGGGTCCAATGGTTGGCGATACAACCCTTCCGCTCACTCAAGAGTCTAAAAACAAAATTTCTCTAACCTTTTAGTAAGGTGCCAACTGCCAAATAGAACATCCGCTCCCTTAAATCCCATATCTGATGTAAACAAGATTCAATCCCTGTGAATATGAAGATTTATCACTTGCACCATGACTATATGAGTTTCACACTTTCAGTAAAATATTAATGTTAAATGTACTTATACCATAGTACCAAAGTGGGTCATACCCACAAAAAAAGTTATTAGAAAAGTTATAAAATACACATACTATATATATGTGTATATATTTTTGAATCCTGTAGTTTAGCAAAAATACGTATGAAATGTTTACTGTATTATACTTTACAAAAACACTTCAATTTGACTAAATTTTAAAAAATTTATTGACAGTATAATTGTTTATTGTGTCATTTTTTGTTATATACAATAATAAAATTATTAAAATCATAGTCTTCAGTTCCATATTAAACTATTTATTATTAAACATCAACATTATTATCATTATTATTATAATCTTGATTTTTTTTTTTTTATGTATTGAATATTAATGCCATATATATGTAAGTACATATATTAGATATTTCAAATAACCAAAAATCAAATAATTTAAATTATATGAGAATACTTTTTTGTTGTTATTTTTCTCTCTTTTGTTTTTAGATAAGTAACGTAAGTGAATGAAGGATTTTAATAAAAATCAAACTCCTGCATTTACTTGCTTTTTATATTTTGCTTGAAAATGTTACTAAAAAATTGGGAATAATTTATTTAATTTATTAAATATTTTTTGAAATATTTTCTTATGAAATTATACTAAGGTAACATAAATAATATATTAAATTGGAATATACTAATAAATAAATAAATATATAGTCGTTCTTTCAAATTTTAATCCAAATTAATTTTCATTTCTGTTTTTTACGTCAATTTTTTTAAATGTTTTTTTAACTATACCTAGAATCAACAGTTGCGGAGCTGGAGCTGTTCTGATATTCAGAAACAGATTCATGGAGGAGTTTTTTAAGGTTTGGGTAGCCAGTCATGTCACTAAGGGAAATCTATGGATACTGACATGTCAGAGCGTTTGAAAGAAAAAGATAGAGATCGAAATTTCTGCGAGTTAGAGGGAGAACATTCACTGGAAGATGAGGACTCCATTCGTCGGAGTACTAAGAAGAAAAAAGGATCACACCAGCCATGCATTGAGGAATCACCTGTAGAAGTGATGAGCGGTGGCACCCCTGGGGGCTCCGAAACTGACACTCCTATTGGCATGCGTTCTGGTATCAGTTATAAGGAAAAGCTTCTGGGTGCTATTCCAGGCGCGTATGAACGTGCCTTTTTTGGTTCTCACATGGAAGAGGACGATTCAGCCAGTACTGATGAGGAGGATGAGCCACCAGTCGAAGGAGAGGTGGTCATCAAATTCTCCCGTGAATTAAAAAGCCGTATTAGAGCTCCCTGGAATGCATCCTTAATTGTTAAAGTCTTTGGACGTTCTGTGGGTTACATATTCTTAGTGAATAAACTCAAAGCCTTATGGAGAGCTACCAATGGATTCTCTTGTGTAGACTTAGGACTAGGATTCTTCCTGGTTAAATTTGAGAGTCGTGAAGATTTTGAAGAGGTTCTAAGGAATGGACCTTGGTTTATTGGTGAGCATTTCCTCTCTATTCGACCATGGGTGCCAGATTTTCGGGCTTCTGAAGCTAGTGTGTCCTCTGTTGCTGTTTGGGTTAGGCTTCCCGAATTACCAGTGGAATACTATCATAAAGATTCATTAATGCATATTGGAAGCGGTCTCGGGCCTGTTCTTCGTGTGGATTTTAACACTGCCTCTGGTACTCGGGGAAGGTTTGCTAGACTCTGTATCCAACTTGATTTAGATAAACCTTTGATGCGCACTATCAGGGTGGGGAAGCTGAGACTCGCGGTAATATATGAAGGCATTGGCTTATTATGCTTTAAATGTGGTAAACTTGGCCACAAACAAGAATTGTGCCCACTAAGTGTTCCTACAGAACCTTGCGGAGCTAATTCTTCTACTCCGGTGACTGATATTCCAGAGGTTAGAGATACAGGGTATGGTCCATGGATGCTGGTGACGCGAAGAAAAAGACAAAATCAAAAGGACAATAGGCAGGCCGTGGATGAGAGTACAGAGCATGGTCGTGCCTCTATTGTGCCAAATGCACCAACAGGTGAAGGGCATGCAGGGGGTAGTGCTACAGCTGGTTCCAGAGTTTTGAGAAATCCTCCACGCGGCATAAACTCAGAAAAAGGAAAAGAAACCAAAGTTCCAGCTGTTGGCTCCTCACGTAAGAGTTCTAAAATGCAAAGTGGGCCTAGCAAAATAACCATTGGGCCTTCTAACATTGCAGACCCGCCCAAATTGATTTTGAACTCCCTTCAATCCCTTATACCCGGCCCATCTACCTCATCAGTTAAACCTAAGGAAACTCAATCACCATTAGCGCCGTCCCCACCAAGAACCAGCTGCACCATTATTCAAACGGAACAGACCAAACACACGGAGCTCACCGATTCACTTTGTCCTCATTCTCCGGCACCTCACAGTCCAAATGACAAGCACCAAGTGGGGCCTTATTCCGATGCTGGAAGCACCGCCCAGCTGGTCGATAAAAGTCGACGGAAAATTGATACAAATCACGGAAGACATCATAGAACTCATTCGGAAGGATCCCCTCCACGTTTGGGGGTGGTACAGCGAGAGCTTAACCCGCGCCTGGGCAGAAATATTGCCCGTAACCCGAGCAACAGAATGTACCGTTCCCCCTCGCCTAACCGATGTGGTCTGGCTTCAGGAAGTCAGCCCATACTGGAACTTCACGACGGATGTCCCAAGAATAGACAGAGTCAATTGTCCTTCGAGGATTCGTTCACAGCCATCGCCGAAGCTCCGATTCAAGCAATTTCTGGAGGAGGTGTTCAGTGCAATGTTAACCGAGTTCGAAGAGAGGAAAGTGTTGCTATAACCACCAATATGTCTAGATTGGAAGGGGAATGTATCCTCAATCAAGCTAGCTCAGCCGGCAAAGTGTGTCCCCAACTTCGAGATAGTGATCCGAACTTCAGAAGTGAGAACAGAGGGGTTTCTGTCTTACAACTTCAAGATGACGGCTACTCTGAATACCATTTGGGAGATATGGCCAGAGAAGGCCTGGAATTCGCTGGAGGCGGAAGGAAGTTTGTTCCCGACCTTTAATCCTCCATTTATGTCAGCACACGAAATTGGTTTAAACGTACTCACTTGGAACTGCCGAGGAGTACTGAATCCCTGTTTTCGAAGAGCTTTGCTTGATTTGTTGAAAATTAATGATCCTGCCATTCTCATTCTCACAGAAACTCGGTTAGGGGGTTCTAGAGCGGCAGAGTTGGCGAGGTCACTACCCTTTGACGGTTTCCTTTGTACAAACACCATAGGCTTTGCTGGTGGGATTTGGATCCTGTGGAAGACTGCTGCTGTGGAATTGGAGCTTCTAACTTCTACAGAACAGGAAATCCATGTCTCGGCTCAGGTAACAGATTCTAACTCTCTTTGGTTGCTTTCTGCCATCTATGCTAGCCCTCGTAGGTCTGAACGTAGGGTTTTGTGGAATAATTTAATGGTGCTGTCGGGTCTTCATAATTTACCTTGGGTTATGGTGGGTGATTTTAATGATGTTATGTCTGGGGAAGAAAAATGGGGTGGGAATCAACCAGTACCTAGTAGAATTGCTGAATACTGAAACTGTATGAATACTTGTGGCATGATTGATTTGGGGTTTTCGGGACCTAAATACACATGGACCAATGGGCAGGATATTAGCACTCTGATTATGCAAAGGTTGGACAGAGCATGGGTTAATTCTGATTGGCGTATCCTCTTTCCTGAGGCTTATGTCACGCATCTAGCTCGAACCCATTCAGACCACTGTCCCATTCTTCTTTCTCTTTGGCCTTCATCTCATAATCCTTTACCTAGGCCTTTTAGGTTTGAGAACTTTTGGCTCTCTCATCCTGAATTTCCTAAGGTGGTGGATAAGGCTTGGTCATCTCCTGGCCTCAATCTTTCCAGTACTTTTGCTCTTTTTACTGCCTTAGTTATTTCATGGAATAAGACTACTTTTGGTAACATTTTTCAGAGAAAGAAACGTATTCTAGCTAGGATTAATGGGATGCAATGTAATTTAGCTGCCAACCCTTCTGAATCATTGACTAGACTAGAGAAATCCCTTAGAATGGAGTATGTTAATATCCTCAAACTGGAAGAGGATTTTTGGGCCCTAAAGTCAAGAGTTGGTTGGGTTGTAGAGGGAGATAGGAACACAAAATTTTTTCACACTACCACTCTTGTCCGTAGGAGGCACAACAAGATTGTTAGAATCCGAAACAATATGGGTGATTGGATTGTGGATAGTCAACTCATTAGAAATCATATTCAACAGGGATTCATTGATCTGTTCTCCACTTCTCATGAATCCTCTGTTAGCAATTTTTGTGCTCCTATTTGGTCTCCTTGTGTGTCTGAAATTGAGTCTTCAAATCTCACTGCTCCTGTTTCCCCATTGGAAATTAAAAATAGTCTCTGGTCCCTCAAGCCTTTCAAAGCTCCGGGACCGGATGGACTTCAACCGGGTTTTTTTCAACATTGTTGGCATCAAGTGGGTGAGTCTGTCTCAAAGGAAGTCACTCAGATTGTTAATTCTGGGAAAATGCCTAGTTATCTAAACAAGACGTTGATTGTTCTAATTCCTAAGTGCTTGGGGCCAGAAACCCTTAACCACTTGAGGCCTATTAGTCTTTGTAATACGGTGTACAAGATTGTCACTAAAATCATTGTCTCCCGTATTAGACCCATCCTTAGCAACCTCATTTCCCCATACCAAACAGCTTTTGTTCCTGGGAGAAGGGGTGTTGACAATGTTGTCATTGCCCAAGAGCTAATTCACACCATACACAAGAAGAAAGGTAGAGTTGGACACTTTATGCTTAAAATTGATCTTGAGAAGGCTTATGATAGAATTGAATGGAGTTTCATTCGTGAAATACTCATGCTTTTCAAATTTCCTATGAGCCTTGTTAACCTCATTCTTGAGTGTATATCCTCTTCCTCTTCAACCATTTTATTTAATGGGGGACAAATGGAGGAATTTCAACCTTCTCGGGGTATTAGGCAGGGAGATCCTTTATCTCCCTACATCTTCATCTTGTGCATGGAGTACTTGAGTTTAAAAATCTTTGAAGCCTGTAATGCAAAAAAATGGAAACCAATTAGAGCCTCTAGGCGTGGTCCTGCCTT
Source organism: Fagus sylvatica (assembly GCA_907173295.1). NCBI lineage: Eukaryota > Viridiplantae > Streptophyta > Magnoliopsida > Fagales > Fagaceae > Fagus > Fagus sylvatica. Next base: position 24,819,143 of record OU015764.1, read on the forward strand.
TTCTCACTTGTTTTTTGCTGATGATCTTCTCATATGTGCTGAAGCTTCCACTAGCTGTTGCACTACCATCTCTAGGGTCCTCGAGGAATTTTGCTCTGTTTCTGGCCAGAAAGTCAATTTGTCTAAGTCTAAAACTTTTTTTTCTCCCAATGTGAGAACTGAAACTAGATCCTCCCTTTGTGACATACTTAGAGTCTCTAGCACTCCGGACCTTGGTAGATATTTGGGATTCCCTCTTAAATCTAATGGTCGTAATTCTAGAGAATCTAACTTTATTGTTGAGAGAGTCCAAGCTAAGCTATCCAGCTGGAAAGCTAAGCTTCTGTCCCCTGCTGGTAGGATGGTTCTTATTCAGTCAGTTACATCAGCAATCCCTTCTTACTATATGCAAACCAATGCTCTTCCTAATAGTGTGTGTAACAAGCTTGATAGACTCAATAGGAATTTCCTTTGGGGTTCTTCAGAGGAGAAAAAGAAAATGCACATGGTTGGGTGGGAGAAGGTTTGTAGAACCAAAAGTCTTGGTGGTCTTGGGTTGTATGCGTGTAAGCCTAGGAACATTGCTCTTTTAGCCAAGCTTAATTGGAGACTTCTTCAGGAAAAAGATGCCTTATGGGCCCAAACTATTCTAGCAAAGTATAGCCCCAATGGGGTTATGGAAGTTAACAAGAGGCTTCATAGAAGTGGCTCTAGTACCTGGAGAGGTATTAAGAAAGGCAATGCTGTTTTTAGGGAAGGAATCCGTTGGGTAGTCAATAATGGGCAATGTGTGTCATTTTGGTTTGATAAATGGGTTGGTGAAAAACCTATTCGAGAGGTGATTCAAGGTCCTTTACTCAATCATGAGGACTCTCTTAAGGTTTGTGATGTTGTTGAAGGAGTTGGCTCTTGGGATTTGTCTAGAGTTTCAATGATTATCCCAAACCTCACTTGTGACTCCATTAGAGCTGTCCCTGTTTGCATCACAAGACAGCAAGAGGATTGTATTGCTTGGGATTCTAGTAATGGGGATTTCTGCCTAAAAATGGCTTACTTGTTGGCATGCAAGTCCCCTATGGCTTCTAACACTATTGCTCCTTCTAACTGGCTTTGGAAAGTTAATACTAGTCCTAGAATACGTTTCTTTCTCTGGCAATGTTATCATAATAGTGTTCCTGTTCGTGCTACCTTAGTTTCTAGGGGCCTTAATGTCCCTAACATTTGTCCCCGTTGTTTGGGATCTGATGAATCCTTGCTTCATGTTCTTAGAGATTGCCCTGACTCTTTTGCATTCTGGCATAAACTTAAAATTCCAAATATCTGTTTTGCATCCTTTGCTTTGCCTTTAGTTGATTGGCTTAAATTGAACTGCTCTTCTCCCTGTTCATATGATGCTTTTCTTCCTTGGCAAACTGTATTCTCCTTTGGAATTTGGAATATTTGGCTTCGTCGGAATATTTTTGTTTTTAACTCATGCTCTGTAATACCTGATCCTGTGGCTAATACCATTGCTTTTGCTTTGGAAATGGTTTGTTTGATGGGAAAGGACTATCATGTTAAGCTTAGAGTCCCAACTCCAGTTAAATGGAAACCCCCAGACCTTGGTTGGGCAAAACTTAATACTGATGGAGCTTCATTAGGAAACCCAGGGATAGCTGGGGGTGGGGGTCTGATTCGGGATCCAGATGGTAGTTGGGTTGGGGGATTTGCTCGGGCTATTGGGTATACCACTAGTGTTCAGGCTGAATTGAGGGCTCTCAAAGATGGTTTATTGCTAGCCATTGAACTTGGAATCCCATGCCTAGCTATTGAGATGGATTCTCTTGTGGCTGTTGAGTTTCTGAACTTCAAAACCACTCCTAATGTATTTTTGAGTGCTATTGTGGATGATTGCAGGTGTCTTCTTGAGAAGTTTGACCGTTTCACTCTCCATCACATCTTCAGAGAAGCTAATGGTTGTGCAGATGCTTTAGCTAAGGCTGGCTGTGCCCAGTCAGTTGATTTTATTTCGTTTCCCTCAGCCCCAGCGCATGTGCTGGAGGCTTTGGCTTTTGACTCTTCTTGTGCTACTCGGACTCGTTTTGTTTGTTCTTAATTTAATTCCTAATTACCAAAAAAAAAAAAATGGCAGTGTAGTCCAACTGGTGCTTAAGAATACTCTGGCATCAATTTGTTTGAGTTTGTCACGAGCTCACTGAGCCCAACATTTCTTACTACGTCAAAACCTCTTGAAAGTCTCAAGCCCATAAAAAATAAATAAGAAGAATTTCGAATGCATAAATGGTTGAATATCTGTCGGCCCAAACCCAGTAGTGGAGTTCTATTGAATTAGTATAGTACAATAATTTTTTTTAGAAGAGAATTAGTAGTACTATATATCTAACATAATAAATAAATAGTAATTAAAAGCATAAAATTAATTCAAAATATAAAACTTACATTTTTTTTTTGGTGCCAATTGATCTAAAAATGTTCAAGTACCGAAATTATCTAATAACTTTTTTGATTCAGAAATTATTTCTTACATTTAGTTTATGCATGCTTGAATTGTAAGGCTTGGGGTTATCAAAAAGAAAAGAAAATAAAGAATTGTAAGGCTTGGTACAAGGAGGTGTTCTTTGTTTTGTGGACTTGAATGGTAAGGCTTGGTACAAGGGGGTGTTCTTTGTTTTGTGGACTTCTATTCACCAAGTTAAAAAAATACGAATTAAACTGTTTTAAAGGTTTAAGGGTAATTTTATTTATTCACCAAGTTAAAAAAATACGAATTAAACTGTTTTAAAGGTTTAAGGGTAATTTTATTATAGATTTTCTAAAATCTTATCTCTTGGTGTCTGGGCCAACGTTTCATAGATACACGCACCTCGATTAATCCCAAGAGACACGTAACACCCTACTAACCACGTGTACCAAGTGACAAAGTTTTGTCTTGGGTAGATAGTCCTAAGGGGACTCAAACTAGTGATTATTGAGAACCAGACCCAAGGCCAGACCAATTGATCAACTACCCCTCAGGGTTAAATTAGTAATGATATTGATATGATAAAATCCAATTAATTCATTTCAAAATAGATATATAAGATTTTAATAACTCTATGATGAAGTTAACTTAAGAACTCTAAAGAATCATAATTATTAAAATACTAGTAAATATATAATTGGAAATTATGGACTTTTTTTTTTTTTTTTAATAGAGATATTACGCACCTTCATGCTAAAGAAAACAACATGCAAGGCTGCAACCCTCAATGTGAAACTCCCAAAAGAAAATAAAATCGAATTAATTTCATTCACATTTGTATGACTTGTGAATTGTCCGGAACATAGAAGGAAAGGAAGAGATGTCCCGATAAATGTAATTTTAGTAAATTTCAATGTGAAACCAAGATATTCTTTTCGAAATCTTTTTTAAGTAATCGTCCCAACTAAAGAAGGGAGGAAAGGATGTAATTATATGCAACAACAAAAATAAAAAGAGCTGGAACAAAAATAAAATAAAAATAAGAAAGAATAAAAGAAGTTCCACATCTTACAAGTAGGGTTCTGTAAGAGTCGAGTCAAACCGATTATTAAAAGTTCAAAATATTCATATATTGTTATATTGAACATGAGTCGAACCCAAGCTCGTCATCAAATTAGATTACATGTTTAAGTCTAGTTAATTTTCTTATCAAATAAGCTCGAGTTTGTTCATGAACTATTTAATTAACTTATTCTTTTCTCACACATAGTAAAACCATAACTAATTTTTTTTACCCTTTCACAAGCCTATACTAATAATTAATAACTAAATTATAGTTGAAATTATATTATTTAAGTTAATTAAATAGAACAATTTTCGTTTGTGAACTTATAAAAATTAGATTCACCAACCTTGTATTGTAAAAAATATGTAATCTTTCCTACGAAATGGATTATTTATATCATCAATAAATTACAAATTATAATTTGATATCTTATCAATTATTAACAAACTTACTCAATCCAATCTCAAGTTTACATAAGTATATTTTATAGATATATATTTATAAACATATAATATTATATATATTTAAATTGAGTATGATCATGAACTTTTTCATTAACACATTATGATGTTTGAGTTTGACTTGTTTAATTACCAAACTTAAACTTAAGCTTGAATTTAACTAGTTTGCTAAAAGAACAAATATAATTAAGTTATTTCTTGAGCTGACCTCTAAATTTTTTTGTTTGATGAATAATACTTATGAGAAATATATTAAAAAGAGATCGAAACCCTTTAAGCAAGGGAACATCCCCTTCTACCTTTTCCACACAAAACGCAGACGGGATTGAGGAGATGGAAATGGTTCCTTTGGCCTTACCTAAACCTATTCATATATATATCTTGGTTCATTAACAACTCTACTTACTACCATTTCAACTCCGAAGCGACCTTACTCATATGACAGGTGAAAGTTTTATTATCTTTTATATGTGATCTTTTGTCTCTTTTGTACTATAACTTTCCTCGCGACAAGAAAAATCTAATGCCCAAAAGTACCCAAACCTCCACAAGAAAATGCAAAACACATCATGATCATCAACAATAAAAGCAAGGAAAAAAAGGGAAAACCACCATGATTTTTTTCATCAAGAAAAAGAAAATCTTCATGATAATCTAATGATAAAGGTATAAATATCTGCATGCATCATGCCAATAAGCATTGACTTAGATTTCTTTTGTATCGAGGTTTAACATTTTTTTTTTTTTATGGAAAATGATACAATTTCTAATGTTTGATTGTGACCCAAATAATAATTTTCTAGCATTTGAATGTATTAAAATTTCCAAACTAACGGTGGTAGTTGATGGCAGTGACAAAGCTAGGATTTGATATCAATAAAAATGTCACTCATGTAATACTATGCGAAATTTTAATGTGAGAAAACACATGACAAGATAGAATATTCTTTATATTGTGTTTATCTGTTAGATTTTTTTTATATGTATTTGAATAAGCTATGCATTTTGTAATTTTCATAATCAAAATTCCAATTATAATTCATATGTAATGATTTTTAGTAATTACAAGTTACAATTTATGTAAGCTTTTGTTAAACTCTTAAAATGATTAAGTTATAACACTTTTAAACCATATAGTAACCATTTGTACATCTAAAATTTTAAAATTTAACTTGAAAACAATATCTAACTATGGAATTTATTATATAATTAGTAAATAAATAATTTAAAAAATACACTCATTTTTATGAAAAATAAATAAAGTATGACATTAATAATTTGAGCTCTTAAAACTTTTGGAATGTAACGTTTTTTTTTTCTCCTTTATTTTATTTTATTTTATATGTTCATGTTTTTCTTTTATAACGTTTGAACCTTAAAATTAAAACATTAGTAAAATAAGAAACATTTTTTTTTTCCCATGAAGTTTGACATATAGAAAAGATGAATCAATGATTAATATATAATAAAAAAAATTACAACAAATTTGAAGTATAAAATAAAGGGGATCCCCTGCCCTGCCATTGGTTGATGAAATAAAAGTGGTGTTAAGGGCGTTGGTGATCGATGACTCATGATGACAACATTAATGATGGAAAGGTGTTGTGGTTGGTACGTAGTGACAACGGTAATTAATAGTGATGATTTTTGTTCCCAGTACACATCCTGTGTACATGGTTCATTGCTCCTTTTTGATTCAATAAAACTTTTATTACCTATAAAAAAAAATAATAATAATAGTGATGATGACTATAGTCGAGGATCGCTAGGTAGGTTAAGTGGTGGCATGTAGTGGATGACCATCAATTGGCAAGCGACAAAGGTGGTCAAAAAATCAATGGTTAGCGGATGACAACAAGCGGTTGGTAGTTGGTGGCATGAGTGGCATTGGTTGAGCCGATTGCAATAGGCAAATTAACGGGACAAACAACAATTGAATCTAATAATTTTCCATCACTTTAATATAACTTTTCGTAGATCTCATAAAATGTTTTTCATCAACTATTATTAATCATATTAAACACCAAAAAATATAAAGAACAATTTTTTTTTTTTTAGAAAATATTTTAGCCTATTAACTTTCCTAATAAGAGCATGTGAAGGAGGATGGTGCAAAACTTGCTTAGATTCAATATTTAATAATTACTAATAAAAAAAAAAAAAAATCATGAAGTGACATGAGCAGCACCTATGGTGATGCTCTCATCAATTACACATAGTGCTGATCTCATTTAGTGCATCATACAAACGATCGAAGTTCTGTTATTAAAGTAGTGGGCCTGATGACTTGACTTTGTTGCAGTCATCCCACAAAACATTTTCCATGAAGAATTCCCTTGACTTAAACAAATTTAAGTCTTCCACGTACCTGATCATGTGTCATATACATCTATCACTCGAATCAATTAAGGGACCGCAAGCCCTCTTGGTCTGCTTTGATTTTTCCTTTCACAATTCCGTGACAGAAACTAGTGCGTTGTGTTGGCACATCTACTTTTAATCATGCCTGGATTTATTTGGTTGGTTGGGTTAGTGGATCATATTCTAGTCTACTTGATATAATATAAAATATATTTGAGAGTTTTCCTTACAACTTTTGTGATTGTACTCTTTAAATTATTGTTTGTTTACGGACAGCACCTGAGACATATATTCATTGTAAATGTTGGTGGATACGAGATTCCACAGAAATAATTATATTCATTGTAAGAAACGTGGTAGTAGGTTTTCAAATTTTAAATGTAATTTTACATTATTTAAAATTTAATATATATTGCGTAATATTTTATACCTTAAAAATTAAAATCTTTCAATTTTTTGTATTTAGGGAAATTTTATTTATAGTGCTAGAGGAGCTTTATTATATTAAAATCTTATAATTTTGTATAAATGCATATAGTTTTCACGTAATTTTCTTTTTAAGCATTTTACTTCTTTTTTTTTAAACAGAAACGATAGCAAAATTTTATTAAGTAGCATCAAATTGTACATATGAAATAATGTAATTAGAGCAATCTTCCAACCACACCTTAGAAGACAATGAGGACACGTTCAATAATTGGTGGTTTTACCCACTTTAAAAAGAGGAATATCTTTGGAGAAGAGTTGATGACTAGATGGGAGTGATGAGGGGAAAATGAAGTAGGATGACGCAACATGCATGCATCATTATGCCACGTTTGCCTCTCGATGTCACAATTACAAATTCTACACGGTGAGGTGTAACTTTAATCGTTTTTAAGCACGACTTTGGATTGACTTGATTAGGATTGGAAAGCAGAAAATATATAACAAAGTACGCACGGTTGAATGACTCGAGCAAGACTATGAATATATGAGATGACTTGGTCACATTAGTAAAAGTGAACCACACAGCCATACCAAACCTTTTATAATTGTCTTATGGTTGTAACCCAAAAATGTCTCATTCGATTCTATCATTTCTCTCTCTTTTTTTTTTTTTTTGGCGCATAAACATATTTTTCAAGTAAATTACCATAGTAGAAATGCTGAAATAGTCTAAATACCAAAAATGTCTCGTTAATTCTGCCTCCACCCTTTAGGGTAATTCTACAATATCCATGTGGGTTCAGTATTTCTAATAGATAAAATCTTACATTAATTGTACCAATATCACACATTATGATACCTACCTTACATATAATGGTACCTATCATTTTTATATATTATTTAAATTAATATATATAAAAAATCAGATAGTACTAACATCACATATGATGGTACTTATATCACATTTGATGATACCAATTGAGTGGATACCATACTCACAAAAAGAGTGTAGATACTGTAAAATGACCTCCCACCTTAATTATCCTCGAATTGATTCCTAGCTAGAACTTCTTCATTTCATACATGAGATTTTCTCATAAAATCCCTTGATTCTAGTTTTCTAGGGCTACATCATGTTAGGAATAAAACCCAACTTTGAGATAAACTCTGAGATGCAAAGATTAAAGAATAACACATAAAGAATCAATCACCCAACACAAAATTTACGTGGTTCATCACTAGTACTAAGTTCATAGAATTGTAGCAATTTTTCACTAAGTTTTGAGAATTGTACTAAGGGCGTCTGCAATACACTAACCCTAATTTTGAAACAACAATATATATATATATATATATATATATATATATCATATATATATATATATATATATATAACAAAAATGGGCCAAAAATTCTAGCTTGTGCCGCCTACATTCCATGGACTAAGCCTTACAAAATTCTCATTTAAAATCGTAATGTTTCAATATTAGGTCAGATCCAAACCGAATCGGGCACAAACTAGGCTCCATGTAGCCAAACACATCATTCTCTTATTTTTTTGAATAAAACATAATAACAATAGTCATTTAGCTCAATATTACCCTTGTACTTGATCTAATGCTCCTTGTTAAGGAATTTCACATTGGTTAGATATGAGAGTTGTTGTTTAGTCCTCTTTTATAAATAGGACATCTCTAAATACATTGTCAAAATATTGTAAATATCTCCAACAATAATCCTGTGGATGTAGACCATAGTACCGAACTATGTAAAACCTCTGGTCTCTCATCTCTCTTTTCCATGTCTCATTTATATTTCTCTATATATGTACATCTTCATATTTCTATATTGTTTATGGTTTTCTACCCTCCTAATATAAATTTTCATTTCTTTTTTTCAAAATAAGAATAAAAATGGACTTTTTAAAAATAAAAAAAAACAATAGTCATTGAACTTATGACTATTTGACTATTAATCTCAACCACATGAATTGCAAAAATAAAAATAAAAATAAAAATCTCAACACGTGTTAAGTAGAAATCAATAAGTGTCTGAATTAGTTGTTTAGGTATCATTGTCACACAGCCCGTCAGGATCACGGAACAAATTATTTTTTGTTTTTTTAGTAAAACCAAATAAAAGGTATGATTCTCAAAAGTGATACTCTTGCATTGAAAAATATCATTGATTTTTACATCTACACATGGTCATGAAATTGCGAACAACACCTGTTCATCTACGTTTCGATAATATTATAACTAGTATAAAAATTAGGTCATTAGCGATGTATAAATTTGACAATTTCCCTGGATAGAGTCTGCACCTACTTAAATCCATATTCAAAGAAGAAAATAAGGGACATAGAGATATAATTTGACCGGCGGTCCCTTTTTTTTTTTTTTTTTTTTTGCTAAATTGACCGGCGGTCCCTGCTCTTGTTATAAGTATACAAATAAATTAATAGGATGGCGTGATAGTTTGGATTTGGATTATTTGTGTTTTATATATTTGCTACAATAACAACCAAGTCTTAGTCTTATTTGTTTATCGGCAAAAAAAAAAAAAAGAGTTTTAATCTTATTAATTTTTTTAAGTCGATCGGTTATCAATTCTTAACGGAATAATCAGGGTTGGTCATATGTATTCTTTTACTCAATTTTATTCTATCTAAAATCATACTTTATGTTATGTTTTTAATTAATATGTCATATTTTTATTACTCTATTAATATTATTTTTGGTCTTCCTCTACCTGTTTTGCTTCCCTTAACTTAATATATTAAGATGCAGTGGGTCTTAAGATCGACAAGAAAATCTCTTAGGAAATGGTAAAATTTAGGTACAATTCCTTAGAGTAGGTTTTCCAATTAAATTTAAACACATAATTGTATTACTGTTTGAACAAAACAAAACTTTTCTTGATTTAATTACTTAAAGTTTTATCTAAACTTTAAATTAATTAAATTATCTAATTTCGAATCTCAAAAGGGTGCACTTGGTTCGGTAATGCCTCAATTAAGATGACTTTTTATGTTTTAAACCAATAAACACTAAAGATCAAAGTTTCAAATTAAATCTAAGTTAAATTAAATCCACTCTAGGTGAAATCTGTATACAGATTTACTATCCTCGAAGTGAATCCTGTACAATTTATAATTTGCAAGTTTCAATTCCAATATACAATGATTAAATGTAAATAAACCAAAAGATCAATAAAATATAATTCTTAAACATATGTATTCAAGTATGAATGTGAACAACAGAAGTTACAATCATGAAGATTTCTGTCACTCACAGTCACTCCAAGAACTTGAACTATTACAAATCACACACTTTAATGTGAATAAACTCTAATAACACTCAATATATATTAATTAGAACACACTGAAACACACTTAAGAACACACTTTTGATCACAAACTCTTTAGATCACAATGGATCTCTTGCACATGAGTTGTGGAAGTTGAGAAGTAGTGTGTTCAATAGTGTTTGTAAGTTGTTCTTATTATACTTATACTTTATAAGCTTTAATGCAAAATATCTATGTATTTATCTAGTTTGATCTATAATATTGCTTCATCCTTCGTACTTTGTTTGGTGTCGTACATAAAAAAATAAAAATAAAAAAGTCATTTTAATTAAGGCATTACCGAACCAAACACACCCTTTTCAAGTAAGAAGTTAGATTAAACAATTTTAATTCAAAGTTTGTAATAAACTTTGAAAAAGTTTTTGTTTATTCAAACAATTACATTTAATTATACTTTTGGAAGAAAACGTTGTTTGTGTTTCATTAGTCAATGATAGGGCCATCGTTCAACAGATGGACGGCCTTAGGCCCAACAACGTTTAGACGACGATAAACAAATCTTGCATCACACTGTCACCCAAACGGGACTGATGAGTTCACCCTTCTATGGATGGACGACGTTATCTCCGTGGCCTGCCCATCGAAGAATGACATGGACTGACGGACGACAATCAATAAATCGTCCGTCTTAACGAGCAAGTAAGGAGACCTTAGATCGTCCTTAACATCTTCCCTCGGCTCAATTTAAACGTAATTAAATACCAAAAGCGTTATGATCTCATTAATGACAATATCCCCGAGATATTGTAACCGTCTTCATAATGACCCTCATTTAAATCCAATAAAGGGGGAAATTAAGGAAGGCTCAACGGCTATTTTCTGGGGCATCTATATAAACCTCCAGACAGAAATGCACAAGGTACGCACACTATTAGCCTAAACACTTTTACTTACTTGTTAACCATTCTCCACTAAATCTCTGACAAAGGCATCGGAGGAACTTTGGCCGGCACCCCACCGGTGTTTTCCTACCGTCGTCACTGTTGTTCTTTGTTTCAGGTCTTCCATCAGAGAAAGCATCGTAAGGACGACCGTGCTGATTTTACACATCATCAGTCAATATAAACATATGTTTGAATTTAATTGAAAAATTTAATGTACTAAATTTTATTTCTTAGAAAATACCATAATCAACTTGAACAAATTAAAAGTCCGATGGTGAAAAATATATCAACTTGCATGGTCAAAATAATTACTGCATAATAATAATTAAGAATTTGATATGTTGAAAATTCAGTCGGTATTAAGATTGACACGATTATTTCTACTTAATTTGTCATTAAAAGCTAATACCAAGATCGGCATGAACAAATTCAAAGGCCGACATGAAAAACATCAACTAGCATATTTAAATAATAATAATTATAATTAGTTGTAAGGTAGCCGACAATAAGAACAAAATTTCGTATTGTTATGATATTCCGTAAGAACAAGTCATGTCTTTGGGTGCATCCGTGCATATATGAATGGACGCCATATTTTGATTTCTCTAATTTTTAGGCCATCCAATTGGCCAACTAGTTCACATTAATTGAACCCGTGGTTCAAGTCAAAGGTTCAGTTGGCTTTCACACTAAAAACGAATTTCCTTCAGTACCTGTTTGTAGTCTGATGATATTGCCGACTTCTTGTCTTGTTTGTAGTTTGTACTCGATCTATGTTTCATCAATCACTTTTCGAGTGTGTCACACTCTGAGTATGAGCTTTAATTTTATAGTCTTTCATAGCCATCCAAATTGGCAGCCATTTCACATTGTGCCTAAAGTTTCTAGATTGTTATCCAGGTCAAAATTTGCTTTTCCACTAGTTTTGCTTGAATCATTTAAGACCATGCCTATCGACTATCATTTTCCCAAAATGGGTAAGTTATTGTACTTCCCCTCGAGCATTAGATACATTTTTACTTGAAAACCAAAGAGATAAATAGCAATAAAATATTATAATATCAAGGTTTAATTGATGTCACATTGATATTTCATATTACTTCGATCTGCTGTTAGTTATTTACTTCCATGCTGTTGAAACATAAGTTTTGTGATTAACGAAGTCGTTTCCCTAAGCCGCTAACCCAATTTTTTTCTCCATTAGTTATTAGATAGAGTAGGCTTTTGTTTTGAGGCTTATATTTTGACGTTTTTGGGTCTATTTAAGTCTATTTGGCATTTGTAAGTAAGTTTTTAGACAAATTTAACGTTGATGTGGCATCTTCTGTTTTTCGGCCCACTTTTTTAATCCATAAAATCGGTATTGACACCCAATTCTACAGATTATGATCTAAATATTTATGTACAACTTTTTTTTTTTTTTTTTTCTCCTATAATTATTTTTTTTTTATTTAGTTTTGAAAAATAGAACATAGATGCCATGTTAGAAAATACTGTGATATATTTCTTTGAAACCATTATAAAAATATATGAGAAAACATGAAAAAGAAAATAAATAAGACAAAAGAAGAGAGAACACAAGGAATTAACATAATTCAGTCTCACGTCTACATCTACTGTGGAAAGCTTTTGATAGTTATGTTTTTAATATTAAGCTCTTAAAAAAAAAAAAAAAAAAAAGTCCATTGAAGGGTATTTATAATAAACTATATCCTAGACAAATGGGTGATATACAATACTTGAACTACATGCAAGTAGGATTACAATAACTTTAGCCAAAAAGAAAAAGGATTACAATAACTTTACTTACAAGATATAGATTACTTTGTTTGCACTCCAAATATGATTAGATACAACAATTGGTTCGGCCTTGGGTGTGCTCCCCAATAGTTACTAGCTTGGATCTCTTCAGGATTACCTAACCAAGGCAAAGCTTTGCATGATGCGTCTATCGTGGTACACGTGTTAATAAAGTGTTGCGTGTCCCCTTGGGATTAGTCGAGATGCGCGTATCTATGGAACGCTGGTCCAGACACCCAAGGTTATAAAAAAAAAAAAAAAAAATACAATATAATGAATATGGACAACAAACCTAGGCCTTAACTAAGATTAAGTCTTGAGTCTTGATATTTTTAACATTAATACACACATAGATGATAGAACTGCCTGGTTAGAACTAGAAACGATTCATATGCTATCAAATGTCAATTTTAAGCTTTCCTAAGGCGGTGAGTATGGGGTGATACATATTAGAATTCTGAAAGTAGATTGAAATTTAACACATCTTCAATATTTTAATAACATAATACCATTTTGATAATTATTTGAATCATTGATAATATTATAAAATTCATTCTACTAATTTCTTCTTCTTTGGAGCAGAACAATCTACTTATTTTGAAATAGAATTATTAAATTTTAAAAAGATTTATAGTAAAGAGTAATTCTAAATTTTTCAAAAGATCTTAATCAGGGTGACACTATTCTTGAAGAGTGATTAATTGATTATTCAGTAGTTGAAGACTACAAATAAATGCGTAGTCCCCCTCTCATATGAACGGTGAGTCCTACCACATGACTAGTGAGTCCCACTAATTAAATTCATGATGAGACTCACCACTTTATGAGAGGAGAGACTACGCATTTATTTGTAGTTTTGAATTATTGAATAATTTTTCATCCTTGAAACGGATGGTTGTCGACATGGAAATTTGGATTGTGTAAGTTTTTCTTTTTCTTTTTTCTTCGAAAAATGTATTGCATAATTAAATGAGGACAAATAGCAAAATCCCATTGGCTCTTGACTTAAGATCACTTACCATTATAGTCAATTGGTTACGTTCTTGGGCTGAGTCAAGGGAACCAATTGGATATTTGGATAAGGTTAATAAATGTTCGTAACTATTTCCTTTTCATCAGTTCTATCCAGAAAGGATTCTAGAAAACCATTTTTTTTTTTTTGTTGGGAGTAAAATGTGTCTATACTATACCCCTTGAATTATGACCGAGATGATACTGTAGCATAGCAAATTGGGGATTTTGATGTTATGTGGTTTTTCATTTTGTAATTTCTTTATTTAGCAGTATTTATGTATTACTGTTTCCATCAATAAAATTTTACTACTTTACTAAAAAAATAATAATAATAATAATAATTTTATTATCAATTTGTGAAGGATTTGTGGTAGTTCTAGCAATTTTTTTTTTTTTTTTTTTTGGGTGTGTCTTTAGCCGTGACACCTACGTGTCATGTGACTATTTGAGTGACTTAAAGGCATTTTGCACAGGAAATTTAACAAACAAACAAAAAAAACCTACTTGGCATATACCCAAAGTTTGAGTTATAAATTGACTAAAAACAAAGTACATAAAATCCAAATGCAACTTTTTCAAAGTTCAGAAGTATAAATATATTTTACCTAAAATGTAATAAGAATAAAAGAAGAAATAAAAAACTTAAAGTATTTCCTTTTTGTTCTGTTTTCTACGCGTGTGTGTATATATATATATATAACCACCAAATGAGGGACAGCATTACTCATAAAAAAAATAAAAAAAAAATTGAGGGACTGCATTGTGTCTACAATGGTCCAAGCCAACTTCCATGCCAGAATTGCAATACCCAACAACCAAAACCCTGTAAATTGCAAAATCAGAACCAAACTTATAAGAAATATAATTATTTTTGTCTTCTCCACATATATGTATATAATTCTTTCTTGTTCTCTATTCTAAAAATTATTTGTTTTAGAGAATATTTTATTTCATCTCATTTGGGTGTGCATGCCTTTTGCTTATTTTCTCAAAAAACATAACTAATCCCATCCATGACATATAAACCTCACATAAAGGAAGTTAAATCTTTACTAATAGGTCCTGCTTGTATGCATATGAAAGAACAATCTGCATACACAACTTTTACCATAACTTACTGAAGTGGCAAGTTGTGGCAAAAGAAATATAGATGTGAGTTTCATTATATATATAGATAAAATATTATTTGAAACTTACTATTCTCATTCCATGATAATTGTTCTTTACTATAAGATTAAAACATTAATAAATTTCATTTTTAAAAATATAATGAGTTAAGTAAACAAAAAATCAACAAAAATGAAAGGCTAGACTGATTAGTTTTTCATTTTCAAAACTGTTTTCAATTAAAACATGAAAATAACAGTGATAAACTGATAATAGTGTGTTTGATTGGCTGTTTTTTAATTTCGGTTTTTTTTTTTTAATATAAATATCTAAATCATCATAGAGGGATGAGGATCAAGTAGGAGGAGAGGGACACCACTAATCTATTGCCTAGTGGATGATGAAACATTAATTTGTAAGATTTATATAATAAAATTTGGGTAAATTACACTTTACCACCCTGAACTATCACCCATTTTTCACTTCACCCCCTAAACTTTAAAAAGTAACAATTGACCCCCTAAACTATTAAAATTGCACGGCCGTTACCCCCCGATGCCAAAATCCAGTTAAAATAGACGGAATGGAGCCACACGTGACACGCACGTGCTCTCGGGCCCACCAGATTTTTTTTAATTGCCCTACCCCCTTACCAAATTTGATTGAGAAACTTATATTTTTTCAAATCCCCGAATTACCCCTTACCATACCACGTACAGAATCACAACTCCATCAAAAACCCATACCAGAGTATCAAAAACCCATACCACCAGTTCTTTGTAATACCCTCACTAATTCAACAGTCACCCCCAACCTCTTAAGTTCTCCATTTTTACCGGCTACAAGCTTTCAAATTCCAAAAAAACTCACCTCTTCCAAATCCCACCTACCGCAAGTTTCAGGGAAAAAGAAACCCCCAGAGCATCAATTGCTACATATTCAAGCAATTTTTTCTTCATCAAGTAATAATATATATATAAACATCAAGCCTAGCAATATTTAGCCAAAATAAAAAACCCATTATCAGAAAAATCTTACGCAAACAACAACAACAAATACCATAATTTTTTCCACCCCAAAACAAGCCCAGATTCAAAAGATCCCAATTCAACTTCTCAATTACCAACTCTGATTAAAAAAAAATTGCGAAAAACAAATTACAAAATTTCCAAGACCAAAGATATAATTCTACTAAAAGAGAAAAAAAAAAGTAATTGGATTGAAATTGCAACAGAGGCGGCGGTGCGAGGAGATCGCGAGCTAATCTCCGGCACAACTTGAGACTCATCTCCAAACACCCAATGCCACCCATTTAAACCCCCAACCCCCATAGACCAACCACACACCACCCATTGCGCCGTCAACAACCATGTTTTCCCACGAACAAGATAACCATTGCCGTTGCAATATCGTGTTCTCATCGCATAACGTGTGGCAGTTGACCCCATCACCATCATCAGAGCACCATCATCAACTCGGAGCATCGTCTGATCTGTGAGAGAGGGAAGCTGGCCTGAGATCAGAGAAGTGAGATGAGAGAGAGTGAGTAGCTGACAGAGATGAGAGACAGCAGCTGACAGATTTGGTTAAGGGGTAAGGGCAATTCGGGGATTTGAAAAAAATTAATTTGGTAAAGTTATCCTGGTGGGCCCGAAAGCATGTGCGTGTCACGTGTGGCTCCATTCCGTCTATTTTAACTGGATTTTGGCATCAGGGGGTAACGGCCGTGCAATTTTAATAGTTTAGGGGGTCAATTGTTACTTTTTAAAGTTTAGGGGGTGAAGTGAAAAATGGGTGATAGTTTAGGATGGTAAAGTGTAATTTTCCCATAAAATTTGTGGCATTTCTAGCATCACTCAAACTCTTAACTTTAAAATTGATATTAATGTTGTCATTCCGTTGAGTTTCATTAATTATAATGAGCTATTGAATACCACAAAAGTACATCATTTCTTACAAAAAAAATTATAAGGGAAAAAAAAAAAAAAAAATCTATGCCGTTTGGGTACAAATTAATCAAGAACTTGGGTGTATGAATTGTTAGTGAAGTAACACTCACAAATGTATTCTATGGGAAAAATTTGAATTCAAATTTCCTCTTATAAGAAAAAAGGAAAAAGAAGGAGCAAAGTTTGAGATTCTTTTTGTTTTTTGGCCTGGGTAGTGTGAGTTTAAAAGTTCAAGTTTTAAACTGATGAACTTTTTTTCATCAGTTTAAAAGTTCAAGTTAAACCGGAGCGATTTATAATAAAGTACAAAATTAAAGATGACGCAATATGTTTACGTACATGTGATTGCACATACCACTTGGACCCTTGGTGATAGTTTTCCTAATTATAAAAGAAATATTTTCACAATTATGTTCCTAAAAAATTCTAAAAGAAAGGAAAAATAATTTGTGAGGATTCAATTGAGGTGGCCTTTTCCACCATGGATGAGGCTTTTTTTAATTCAATAAATTTAATGATAAAATTTTTTTTTAAAGTTTTTTCACAATTATTGACGTGACATTTTTGTGATTAGTGCATTTTAAAAATAGCGTCAATAATAAAAAAGCAATATTTATCTGATCACAACTTTAAGATTGCTCAACAAACCTGCTATTAGGTAGGCCTGCAACAGGTTTGGATTTATGCAAAAAGAAAAATCACATTATTAGGCAAGTGATAGGTTTGGTTAAAAAATAAAAAAATCCACCCGAACCCACAAAAATATTTAATCCTTTGTATTTAAATGTGGAAAGCTTTGATTAGTTGCTAAGGTTTCCTTTATACTTGATGTCACCACCTAATTAGTATGCATTGATTGGTTGCTCATATATCTTATCTTATCTCTTTTCTATTTTTTTTTTCTTTTTCTTTTTTTCTTCTTCTCCTTCTTCATTTTTTGATTTCTTCCATCTAATCTCTCTCTCTCACACACACAATTCTCCCCCGATGTCAACCGTGTTAAAGAGAAAATATGAGAGCAAATTCGACCGACGGGCATTGACGTTAAAGATCTGAGTTTCTTTCTGCTCCCCCTCAACGTCACATCACACACGCGATCTGTGAGTTTCTTAACCCTCGATTTGGTCATGGAGGACAACGAGGAGTCAAGGAAAATGCCAATTATTGAGCTCCTATTCCTAGGTTTCTTGACCCTGCATGGTTCATTTATAGCTTTCTTTTCTTTCATTTGACAATAAATTTTGTGTTTTTGGTTGAGATCTTGTATAAACGTAAATTTGACGGTGAAATATTGAAAATTTGGAAGAAAATTTGTGTAAATTTGGGTCGGTTTTCGTTGTTGGTGTGGATATTTGTAATACTTGATGACTTAAATAATTCAAACCATCCACCCAAAAATGCAAGTGTGAACGGTTCGTCTGTTCCATCAGTAAACAATGGGTGGAAAACTTTTCCACTCGAAGTGACCATTGGTTTGAGTGATAGGTTGACAACAAACCCAATCTAACTCGAGCTGTGAGCACCTTAACACAACTTGATACCTTAGTAAGTTGTGAAAAAAAATTATATTAAATATAGGGTAAACTATTGTTTTCGTCCTTAAACTTTGCATGAAGTTCGGTTTTCGTCCCTTAACTTTAATATATAATCAAAATAGGACTTTTTGATGTCCACTTTTAACTATTTTCAAAACTATCCTTATTGTTTAGTTTAAATTTATTTTCTAAAAAACACAAATTAATTAAGGACAAAATAGTATTTTTAACAAATGGTTTAAATAAAAATTAGAATTTGTTAAATGTCTAACACTAAAATATATTCTATATATGCAACAATCCAAGGAAAACACTAGCCACATCTGCGCTTATACTCCAAAAGAACTAGTCAAGTTACAATTGGGGCTCCTTACAATTATTAATAAAGCCTAATTCGACCCATTATATACCCGATGTGGGACTCAACACACACACATACTTAACAGAATTTGGGGGCATCACAATATATAAACATAATAATAATAAATGTATTTTAATAATTATTATTATTATCAATTTTCATATTTAGACAAAATATAAAAGAGAGAAAAGCCATATTATATTAAACTTTCTCGAGTATTGCACAGATTACCGACTAGTATATCTAAATTTTATATCCTACATTTTATTCATAGTTATAATTGCCTAAACTTTCAAAACTATTTCACACATTATTATTTTGAACAAAAATAATAAAACACATTGGAACAGGGGCGGAACCAAAAATTTTGGTTTGGGGAGGCAAAATTATAATACTATAGTTTAGTAAAAAAAATAAAATACATACATACATGTCACACACACACACATATATATATATATATATATATATATATATATAAAAGAGATATCAACTTTATAAACCTTAATGAATATACATAAGTTGTCTAGTTTGCTATAGATAGATACAAAAACCCGCCATTATTATTTTATTTTTTTTAAATATCTCTTATTATTTCGAATACTATCACTCTTAACATTAAATCTCATTGGTTTAGTTTTTTCATTTAACTTAACAACAATAACTTAACAACAATAACAAAAGGCTTAGTTTGAATATATATATTTCTCCAAGAGAAGTTTTCTTTTATAAAAAATTCTTACTTGAACTCAACAACTAGAACTCACCATTTTGGCAATTATCTTTTAGAAAACCATTGGACTACTTGATCATTTTTTTTTTTTTGGGGGGGGGGGGACAACTCTTATTTTTTAGGGATCAATCCTTAATTTTAAGGTCAAATATTTTTAAAAAGTTGCAAACATGCATATGTTAGAAAAATTTGTAAAAACATTGGGCCCCCCCAAGCCAAAGAGTAGTTCCGCCCATGCATTGGAAATTTATTTTATTTATTTTTATATAGTGTGGAATAATTATTCTTTATCATCAAGTCAAGTCACTAACTAGTTTTTGATATAGGTGGGATTTGAACTCATATCCTTATTCAATAATAAACATTTTACCAGTTAAGCTAATTGAATAATAAATATATTACAAAAAAAAAGTCTTCAAGCATGCGCTATAGTATTGAAATATCGCCCTTTTTTAATTTTTGAAAACCTAACCAAGTTTGAACATATTCTAAACTTAATTTGCGTGGAGATTTTTCAACCTGAGTGGAGCTTGTCCAGCCTAGTTTCTCAGCAAGAGAGCCGTCAGAACCACCGACGTTGCAGGTGCAATCTAGAGGCAAAAACAGATGGAAAGTGAAAACACAAAAAAGTCATAGGTAAGTTGAAAAAAGGGTAACACGAAATTTCAAAACCGTGTCCGGCTTTAGAGTCAATAAGAATGTGGACCAACTAGCAGATATCATCTAGATGAGGCTATTTCCAGGGATAAGAGTTGGTGGAGCCCATTCTTGTTTGGATACAGCCATTATTACCGTGGAAATAGCCACAACATTTCATATTTTTGTACTAGTATGAAAACAAAGGCGTGGGATGGAAGGCAATAAATGGGGCAGATCAAACTCAAAAGTCTTGCTAGATAATTTTGTAGCCAACAAAAAACTTGTTTTTGAGTTCAAAAGTGCCTAGTTGTATCTCTTTTTTTAAAATTGGCATGCTTGACCTTGACATATCCCAAGAATTCCAAATTTCCAATATTCTTGCACAACCGACATGAGCTTCTCATGCTCCCTTCCTCTCTCCGTGTCTGTGTGTCTATTTGTATTAGAAATATTGACATCTTGTGAGTGACGATTCCCAACATGATGTCCTACCGTGACTACTTTATCGACCTCTATTTCCTTGAACTTTCCTTCCAAACTAAACCATAGACCTTTCTCCTAATTTTATTTCTCTTTTCTCCCTATCTTATATCCTATATATTCCCTAGTTCTTGGGGAGCTATTTTCTCTCATTCAATTGACCACTTTGGAGAATTGAGTTTGAGACACAAACTATTAATTCTAATTACAACAGGCTGAACACAATGGGTTCAAAGTACCTGGACACTTCTCTCGACCTCAACCTTAATCTTATTCGGCACATGAACGATGAAGAAGCTCCGGTTAGTACAACTTGGTTTTAATTAAAACCATGCTCTATATATACTATATAGTTTGTTGATCTTGTTAGAATTATTAAACTTATAAAATCTTCATCTGTATACTTTGGACCAGAAGAGAGAGTTTGTAGAAGATTTAGCTCATGTTCATGGGAAAGCATCGGTTAAGGACGAGGTGAGTTCACGAACAATTTCCATTCAAGAACTTGAATTTAGTTGAGCTTCTAATATGAAAATAACATATTTCTTTTTGGTCTCGAATACTAATTTTTTCTGATTGGTCCAATATGAGTTCAACTTTTGATTTCCTCTATTTCTTTTTGCTGAATGAATTTTTGATTTCCTCTTTTTTTTTAATGAACTTTTGATTTCCTCTGGGATACACTTTGTCGTCTTTATTATTTTTTGATAAATAAAGAAGAAATATTAGGGAAAACATATTAAGACAGCTTATGGCCACTACAATTATTTGTTTAGGCATAATTGCAGCCCATAATTTCTGCTATTACCACTTATCCTATAAGATTATTACAATTACTAATCACTAGAAAGATTATTGCTAATCGTTATCAGAATCACCAATTACTTGCTACGTCAATAAGAGATTTGTATATGTTAGCTTGAGAAAGAAAAAAAATACAAGAACTTTTAAAAAATGTTTACTAATTTGCCTTACTTTCTTTTTTGGCTAAATTATAAATTACGCCCTCTAATTTTGATTTATTTTCAATTTAATCATATAAGTGTTTTTTTAGTCCTTTAACTTGTCTTTTGTTTTCAACGTGGTCCTTCTGTTTAATTTACACCGTTTTAAATTTCTCAAAAGTCAAAACAACGTCGTTTTGAAAAATGAAAAATACTAACGCTAATGACAAGATTGGACGGAACTAGACAAAATGACTATATTGAAAACAATTAAGTTTAAAGAATAAAATAAAAAAAAAAAAAAAGAATGAGACGTAAAGGACTAAATTCAAAACAAATCAAAATTAAACAGCCTAATTATAATTTAGCCTTATTTCTTCTTCCTTGAGATGCAAGATTTGTATTATCATGTATATCTCAAAACTATAATTGCTCAGATCTATCCATTAGAGTCTTCTTCCTTCAAATCATTTATAAGTACATCCAACCTTAATTTTAATTTAATGTTTTTCACTTTTTTTTTTTTTAATCAAAGATAATTATCATCTCCAAATTACTTATGATATATATCACACTACATCTTTACATTGTTAAATCCTGGGCAATTTCTCTGAACACTTCACTTTCCTGAAGTTTTTAGTCTATTTTCGACAACTAAATTAGAAAGTTGTTCTTATGAATTATGAACAGGCATCTGGCTTTTTGGTGGAAGAGTTGAATCGGATGAGCTCTGAGAACAAGAGGCTAACCAAGATGTTAGGTGACATGTATGAGAATTACAATGCTTTGAAAAACCATATGATGGATCTGGCAAGCAAAATCTCAAAGAAGAGAAAGGCTGAGAGAGACTGTTGTGGAAATAATGAGTGCAGCTCTAGTGATGAAGAGCCACCTAAAAGGCCGAAGGAAGAAACCATCAAGACAAAGGTTTCAAGGGTTTCTGTACGGAGTAGTGATGCATCCGACACGAGCTTAGTAAGTTCTTTCCGCTTCTAGCTATTAAGATTGTTGTGCAACTCTATCTAATATGCATACATTTTGGGATAAATATTACTTGTCTGATGTCTCACATCATTTATATCACACAGTACCTAGATGTGATATAAGTCCACAAATTATGAACACTAATATCCACAAATATCTATAATTTGTAGATATATCCATACTTAAATAGTGTGAAATAATTGGTGTGAGACAATTATCGTCCTATATTTTATGTTATGTTTATCCTTATAATATTGAATAAGATTATTGGGATATCCGATATTCTATTTCAAATTTTGAAATTTGCAAAATGCATTGCTTGGTTTTATATATGGAAGTTAGCCTAGCTTCCAAGTATTAAGAAACCCTATTGTTTTTTAGGTTGTGAAGGATGGATATCAATGGAGAAAATATGGCCAAAAGGTCACTAGGGATAACCCATCTCCTAGAGCTTATTTTAAGTGCTCCTATGCACCAAGCTGCCCGGTCAAAAAGAAGGTAACCCAAATTTTCTCTCTTTCTTTCTCAAATATAATTGGAAGTATTAATTTATAACGAGAAGTTTCAATTAATTTTGGTGATTGTATTTTTGTTTTTCAACTTTAGGTGCAAAGAAGTGCTGAAGACCCATCTCTCTTGGTTGCTACTTATGAAGGTGAGCACAACCACATGCACTCTGCTCAAGCTGAATTATCATTAGGCTCGAGCCTTGGGTCGCCTCCCATTTCATCATCCATGAGATCTTCAACTCCTACTGTGACTCTCGATTTGGTTGAACCTAAGGGGCTGTATGATAGTGCCAAAAAATCCATCCAAGAAGTTGAATCACCGATTTTCCAACAGTTTTTGGTCCAACAAATGGCTTCTTCCTTAACAAAAGATCCCAATTTCACAGCAGCACTTGCCTCAGCCATTTCAGGAAGAATTTTAGACTATACTATGAATTGAAAATTGGTGATTATTCTTGCCTCCAATATTATTGGGATGAGTGTAGCTAGCTATATATTAGCTAGGGATGCATGTAAATAGAATTGTGCCTCCCTGATGGTTTTATTTTGTGAGAATTGGAAAGCAGTACATATGTAAAATCTAACCGGAAGTGAAGCATATTTATCACAATCGAACACTAGACTTTTGTAGTTTATGCATGTTAGCTAGCTCTTCTTTTTTTTTTCTTTTTTTTTTTAATGTTTATTTTTTTTTTTTTTTTGATGAAAAAAAAAGGGACTCGCAGGTGCGTTCATTGTCCCGACCCACTTAAACCCGATTTTGACATGGCGTGGGGCACATCTGGGCAATAATGGGGCGTACCACTACCCGAACCCACAACTCCCGGATTCGCAGGTGTGATGGGTCACGAGGGTTTCCTTCCATTAAGTCACCTCCCCAGAAGGCGGTTGGTGGGATTCGAACCCCTGCCCACGTGGTTAGCACCTTTCATTGAGCCAAGAGCTGAACCCCATCATGTTAGTTAGCTCTTAATCAAACATGTCAATAATCTATATATGTGATAGCAATAAGGAAGAACTACTAGCCGTATAAGACCACAATATAATTAGTTTTTTAATGCAACAATACGTTCATAGAGGATGATCGATGCAGCACCCGCGAAGAAACCCATATATCACGCCAATTAAGGATCTTAAAAAATTAAAATTAATACCCCAAACAAATACGTGGATTCATGTTTATGCTGACAATGTTCTTTTCTCAATTAATTAATTAATTATATTATTTTATTTTTTATTTTTTTATGATTTTTCAATTAATTAGATAGCAAGAAATAAATCATAATTATATTATATATAATTTTTATATATATATTATATATATATACTATAATGTAAAACCGAAACTTTTTGACTTTTGGTTGACCTCATCATGTTGCGCCACATAAAGCTTTTGAAATCTCACAATTTTACACCTCATTATTTTAATATATATTTTCTAATTGAATTTCAATTTTATTCTATTATTAAACCTTCCATTAGAATTTTGACACATCATATTTTCTTTAATATAAGAATATATTATTCCATATATAAAACACAATCATAATTAATATCTAATACTAAAATATATTCCATATATAAACACAATATAAATATCTTTTAATAATAATCATAATTATCAATTTTCATCAAGATTTTTAGAGTTCCTTTTTTTTTTCTTATGTATTTCATTTAATTTTGTTGCTGGCAATGGAGAAAGATGGATGGATTTGTTATAATGAAACCATGTGAGCTTGAAATGAGTTATGAAAATTATTTAGGTTTAATCATATAATCATGTGCCCATGTATTTATTTGTCATTCTTCTTATTTTAAGTATCCTTTATTTTATTTTTG
Organism: Fagus sylvatica; assembly: GCA_907173295.1. Lineage (NCBI taxonomy): Eukaryota > Viridiplantae > Streptophyta > Magnoliopsida > Fagales > Fagaceae > Fagus > Fagus sylvatica. The sequence goes on from OU015764.1 coordinate 24,844,047, forward strand.
GATGGAAACATGATCCATATGATAAATATAAACATGAATCGTGTTTTATAAAAATTGGACTATATTCAACTTATGCCAAAAGAAAAATTACATTATATTAAATTTTAATTATCCTATGGTAAATACTTTCTTAGTTATTTTTTTAAACCAAAAAGTAAGATCTATCCTAAATCCAATTCGTAAAGTCTCTTTATCGATCTTGCCTACAACATTTTGAACTACAAAAAAAAAAAAAAAAAATTCAACAAAAGAAGTAAAAGGAATCAAAATTAATTTAGATTTTATTTTCAATAATTTTCCTGTGCATCGCACAGGTTTGCGACTAGTTATATATATATATATATATAAACATATATATATATGGAGCTAGTTGCGAGGAGCTACCAGCAGCACGAACAAGAACTAGTGGTGTTGACGTGACAATTGCCTTTTTTTTTCAAAAATGATTTACAAGAAACTTAGCAGATTTTTCATATCTCTTGACCTTGGAGTTTGGTAGGATTTATAGATGTGGAGATGGCATGATTTGACGTGCAATTCTAGAGGTTATTGTTGGGGAGATAACACCTTAAGGAACCTTTAATTAAAGAGTTAATATAATATATAAAGACACAATTTTACCTAAAAGTTTAAGCTTATGAGTTTGGTCCAGTTATGTTATATTAATATCTCAACATCTTTACTTTTTCTCCATGTGGGATTTCCACTCACACTATATACCCAACAATATCTTCCTCATGTGCAGGGCCGACCCCGAGGTTTGGGTTATCCAAGCTCGTCCCAAATTTAATTGCTCACTTACTATTAAATATTTAAAAAACAACATTTTTTTTTTTAATGCAAAATCAAGGTTACATAGTGATTTTAACTTGAATTACATTAAAAAAAAAAAAAAAAAAGCAAAATGTAATCCAATTATGGTGCTTTATAATTAGCACGATCCGACTTAAAGAAAACAACTTCTCCTTGCATTTTTTGAAGCATATTCAATAAAAAAAAAAATCCAAACTAATATCTATTTAATATTATTATATGTCTAATAGTTTTTTAACTAAAAAATTTCTTAGTGTTAATAACAAAATATATATATAATAAATAATATATCTTATGAAAAAGGTACAACACTCCATAAAAATTTAAAAAAAAAAAAAAAATTCTCTATACTAATGTAAAAAAAAATTTTTTAATGTATACTATTTTTTTTTTTTTGGTTGCCCCTTTAGGGGGGTTACCCCAGCCTAAGGGCTTGTGGGACTTACCTCAGGGCTGACACTGCTCACGTGTGAGTCACTGTCTCTCTCTGGGTTTCAAGACTTTTTTTCTGGACCACAAATAAGTCCTACTAGCTCCCCCATGCCTATGGGCTTTTTCTTTCTCAGCACATCATCCATGGACCTCTTGTACGCCATTCAGGAACACGTGTCATCCCTGCACTCTTGTTCATGGGAATCTCGTACGTCTATATCATTCATGGGAACCTTGCTCCACATCATTCTTCTTTGAACTAGCACCCAGTGGCAACTCTCTTTGTATTGGCAACTCTTTCCAAGATCGTTGTGTGGGCTTTATTGGGCTTGTCTTGTGCGATGTACACTTGTGTGACCCGTCCCTGCTCCAACTACAAAAGGGACCATGTTCCCGCTCTCCAACTATGAAAGTAAATTTCATAACCTTGTCACCTTACTGCACACCACCATGGACTCTGATACCATTTGTTGGGGAGATAACACCTTAGGGAGCCTTTAATTGAGTTAATATAATATATAGAGACATCACTTTATCCAAAAGCTTAAAATTATGGGTTTAGGCCCAGTTATTAATTCATCAACATCTTTACTTTTTCTTCATGTGAAACTTTCACTCACACGTGTATACCCAACAGTTACCATCAAGATCATGGCAGAGGAGGGTGCCCATTGAGAGCATTCATGGACGAGGTTGAGGGGCATGTCTTCAGGAGTGATGTAAATTCAGGGCTCATGATTGTAGTTTCCCTAAATATAAGTCACATGCTTCGAGCAAAGGCGAAACCAGAAAGTTTTGGTTGGGAGACAATTTCAATTTTTATAACTTAAATATTCAAAATTGTTAATCTAATACTATTAAGAGGATTCATGCCCTCATGTCCACTTTAATGTACTATCAAAAATACCCCTCACATCTTCAAATTATCCTAATTTAATCAATAATAATATGTATTAGTAAAAAGGGTATAATAGTCGTATCAAAATTAGAAAAATGTCTACTTTAGTACACAAACTAAAATACTCTTACACATTAACATTATATAACTTGAAATAATTGGGGCAAATAAGGAAAATATTAATTTTTCAAAATCCTAAAATTTAGGCTCCATTTTAAAACGAACCCAAAATTTAGCACCACTATCCTCATTTGAATTAAAAAAATAAAAAATAAAAATACTCACATTCACCATAATTGAAAATTCCTTCTTCTTTTTTCCCCTCATTTGAATTCAAATAAAATAACTCTTATAGTTCAAAAAAAAAAAAATCATTAATCTTTATCTTATCTCATGCAATTTAAAGATAACTATGAATATTTCAAACTATTATTAAAATAAATTAAGGACATATAAGAAAAATTATTGCAGTAAATATCAATCCAAAAAAAATCACCATTTAACGTAACAAATAAAAAAAAAAAAACATTCACGATAAAAAAAAAAATACTCACATTCATCATAATTGAAAATTCCTTTTCTTTATTTCCCTTATCTATCTAATACTACTTTCTTTCTTTTTTAATTATCTAAAAATACTTAAACAATTAAACATTAGATGTAAGGGTATATTAATTTTTTTTTTTTTTTGGTATATAAAAACTCTTTAATAAGAGAAAAAGTTTTCACCGGTCATTATTATTATTAATTTATTATTTTTTGATATATAACTCCCCACGTTGAACCAAAAGAGAAAAAAACCACATTCAACATTTAAAAAATAAAATTTAAAAAGATAACCATCAAACAGTCCTTATCATTATCCAATTAAAAAGATTACAACTCTTTAATTAGTTCTCCAATTTTTTAAAAATCAAATTTAAAAAGATTACAACTCTTTAATTAGAGAAAAAGTTTTCACAGATTATTATTATTATTATTTTGTAATATACTAATATAACTCCCTACGGAATCAAAAGAAAAATGCCATATTAAACATTTAAAAATCAAATTTAAAAAGATAACCATTATCACATCAACTCCATACTATATACGTTGATCTTTTTCAATAAAATTTTACTATTATTATAAATAAATAAAATATCTACTTATGTTATATAGACACCCACGGTAATTTATTCAAAAAAATAAAAATAAAAACACCCACGGTAAAAGATACCCTCATACCCACGTTTGACTTGCACTATCACATTCCATTATTTGATTATCTCACGTTTAACTCTTATTAAATTGTTATAAATAAATAAAACAGAAAACAAAACTCTTATTAAATTCTTTTATTCACAAACTTTCAAATTTTAACTGCTGTTGACTTCTTATTCTTATCCATTTTTAAAAAAAAATTTACATCACTTAGAATTCTCTCCTATTCACAACTTCTCATAAATTTAACGGTGATTTGCAAATTTAACCTTCTTGATGTTTTGATGGTGTTAAACTTTTCAGTGTTTGATGCTATACAATGTTGTTGTTTGTGCAGACTAGAAAGGGGCAGTTTCATTGTGATGAATGTGGGATTTGCAGGTAAGCAAGCTGATTATGTTATGTGTAAAACAATTTCATATCTGCCATGATCTAATTTTAGTTTTCCGGATGAATGTCTTATGCTAATTGAATTTTGATTTTCAGAGTCAGCTGTTACAACTTCTTTCACAGTAAGAAGTGTGGTATGTAGACTTCTTATCTTGCTGGGCTTTTAATATAGTGTATTATTAACTTTAGTGTATTGAGGGAATTGTTTTTATTTTTTTAATTTCAGTTATATTACGTACATTTTTCTATATATTAGTAGGGTTATTACTTCATAAGATTATTAGATACAATTCTACACTCCATTCAAATTCAACTCAGCAATTATTCTACAAAATTGAAAGAGAGATCTTTATTGGAAAATGTGAGGGATCACAGGAAGGCTTACACGTTTATTTGCTTTTATTTTTCTTGAAAAATTGTCTATTTACTTTGTTGTGTCTCTTCAATTTTGAGAGAATTAGATTTAGACAAGTTCATTTTCATTCAATGTTACTTATAATGTTTTTTCCTTTTCTTTGACGATATATTTAAGTCTAAGCATTAGTACGATGATTTGTATGTCTTTTGAGTAAATGAGGTATGATTTTCTTAAGTTTTGACATGATTTACCTTTCTGTTTTAGGCTTTCATAGTTGACATTGATCCCGAGGCACGTAAATGTTACTAACCACATAACAAGAGGAGAAGAAAACAACGTGAATGGGAACAAGAGGAGGAGGTTACTCCTTAATGGTTCATTGAGATGCAATCTCTCTTCTCAAATAATATTGAATATTAAGAATAAGTGTTGGATTTGACACTTCAAATGGTCAAATATGTATGATTACATATCCAAGATGATGGAAAATTCTTTATTGTGTGATTCATGTGATTTGTAATTTACTTTTAAACTGATTGTTTTATGGTGTAATTATATACCACCAAAAAAAAAATGGTGTTAATGGATTTTTTTTTTTTTTTAAATGTCAAATTGGATTCATTTGTTTAGTCATTTTTTTTTGGTGAATAGGTAAAAGGTTTTAATTTGCTGAAAAATCAAGCAAGCCATTCTAACTTTTCTCAAGGGGAATAGTAATAAAAGAGATTTTTTATTTTAAAAAGGTGTTTATTGATCTTAATCTTTTATCTAAATGCTATTGTAATATTTAGATGGTGTAAAATTCTTGAGAATGAGATGGAAGTTCATGGTAGGGTAGGTATTTGGAATTGGAGTGTGGAAAAAATGTCCCAGTAAGGACATGTACAACAAGAATTTATTTTTATTTTTATAATTATGCACAACTAGATATTGGGAAGCAACAACAATAAAGAGATTAGAAATTGTGTTTTCAACTTTTATTGGATAAATTTTGACCATTTATTACTTGATTGAACAAATAAAAACCCAAAGATAAATTGAGAAATTTAAACTTTCACTAAGAAAACACAAATGCCTATCAGATTCTCTAAATAAAAAGTTTTGAGTAAAAAGTTTATAGTAAAATACAAATGATATCTTTTTTTATTAAAATAAGAAAGAGTCTCTCAATGCGCGCATAACGCATATAAAAAAGCTAGTGATTATAAATATTATAAATGGTTTCTAAAATTTATCAAAAAAAAAAAAATGGTTTCTAAAAAAAATTTGCACTTTCCGGGCTCCACCCGTGGGTGTGGTTACTCCATTGGCTTCGAGAATTGTGCCTTCCCATACATATCCGAACTCAATTGTTTGAGTCATTCAGGTTTTTGGTCATTCTGTTTGCAATCATTCATCCATAGTCTCCCAATAGACGAGGGCTAATGTTACACCGGTTAATAATTTTATATTGGATATTATCCATATATTTTGACTTCCTAACTGGATTACATTTTTCTTCTTATATTCCATGCTTTCAAAATTCCAATAGAAGATTATATGTATTTTAAGTTCATATATCTTTTTGTTCATAATTCAAACGTACATACTATTTTTTTTTTCTTTTTCTTTTTTGATAATTTAACAATTATAACACCGGGGGAGGAGGTTTGAATCATGGTTCTCCATGTAAAATAAAACAATCGATGATATTCAGCTAACGTTAATATATATTTAACGCTATATGATCAATATGGCCCATAAGCATTTGGAGTGGTGCACCCCCCTCCCCTTGTCAGGGCGTGGGTTGATCCCCAATTTATACTATATGATCAATTAATTAAAAGTAAAATATGCATCTTCATCCAATGAGTTTTCATTTATGATCTATATTGTTTACAACTGTATGAGTGGATTTTGTTCTACATACGTAATTGATATTCTATCACTGTTACCACTTCGATATTTGATATAAGGATTTTATAGGGGCAGATTTAGCATTTGTAGCTTAGTTTTTGTAGATTGGTTCAAAACAAAAACATAAAACAGAGTAAAAAAACAAAACAAAAGAATCAAGATTGTGAAACTCCAACACCCCTCACCATGGTTGTCAAAATCGGGATTCTACTTTAAATCGTTGGGAGGGTTTCGTAAATCTAATCGTAAATTTGAATCGTAAATCGTAAGATTCTACTTTCTGTAAATAAAAATAAATAAAAAATATATAAATAATTATAATTCATAACATATGTTAAAGAATCATTGAAAAATAAATAAGTTTTGGCATAGAAACTTATAAAAGACAATAAGTCATCAACTACTAAATACCAAATGACAAATTTCAAATTTCAAACTTTCAAGTTCCAAGTTTTAATACCACATAACCACAAACATATATAATGTTCCAAATAATAACACTACACAAATAATAATGTTTCCCAACCATTTTCCACAATGGTAATTTTGTGACAAAAGTAACATATTACTTATTGTTCAACGTGAATAAGTAATATATTCATTGATTTGATGAATGTTTTCCTCTAACGAGAGACCTTCACTATAAACAATATTTTCATCCATGTCTCACTCTTAGTCTCAGAGTCTCACTCTCTCTACATTTCTGTTTTTGTATTCGTGTGGGAGACTTAGCACTTTAGGGAATTAGGGTTTGTTTTGTTTTTTATTTTATTTAATGGGCTATTTCAGTATTTGGGCTATTAAAATACTAAAAATTAGCCCAACACAAGCTAAATTCTCACTGGAGGCCAAAAAAAGAACAAAAAAAACACACGCAAAAAACCCAAAAAAGAACAAGATTCTACCACTTCTAAGATTTAGTTAAGATTCAAATCTTTTTCATAATGTTGAATCGTAAAATCATAAGATTTTAAGATTCAAATCAGGATTTTAACAACAAAGCTCCTAACTAATGGACGTCATCGTGTGCAAGGCCAAAGATAAAGAGGGGCCCAGCCCACCCAAAAAAAAAAGGGATTCTATAGTTTGTTTTGTTTTCTTCGTCGTTTTGTTTTATCGTTGATATACTAATCATTTATTTCATAATTATTATTAAACTATTATTATCTTTTCTATTTGTCAAAATTCATTTTAACTATAGAGAAAATCTTTCCTATTTTGTCGATGTTTGTTAAGGATCAAAACCTATAAAGGAATGTGAAAACTCAAATGCAGAGATTTATATTGTGCTGCCTTACCAATGATGGTATAGGCCATTTATATTTATAGACAATTGGAACGGATTACATCAACCATAGGATAGCTATGACTTTGAATTCAAACACTAGTGACAGATAAAGAGTTTGAATTTAAATATAAGTTACACATGAAAAATTGAATGTTAAAGGTTATTTGAAAAGTTTGTTGGATGAGTTGTCTGTATCTTTATCTGTTAAGTCTAGATTCTTGGTGTTTGAATTTGGGAAAATACGGGCTAAGAATTATCCTTAACAAGGGACACATAGGAAAAACAAAAGAAGAAGAGGAAAAATTGAATGTTAAAGGTTATTTGAAAAGTTTGTTGGATGACACGAGTTCCCGGGTCAAAATGTACCCTTACCCCCCTTAACCAAATATAAAAACTGTAGAACCTCATGAAAGGCTTAGCTTAAATAGTGTTGGTCTTATATAAAAATAGATTCAATAAAAATTTATTAACAGGGTTCACTAGTGGACCGATGCTTGATGGTGGAGCTCTTTGCCTCAATGCAGAGGGAATCGGCTCTGCACCGGGACTTGCCTTTCCAGAACCCGATCTTGCGATTCTGAAACCGAAATCTGAACAAAGAGGAGTGCCATTATTCCTTTTCGGACGAAGAATTTTCGAAGAAGATTCAAGAATTGGCAAGATTCCAACTCTTAGGACGAAAGTAACAAGGAATCTATCGTTTCGGAAAAACGAAATTTAAAAGACTTCGAGAATTCCGTGGAGCCTCCGTGGCCGGAAAATCAAGAGCCAATTGGGCCTGGAGAGACGAGAATTCCGGCGAGTTCGAACGGAAAGCGAGCGTGGATCTCCCACTCTCACTTTCATAAAGCGAAAGTTGGCAGGAGGAAAAAAATCGGCGTTGACCCATTGCTATCTATAGAAAGTGTATGTTTTTGGCCCAAAGAACAGTTTTGGGGGTGATTGATTGAGGGTTTCAGTTTTGGGGGCCATTTGCTGGTGGTTGAAGGTGTTCTGGTGTTTTTATCTCAGATTTGGTTAAGGCGGGTAAGGGCAATTTGGGGTTTTGATAAAAATGAATTTGGTAAAGTTAATCTGGTGGGCCCGGGAGCACGTGCGTGTACGTGTGGTTCAATTCCGTCTATTTTAACTGGATTTTCAGGGGGTAACGGCCGTGCAATTTTAATAGTTTAGGGGGTCAATTGTTACTTTTTAAAGTTTAGGGGGTGAAGTGAAAAAGGGGTGATAGTTTAGGGTGAAAAAGTGTAATTTACCCAAAAATTATTGCTATCTATAGAAAAGTGAATTTTTACTTTTTATTTTTTATTTTTTATAATTCAATAGTTAGGGGAGGAAGGATTTGAATCTGATATATATTTGTTGGAGACACGGGGAGAATGTGGATGCTAGTTGAGCTAGGCTTTTGGCTTTAAAAAGTGAAATTTTGGAATAACTTTAGAATAACATCATTTTACCTAAGTTGTACTCTTTTTTTTTGCTTGCTAAATACCTAAGTTGTACTTAGTGTCTATGTAACTATTAATCTTTTCATTCATAAGTTGAATTATGATTTAACAACAAAAAATGAGATATTCATGAAAAAATCACTCGATATACACATGAACAAGAGAGAAGATTCATCATCCACAATTAGCCGCCATTCCTGCTTTTAGTCAATAGTGTTAGATTTTAAAAAAATTCAAATCTCAAAATCCCATTCTTCTATGAATTTTTTTACCAAAAAAAAAAAAAAAAGTAAATTACACTGACACCCCCTTCTTTTGGGGAAATTAGACTTGTTACACCTTATTTTGGGAAAATGACACTATACTCCCAAATTTGCAAAATAATTAACACTCAAATAAAAATAAACGTAGATGGTCTTATAAATCAAACATAGTAGGTTGGAAGATGATCATGACACTCTCCACATAGACTACCACAACAATTTGTAACTTGTAAGCAAAATGTAGTAAAATAAGTAGTATCTTGAATATTTTCCTTTTGAAAATTGGCAAAAATAAACTTTTGGTCTTTATATTTTTGAAATGTTTTCATTTTGGTCCTTATAATATATAATGTTTCATTTTAGTCTTTAATTTTTTTATACAAGTTCATTTGAGTCCTTATCTTCTGTATTTTCCCTATTTTTTGAAATTTTTTCATCAAATATAACATATGTCCAAAAAAACAAGGACTAAGTTGAAAAATTATAAAACATAGGGACTAAAATGAAAACACTCCCAAATATAGGGACTAAAAGTGTATTTTTACCTTGAAAAATATACTATATGATACTGACGGAATTAAACCCTAACGACGATCCACCGCGCAATGACGAGGTAATTAAATGTTACAGCTGTAGACAGCATTAACCCCACGTTGCAAATGTGCCATCTTTAAACCCCAGCAATGAAAGTCAAAAGCATAATTTAAGGACTAGAATCAAGGCAATCAACACGGTTACAAATCAAGACCAGACGGTTACAAATCTGGATATTAAAGCCATTTAATGACCACAAACGGCTAGAGGACCAGGGCCTCCCTATATAAATCCAGGGAATTCTCAGACAAAGGTATTCATTCTCTTTCTCACATCTATACTCTCTGAATCTGTGTTCTTGTTCAAAACCGTTGTGTCTTTGCTAACTTAAGCATCGGAGGTTCCCCCCACCGGACCACCGCCGGTGCTCCCTTTCACTTGTTTCTCTGTTTTGCAGGTACTCACTCGTCGGTCAGAGCATCGTCCATTCGGATTGACCCGTGCGTGAGCCCACTGATTTTTAGGCATTATCAGTTGGCGCCGTCTGTGGGAACGACTTAATAAGCCATTGTCGTTCTTAGAGCAAAAAGGGCCGCACACAGGTCGATAGCGATCATGGAAGGAGCTCCCAATGACGGAACCAGTGCTGACCCCGCCATGACTCCAATTGAGAGGCAAATGCAGGTCATCGCCACCAGCATTCAGGACCTCGCTCGAGAAACATCTCGTCAGAATCAAGAGTTGTGGCAGGCTATCAGGAAGGGGCCCCCAACCCCCCATGACGACAACCAACCTCCTCCGCGGGGTGGAAACAGGTCGAATGACCAGGAAGCTGACAGCCATCAAGTCACCCGTCGTAGGGGAGGCGAAGTTGAGAGAACTCCGCCCCGCAGCAGGCACAGAGCGGAAAGCGCAGGAAGTTCCGCTCCACCCAGCCAACATAAGACAGCTAAAACAACGAGGTCGTCCAAACAGCCAGAACGACCAGATAGGTCGTCCAAGAAGCCTGAACGAGAAGATCGACGGGGAAACTCCTCCAGACAACCTGATCATCCAGACCGATCCACGAGAGATCCGGATGACAAAACGGCACGTTTGGAGAAAGAGTTGTGAGAAATGAGGAAACAAATGGGAGACATGAAGAACAGCCTAAGAGCGAAAGCTGCTCGCAACCTTGACGACCTCGTACACCGGGCTGATTCTCCGTTTATCCCAAGCATTGCTGATTTCCCGCTCCCGTCCAGATTTAAGGTACCATTGCTAGAAAACTTCGATGGAACCAAGGACCCATTTGACTACCTAGAGGCCTTTAAGACAATCATGCAGCTGCAAGCCGTCCCTGAAGAAGTAATGTGCCGAGCATTCCCCCTGGGACTGAGGGGATCTGCAAGGGTATGGTTCAACAAGCTCGAGTCAGAGTCGATCGGTTCATTCGTCCAGCTCAGCCGTGCATTCATCGATCACTTTATTGGCAGCCAACGAAGGGGACGACCGCCAACTCACTTGCTCAGCGTCAAGCAAATGGAAGGAGAATCACTGAGGGCATTTGTACACCGCTTCAACGAAGAAGCGATGAAGATAGATCGTCCAAAAGAAGATGTCACGGTAACAGCCTTCATGGCAGGTCTGCGAAAAGGGGATTTCCTCTATGAACTCTGCAAGGACCCCCCAGAAACAATGTCAGAACTTATGTACGAAGCTACGAAACACATGAACGCAGAGGACGCCCTAGAGGCTATGGACGACCCACCACCGAAAAGGCGGAAGGAAGCTGAGGATCGCAAACCTGAACCTTCCAAGCAAAAAGTTCCGAAATTCACCGAAACCCCGGAACGTAAACGGACGACCGCACCCCCCGTGAAATTCAGCAGTTTCACACCTCTGAACACACCTATCGACAAACTACTCTTGCAGATACAAGACGACCCATCACTTCGGTGGCCAGGTAAGATACGTTCAGATCCTAACAGCCGACCTAAAAACTTGTATTGCAGGTTCCACAGAGATCATGGACATCTCACAGAAGAGTGCGTAGCCTTGAAGGAACAAATAGAGACACTCATCCGGCAGGGCAAACTGCAGAAGTATGTCAGTCGTCCAACGAATACCCGTCCAGCAAAGCCTCCAGCACAGAGGGAACAGGCCGAACACAACAGGCCAGGACCCGTAGGAGAAATCAGAACCATCGTTGGAGGACCAGCATCAGGAGGAACCTCAAGAGCCTCAAGGAAAGCATATGCGAGGCAAGTACACAACATCATGGTCGTCCAGCGCCCACCAAAGAACATCCGCCTCGACGACCAGATCATCTCTTTCAGCGAAGAAGACGCCAGAGGCACCCATCAGCCCCATGACGATGCCCTAGTGATAACAATTAACATTGCAGGTTTCACCACAAGGCGAGTAATGGTGGACAACGGGAGTTCGGCTGATATACTCTACCTCCCCGCTTACCAACAAATGCGGCTTGACAAGGACAAATTGCGCCCCATGGATGCACCACTCGTGGGATTCACAGGTGACAAGGTTTGCCCGGTCGGTATTGTGACTTTACCAATCACGGTTGGTACTCACCCAAAGACGGTCTCTAAGACGGTCGACTTCCTCGTCGTCAACTGTCCCTCAGCATACAACGCAATAATCGGACGACCAACCCTCAACCGTCTCCGAGCCGTGACCTCCACATACCACCTTCTCCTCAAATTCCCCACTGAGCACGGGATAGGGGAAGTCAGAGGAGATCAAATAGCAGCCAGAGAATGCTACCTTGCCTCCCTCGGGTCAGGGGGACAGAATCAGACGATGAGCATTGAAGAGCAGAAGGTTCTAGTGAAGCCTTCTGGGGAGCTGGACACCATCGAGCTAGAAGATGGACGACCAGAAAAGACGACCAAAATTGGAGCTGACCTTTCCCCAAAAATAAAAGAATCACTTGTCCAGTTCTTAAAAGATAACAAAGATGTTTTCGCATGGAGTCACGAAGACATGCCAGGTATCAACCCTTCCATCATTTCACACAAATTAAATGTTGACCCCTCTCTCCGCCCAATAAAACAGAAACGAAAAGTCTTCGCACCAGAACGGAACAATGCCATTATGGAAGAGGTGGACAAACTCCTGGAGGCAAACTTCATCAGGGAAGTGTTCTACCCCGACTGGCTTGCCAACGTAGTTATGGTAAAGAAAAGTACCGGGAAATGGCGAATGTGCGTCGACTTCACCGACCTAAATAAAGCATGTCCTAAAGATAGCTTCCCTCTCCCAAGAATAGACCAGCTAGTCGACTCGACAGCTGGTCATAAACTATTAACATTTATGGATGCATTTTCAGGTTATAACCAAATAGTGATGGACGAGAACGATCAAGAGAAGACCTCTTTCATCACCAGCAGGGGACTCTTCTGCTATAAAGTAATGCCATTCGGGTTGAAGAACGCCGGAGCCACCTATCAACGACTGATGAACAGGATGTTCCATGACCAGATTGGAAGAAATGTCGAAGTTTACGTTGACGACATGTTAGTGAAGTCCAAGGAAGAAGACGACCACCTGGACGACCTCAGAGAGACTTTCCAAACACTCCGCAAATACCAGATGAAGCTGAACCCAAGTAAGTGTGCATTTGGTGTTTACTCAGGAAAATTTCTTGGCTTTATGGTTTCGCAGAGAGGCATAGAGGCAAACCCGGACAAAATCAAGGCAATCTTAGAAATGCAGCCACCAAAGAACATCAAAGAGGTCCAAAGACTCACGGGAAGAGTAGCTGCATTGAATCGGTTCATGTCCCGATCCACAGACAAGTGCCTACCCTTTTTCAAAACATTGAAGAAGGCTTTCGAATGGACGGACGAGTGCCAACAAGCATTCGAAGAGCTCAAGAGGTACCTGACAAAACCACCCCTACTTAGCCCGTCCAAACAAGGCGAAGAGCTCTACCTCTACTTGTCTGTTTCACCAACTGCCGTCAGCTCCGCACTAATTCGAGAAGAAGAAAGACGACAGCTGCCCGTCTATTACACAAGCAGAGCGCTCAGGGGGGCCGAGGAAAGATATCCGCCCATGGAAAAGCTGGCATTCGCCTTAGTGACGGCAGCAAGAAAACTCCGCCCATACTTCCAAGCCCACACGATAGTATTGCTCACCAACCACCCGTTGCGGAAAGCAATGAACAAACCAGACGCAGCTGGACGACTTATCCAGTGGTCGATTCGAGCTCAGCGAGTTCGACATCGACTACCGACCACGAACAGCGATCAAGGCTCAAGCCCTGGCAGACTTCATAGCAGAGTTCACCTCGAGAGATGACGAGCCAACGGAAGACATCGAACAGGCATCGAAGTGGACGGTAAACATAGATGGGTCGTCGACAAAGGACTCAGGCGGAGTGGGCATAGTCTTGAGATCCCCTGAAGGTGACATCATCAAACAAGCAATACGACTGCAGTACCCAACCACCAACAACGAAGCTGAATATGAAGCTCTTTTGGTGGGGCTCAAAACGGCCAAGATACTGGGAGCCACAGAGCTAGACGTACGTAGTGATTCGCAACTCGTCGTAGGACAAGTAAACGGAGACTATGAAGCAAAAGAAGGGCGTATGCAGCAATACCTACAACTGGTCCGACATCAAATAAGCCAATTCCGTGAAGTAAGGCTCTGTCGGATACCGCGAGAACAAAATACAGAGGCAGACCAACTGGCCAAATCTGCCTCGTCATCAACGGTCGACGACAAAATCAAGACCGTCCAAACAATCAAGCCTACAAACGACTGAGGTGAACCCCATCCACACTGAAATTTCTTGGATGACACCAATAATCTCATACTTACAGGGAGGAACACTACCAGACAACCGACACGAAGCCAGGCGATTAAAGGTACGCGCTTCACGTTTTCTCATGTTGCAGGGAACACTATACAAGAGAGGCTTCTCCCTCCCTTACCTCAGATGCCTGGCACCAGACGAAGCTGACTACGTCATGAGGGAAATACACGAAGGTATTTGCGGTGACCACTCAGGCGCACGGGCCTTACAAAGGAAGATCGTCAGAGCCGGATACTACTGGCCGTCCATGAAAGCTGATGCCTATCAGTTCGTCCAGCGCTGCGACAAGTGCCAACGGTTCGCCAATCACCTGCATTCACCTCCGGCAGTGCTGGTACCAATGACAGCCCCCTGGCCCTTCGCGCAGTGGGGGTTAGACATCATGGGACCATTCCCAATTGGAAGACGGCAGCTGAAGTTTCTAGTAGTTGCGATCGATTATTTCACCAAGTGGGTAGAAGCAGAGCCACTGGCGACCATCACAGAAAGAAACATCCAGAACTTCGTATGGAAGGCAGTGATCTGCAGGTTTGGATTCCACGAGTGCTCGTTCTGACACGAGTGCTCGTATCTGACAACGGGAAGCAATTCGACAATCCCAGGTTCAGACAGTTCTCCCAGGAACTAGGCATCCACAACCATTATTCATCTCCTGGCCATCCACAAGCCAACGGACAAGTCGAGGTCACGAATCGTTCACTACTCAAACTCATCAAAACCCGACTTGAGGGGGCAAAAGGACTATGGCCAGAAGAACTTCCGAGCATACTTTGGGCCTACAGAACGACAGTCAGGATACCAACAGGCGAAACACCATTTCGAATGACATTCGGAAGTGAAGCAGTGGTACCCGTCGAAATAGGACTGACGACATTTCGTACTTCAGCATATGACGGACAGGAAAATGAAGAACAACTCCGGCTCAACCTCGACCTAATTGATGAAGTCAGAGAAACAGCGGAAGCAAGAATGAAGAAATACCAAGAAAAAATGGCACGACACTACAACTCAAGAGTCAAGCCCAGGCAGTTGTCAATTGGTGACCTCGTCCTGCGAAAGGTCACCTTTAGCCACCAGGAATCCTTCTGAAGGCAAGCTCGGTCCAAACTGGGAAGGACCCTATAAAGTCATTGAAGTACGACGACCAGGCACGTATCACTTAGAAGACATGAATGGACGGCGCTTGCCGCACCCGTGGAACGCCGAACATCTCAGGAAATACTATCCCTAAAAAGAGACGAACCTTGTAAAGAATAGAAAATACTTTGAATAAAGAAATAAGGGTGGACGTAGGCACTATTGCCGAACCACGGTAAATCCTGTGTGTCAACTCGTTCCGCATACCACAATCCAAGAGTTGAACTGCATCGTCCAAACACGATCTTTCAACTTAGACAAATATAAAAAGTTAAACTGCATCGTCCAACACGATCTTTTAACCTAACCAAGAGTTGAACTGCATCATCCAAACACGATCTTTCAACTTAGAAAAAGTTAAACTGCATCGTCCAACACGATCTTTTAACCTAACCAAGAGTTGAACTGTATCGTTCAAACACGATCTTTCAACTTAGACAAATATAAAAAGTTAAACTGCATCGTCCAACACGATCTTTTAACTTAACCAAAACCAAACACGATCGTCCAAACACGATCTTTTAAACGATCGTTAAACTGTATCGTCTAAACACGATCTTTTAACGAATATCCGAAATTAGACTATATCGTCAAAACGTGATCTTTTAAACCCAAACAAGGTTAAGCTACATCGTCCAAATAACGATATTTTAAACGAATATCAAAAGGTGAACTGTATCATTCTTCACGATCTTTTAACTTAAGATAAACCGTATCATCCACCACAACTTTTTAACTTAGATAAAATTTCCTAAGTTTAAACCTGTCAAAAAGGCATGATCCTCAAACTCAGACAAATTACCTAGAAAGAGAATCATATCGTCCCAACACGACCCTTAAGCTTAAACCTCCTAACTAAGAAACAAAAACTTCCAAATACAAAAACCACAATAAAAACATCATTCAAAACCAAACAAGAAGATCATTCTCGCCAAAATAAAAACTTTGTGCACCGCCTTAAGACGACGAAACATGCACAAAACAGAAGTAAAATAAGCAAGTATCATAATATTTACGCCCTAAACACGGGCCCTCAACCAAACAAATTGTTTAAACACATGTAAAAACGCCCTAAACATGGGCCCACAAATTGTTTGAAAAATACTTCAACGGCAAAAGGGAAACCACACCAATCCTACTTAGAAGAAACGTCGTCATCACCAGCCTGGTCCTGAGAAACACCGGCCACAGAGTCCTCGTCATCATAGGGCTGAAGAGCCGAGAAATCTAACCCAGGAAAGCGCTGGACGGCTTGCTTCCTGAAGGCTTCGAAACCAGACAGGAAATATCGAGTATTGATGTCTTCGAAAGCCTCGGACGCTCTGAACTCA
This sequence comes from Fagus sylvatica, assembly GCA_907173295.1. Lineage (NCBI taxonomy): Eukaryota > Viridiplantae > Streptophyta > Magnoliopsida > Fagales > Fagaceae > Fagus > Fagus sylvatica. The sequence goes on from OU015764.1 coordinate 24,860,860, forward strand.
GACACCGCCGCCTCTTTGGCTCCCTCAATCTGGCCAACGAGATGTTTAAGGTCGGCAACAGCTTTATCCTTGGCGTCAACCGCCGCCTTAACGTCGTCGTCTCTGGCCTTAAGTTCCGTCCTTAACTTCTCCGCCTCAGCCTGAGCTTCCTTCCTTTCCCTCGTCAGCTCCATGACGGCTCTCTTAGCACTCTTCATCTCCGCCTCGTCTGCGATAGACTTTGCTCTCAGCATAGCCAGATCCTCCTCAACTGAAGCGCACCTCCGGGCCATCACCATGGCCTCCGTCAGACCCTACATACACGGCTAGGTCAGAAGCCAAAAATAAAACAAAACAAAGCGAAATGCGTAAAAATAATAAAAGGCAGAAGACCATACCCGCATCAAAGAATGAACCATGAGCAATGAGAGGTCTTCCGTATGGGCCACAGCATACTCTTCCATATCTTGAGTAGTTATGGCTCCTTTCGCCCTGTCCATGGCGACGAGAGGACTTTGGTTAATTGTAGAGGCCGCAGTTGGAGGAGTGAAGTCAAAATCCACCAGGATGACAGGCGGATCTCTTTGGCCAGAAGGGACGGCGGTTGGAATGACGGGAGGTGTGGCAGCTGGTGCAGAAGGACGTGGGGGCACTTCCTCAGCCCGCTTCGAAGATCCCTCGTCGGGCTTCTTGCGTTTCAGGCTAATGGGAGCGGCCGCCACCTCTCCCGATTGGGCCATTTGCTTCAGACGACTCTTATTCAGCTTCATTGTATTGATGCCTGCGAACCAAAGATACGCAAAGGTCAGAAAAGAAAAAGGGGGCAATAGACGAGTAGGATAAATACCGTACCATGTATTGAAGAAAAGACTCACGTTTCTTATTTGCTCTTAATAACGCTTTGACCGACGAGCTAGGGACGGGTCCCAACGAAAAGGTAGCTAGCAGATCAGGCTCAATGAAAATGTTGTATCGTCGGTCCTCGATGTCTAATATCCTGGAAATCCTCTCCTGCCAAACGGAATTCAGAAGCGGACGGTCCAAAGCTGCAATAAGCACCAGAAGAAACACATTAAAAAAAAAAAAAAAAAAAAAAAACAAAAAACAAACAAAAACAAACGAAAATAAGAAGAAAGACACACACCAGACGACGAGGGCGTCCCCCAAAACCTACGGACTCCAACGAAGTCATTTGGGCCTTCTTGCGGCAGCCTCTCCCAATTGTCGCCGCACACAAAGAAGTACCCGTCCTTCCAAATTCTGTCGGACGAAGGTAACCCTTGGACGACCCTAGAATTTACGTCCCGGTTCTTAAACGTCCAAAAACCCCGGGAGAGCGCAATCTGGACGGGCTCGTAGCAGAAGAGAAACTCATCGACGGTGAGATCCTCCTCCCCATTGCTACTGACCCGCCACATCACCATGCACGAGATGATCGTGCGCCAGCCATTCGGGTTCACTTGTCCCGGGGCCAAAGAAAGAAAATCTAACAGCTCTCTAACAAACGGCTGTATGGGGAAACGAAGACCGGCCCGAAGGTCGGCCTCGTAGAAAGCCACGTCACCCTCATACTTAGGGCAACATGCTCTCTCGTCAGAATCTGGGATTCTTATGACGACGTCATCAGGAATCTGATAACGACGTCTAAGCCTATCAACGTCATCTTCATTAAATTTACTAAAATAGGACATGGCCTTCCATGACCTGTCTACCCTAGGAAGTGGACGAGAACCCGAAGTACTCGGGACCGCCCCGGACGAGACTTCTCTCGTCATCCCTCCATTGGACTCATCGGAGAGTCCCTCCGGCAACTCCTCCGAGAGCGGAAGAGGCCATTCTGCCTCATTGGCCACCATTCTATTCCTAACGGCCTCCCACGTGTTGATAGCCGGACAAATCACGGAATATAGCTCCGCCGATAACCGGTGAAGCACACTATCGGGGGACACAAAACCCTCGATCGGAGGAGGACCTAAGCCGTTCTCGGCAAACCTAGACACCCCAACGAAAAACGACTTGAACGACAGACTCAAGGAATCCAGGTTGACCGGAATAGACCCACAGAGGAGAATCGGAGAAAGAAAGAAAAAGAAGGGAGTGGAGGAAACTCACCGGAAAACGCTAGGAGGAGGAGAGACTCAGACGCTCGCAAGAAAATTTTCGTTTTGGGAAACAAGACAAAAAGCCCCTTGAACTCGGTATAAAAACCCCACAAAACCCTTCCACATTCAAAAAACCGCCAAAAATCCGACGAAACGACGCCTCGAAAGCACCGACCAGTCGCATGACGACACGTGGCATTCGCCGCCCGAAACGACGCCTCTTCATTAAAGACAAAAATCTGACGAAGCGGCGCCTCGAGCGCAACGACCAGTCGCATGACGACACGTGTCACAAAACCTGACGAAGCGATACCTCGAGTATGGCGACCAATCATGCGACGACACGTGTCACTCACCGACCGAAGCGACGCCTTTTTCATTAATTGCAAGAGCCTGACGAAGCAATATCCCTAGCACGCCGACCAATAGAGCGATGACACGTGTTACTCGCCGCCTGGAACATCATTTCGTCATTGAATGAAACCCCCACTTCCCGAGGCAAAGTAAAACCCCCACTCCACCTCAGTACCCCGCACATCGTCAAAAATATGACGATAGTACGGAGTAGGGGGCATCTGATACTGACGGAATTAAACCCTAACGACGATCCACCGCGCAATGACGAGGTAATTAAATATTACAGCTGTAGACAGCATTAACCCCACGTTGCAAATGTGCCATCTTTAAACCCCAGCAATGAAAGTCAAAAGCATAATTTAAGGACTAGAATCAAGGCAATCAACACGGTTACAAATCAAGACCAGACGGTTACAAATCTGGATATTAAAGCCATTTAATGACCACAAACGGCTAGAGGACCAGGGCCTCCCTATATAAATCCAGGGAATTCTCAGACAAAGGTATTCATTCTCTTTCTCACATCTATACTCTCTGAATCTGTGTTCTTGTTCAAAACCGTTGTGTCTTTGCTAACTTAAGCATCGGAGGTTCCCCCCACCGGACCACCGCCGGTGCTCCCTTTCACTTGTTTCTCTGTTTTGCAGGTACTCACTCGTCGGTCAGAGCATCGTCCATTCGGATTGACCCGTGCGTGAGCCCACTGATTTTTAGGCATTATCATTCGGATTGACCCGTGCGTGAGCCCACTGATTTTTAGGCATTATCACTATAAAATATCATTTAATGAAGTATTAAATGCACTTTAACTTGTGTCTTAAGAACACTTGTTAACAAAAGCCTTTTAAAAAGAAAATTAAATTTAATCTTAGTTTGTGTATGTATGTTCCAAGAATAAGTCTTGAGATATAACAATTCTCACAAACTATTTCACATTTGTGGAAGTGTCAAGTTGTTAATAGTAAATAATAAAATTATATTAGTAGTAGGTCTAGATGAAAATTAATAAAAAATTGTCAATTCAACTATTGTGAAAATTGTTATACCTATACCATTACTCATATTCCGATAAGCACACAACTTTTTGAGAAATTTAGAAGTATCACTTTGATTCCCTCAAATGATTTGCATCTTTATCGGCGGCAATATAATTTTGAACTTTCATAATTTGTTAAACTTGATACTCCACTTTTCAGCAATATATGAATAATTTGATTGGTATCTGATAAGTGCAAATGGTAAGGAAGCTATTGATTCAATGATAGCGTATATATTTTGAAATATTATCTGCAGGGTATAGAGTGATATCCGTGTGATTGTATTGTAGTTGCCACTTGAAAGTTCCTACAAGAGATGAACCACTTGCTGCATTGCGAATTGACAGACGGAAATGTTGAAAATATGAATGCGTCAACCAAAAAAATGTGTACTAACACTTGGCAATACATTGATGGCTTCAATATACCAACACCATTGCTGAATCTAAATGATCCTTTGAATATTCCGAGACATTTTTCATATATTTCTCTATCATTGTACCCCGCATGACTCGTGGGTTACAATAACACTTAGTGAGTACATAAAACTTCAATCTTCAAAGTTTGAACGACAAATCAGGGCAAAATATAAATAAATGAAAAAATGCCAATTTGTCAACCAGGTCTTGTTGCTATCCTGGTTTTATCCACGAAATTGGGCCCCTTACACAATCACATAATGACGTATACACGTCTAGCCGTATTAATTGACTAGAAGCGCTGACAAGTATTATATTATTTTTTTTTTTTTTGATAATTATTATATTATGATATCAACAGGTTTTCTTTTAAACGGATTTGATTTTTTGGCCTTCTTGGTCTACTTTCCTTACGAGGAAGAAAGTCCTTAGTCTCCGCACGCGAAACCAATTGGCCTAGTTGGGCTTAAACAGACAGGTTGAGGTGCTTAAAATCCAACTGGGGGCCAATTAATATTCCATTTAGAAGACTTTGGATTTAATTTGGTTCTTTAGGACTACCAGTGATGACAATTCAATTTGAAACAGCTAAAGGGCATTATTTTTTTTTTTGCGGAATAACCTCATCATATTAAGGAGAAAAAGAGCAAAGAAAACAATTACATAGCAGGGGAACCACACCCTTCTGCAACTTCAGCTTGGATGTATTAATGAGAACAATGTTCCTTTCTAAAATGCTTTTTTGGAGGAATTTCTTTCAATTCAGTAGGTAGTAGGTGACAATCAATCATTCATATGTATTTAATTGTATGCTTCATTAAGTGATTTAATTAAGTCACGTGATCATCATTTGATCACCACGTAATAAGTTGGAGTAACTTTTATTCAAGAATGTTGTTCCGTTGTTCATATAACTCAATTAGGATTGTGAATAAACTAGTAAGCTTTAAACTCTAAGTAATTAAATTTACTCAACATGGTATTTGAGTATTTTTTTTTTTTTCTTTTTCTTTTTTGGTAAATTACACCAACATTCATTGAGATTTCACGAAATTATACTCCCTCAAAACATTTCACGAAATGTCACATCCATTATGGCTTGTGGATCACAAATGTCCCTCTTAAGGTTTGTATAATTGAGTAGGAATTTTTTTCCTTAAAATTGAATATTTCATCAATAAATTAATGTTGGGAAAAGACATTGTGGGGGCAAAAATTAATTAAGACAAATATAGGGTTAGAAATAAAATAAGAAGCAAAGTTTGATTTGATCTCTACTTTATAACCCACACCACATGCATTTTACAACTTGGTCAACATGATTGGTCCACAAAATATCTCTTAAATATCTGTAAAATATCTTGTATATGTTCTATTAGGTTCTAATAAATTTTAGGCACAAGAAACTCTATATATGTGAAGGGAAAAGCAACGTGAAGGGGACAGGGAGGCGGAAGGCCATAGAAGAGACTTGAGAAAGGGAGTCTCTCATGGTGCTTGGTCAATGTATTTTATTGTATTTGTAGCTATATTTGATATATTACAAATCTTTATGTGAACGTAGGCAAGTTGCCGAACCACCTAAAATTATGTGTGTTGTATTTTTTTACTTTGGATCAGTTCTTGCTTTATTTTATTATCCAACAGTCTCCAATAAACTGGGATTCATCGTGTTATAATGTTTGTTGCAGTTCCATTATTATCTGAAAAAATCAGACCCTCCAGACATGTATTTATCTATTGTATTTATACAAACCTCAAGAGATCAATGTCATTTTGTCCATAATTTGAAGGATTATTATTTCATGAAAACTCAAAAAAGATTGGTGTAATTTATCAGTCTTTTCTTTCTTTTTTGTCATACCAACATGGGGCTTTAAAAAGGGTACACTTTACCTTCGTAAGTTTTACTCCATTAATATCAATTATACTTTATCGTTAAATATTATCATCCCAAGTGGGAAAAGTATCTTCTTTTTTATTTTCTAGTGGGAAAAGTTTTAATTTCTTAGGACAAAATTTAAATGACGATAATAAGGTAAAAGTATCAAATCTCTTTGTTCCGTACTCTTTACTTTATACATATTTTATAATGACCTATCATAGCATGACACATAAAGGGCCATTATTAAATTTAATAATGAAGCCTAATAATATATTAATAAGACCAATGATGAGACTCTATTGATTGAACGACACGTCTCCAGCCAAATAATCTATTTCTAGAAGGATCTTATTAAACAAAATAGTCGAGGTCATTAGTCAAGGAATTGATACAAATAGAGTTTACCTCCCAATTAGTTTGGAGGAATTATCATCCAATCCATTATGTGACGATTTATAAAACTATACATATATACTTTTAATCACATGATTTATTTAATGAGTCACATGACTTATTTAAATAATACATGTAGATAATCTTATAAATCGTCATACAGTGGGTTAAAGAAAAATTCTTCTAAACCGATTTAAAAGTAAACTCTATTCAAGTTGATACAAGGATATATTTGAATAGCTACTTCACAGAGCAAGGAAAATTTGACACGACATTAAGAAATTTCGGCTAGGTTCCTTTCTAATTTCCACTCTTTCCAATTAACTTACCTACGTGCATTATCTAATTTAGTTTCTATTTACTTTTCCTGCTCAATCTACTTTTAGTTTACTTTTCCCACTCGATCTAGTTTAACTGTAGTTACTTTCCTGCTCAATTCAGTGTACTTGATGTAGCTGTAGTTTATTTTGTGCTAAATATAGAATAATCGCTTTATTTATTATTCAAAAAAGTCTTTTTTTTTAGGTAATTCTAAAAATCATTTAATTCTAGTTTAATCTTGAACCACTCATTGGTAAAAAAAAAAAAAATTCTTAATTGATGCAATACCAAATCTGTTTGAATTGGATTATCAATCTCAAGAAAAATCCTCAACAAACCAGAGTAATTATATTTAAATTAATGTTTTCAGATTTGTGTAAAATAAAAAATGTGTATGGTTTATTTGGATGAAAATATTAGGGAAAAAAAAGTATATTAATTAAAATGACTCAAGTAAATAGGAATAGGGAAAAAAAAAATGATGACCAATTGGGTCTTGGAGAGCAAAGCAGATAATAGATCAGGTTCACGATGAGTTTTGGAGGAGTACGTACTTGTTAGGGATGATGATCGGCAAGAGTTGCAAAGAGATGGAGAGGCCAAAATGAGAGAGAAGAGCAGTTGAGTCTTGAGTTTGAATTTTTTAATTAGGCAAGGATCATAGAAAAAAAAAATGAAAAATTTACCAGATTCTTTATTTGTAAAAATCACAAAAACAAAAAATTATATATAAAACTCGGTGTAAATTCTTTAAGAAACTTTTACCACAACTTGTTAAAGTGGTAAATTGTGAGTGATTAACAATCAATATTGTGAGTAATTATTTGATAACTAAAACAATACGTTTATAGACACAACTTTTACTTATTAAAATGATAAATTGTGAGTAACTAACAATCAATATTATCGGAATCCACCACGAATACTATCTATATTTTATACCAATTAACACATAACATCTAACCAAGTTGGATAAAAGTTGTGTCGTAGGTTGTTGTCCAAGACATATTGTAACAAAAATTGTGACGGAAACAGGCTGCAAGAGAATCAAGACTAAGAATGACTCTTTCACTACAGGTGATACAATCAAGACTCGGGTCTAGTGGGAGATTTCGTGCATGGATTAGAGTTGATTTATTTTTGTCTGTTCCCTTGTCTAGACTCTAGATGTTGTGGTGATTGACTTTCAGCGAAAAGAAAGACTTGACTTTTGGCCGCCGCACGCCCACCATTTACTGGAACATAGTTTATTGCTATTGCGTGCCCCACAAGTTGCTTTCCCATTAATTGTTTTACAGTAGTAATAGTAGTTGGGTTAAGATAAGGTGCAATCATTTTAGAGAAAATATGGTTTTTTTAAGATTTCATACTGGCCTCTTTTTAATTATTTTTTTTAATAGATTTTGTTAACAAGTGCCTTAGGATAATGATTAAAAAACATTAAATATTTATGTTTTATAAGAAATAATAAATTTTTAATATTAAAAAAATAATAATAAAAAAACTAAAATACCTTTAAAAACTGTTTTTGTATTATTTTAATATTAAAATTTCACTATTTTCTTTGAAGTGGAAGTATTAAATACTTCTTTAACCATTTCTCTAAACACACTTCGTTAATAGGATCCTTTTTTTATATTTGTTTGAACGGTTGAAATGAAAAGTTAAAAAATAAATCTTTAATCTTTAATAATTTGAGAATCCAATAGTAATTATATGAATCTTTTCTCTAATAATATATGTGTTATATGGTTATAGAACTTAAACATGAGAAAATAATTATACATATATCTCATGTATAAAATAATTATGTTAGTTTACAAATTACACTTTTTAATTTTAATCAAAATCTAAGTCAGTCTTTCATTTTATTTTATTTTATTTTTTTCATTTCAGTCCTATAACTTCTATGGTTATAACTTTATTAGTTTTATGAATTTTTTTAAATTAAAAAACTCAAAAATACCAAAATGATATCGTTTTTTTGGGCATTTAATGACAACTTATTTAACAGAAGTGGACGTAATGACAAAATTGAAATGAAACAAGATTTAGAAGATTGAAATGATTATTAAATAAATAAATAAAAGATTGAAATAAATTTTAACCAAAATTAGAAAGTGTAATTTTTTATTTAACCAAATAATTATTACTTATATATATATATATATATATATATATATTGAGAATGAAGTCCTCTACTATTCGGTTGGAAAATAAATAAATAAATAAATATGAAGGGATAAAAGGGTGGGAGGAATTTCTTGGTAGCGATCTACACTATCCAATATTTCATCCATATTTGGGCTTCTTCTTCTTCTTTTTTAACTGGTTGACACCTCCAAGTATTTTCTAAATGAAACATTCAAGATTTAGATCGCCCCTCCCCTAATTATTGAATAATATAATAAAAACACGTTTTTCAAAATTATTTGGTAAAATAGTACTATTTCAAAGTATTTTAGGAACTTTTTTTTTTGGAACTTGTGTCTTCAAGAGACACATGCATCTCATCTTTTGAAGAGATGAATTTCTTGTGCATCATGCTGATTCACACGTAACTCGTTTCTAGTTCAAAAAAGAAATGTTTATTTTCGCAAATAACTTTGGAACAATAATTTTTTCTCAAATAATAATTAAAAAAAAGAGAGTATTATTTAGCAAAAATGACCCAATATTTGGGAGGAGAATATGGATTTTTATCCCTTACCCTTCAATTTATATATATTAAATATTAAATATTTCGATATTATTATTATTATTAATGATATTTAATTTGGGAGTAATTGTAAATTGATACATACTATTTCTTACCTCTTATTTTTCTTCTCAACTAAATAAAAGAATTTGTCATCAATTTTTCATCACTTTTCTATTTTCCATGTCTTGTCGGCCTTTTCCGTACCTTTACTTTTCTTTTCTTTTTTTCTATCGGATGTGTAGCAGCGAACTTTGTCTTTTTCTAAAACGTGTTTTTGTTTTAAGCCTGGCTTAGATGACATGTAGTGACGTGCTTTTTATACATACCTTGATTTTCCATTTGTAGATTATCAAAAAAAAAAAAAAAAAAAAGAGATTTTCCATTTGTTAGGAAAAACCACAGATTTTCCATTTATTGGGAATGAACTCATTATGGTAATTACTCGGCCTGTAGCAGGACCTCTTCTCGCAATTGACGTTTTTTTTTAAGATTTGCCAGAAAGGGGTTTGATTCCTGTATTGCACATTCAAAGCTTCATTTTCAAAACATTCTCTTCATAAAAAGTATGGTAAGGATTGGGTTCTTACACAGACTTGTAACATTGACATTATCTCTATTGTAGTTGGACACTATTGCAAATCCAAGTAATGTTTTTGTTTTAAATATGAAATTAGAAGTTTCAGGAAAAAAGGGTAGGGGGAGTGGGGGAAGAACCGAATTTGTGTCTATCACATGTTTTGCTTGATAGTTATTTTAGGTCTTGTTTGATATGTTTTTTTATTAGTTATTGATTGGTAGGTCGAATTAATTTTATTCTTTTTAGAGATAAGTGCATCGATAAAGTGCTGTCCTGGAGGATGGTTTAAAATCTCACTTTTTCATTATAGTTAATGCAGTTTTTTTAAATTTCAATTTTTTTTTAGGTATAATTTTTTTAAAAGGAAAAACAGTCCATTCTCCATTTGAGGGGAGGCATGTTCAAATCTATCCTATCATATTTATATTATTAAAAATAAAAATAACCTAACTAGGATCAACATGTTTTGTAAATCCATAATGGTAATGGAGATAGAAATTCAAAATTTAAAAGCTATTTTAATTCTTATAATATGGCATTGCACAGGAAAACATTTAGAAAAGGAAAGTCTCACTTATTTTATGTTTAAAATGGAACTCCTACAACCAATTTGCTCTTATAACAAGTTGTTGGAGTTGGCTAGTTAGGGGCCTTATGGTTGAGGTAAACAGTAAACTGGTAGGAGTAGGGTACTTAAACACTATTTGTAACCCTAATTTTTCTAAAATAGTGGATTGATAGTTGCTCGCTCCCTTAGATGAGACACATTATCGAACCACATAAAATCTGTGTGTTTATCTTCTCTTTCTCTCTTCTTTAATTTGTACAAATAATTAATATCACAATACAAGCCGAACGTATTAAGTTAAGTAAGATTAAGTTGAGACTTGAGAGATGGAAGATATTAATCTTCAATTATGATTTATGAACTCATTGTTGTTTACCTTCATTAATTTCCTAGAACGACCAATTAAATTGAGAAGACAGGGAAGGCTGTCTTCACAATTCACATGCATTGATATTTAATTAATTGGTTTCTTTCATTTAATTAAGTTTGCTTCTCTCTTTTTCTTTGTGAAAAATACTCCTCCCATTTACTATAGATCAATTATCACATGCATTGATATAATGGTCGTTTTTTATTTTATTTTTATTTAGTTCTTACAGAACATATGGAGAAATTGATGGCTTATTAGATGCAAGAAATTAAGGAAGATACATCAATAGGCAGTGCACGGAAGTTGAAAGTTGAAACTAACTTCAACTGTTAAAATCTTTGACCCTAAACCACTACACCTAAAATTTTTTCTTAAGTTTTACCTATATATATATAGTGTATCTTCTTCTTTTGCTAATAAAAATGCGGTTCATATTCCTTCTGCTGCTGATATCAGCAATTAATTGATAATTTTGTTTTTCCCAAGTTCAAATTTCTTTCTGCTTAATAGATATATTGTCCTGGAGTTTAGAAGATCAAGTTGCTTTTACCTGACTCTATTTTCAATTGACCAGTCTTTGAAGATTACTTTGTCCATAATTCAGTTTACTTGGAAGAATATTCAATCATCCTAAAATGAAATTTTTTATTAGCGCCAATTAAGATGATGTTGGCCATAAAGACTTTCAACATTTGAACCGCATAATGTTAGACCAATCTCTCTCTCAGCAGTGATCACTCTCTTATATTTACACACAAAGGTGAAAATAGAAATGAGTTTAGTCCTTGAGGGAATTAGTCCATTTATTAAGTGTAGCATTTTAGGTTTCTTAATTCAAATACGTGACCACATTAAATTTTTAATTGTCATTGAGAAAGATAATATAATAATAGGCAGAAGGAAGACTTGAACATTCAATACTCTTTTTGGAGAATACCAAAAAATACTAACCAATTCCTTTTTTTGATAACTAAAAATACTAACCAATTCCGCTACACTAGGTTAGAGTATCATTCATAAAACAATAGGATATTAGTATAGTACAAATAGGACTATGTTTCAATAATTTTTTAGTTCCCTTCTCCTCCTTGTCATCACGTATAAAAGGAATAAAATTGCCAGGGGGACCCCAAAAATAAAGGAACTGAGTCAGCCTTCAAATGAGTAGACTTAAGTCAATGAAATTTGTCTGCACACTTCCGTGACCCAACAAACAAAAGGAAGAGTATAATCTAAAGTTAATGGAGGGCTTACGTCATGATAGTGATGTATTCATGCTAAAGTGTGGCTGTCGTAGTAATTAGCATATATAGTTAGTATAGAGTACATGATTCAAAGGTTCTTAATAGTTATAAATACATACCATGAATCTATTTTTTATTTTCTAACACAAGGATTTGATTTCAACCTTTTCCTTGCAAAGAACTAAGACCAGCCATCAAATTACTAGTCTTCTTTGATCTTAGAGTTCCAACCACTGCATGAGAATAACATTTACATATATAGATAAGGGCATTTCCAACTCTTATATTCCTTTTCAATTTCTTCCAACTTCATTCAACTATTACCAACATGGAAGCTCATACCTCCTACAAAGATAAGGTGAATTTTCTTTTGTTGTTGCTAATTATGTTCATCTTGCTTTTGTTTTGGGTAATTGAAGCTCTAATTTCAACCGAAAATCATACCATATGGTTGTAAAATTAAGAGTTTAAAGGAAAAGAATATGTACTTGTGTTAAAATGTTTAAAACTTGGAATCAAATATATACCTGTACTTTTTGATGTTTTTGGGAGGAAAATTAAGATGGAAAAGATGTTTCTCCAGGTGGAGGCCCTCCAAGCAGACTTGGAATGTATGCGAAAAGAGAATGAAACTCTAAGATTCATGCTTGGAGCCATGAACAGAAAATGCAACATCCTTCAATCCCATCTCCAAGGAATGAAGGTGGAAGAAACGGGCATCAATTTAATGCAAAGTGAAGCAAAGAAGAGAGCACGGAGTGATGAGGTTCCCACGCAAAGTAAGACATCACAAATCTTTGTGAGAACCGACTCCAATGACAATAGCCTAGTAAGTCTTTTTATATATATATGTGTGTGTGTGTGTGTGTGTGTAATGGTTAGTATTTCTATATTAAAGTTGATTTATTCGTCTTTAAATATATTCATATTTATTGTGAATTTAGATAGTGAAAGATGGGTACCAATGGAGGAAGTATGGGCAAAAGGTAACCAAGGACAACCAATCACCCAGAGCTTATTATAGATGTTCCATGGCTCCTGGATGCCGAGTCAAAAAGAAGGTACACCATTGGAACTCACAAAAGAATGAAATACTTTTGAGTCATATATCTACAATATATAATATGCTATTTAGTTGTTACTAGAAAACTATTACTATCAGTCTATCACAGATCCATATATTTCATGAATTAGTGACCATTTTGGTGACAGAAAATTATACAAGATAAGGGAATTACTGATCAAGCAAATTTTAAAATCGCAAGAAACAGCAAACCATTTGACTTCAAATAATAATTTTGAAACGTAGACTAGAAAGAAGACTTTTATTTGAGAGTTCTGTGAGGACACGCATCTGTAAAATCTTTGAGAAATTTCGTAGTTCAATCCGCAGAATATAATGTGTAATAAAACCTTTCAATCAAAATACATAAAAAAATTTACTTAATATAAGTAAGGATGAGGGATTTAAATCTCATGCTCTCTCCCCATTGAAGAGTAAACTATTTGAGTGTTTTGTAAGAACACAATTCTGTAAAAACTTACAGAAATTTTGTAGTTCAATCCGCAGAATATAAATTATAACAAAACCTTTCAATCAAATGACTAAAAGAGATTTTTATTTATTTTTTGTTTGCATTAAGTGGGAGTGAGGAACTTGAATCCCAAGTTCTCATGGAAAGAAAAAAAGAAAGTAATGTTATTAAACTACAAGACTCATAATGAATAAAGAATAGATATTAATTGTATGTGACTCAAATGATATATGGAGAAGTTAATACCAAGATGTAGTCTAATTAAAATGCTATTAATTTCTTCCACTTTAGGTACAAAGATTAATGGAAGATAAGTCTGTTCTTGTTGCAACTTACGATGGGGAGCACAACCATGATGCATATGGTTCTCTTGGGGAATCTTCATCTTCATCAAGTTTAATGGCTGATATTATTTCTCCTCCCTACATGGCTAATAATAACCCATTTCGACCACCTATTGCCCTTGATCTTAGTCTTTCCATGCCAAATCAAGAAAATCGAAGACTATCCCAAAATTTTGTGGAAGACTACCATAGCAACTACAACAAAATTGAAGATTATGTTGCCTCTTTAACTAAGGATCCTAACTTCACAGCTGCTTTAGCTGCAGCTGTGGCAAGCTCCATCACTGACCAGCCTAAATTATCCAAGATTTGAGAATCTGAACATTAGATATTATCTCTATCATTGTATTTAAAGAGACAAGAGTACCTAGATTCTAAATTTAAGGGTAATGGTAAAAAAAACTCTACAAATACCTATTTTCATAACATGTTAAAGTGGTAAGTTATAATAAGGATGTTTCACCACTCACAATATATTTCAGTAAGTTGTGGAAATGGGTGTGAAAATAGGTGTTTCTGTTGGCGGTTTCTTTTAAATATGTGTCTAATTGTTGAAAATAAAGTTCAAGTGTTTAAGACTTATTTAGTTTTCTCTTTCTTTCTATTGAAATGAGATGATTCAGTTTTATTCATCCTTATAAAAATGTGATCAAAGTGAAAATGGTATTACCGTATGTGCCATGCATGCTTTTTCTAGAAAAAATTAGGAATACATTTCTTTAGACTGCCTGAAGTGATTGCTAATGGAAGATAGAAGAAGAAAAATTAGCATTGTTGGATTATGGCATGTTATATTATTGTTTCTGTTATTCGATAAATTTTTTATACACTCAGTGTTTTATACATTTCTCTCACATAAATGTAGGCCTCCTGAGCGAGATCCACAACGGAAAGTCACATTCATGTGAGAAAATGATGCAATGTAATATATTCAATGAATAAAATAATTTCATAATGAACACAAGCTTATTCAAAAGCTATGCTATGGACCCTCCTTTTCAAAGTTGGTCTTTATAAACTCCTTCCGTCATGGGGAATTATCGACACTACCTAATAATTTTTCCTAATTGAGATAATGTTCTCTCTATTATCCAAAAAAAAAATTTGTACACTCAATATTTTACACATTTCTCTCACATAATTAATGTAGGTCTTATGAGCAAGATTCACAATGAAAACTCACTTTTATGTGAGAGAATGATGTAATACACTTGATACATAGAAAAATTTCATAATGAAACACAAGCTTATTCAAAAGCTAGACTATGGAATATGGACCCTCCTTTTTAAAGGTGGGTCTTTAATTATAAACTCCTCCCATCAATGAGGTATTATTGACACTTTGACAGTGGCTAATAATATTTGCTGAAGGAGATAATGTTACATAGTCGTAGACAAACTTTTTAGACAGCATGGATTCTAATTTTATATCAACAAATGGATATTGTAAGTTTACATCTATCAATTTAAATCAATCTTTACTCAAAGAAACTATTCTGTAGTTTTAAAAGAGTCATATTACAAAACAGAAATGAACAAAATAAAAATAAATATAAGGTTGTGGGGTGGTGGGTAAAATCCCTCAAGTGAATAGTTATAAAATGTAAATTCCTAAGAAGCATAGATACTTCAAAGACGTGTCCGTATCCAACACATATTTGTGTCAGACATGCCGGGCACACTTCTTAATTAATTTGTGTCCTTATTGTGTTGGGAGGAAAAAAAATTACTTGTTTATATAACAAAGATTCTTTTATTTTAAATATGTTTTTTAAAGATTTTGATAGTTTTTATTTATTTTGAAAAACATAAAATAAACTTAAAATATGCCTATAAATAAATAAATATCTAAAGATATATATATATATATGTCATGTCCTAATTTTTTAAGAATTGAAAAAAAAAAAAAAAAAAAAATTGTATCATCATATCCCATGTCAGTTTATGTATCCATGCATCTTAGCTATAATGGTTTATGTATCCATGCATCTTAGCCAAATTATAGCTTGCCACATTGACAAGTGACTTATGTTAAAAAAAAAAAAAAATTAAATATATAAAATAAAAGGCTCTTTCAGCCAGGCTTTGACCTTTCGAAGGGCAAAGGGTCAACCCAGTGCCCTTTTTTTTTTTTTTTTTAACAATTAGTCGTTAGAGAAAATAAAAAATAAAAAATAGGGCTAGGCTTTGATTTTGGGGGTGCCATTGTCTAACTGAAATATATGAATTTTGTTGCAATGTGTTTGGTGTTGGATTTTCTATCAATTCTCTCTCATTTTATGATATGAACAATATAAAACTCTCAACAGTAAATAACCAAATGATTATGTTCTCCATTTGTTGATGGTAGATGGACACAGATGGCTCCACCTTAATAAGACTTTGAAAGTCCAAAGAGATTTTAACCGGCCGATCACCATTGAAATGGTTTAATTGAAGGGCATATTGTCACAGGGGTTCGCTATACTCAACCTTGATCATATGATAAAAGACACATACTGTTGCTATCTATCTAAATACCATAATCTCTTCTCTTTTCTAAGCATAAATTATACCACTTTCTCTTCAGCTTTATCAATATGACACTAGTGTACGTGTATGACACGAGTACTCCCTCAAACTTTTGGTATAAATGACACTTTCTCTTTGAGGTTAAATGCAATAGATAAGTCCATGCCTTTTAACATTGTTACGACACATTTGGTATACTGTAGTGATCGATTTACAACCTTGATCAAATATTATGTTGAAAAATTGTAAAAGAAAATGTTAGGGAAATTGCATAAAAAGGCCAAGAGTTTATAGCATGTTTAGGATTATGTTTCAGGTTTTTAATTGTGACGATTAAGTCTCAAACTTATGACTCAATTTCAGGTTTTTATATAATATTCACATGCCTTATAAATCATTGAGCATGTGACATGTGATTTGAGAATACATACCTACATACAAGACATTTCAAATAAACGCATAAAATATATGATAAAAAAAAAAAAAATTTATTCTACATGTAAAATGATAATGATGTAAATTCTTTTCTTCTTTCTTTCAAAGTTTGAATCACATACTTATTGTTATATGAATTCAAGTGAATTCTAATGATAATATTCGAAGAACAATGGTGAAATTAAAGCAATCTTAAATCACACGATTCCGACTAAAACAATAAGAAAACTCACGGGGGTGATTAGAAAATAATCAAAGCTCAACGATGTACATTCATTTTACTTTTTTATTAATTGTAACCATTTAAAATATATTGCAGAAAATATTATTTTGTAAGAATAAGAATACACAATGTAAACTAATATATCATATAGTTCAATATGGTTAGTTTTAAAATGAACTTTATTTTGACAAAAATTATCTCGTAGTTTTGTTAATTGTTATATATGTGGAGTAATTGGATTCAATTATTAATGGATATATATGTGGAGTAATTGGATTCAATTATTAATATATATATATATGAATTAGGATTAAGTTACACACAATGTAACTCTCTGTTAATATTACATAAAAACGATGGCTTCCACCGAGTTGTGGGTTGGTTGTTGCTAGAGCACGGTGACTCATTGGGTTGTTATGTGTTGGTGATTGCGATTTGTTATGGGTTGGTGGTTGTTGGAGCATAGTCTGAGCACTGGGTTGTTAGGATTAAACAAAAATAATAATTTTATGAACAATTTCTCAATACACCTAGAGAAGATGTTATGAAAATATAACCCCAAGGTTCTCCATTTCATTCGAGCAGGCAAACCGACATGAAGTTTGCTCGTGGCCAATACAACCATAGCCAAAGCACACCTAACTAATTACTAATAGTAGCCTAATAAGTATTGGATAGGTTGTCTAAGATTGCCAATCCGTACCACGTTAGTACTAGAGGGTTGGCCCATATTAAGTTGAATGCAAGTATCAATTCTAATATTCTAAGTAGACCACCAATTTGATTTCCAATCCTTCAGAGGATGCCGCCATTTTGGACTTTCCAGCAATCCTAGTCTCAGACTGTGCTTGAATCTTACCAAATAAAAGTATAACCAAGTTGAATACACTGCATGTCACCCAAAAAAGTTAGTGCTCTCACTTCAAAGTCAAGATATTCAAACCCAGTTGTTTTGCCAAAGACCCACGATTCCTGTTTTGGCTTAACACATTTCAAAATCAGTTATCTTGTTTCTGAATGCATCCGAATGATTATATGAACATAATTTCTTTTCAAATACGTAGTTTGGATTGAATCACTCATACTGGAAGTACATCCACTTTTGGTTACGCTTAATGAAATGTGGCCTTAGATCATTGCTTCCTTAAAAGAAGACAAAATATTGCCCTCTCTACTCATCTTTATTAATATATATATCAACATTTACATCCCTATAAATAAATAAAATATACAAAAATAATGATAAACAAAAAGGAAAAAATGGGGAGGGGGATTTGCTAAACTATTTCAGATCTATACAACAAAATTCTTAAGACCATCTTACAAGTGGCTCATCGAACAGGACTCCTCCAACTCCAGCACCTCTGCTCCAAAAACAACAAATCATTTCAAAGATTACAACAAACATAAATCTCAATATTTATAAAGTACAATAAGTTTTAAAACTTGAAAGTGGTGTGTAAAAGGCTTACTGCTTTAAAAAATGAATCTCTCTCCCAGCCATACACCACCTGCATTTCACATAAACCACTTGAATTCTTACCATCAGATTAAACATTGTCCATGTCATCAATATCGGTGCTGCCAGTTGTGGTTTGTTTTCACTTTTCAGTCCTTGTTAGGGGTTTTCATCCATGGAGCAACCAAGTTATCTTGTGTTGCTCCGGTGAATGTAATGTTAATAACTGTTGATCAATTGAAGTTGCTACTCTTGATGGCGGTCCGCATCAAGTGTACAGACTCCTTTTTGGGTGTACCTAACTTCATCTTCTCATTTTCTTCCTCTTTCAGCGCTCTCTTCCTTTCTAACTCAATCTGCTTGCAGTTTTCATCATGTGCTCGGACAAACATCCTCACAAAATTAAGCAGAGTAGATACGACTACAAGACATACCAAATTAAATTAAAGATAGAGAATGATATTCCTTAGAAAGGTAAAGGAAAATATTCTTACTGCAACAGTAAAAACAAGTACACAGCAATGGATAGTGTGCACCAGAACCTTTTTTTTTTTTTTTTTGAATAAAGCACCAAAACATTTTGAGTTTACTACAGCTTGGCATAAATGGGTGCCAATAAATGTAAAATATATAAACCTAATAAGTGTCCATGAGCACCAGTTTGAAAGCAATTCTAAAAACAATATGCAATTGATTGGTCATCAACTCAAAAAAATAAAAATAAAAATAAAAAACCGCAAAAATAAGCATGAAGGTACCCAATAGGACAAGGAGTGAGGGATCAGGATCCTCTCCATTTGTTTTGAAATCGAGAGGGTCCATTTCATGGTACAGATTTAATTTTTCACATATCTAAAGGTGTATATGATGCCACGTCATTCAAGCGGAATGATAACTGATTTTAAATGATGTGGCACCCATATTCACCAATGGATTCATGAAAACTAAATGAGAGGATCCTTTTTCTAGGAGTGAGCATGTTGAACATGCCTCAAAGAGACAAAAGCGCAAAAAGGTATACAAGAGAATTAAGGTGATAAATTATGCATAAAGAACAGGTTGACTTAATTTTCTTTCACATCTAACATGAAAACAAATTAATCAAAACTGTATGACCAAAAATACCTTGCTCAAATGGACACCGGGCTGGATCTTCCCCAAAATAAAGAGCCAATGCATCTGCGTTTCTACCCTGAAAACATTGAAATTCAGATATATGTCTAGTAATACTTATATATCATCTTGCAAACAAGTGTCTGAAACCAATTCTATCAAAATAAATTCAATACATACCACACTAGAATAAAGTGAAGCCAAAGACCTCACTTCAGCTTCAGCATAACCGAGGAATTCATTTAATGTCTGGACATTTCACAATGAAAGATCAAACATTAATAACTGAATTAATTGTAATAAGAAAAATATATTTAAAATAAAGTAACTTAAAATTCAAAGCAGTTGTAGACAAATGGCAGGTGTTTAAACAGGAAAAAAGCCATGCCTGCTTCAGATGATGCTAGATCAAGCAGAATGTTCTACAGTGTTAGGTGCACAAGGTGACAAATATCACAGTTATTTTGTGGCTTTTATATCAACTCTTAAGTCTGGAAGTCAGAAACCTTTGAACTATAGTTAAACGACTAGCAAGAAACATTCATAGTAAAGTTCACAACTGAACAACACCCCCCCCCCCCCCCCCCCCCAAAAAAAAAAAAAAAAAAAAAAAAAAGAGAAAGAAAAGGCTTCTTTGTTTTAGACTGATTCTTTGAAGATCTATTATCATAGCAAGTGAATAAGCTCTACCTCAAGTGACACCACCTTTCCCTTTAAGAACAGGGTAGACGGTAAAGTTGTGGATTTAAGTCCTAGTGGGAGCAGCATGTGTAACTTACCAATAATGGACAAAAAAAAAAAAAAATTTTTTTTTTTTTTTTTAACATAGAAGAACTTCACTTAGAGAGTGCACGTCGCAAAGCATACTGTACAACAATCCTCACTACTATCAAACTCCTATGGGCAACTAACTCCACCTACCAGAACCAATTTTCCAGTAATCCAGGGGCATTTACCCCTGATGGACTAAGAAGTTTATCCTCATGCACAGGGGCCAGGAGGCAAAAAAAAATTTAAAAAAATCTACTATTATGGAGGCTTTAACTTTGACGAATTCAAGTTTATCTTATAACCACACGTCATGTAATGTAACTTTTTCTGTTTCAGCTTTCAGTTACAATCAATAATGCAACTCTGATTGAGACTAGGAGAGACTAGGAACTTGACTAGTATAGAGGAGCATCTTCTGATTCCCCACTTTCAAGAACTAATATAAGTAAATATGTTTTTGATTATTTGATAGTTACAATAATGAGGGAGGAGGGATTTGAACCTCGTTTCTCCTCGTAAATGAGAGCAAGCAATACTACTAAGTTACAGGGCTCTTTTTTGTCACTTTCCTATTCCACGATATTATGAAGTATCCAAGTCTGGGATAATTAACTCTTTCACTCTGAATGATCTGGAATCTGTGGTGGATATGTGCAATCACACTACTGTCCAAAAGGTCAAAAAGTCTAGAGAAGATTTGTTGCCACAGATTACAAAAAATCACATCCTAGACAGGCTTTAGAGACATATAAAATTTCATTGGTCTATCGTAAAGGTCCAACTAAAATACTTTCAAGGAATAAATGGGAATAAAAATCTTAATGCTTATTGCATTCCTCAAAGCAATGCATCCATCAGCTGCAGAAAAATCATGCAGCAACATATTTAGAGAAACTATATTTCACACACATGAACGTATATGCAGCCATTGCAGAGTACCTTGCAAAAGTTTCCAGACACATGGCCATCATTTTCTGAGGTAGTCAATTCCTGTACAACCTTCTCCAGCCCCTTACTAATGGCCTGCATTTCCTCTGCCAAATATTTCAATTGGATCTGCATGGTAATAAAACTTTAAGATACAAAGACACGATACAGAAAATGAACAGTTTCCACACAAAAATAAACAAAAAATTGTAGGAAAAAAAAAATACCTTTGCTGAAGCCTCCAAACTCACAAGGTCTTTTTGAAAATCTAGAAGTTCTGGCAACTTCTCAGCAAGCACCTACAGCTTGCCAAGCAGAAAATGATTATAACGAAGTATGAATGAATTTCCCTGAACAGAAGTGTGCAAAAGTCCTAATTTTTATTGTTCATTGGATCTGGAGAAGCAAAAACAGTAAAACAAGACCAAAATGACGTGGACAAAATAGGGTAAGAATATGATCATCAAAGATATACCCAGGGATTAGTCAAGTGCTGAAAGAGCCCCAGACAGCTTGGAATAAAATATGACCTTCCATATGACTGGATGGTTCAAATGGGTCCATGTAGCAAAGCCTAATTGGTTGAGGTTAAGACTTACTTGAGTTGAGTGGGAAAAATGAATTAGTAAAACAACTTATTAAACCTAGATGAATACACGTTATTCCTTTTGTTCTTTCTCCATTTCACCACTCCATGATTCAATATGCACAAAATGGGGGAGAATGGACTTCATCAAAGATTAACAGTAACACCAATATATCTCTCAATGCCAACCAACAACAAATTGAAAATAGATCCAGATTCTGCAAGAACTACAATCTCTTCAAATTAATCTTAACAGTGAGCTAGCTCAGAAACACTCATATAGTGTCAGGTATAATGTACTAAAGTCCAATAATGAGTTAATGACCATTGTTCAGTTCCTTTTGCCAAGTACATCCTTTAAAATTTCATTGAACTGCCCTGAAGTTACTAAGGCACATGTTATGGATGTGCTCAAACATTGTTTCTTCTACATAATAAACTTCCTACATTAGACACGGCTTTGTCTGACCCCTCCACCAATGACTCAATTCAAATATGGACAAAAGTGTTAATTTGTTATACATCTTCTCCTCTCCAATGCTAATTTGTTATGCCTCTTCTCCTCTCCAACTCTGACAGGAAACAAAGAGGGGAAGAAACCTTTTTTGTGTAGGATCTAGCAATCATTTTCCCATACTCTTAAAGCCGCTGAACCAAATGCACTTGAAACTTAGCCATCAAAACGCCGTTATCAAGCTGCACAACTTATGAGGTTTTTTCTTCCCAGAAGAGAAGTATTTCTCTCACTTGCTTCAATTTAGTAGCCTACCTGGATGTCCCTCCTATTTTTATTTTGACCGTTATTTTTTTGGAAGAGCTCTCCATCTATTAATACTTCACAGCGTTTCTGTAATTAGAGAATTACTTTCTGCCTCTCTGAGAGAGAGAGTCTCTCCATCCAAATTGATTGTCACTTTCAGTCAAGTTCCATTTCTAACAGTCCCACCCAAATTGACCTCAATTTGTGAAAAGTAAAAGGATTTAAATGCATTCATATAAGCCTCCTTAAACTTTGTGTTGTGCGAAACATGACAAAATTAGGGATGAAGGGAGTATTACATTACGGGGAGAGAGAGTATGATGCAATCGTTAGCAATTATTTTCTTACATCAAAATATCTCAATAGAATGTAGGAAGTTGGACTCTAGACCTTCTACTAATGTCTGACTGCATCAAAGACACAATCAAATAGTACATATGCAATTTTAGAGACACCCCAAATTATGAATACTTAACTCTCTGGTATTAACATTACACCAGCGACACCTTTGTCGGTGGGAACTTAAAGTGAGCGCTCATATGATTAAAAATGACAAAAAAAAAAACTCAAAGCAACAAGTGTGCCTGTAATTAAGTTAATAAGAAAAGCTTGACAGAAAATATAAGCATCAGCGAGGCTTAAATGAACAATATTCTACCTTACAAAGATAATGCATGAGAGTCATCTTGTTGTTCCGGGCCCGTGTATCAGTGAGTTTAAGGAGACTATCCAATCGGAATCCAATTGCAGAACCTGAAGAAATAGTGTTATAATATTATTGCAAGAAGAAAGAAAGAGGTATTAGTACTTCAAACAAAAACTGTACAGTGCAGTTAAAGGCAAATGTTGATAGCTGGTACATCTAGAGAAAAGGTCATACACATCATGTAAGACAAATATTAATGCACAAACACATACACATTAATTTAGGGTAGATACAAAATCTATAAATAAATAGATAACTTATTCCAGATTTCAGCACCCAGTCATGAGCTTGTTAGTTCAAGCATAAAGCGGTATCACTGGGAATAACCCAAATGGTATTCATGAGGTTGCAGGCCCAAGACCACTTTGCAACTCCAACTGACCAAAGGATGGAGGTATTAGCACCTTCTTCAAAATATAGCAGATATCAAACCAAAGTAAAGCTACAATAAACGGAATAATTGGGTAGATCAGCCAGTTCTAATATGACAAAAGACAAACATTTGTCACTTAGTCACAACAACTTAAAGATACACTAAATTCCCAATTTTTTTTCTTTTCTTTTGTTGGCATTCTCATCAGACCCAGAATGTGGTCAAATCAGGTTTAAACACAGACAAAAACTTCAAAGCACCCTTAATAAACTACACTTTATCCACCTATGGTTTGGGGTGATTTCACTTTGCCTACTCGTAGTTTAAAAAGTGACACTTTACTTTGCCCCCTGAGCTTCTCTCTGTTAGAACTCATCACACTTCATCATTAAAATTAGGTTAAAATCATATTTTCATTGTTCTCTTCCTGACGCAGGACAGAAGCTTTAAGGTAAAATCATCTTTTCATCTTTTCACAACTGGCTGCTGCACAAGATTTACCTAATGTATCAAATCTGCTAAATCCATAGATTAAAAACACAACTTCATAAGATTAGATGTCTAAGCCTCATCAGTCACATGGATAGAGCACACAACACAAGCAGTGGAAGATGAGAAATAAGGTAAATTTTGTTACATTCACATACAAAATGATGTAATATCAAGTGAAGTTTTCAGTCTTCTACTGTTCTTTATTGACTAACAAAATCCCCAAAAGCATCCAATGCAACCTCCAACCTCACTGGAAAACCATTCTCAAACTTAGCACGAAGCATCGCTGCCCGTCTATGCATATCTTGCTCCCCCATTAGCCTCTCAATTGCTTTTGCAATATCCTCCTCTTTATACATTTCCAATAAATGTTGAGCACTCTATATCCCATCTTGAGATAGCTCACCACCAACTTGGAAAAATAGTATTGGTCGACCCAAATGGGCCATGCCAAAAAGGGGACCCTACTCTCTATCACCTCCACCGTAGAGTTCCACCCACAAGGCAATAAAAATCCACTCATTGTAAGAAGAAGAAACCAAGCAAGAGAAAAGAGAAAAAAATAAAACAAAAACGTAAGAAGGATACCATAAGAATCTCTTGAAGCAATAAAAATGCAAAATAGTAAGCATTTGGGTAGCTAAACATTTCTTCTTCTTCTTCTTTTTCTCTACAAGTATGTTAACAAGTCACAAACTGTTTTGCACCACAGCCGCTGTGAGCCCATAAGCACTTTTACCAAAAAGCCCCAAACCAAGCCACCCCTTACCACCGCCACCACAAAACCACCCAAACCACCACAGGCAACCCATATCCAAACACCCAATCAACCCATGAATCGACAGATACTCTCTGCCACCACAAACAGCCACCATAGACCCAACTGCCGCACCCTTCAAAAAGCCTAAACCGTTGCCATCCAAAGCCACTCATGAGAGATCGGTTAGATGAGGGAGAGAAAGAAAAGAGAAAAATAACAAGGAAAACACACTTTTACCTTATTTTTAACAGGGATGTGTGATAAGGGGGGTTATTGAAGCTTAATGGAGAGAAGCTCAGGGGGTAAAGTGTCACCTTTTAAACTACAGGTAGGAAAAGTGAGATCGCCCCAAAGCAAAGGTAGGTAAAGTGTAGTTTCCCTATTACAAGTTAATTTCTTGATCTTCACAGCCTCTGTCTCAAGCAACTCAAGACTGAAACCTTGAGTTCAGTTTCATCTCCAGTTGGTTCGTGTTTTTGATGAAAAGAGATGATGACTGAAACTCACCGTTTCACTAATTGAAATTCATCGTTTCACTTATGTTGGCTAAAGCTTCAATACGCACCGTTTCAATAAAACAAGCTTCTCCCTCACGCCTTGGACCAATACGCATCGTTTCACTTAAGCTTGTTTCTTAGCAATATTGTACGCATGGTAGAGCATGATTGTTTGCTTATGTATCAGATAGTGGGAGTTGTTAGATAGTGGAGATTGTTAACAAAGTGTTAGTTATTTAACTAAAGATGTTAGATAGTTAACTTTCCTATTTTAGTATATAAACTAATTGCTACAGTGTAAATGATTAACACAGTGAATGGAGAAAATTTTCTCATCAATTCTCTCTCTCTCTCTTTCTCCAAAATCTTCCTCTGGAAGATATTCTCACTGTGCATTTTTGTTATTCCCTTTTTTTTCTTTGCTTGAATTTCTACATTTTCTTTATCTCTTTACATATGCCAAACCTATATTATGCATTTATAACTCAAGTCAATTCTCTCTCAGTTTTTCTCTTTCTATCTTTCTCCAGAATCTTCCTCTGGAAGATATTCTCACTGTGCATTTTTGTTATTCCCTTTTTTTTCTTTGCTTGAATTTCTACATTTTCTTTATCTCTTTACATATGCCAAACCTATATTATGCATTTATAACTCAAGTCAATTCTCTCTCAGTTTTTCTCTTTCTATCTTTCTCCAGAATCTTCCTCTGGAAGATATTCTCACTGTGCATTTTTGTTATTCCCTTTTTTTTCTTTGCTTGAATTTCTACATTTTCTTTATCTCTTTACATATGCCAAACCTATATTATGCATTTATAACTCAAGTGGCTTTATCACTACTTACAAAGCTTCTTTTCAAATATAATTTTTGTTGTATATAGTGATATATTATATGTCTAAGATTCATATTCTTTAAGATGATGTACTCAACACTAATCAATGAAATTTTTACTCACCTCTTGCAGTTCCATGGTTCAAAGCATTACCCAGAGAAAGAATTGTTTGCATGATTCTTTTCAACTTGACTGAATTTCTGATCTGATGAGCACAGTAGTGAAAATGGTATAAGAGATGCAACTGTTCAGAAAAACATTTTTGAAGACACTAGGGAACGTAACAAGAAAATGTAACTCGCCTCTTCAGATGTAGAATTGACAATATTCAAATTCTTTCTAAGGTCAGAAACCTGAAAGAAATACAAGAAGAGCTGAAATAGTAAGAACAAGAACAGAAAGAATCAGGAAAATTGATAATATAGATTGTCATCTGACCTGAGAACGGAATTGTATCTTAAAGGAGAAAACTCTCAGCTTTGACTCTACCCGTGGCACTTTCATCATTTCTAAGAAGAACTGCAAGGAAACAATTTATTATATATAAAAAATAAAATAAAAATTATTAATGAAAAAACATAAGAAATGACACAAATATACAGGCTGTATACAAAAGAACTGTCTGAAAGCATACAAGTTAGTTATTTAGAATATGATAGAAAAAGAGAGAATTGTACTGTCTGAAATCTTCATGACAAATTGAATCATATATTCCGTATTACATGTTGTGCATCCCCCATGTGGCTCACGGTAAGCTCTACACATTTCTAATTCATCTCATCATGTAATTCCTTAACTCTCCTATTGTGCATGCTTCATGCACTAAGATGGTCCCTTTTTTTTTAATAAAACTTACTTATTACCTATCAAAAAAATATAACATGCTTTCACCACATGGCTCACTACAAGTACCATCCATATTCTTTTCCCACGTGGCTTATGGTATTTTTCTTTTTCCTCTTTTTTCTCAAAATTTATTAAATACAATTATTATGATAATTTTCTCAAGGTGAAACTTTTTTCCCATAGGTTCCCAGAAATTTTGAAACTCTATTATCAAAAGTTTCAAGAAATTTAAAAGAAGCTTTAATACTTATTGTATACATAATTATTTTAATAAAATTAACTTTTGAGTTTTGATTTAAAAAAAACTGTTCACATGCCGTGCTTCCAAATCATATTACATCATGTTCTTTCGCTATGTGAAGTGCTTCTTTTTCTTCTTTTTTCCTTTTTCTTTTTTAAATTTTTTTTAGCTATTTTGATGATATTAGCCATATCATTTTCTTCATTTCACAATTTCATATAATTAACCCATCACAATTTCATATAATTAACCCATGCACATCACGGGCATAGTATCAGAACTAATACAGAAGAGCTCCCTCAAGCTTTGCTTTTTCCTTCCAACTGAGGGATCTAGTTGTATTCAAAAAATTTGGTTAAGCTTTTCTGGCTGAATCCAACTCTAGGCCTGCCCTTTTGCTAGCTTTTTCAATATGCTTGTTCAACCTCAGTTGGGGTCTGCCCTGGGAGTTAAAACGCTTGGATTATATTATATAGTCTTAACATGAAATTCAAGCTCAAAAATTATGCAACTGACAGCTTATAGATGATCGTCCATGTATCTTCTTTCCTGGTCTTATATTGATCTACTAAAAGCTTAATTATGTACAACTCAAGACATACAATCTGTCCATTCAATTGAATGGTGGCATCAGCCATGCTACCCAAAGAAAAACTTACATGTCAAAAAAAAAGTTCCATTACCTGTTCGCATTTTCCCAAGTTTTCCTTATTTCCAGCATAACCCTGAACATTAAAGCATATGATTATAGCACAAAAAAAAAACATGAGAAAATATCTATGACCGTACTCACAGAAAGGAAATAAAATATTAAGTGGGTATATATGCAAACATAGAGTGGACGATTTCAACTGAAAAAATAAATCCAATACCTTTAGCAATTCTATCTCTTCTTTCGTTGGACAAAACTTTATGAGGTTCTCAACCTGATCAACATCTAGCGCTGTCTCGTCCAAGGTAAGGACTGAACTCTAAATGACATGGGCAAGGAAGAATAATGTAAGAAGCCAAATTAAAGAACCTTTTTATGGGATGGAATCTGTTAACTAAATTATTGTATATCACTTCAAATTTAAAGATCCGTTTTATGTACTAGTCGGCCTTTCCACTTAATAGCTTAACCTTTTGTGCTGGATGCTCTAGTATCAAATCCCAGTTTTTTTGTTCTTGAACTACACATGGAAAGCCTGTTTGTTTTTGTTTCGGTTTTGGTTTGGTCATCAAGCGATTTGTCTCAGTTCTAGTCTAAGTTGGACCTGGATGTGAGAAGATGTGTTAAGGAATCCCAGATTGGTTGTGTTTGGAAGTTGATATGGGTTTATGTACTAGTTAGGCCTCTCTACTTAATAGCTTAAGCATTTGGGTTGTATACACAATAATATCATGAGGTACAGTTTCATAGTTTTTGCTATTCAATAAACATATGTAGAAATTTTTTAATATAAACTAGTTAATATTAACACAATCAGCTCTACAGCTACACTGGAACATAAAATTGGAATTTTTCCAGATTTTAAGTTATTGGAAATCTAGATTGAGAATATATTGAAACCAACTTCCATTGTCTGGATGAGTGATGATGTCCTAGTCTTGGAATTGAACTTGCATTTAACAAAATATATTAAAAAAAATTTATAAAGTAAATCTGTAAATATTAAACAAAATATTTAATTTCAAAAATAGAAAAAGTAATTCAATAGTGCAGACCAGTCGTGAAGGGTGGTGATGATGGGAATTGGATCATAAAAGAGACTCTGTGATAGTATAGTTACAAAAGTTGGAATATGGGGGTACTATTGGACTGCCACCCCAGTTAAAGTCCACCTTGAACCAAACTCATTCTTCATGAAATCTATGACGTCCATAGTTCCTGTTTCCAGACCTCCATATCATTCTGCCAAATAATATACAACTTTGGAAGGTTTCCTAGTATATTGTGCCTATATGTAAGAGATGTTTTCCTAAACTAGGATGGCAAGTTTAGGATTAGAAAAGATGATGTACATAAGAAAAGCAAACAAACCATTGTCCAAGCAACAACAATTTTTTTCCTAAAAGTGCACACATTTCAAGCTGATACATACAATCCTTACAGTCATGCAAAGACAAATACCTAAATAACATGTGTCCAAGAGACCAAGATGAATACCACCAAAGGAATTACTTAGATAAATTAATAGAGTTGAAGGAGATGAATAATATGTCAACCATTATATAAATGAACAAACTAGAAAAATAATATTTGACATTTAAAAACAGTAACCCACATACTAGATGTGGGCACACGCTGACACGCACTGCATGTGGCCTTTTTAAAAAAAAAAAAATTAAGGATCAACATAGTGTACTTATAATCATAAGAAGCTGAGAATGTAGTGTGTGTATGTGTGTATGTGGCTAAAGAGAATGTAGTACAATAGGCATAAGAGATATAAGGAATTATGTGAATAGATGTGGGAAGCTATTTAGTTACGTGAGAGAGAAAAGAATAAAGGGGAAACTAGTGAACATGGGTTGGAAGTTGGATGATGGTAGTTTACTAAAATGCCTATATTTTTAAGTATTCTTGTGTTTTTCTTCGACTAATTTAGCCTTAGTTGCAAATCTTTGATCTTCTATTGAATGTGTAATTTTCTCTGAAGTTATTTTGGGTATTCAAAAGATGACACCAAACAACGGATTCCCCTTTCTGATAGTATAGATAACTCTATAGAACCTCAAGTTCAATTCCATGAAAGAAGAATTTAAATACAAAGAAATACCATAAGAAGTAGCTTACCATCAAATCAGGCAAAGGGACTTTGACTTTTGTAAGCATGATTTCACAATTATATGCCCGCCTTAGCTCAATCTGCAAGAACCAATAAATTCCATATGAGATAGCAAAACTAGATGTTCTATTGATGATTAAGCATATATATGCGAGATGATATAAGGCAAAAATCGTCACATATGCAAAAGTAAAATCGAGATGAGGTTATCCATATAACTCCAAAAGCACCACACGATTTGTCCTGTGCAGATTTAGTATGAAGTTCCATTTCTCCAGCACCCTGCTGCATGAATGATTTTCAGCAATGCACCATTATTTAAATGATGAGCCAAATAAAAATACAATTACCAGGTATACGATCCTATCCATCCAAATTGATCACCAAAACAGCTGTGACAAAATATGAAGTTGTTTCATGACCCTGCCCCCACCATTCTTCATTGGTGGAGTCTGCCAATCCAGCATTATTTCTACTTTTTCACCTTCAGAGGGCCTCTTACAAGAGAGTAAGATTGTCTGACACCTAATAGATCAGTGGAGGAGTCAACAACCACCTCATCTACTGCTTGCCATAAAGTCAAGCACCTCGAATGACATGACTCATATACCTGCTTTCTTTTCTACATGTACCCTATCACTTGAGTACCTTATATCCTAACTTAAAAGCACCACAAAAGGGCAACAAGAAGTAAAATGTGAGGAGATATTTTATTTTGTCAAAAAGTTGTGGGTTTATTATCTAAACAGGATAACATCGCCGTACCCCTAAAATTCCCTCTCAGGCAGTCTCTTCTTAACTAGTTATTGCTGCTAAATTTTTCTCTATTTATCCTCATTGTACTGTTGATAATCAGCACCTCCCTTTTACAGTGTTTTTTATTGATAATTTACCCAGTGGATTGAAACCATGACCTCACCCTCACACCTAAATCCAAGTTGGAATGAATCTTTGTTTCAGGAGATGACAGCTCTTGAGAAAACTAACAATTGGGAGTCATGATTTTTCATATGCCATTGAATTTTAAAATGGAAGTGTGTTCACATTAACAAGTTTTTGTTGATAACATTCGAAGTGAGAGAGAGAGAGAGAGAGAGAGAGAGGCAAGATTTGGTATTCATGGCTGTAAATTTTTTTAATTTTTCTATTTTGGTTCTTCAGGGAAAAATGAGTACTTCATTAAATAAAGTTAAATTTCACGAAATTATTAACAGGAGGGGGGAATTTGCAAATTACCAATAAATCAGGGGGGACATTGCTCGGTTTTAAAATTTAGGGGTAGATTGAAGTGTACTTTCTTGGTGGTCTGAAGAGTATACAGCATATGATGCAAGTAAAGATCAAAAAATGTTCTTCCCTTTTGCCCAACCCAAAAAGAACATTATATATATATATATATAGAGAGAGAGAGAGAGAGACTTACTTATCAATATATATAGACTAATAGACACACACACACATAAATAGTAGAGACCAAATCTGATCATTAGGGCCTTAAGTGGAAATCAAACAAATTAACTTTTGATGAACAGATGATCACTTAAAAGAAAACCTTCCTTCCATTACAAGAGTTA
This sequence comes from Fagus sylvatica, assembly GCA_907173295.1. Lineage (NCBI taxonomy): Eukaryota > Viridiplantae > Streptophyta > Magnoliopsida > Fagales > Fagaceae > Fagus > Fagus sylvatica. The sequence continues at coordinate 24,892,569 of OU015764.1, forward strand.
CAAAAGCAATTTGCACACCTTCAGTGAAAATTTCTTCATCTAAATAGTATTTTACAATTAACCAGATTCATTAAATAATGATAAAATAAAAAATAAAAAATTATAACACATATGCCCAACATTGATTTTTCTAAAACATCACAACTCAAGTGTTACCACACAGTAATTAAACGTAAGAACCAGGAGGCCTACCGATCCCAAACCTCCTTTTTTTCTAGCCTATCTAGTCCAACCCCAACACAGAAAATTACTGGCCAGAACCAGGTAAGCCTGGTTGTTTCACAGTATAAAACAAGTCATGTCAGTTCTAGCAAAGTGTAAAAACAGATTTTTGAGTAAATGAAATGGAGAGAACGAACAATAAGCTCCATTTTAGTAGAATTAAATACTGACCAGCTGAACTTTTTCAGACTTAATTCCAGAGGCACGGCGATTTGATTTTCCACCTGCGCTTCCATGATCTGAATTTGGCGAAGCTGTAGAGAAAAGACTCTCAAGTTCTGACATGTCAAACTCTGGAGCCCTGAAACAGACAATACAGGATAAAAACAATTAAATGTCCACAAGAATTGTACGAACTGAAAAGAGAGGGAAGAAATGGTTGAGAATGAAGATGAATACTTAGAAGCTTCATCAGCTTTCTGTGACTCAGCCCATAAGCTTCCTTGCATGGCTCTTGTCAACTTTAACCAATGATATGGCTTAAGATTACTCTTTTTAGTCTGAGCCTGATTTCTAGGACTTGGACGTGATAGGCCTCGTCCCTTTGTACTGAATGGAGCACCGGAAGGCGGTCCAGGAATTGGAGGTATATTTCCATTACTAAGTCCAGAGTAAGACTGTGGAGCGGCACCACCAGCTTTCGTTAACCCATTGCCAAAAGGAGCTGGAGGGGGTGGTACCGGTGGAACATGAGCAGAATTCTTTGAGGAAGAATCTTTTGGGGCAAAACCAGGAGGAGGGGGTGGTGGTGGTGCTGAAGACACTATATTAGGACCTGAGGCAGGTCCAGAATACAGAGACGGTGGAGGTGGAGGAGGGGCAGATGTAACTGCTGAGTTCTTCGCAGGTAGTGCAGAAGGAACAGCAGGGGGTGGAGGAGGAGGAGGGGGACCTGACAATGAGGTCTTGAGAGAGGATAGTGGAGGTGGAGGAGGGGGAGGGGGAGTTGAAAATGAGCTTTTGATAGTGGAAGATGGGGATGTTCCAGTCAAAGGAGATGGAGGTGGAGGTGGGGGTGGAGGAGTTGAAAATGAGTTCTTGACAGACAAAGGAGATACCCCAGCCAAAGTAGGTGGTGGAGGGGGAGGGGGGATTGAATATGAACTCTTGATAGCATAGGATGGAGATGCCCCTGAAGAAGGAGGGGGTGGAGGGGGAGGAGGAGGTAATGATGACTGTATTGTGGTCCCAGGATGTTGGGTAGGTGAAGAATCTGTCACACTTGAAATTGGTAGAGGCATTGACTGAGATGGAGGAACATCCATTGAAGATTGCAATGAGAAAGGGGACAGTGAAGGTGGTGCTGTTGGAGGAATAGGCACATTAGTTGGCTGCACATGTTTAGGTATACTTGAAATAGCAGCTGAAGAATTGGGAGAAGGTAAAGATACTGTCACCGCATGCTTTACTTCTTCACTACTAGATGCAGCATGATCATGCAACAAAGCTGTAATGCCAAGGGCTGAGGGCGCACTATGGTATCTTGATATAGACGTAGGTGAGCCTTGCAAAGAATTAGAATATGAAACTGGGGCAGACAGGGAAGTTTGCAGTCCTCTTTGGGATATGATCTTAGATTGGGCAGACCGTTGGAGAGCAACCTGTAACTCTTGGGGTTCAATCTTCTTCCTAACTACAAGAGAATCTAGAGATGGTTCGAAAGAGGGCATAGATTGTTTTCCCCAATCCTTAAATGTGGGACTCCTAGTGATTGTTTCTGAGGCCTTCGATTCTGACTTTAGATTTTCTGGAGTTGAATCCAGCAACAAGCTACCTGTTTCTGCAGTACACACAGGAACAGTCTCCAATATTTTATGAAGGGCATTTGACACTTTGATTTGTTGGAACACAGCCATTGATGTGGGACTCCTGACGTTGTTTTCAGAGGCCTTGGACTCTGACTTTAGCTTTTCAGAAGTTGAATCTGGCAACAAGCTACCTGTTTCAGCAGTGTGAACAGAAACGGCCTCCAATCTTCCCTGAAGAACATTAGATGCTGTGATTTGTTGAAGTACATTTAGTGCTGCATCTGCCTTCGGATCTAGCCAATCCACATTCGCTGAAAATCTCTTGAACTTTAGCAAATGCTTCCACAGGAAGCCCTTCTTTCTCCTCAATACCAGTCCAATCAATTGAAATACGAGAAGCAGCAGCATTCATCTCCGAAAAAAGAACCTTAAAAAGTGGTCAGGTCAAATAAGAGAAGTAGCAGAATCCATTTACATGACATAAACTGCCTCTAAACAAGAAAATTGTTGTTGAACCAAAAATAAGTGAGATAGATCAGTACCTCTGCTCTAAAATCCTTGGGAAATCGATCCTTAGCATTCCATAAGACGTCAATTTCGTCACAGTTAAGCATCAAAATATTTGATCTTATAAAGGCTGTATTGAACATAACCCGAAACATCATCTCTTCACGTTCCAGATCATCATCCAAACTAATGCACTCAAGAACGACATCACCTTGGATGTGGCAATGGATGTCAAATTTAACAAGTTCGGAATCTGCCTGCAATAAGATAATAAGAGTAAAAATCGCATTAGAATAATATACAAGTAAATTGGGGAAATTGAAATTTTGAACTCCTTTCCATAGGCAATGCATCAACATATAGAAAAAAAAAAAAAAAAAAAAAAAAAAAAAAAAAAAAAAAAAAAAAACCATGAGAAGCAAATATTTAGGCTTCTGACTGGGGTAAGAAGTGATAGTTGATGTTAACCATTAAATTGTGAGAAGGCACCAATGCAGTCACTCAAAGTATATAAGCCTCTTAGTCATGTCAAATTTTTGTAATAGAACTGGATTTGATCCTAATTTCAAGTCACTGCCACCAGTTTAAATTTGATTAAAATGTCTAGTATCCTGCTTAGTTTTATTAACTTAAAATCAGAAAAATTCCAAAATATTTTTTAAATTAGTGGTACTGGCTTGTACCGGTAATACCAGGATATTTCAGTTTGTTCAGCCGGCACCTTATCTTCTTTTTCTTCTTTTTTCTGTAGCTCTTCTTCTTCTTGGTCCTTCGCTCTGTTTTTTTTTTCTTCAATCTGATAATCTTCATTCTTAAATTTCTTCAATATGATGATCTTCTTCTTAGTCCTTCTTCTTCTCCTTCTTCTTCTTCCTCAGTTCTATCACAATTCACACACTCACACTTCTTATCTTTCTTCTTGGTCTCCACACCAAAAAAGTGACTGATTAGAGAAGACTTTTGATATGGTTTGTCTAGCCCTCTCCCTTCCCCCAGGTGACCTTTTTTAGTTTTTAGTTTTTTTCCCTTGAGTTTTAAAGTTTCAATCTGTTAAGATGCTTCCAAAATATATATATATATATATATATTATTGGGTTGATATGTAGAGCCGGGTTAAATATTGGATTGAGACATAGAAATGCTTAATAAAGATCAAATACTATTTAAATTAATGAACACACACAGCAGTAATCCCAAAATGGTAAACCAATACTGACCAGACCAAAATATTCCATTCCCTTAACCAAACCGAAACAGTCTCCGGTATGGTATTGACAACTTTACTCTCTAGAGACCTCTGTTGTGGCACATCTCAATTATTCAGATCCTACTCTGTGTCACAATTACTCATTGTTCACCTTTATATCAACTTGATATAAAGAATTCCTTCCTTCCTGGAGAACTTCAAAAGGAAGTATACATGGACCAACCCCTAGATATGATGTTATTGGGAGTGAACAACTTGTTTGTTGACTACGCAAAGCTTTGTATGATTTGAAGCAGTCTCTCCGTGCATGGTTCAATCTATTTAGTGTCGTTTTACTTGGGTATGGTTTCTAGCGTTTTACTTATGATCATTCTATCAGTGTTCGTCAGTCTTCCACTAGTACTATTGTTTCGATTGTTTATATGGATGATATTATTATCTTTGGAAGTTACTCCATTGGTGTTGCTGATTCGAAACAACATTTGGGTCAACAATTCCACTATAAAAACTTGGGTTCTCTTTGTTATTTTCTTGGAAATGGAGTTGTTCACTCTTATTGTATTTTCTTTTTTGTCTCAATGGAAATCTGCTCTTGATTTTTTGTTTGAACCAGTTTCTTAAGTGCTCATCCTGATGATACTCCTATGGACTCTACAGTTGAACTTGATGATGAGAAAGTTACACCATTTAATGATGTTATTCAAAACCGCCGATTCGTTGGGAAATTAATTTACCTTACTATTACTCACCCTAACATCACTTATGCGATTGGTGTGGTTAGTCATAAATAGATGCTCTACGTCAACCTCACAATGAAGTTATATGTCATATCTGGTGTTATCCGAATGGTGCTTCTAAATGAAGATTATTGTACAAGCCCTCTGCTTCTCTATCTATGACAGGTTTTAGTGATACTGACTATGCCAACAATTGTTCTGATCGGAGGTCCACTTCTAGCTATTATACCTTTCTTGAAGGCAATCTTGTTACTTAGTGTCGTCACCCATTCTAGTGTTGACTCTGAATATTAAGCTATGGCTCACACTGCTTCCGAGATGTTATGCTCTCTCCTTCATGACTTGAGTATTAATGTTCTTCTATAAAAAAATTTGGTGACAATCAAGCTAGCTGTCTTTATTGCTAACAACCCTGTTTTCATTCAGGATTTGTTAATGCAGGAATAGATTGTCACTCCCGATGTTCGCTTAGATGGTCAACTGGGTGGCATTCTCACGAAGCCGTTAGCTTAAGCCACATTTCAGCAATTATCTTTCAAGTTGAGCATGTTTGATGTGTGTGCTCCAGCTTGAGGAGGAGCGTTAGAGATACTCTTGTTTCTTTTATAGCATGTTATATTTTATATTAGTGTTGGCGTATTCTTGTAATTTTCCCTTATAACGCTAATATTAATATGTGCTAAGGTGAGGGTTAGATTAACACAACCCTAAACCTTTTTTCAAATCTCTCTCTTTCTCCACTCTTCTTTTTTCTCCTTCAAACCCTAATACCTCATATTTTACAATTTTTTTTTTTTTTGATAACTAAAGGAACCTTTCTAAAGAAGAGCCATAACTCGCCGCTAGGCAATAAAACTTATGGGCAACTGACCCCACCCGCCAAAACCATTTGCCAGGTAATCTAAAGGCATTCATCCCTGACGGGCTAAGCAATTCACGCTCATGCCTAGGAGCAATATATTTTACAACTTAACTATGATAACTATTCGAAAAAAGGAACCATTTTTCTAATCACTAGAAGCTTTTAGAACTAGTAGATGTTTATTATTGTATCAGAGCAAGTGGTCCTAAGTTTAAACCCTTTCTCAATTCCACCTCCTATTGAAAGTTAAAGATTCCACATGTTGGACCCACTTAATAAAGGGGAATCAAGCTCACACGTGAGAGGAGTTTTAGGAATAATGGTTAAGTAATTAAATTAACATTTCTTATCAGCTTAATCTTTTGGAACTAGAGGTAGTTTATCAGCCACAATAATATTATCATTATTTATTAGCAATATGACGAATAATAATAATGAAAATATGAAGATGATAATCACATGTGAACCACTAGGGGGTAAATTTTCAATTTATTCCATAGTTGATTCACCTTATTAGTTGACCTATGACCAGAATTATTTCCTTTCATAGATTCTTATACGACAGCCTTATGACACTGGCATGCGTTTGTCAATAGGAGCACCCACGTGCAACAGATATACTATACGATAATGGTGAGAACAGCTTTTAAATTGATACATCATTATGCACTTCACAAGCTATCCCCACAGGATCCTGCTTTGGCAGGACCAACACTAGGTAATGGCACTTTTACATCATACGCATCACCAGCATCAGAATTTTGGTATATGAGTTTTACTTTTCGTAACCAGTATATTCACAGAAAGAAAGAAACATGAGTAATTATGAAACACAATCCAGACAAACAAATATACCGCACACAAAGTGACTTCTAAGAGTGAGATAAATCATAAAAAGTGCAACCGATCCAAGACGATAAGAAAATAAATTAAATGAAGTTCTTCTTTCCATTCCAGCAAGAACTGCAATTTTTTCTTCTTCTTTTTTCATTTTTTGGGTAGTTCACAGATAAAAAAAGATAAAGAAAATCATATATACAAGAGCTAAAAGACTTAGATTGACCTGCTTGTAATGCCGAACAAGTTTGCTCTTCTTTGAAGTTGAGAACAGAACTTTGGTTGTCCGATCAGCAGCCATAAAAGGATCCTGTCCATATATCCTAAATATTGGACGGCAACCACCCTCTCCATCCATATTAGGAATGAATCTAACTATGATGCAGTCTAATGTAAGGGCCCGGTCCAGTGGAGGCCATTCTGAGCCAACATTTCTCCTGGAAACATACTGAAGGTACCTGAGTTGCGAAGGCAATGGATTCAGTGGTGACATTAACTGCAAAAGTTCCCGAGGTGCTTGCTTGTAAATCATGTCCAGAGTTTTTTGTTCACCAGTGTACTGCTTCCTGTAAATCAAGAGGGCGGCCAGCATGAAAGCCAAAACCGGCCATCCACCGCGTTCACAATGCATCAAAAGCACATTTTGTTGCCCAAGTAACAGCCAGCTTTCACTTGATCTCAAAAAGTGGTGGATCATCTCCATTGGGAGTAATGGGCAACCTTCATAGTGTCGTGGATAATCCATCACCGTCATATCATAATCAGACAATATGTTAGAAATCTGGCTTTGGTTCTCTCCTTCTCGGAAGTTGAAGACCATGAATGAAGCATCAGGGGAGTGTTCACGGAGTTGACCAACTATGCCTCCTATGTAGACTTTATATTCATCTCCTTCCCAAACATCCGTGGTGAAGCAGCAATCAAAGACTACACATGTCCAAACATAGTAATCACAGCCATATAATTAAAATGTTCTGTAAATTCTTTTATAGCATGACAGTGAACAATGTAATTTTTATATGCACGTCTTAGACACATTCGTTTCCTCCAAAACATTCATAACAAGGCAACCATCAAAGGCTACATATATAAGGAAGTCATTTTTCTTTATGTTTATACAACAATTACAATTTAATGCATGTCTTTGGAAAACTAAATTTATATATCAGAGAATTAGACTAAATGAAGAATGCAAAGAAAGACACACACTCATGCGTGTCACATGCACATAATTGCAATTCAATCCTTGGGCAAATATAGCATCTCCAAAATCTGTAAGAGATCAAAAAGCAACTAAAGACTTTCCTAGTATGAATTTTGGAAAAATTCCAACATGATGATAGTTCACAAATTGGGAATCCTTCTTGACTGGTTTTCACTTAAAGACCATTAATATGTCAAGTTTCCAAAGGAAATGATTTAAATTACGACATGAATTTGGTAAGGCACCATTGGTTTCAATTGAAATGAATTCCAAGCAAAGATTGTAGAAAATTATCTTTTCTTTATGCCTCATTTATCTCAGCAAAACAATTACTAAATTTTATTAAATCATCACCCAAAAAGATTTTCTTTTCTTTCTTTTTCCTTCCCAAATATTTTCTCTGGAAATATTCAAATCCCTACCACAGACTGACACTGACACCACATGTTCATTTGACAGTCAATTACACTTTCTATTCACTAATGTTCTTAGTGCTTCCACTATTAGGGAATTATTACACATTGAGCAATGTGTGAAACCATGAACAAACCATTATGTGTGTCAAAAAATTTAAACTTATAATCTTAGAATGTCAAAAGGCACGACTATATAACACCAATGCATAGATATTCACAAAGCAGAAATCAAATTATAATAAAAATAAAATAAAATAAAATAAAGTAAGAGAAACCCATTAATTTTCAAGCCTTTCTTTTTTTGGTCGTATTAATCTTCAACCATGAAATAACCAAAATTCATGTAAATTGAAGAAATAGAAAACGTACCATAAACCCTTTCAGAGATCTCCAAAAGCCCGTCCGGTGGCTTCCGATAAAAAAACTTGCGGAACAACGCCATGTTCTTTCAAGATCCCAAACAAAAACCCACCAAAACACCTAGTAACGCTCCAATACAACCCACATTACACCAAAGCTCAAACCCATTTGAGAAAAAAATAGAAATACCCAGATCACAGAAACCCCACATGGAAAAAATTGAGAATGGTCATGATGGTATTGAAGAGAGAGTGTCTGTGTACATTCAGGAATCAGAGGAATGGATTTTGCTGGGTGTTGAAGGAACACTTATTTTCTGGGTATTGTTGTGGTCGTTGTCTTGGCATTCACACTTTTGTGTATCAGAGAGACTTAGCTTTCAATCAAGAGAGGTTGAGCTTCTCAAGAGAGAGAGAAAGAAAGAAATGGGTATTTATATTCCTACGTTGTATTTTATGTTAAGAAAGAAATAAGAGTGAGATATGGTGGTTGTTTTAGAAAGAGAGAGATCTGAGGTTTGTCTCTGTCTCTGTCTCTGTTTGTGTTGTGTTGTGTGTGTGTGTGTGTCTATATCATTTTGTTATGAAGAAAAGATTGATGGTAATGATGTGCCTCTTTTTTTTTCATTCCTCCACACAAATAGATAAAGGATTAGATCTGTACTTTACTTGCTGTGCCACGTGTGTGTGTGCCCATCAACCTAGAGTGCAACACAAAGAAAGCTACTTTCAAAATGTTTTATCCATTCAATAGTTTAGGATAATTAAAAGTTATAATTAAAACTCTTTAAGTTTTATAAAAATAAAAATTAATTAATTCACCCCAATCTACTTTCTCATACTTCATTTTTTAAAATGTGAACTAAAACAATGGAATAAATTATAATTACCTTCCTCGAGGTTTAGGAAAATGTCATAAACTTCTTCCTATTTTTATAAACAACATGTCACTCTTGAAGTTTTGATTTATATAACGAATAAATATGTATGAACGTTTATTTTCATTACAAATTGAGTCGAAATATATATTTTTTAAATTAAATTATCATCTAGAATTGCCTCGAAATAATGTTTATTAACCATAATGATTATGTGATAAAGAAAAATAAATATAATAATAATAATCTCAAGAAGTTAAGTGTCATTTTTAAAAGCACGGGAGAGTTTCTAAGGTTTCCCTAAACCTCAGCGGAGGTTAACGTAATTTACCTAAAACAATAACATTTCAATAAAAGAATTTGACATCTTATGCTTAACAAATACAAGTGATAAATAAAAATGGAGTTTACACTTATTCCTCCATTTTTTGTCACTATCCCTTTGCTATTTTTTATCACTTTCAATTTCCTATTGAACACCAGCACACTGTCAAGTTTGATTTGGGTGAGTTTTGGCCTTAGGCCAACCATGGTATGATTTGAGTACACGATAGTGTCAGTGGCGGTTGTTTGGTTGTGTTGTTTGTTTTTGCAATTATGAAAGTTTGTGTGGTCTATCTTGGCAATAATGGGTCGGCTTTAGGGTTTTTGTCGACTATGTGTGGTAATGGCACGAGGGATTTGCATCAACTTTTTGTTGGTGCAACCAAACATGGTTTTGTGATGTCAAGCCTTAAGCTTAAGGTAATAATGGGGGGCGTAAGTCTATATGTGCATATGAGGGCATGATTGTGGTTAGTTTGGCATGATTTTTGGGTGAGTGAGTTAATGGGTTTGGTGGCAACAAAAGTGGCTTGATGGGCTAGGTCCGTTTGGGGGGGTTGCTGCTTGTGAAGCCAGCTTGGGCAGTAGCACAGCTTGGATGTGATTCTAACCTTATATTTGGATAAAGGGGGATAAGGGAGACAAAAGGACAGGAGAAAGGAAGATGACTGGAATGTAATAAATTTTAGTATATTATAATCATCTTCATCTCTACTCTCTTCTCCTTTCCCTCCATATTCTTTTGTTCCAAACATACCTTAAAAAGACTATGGCTTAAGCTCAAATGGAGGAGATGTTAGGTGGCTTGCATAGAACTTGGGTTTTGCAGAATAATTTATTTTGGATTGGGGGTTTGATTGTGGGTCATTTGCCCATGAGTATTGGCGGTGATTAGGTTAGTCATTATAGGGTTTTCAAAGGTAATGGGCGGTTGTTTGGGTAGTATGGGGGCTTGACCGGTTGGTGGGTAGTTAGTGGAAATATAAATATAAATATATATATATAGATATATGTGTGTGTGTGTGTTGGGGGGGGGCTTAAGTTGTCAATGGCAAGCTTAAACGAGGGTTGGTTGGTTCAAATGTGATTTTTTTTTTTAAATGGAGTTGCTCAGTTTTTATGTGGGTTCGAGTTATGGGTATGTTGGGTTTATCTTATGGCTCTTAATAAGTTTTTTATGGTTGAATTATATAGGTTTGGGTCAACTTGTAAACATCTCATTTTGATACCTACATTCCATTCATAACATGCATGAGAGCTTTACGGACTAAAAAAGGGGGCGAGGTTCTCACACAACTGATGTGTTTTTTTATGGATGGTTATAGTGGTAAAAGGAAATGGGTTTGATAGTGACAATGTGGGTGTGTACAAGTTGGTCGGACTCTAGTTGAGGGTCAACCCGTGACTCAACCCGATATTATTGGGGTGTTGGACTACATCACCCACTATTAACCAACACTCTTTAGGTCTCTGACCATCGTTCGCCTTCAAATTGACAGGCGGGCTCAATCGGATTGGTGGTTGGCTAACACACTGCAATTTATATCTAAAACCATTCAACCAACCACAAAGAGCCCCAAACACCAAATAGTACTAAATCACACCTCCACGACACCACACTACTCCAAACCCACCTTTGCCACCACACCCAAATTAATTATGGCCAACTGTTATACACATACCACCAATAATTAAACAACAACAAAAAATTATTGTGAAAACAAGAAAATGGGAGGATGGAGAGAGAAATCAATGATGTATTGATTTAATGGTGGAGAAGACAGGCCATTGCTTAAACGACCCAGATTTGGCCATCAATCACAACTGCAACTTGATTTGGTTGCCAATGATGTTGCTTTAATGGAGGAAGGCTTGCTTCAATAGATTACGACCTTGGTTGCATTTGATTTCTCACACAAAGAGATTAATTAGATAAGGTGACTACATGTCAATCAGGGAGAGGTGAGAAATATGAAGAGCCAATCAAATATAAACACGTAAAAAGCTTAAAGTTTTAAAAGTAATCAAGCGGGTTGGGTTTATCGGGTTTCCATTACATATGACCTAAATATGGTTAGGTTTCATTTATGAAACCCATTCTCAACCAAGTTGCGCTCGGAGCCAACCAAATGTTGGGGTCGAGTTGGATCAAACAGTATTGGTCGAGTTTGGGTTAGGTTGAACATCCATAACTAGGATTTATTTTTCAGAAGAATTTGTAATGATATGTCTAATCCATGCATAACATCATGAAAAATGGGTACAAGTTTTTGGCTACTATTTTGTATCTTAATAGGTAAATCTTGTAGCCTACAAGAAAATTTGGGCTAATTCTAGAGTTATATTTTTTGTTTATTTTTTAATATATGGTGTATTAGTTAAGTACCAAAGCAACATCATTTTGTCTTTCTCCTTTTAGTAAATTACACTAACCTCCCTTAAGGGTTGGGAAATGTCAAAAAAACCCTCATATTTTTTAAAATGACACTTAGCCGCCTTGGTTATTATTTTTATTTTTATTTTTTAAAATTTTCTTATCATATAACCAATATAGTTAGTAAATATTATATCGATGTTATTTTTTATGAAATTTTAATTTGAAAAATATTTATTTTGACTTAATTTATAATGAACATAAATGGTCATATATGGTTATTTGTCATATATATCAAAATCTCAAATGGTGGATTGTTGTTCATAAAAATAAGAGAGAGTTTATGACATTTCCCTAAACCTCAAGGGAGGCTATCCATTATTGTAATTTACCTTCTTCTTTTTGTGTGTGTGTGTGTGTGTTTAGACACTCATGCTTGGCAAACAATGTTAGAGAAAAATAGACAAATGGTATGAATTGAAACATTTTTCATAAAATTAAGGATTTTAATTGAAACTTATTAGAGTTTAAGGTTTAATTTGAAAGCACGCCAAATTATAAGATTCAAAATAAAATTGGCCGTCAAAATTATGTTATTAAACCCCACTAGTTTCCCCCTTTTTTTTTCTTTTTTCTTCTTCCATAATTTGACCAATTCTAAGCTTCTAATTGATAAAATCAATTATTTAATATCAATTGAAACATTGGCTTATACAAACGCAAACAAAAATCCTAGATGGTCCTCCTATGCAATTATAGGAGGAAACATCTTCAAATGCTAAGTGGACTAATTTAACCTTTTAAATAATAGAATTTGAATTCCCAACTTCTTACTTCAACTTCATATATATGATTTGTGTGTTTTATCATATATATTTTTTCAAATGTTTAGCCCATGTATCATAACGTGCTATGCACACTCAATGGAGGTTTTTAATTTATTTTTAAAAATTCTAATAACACGGGTATCTAAAGCTTCATCTCAACTAATTTCATTGCCACGTGCATTAATCCCCCTCTCACATGCACCGGAAAATTACCAAATTCAATAAACAGGGGATGGCCTCAAAGGAATCCATTGTTATTGAGTGTCGAATTCACAACTTATAATTTTTGAAGTGCATATTATAGTTCATCTTACCATTGGGCTACTCGTTTGGGGGTGAATCAATGGATTTTTTTTTTCTTTGTTCTTTCATTTAAGACATCCTAAAAACTGTAAGAAGTTGAGTTGAGCTTCTAAATTTTAGAACCATTCGTTAACGTATTGGCAAGATCTCTAATTCTCTATAGCATGAATGATCCCATGCACTATATTTCACGATAAAGTTCTATAGATTATTCATTTTTTCTTTAATGTATCTAAAATATTGGTGGTATTTTCCATCACGAGTAATATTACAATACCCACACTTTTTGTGTGGGTATGGTACATCTAATAGATAAAATATTATATTGATGGTACAAACTTCATATATGATGGTAAGTATCTTATATATGATAATACTTACAATCACATTACTTGGTACCCTAACTTTTAGATTTAATATATAAGAAAAAATATATAGTACCAACATCGCATTGGATAGTACTAATATCACATATGATAGTAATTACATCACATTTGATGATAACAATTAAATGAATACCATACCCACAGAAAGAGTGTGAATATTATAGAAATACCCTTTCAATCACTCTATCTTGTTGCCAAAAAGAAAAACCCAATAATTGTCATCCTTTAGAATATAAAAAAGGTGGAGGGGGAAGTGCTAACAAATTATTATGGATTCTAATTTGTTAAAGGGCCTACTCTTTTCTACTAATAATACCCCACCATAAGTGATAAGTCCGTGATATCATATTGATTATTGAGTGACGAAATGTGGTAGCCATAATGTTGCCATAGAATGATCAAAAATAATGTTGCCATAGTAGGTTTGGTTTAACAAAAAATCGTAAAAGACAAAGTACAGCGGGACCTTCATTTCCAATCTAATGAGTAATAACTGAACCTATGCATTCAAGAAAGACAAACAATTTAGCAAAAAAGAAAGAAAGTCATAAACAAGATTAAATGACTTATTTATAAGACCGTGGCAAAATACATGGCGCAACGCCTGGCAACACCAAAGGAAATCCGCTTTAATTGGTCCACCAAATCATTGTATGCAGTTCTTGTTTTAGGCTTTTATAGGGGTTGGCACTTGAAGTATTTTTCTTTTGTTCGGTTGCTAATCAAACTATTGGACATGTTTGTTAAAGCACGTGATTAAGCTTGTCTCAAAAAAACAAAAAAGTACATGATTAAGCACTGCATTATCAAGGTTACATCACCTTACTTCATGCATCCCTTTTGCTTTTTTTTTTTTTTTGGGGACTTACCTTTATAATAATTTTGGTTGTCAGAAAATGATTGTAGAAACCGTGAAAGGCACTTCGTTACCAGAAAGAACTTTATAGTCGTAATAAGAAACCTTAAAAGTAAAACTCGTAAGAAACCTTAAAAGTTAAAACTCGTCATTTCAAGCAAAGTGTACAGATTGCCAGTCATTTAAAATTTTAAATGACAAGGCAGTCTATATATTGTTAGATTTGTGAAATAAAATTTGAACCATGAAATGGACAAATGGAGAGATTTCCAAATGGAGAGGATCCTTATCCGTCTAGGAAGGGTTTGAATTTTTTCTTTTTTTTAAGAATAAAGGAAGGTTTGAACTTTGAACTTGACAACCCATTACATTTTTTTTAACTCTCTTTTAACTTTTGGAATTAATGCAATCGTTACGTATCATTGTAATGAACTTCAAACCTCTTTTTGCTTTTATTTTTCCCTCAAACAAAGGTAAATCTCTTAACTAAATACTATAAACTTAAGAGATTAAGAGAGAGAAAACAACCATATTCAAAGTATAAAAAAAGAAACTTTACCCCACTATGATTTGACCTAATCACAATTTAGTTTACAAACTTTTAATTGTTATATTTGACTCCATGAGGTTTGGAATAAAATGAAATTGTTAAGGTTTTGCTCAAAGTACTTTTAATGTTTTTATTTTAATCCAAGCATTAGCGAATCAAAATATAAGAGCATTCTTATCCATCACTTTTTAGTTAAAGTAGCTAAAACTCACAACAAAAACCCATCCCAACCGGTTTTACATAATGACTCATATTTTTACAAAAGGCTATAGTACTTGGTATCACATGTAAACATTAAAAAAAAAAAAAATTTACCTCTTTCTCTCTCCTCTCATAATTATATAAAAAAATCTATTTTCTCTCTCTTCAATGGAGATCTCAGACACTTACTCTATACTCTCATGAGCGGCACGATGGGCACTCTCTCATACTTCTCAGTGTCTCTCTTTACTCTAGTGAGCGGCAACTGTGGATGGAGATTTTGATTTTTTTTTTTTGGTGGCCACAATGGGTTTCAATGGCGGTAGGATTTAGGTTTCAGTGGCCATGGTGAGATTGTGCTTCGATGGACATGGGGTTTTAGTGGCCCTGAGCTCTCTCTCATATTTTTGTGGTTTACCCTTGCCGATCCATGTTTGGCCTTGATGTCGGTTGGATTTGTGGTTTTTGTGAATGATTTTATAGCGTTCGTGCCTTGTTGCATGAATTTGTTAAGTCCTTTGGGTCTAGTTTGAAACTTTTTCTTTTCTTTTCTTTTTTTGCTAAATATTTTGGGTTTGGGTGTTGTTTTCTAGCAGAATGGAGCTTTTGCGGATAATGCAAGGTCTGGTCATGGATGAGTTTGGGTTTCGCATTCTCACAAAATGCAGGTTTGGGGACAATGGGGAGTGAACGTTGGAAAATCAAATATTAAAGAAGACAAAATATAAGATTATTTTAATAGGATGTATTGTAAAATGAAGTGGGATGTGAGGTGTTATATAAAAGTTGATAGCTAAAATAGAAAATTGGGTTTTTAAAGGTACAAAAATTATGCCTAACTGACTAAGAATGCTCTAACAATTGAAAGGTTTGCGGGACTAAATTGGGATTGGGTCAAACCACAAATAGGTAATTTGTTTGTCCAAGAAATTTGAAATATGTTAATTTGATCGAAACCCTAACCATTTGATTGTTAGTCCAAACTTTAAGAAATCAAATGTAACAATTGAACTTTTATGGATTACAATTGTGATAAAGTCAAACTAAATAGGGTTACTGTAATTACCCCAAAAAAATATAAACCCCATTAGGCCTTCACCCTTTGGTAAGATTTCAATGGAACTAATCAAACCGACCTTATAATCGTTTAATTTGAAATTAAAAGCTAATAATTAAAAAAAAAAAACTCAAATTACTCATTTTGTTTTCATTTATATCACTCAAATAGACCCCATTATTGTTTTAAAATATTTTTTTTGAATAAAAAAATTGAACTAAATTTTAATTTTCATTTATCATATAAGTTTAGACATAAGGATCAATTTGAATAATTTTCAAAACTCAAGAACTTCTAATTTCAAATTAGGCTAAATTACAAATTAATCCTTATGTCCAAGCTAATCAAAACCACAGATAGATAGAATGAAAATCTTTCATCCCATTTTTTATGTTCTACTTTATATTCCATCAATCACAACTAGTCATGTGTTAGATTGTGTTTGATTTTTTTCCATTTTAAATCTTAGTTATTTTATAAGAAAAGAAAAAGAAAACAACAGATAGAGTATAAAGTAACATATAAAAAGTGGGATAAAATTCTATCTTGGATAGAGAATTTGTATTTAGATAGAATGAAAGTTAGATAACTTAATTAAATTTTCACAAAAATTAGAAAGTGTATTTTGTAATTAACCTTCAAATTAAAACATCATAGTTTATTTGCTTTTGACCCAAAATTTAGGGATATTTTTGTAATTTTCAAATTTAATACTAAAATGCATATGCTGTTCAAACTTCAAAGGTGTTGATTGTTCTGTCCCTTTCATCTTCCGTTCATTAATGTGAAAGAAGCAACGCTTAACAATAATGTAGCTGCTGTCAGCGTCGCGCTGATTTAATTTTCAAATAATTATAGAAAAGGGATTTATTTCTTGTCAGCTTTTTATGATTCGTGTTTGGCAATAATACAAAATACAACCAATCGTAAAATTGAATTTGTTGTGCAAAGCAAACAGTCCACTAATAAAAAACTTTCCCTCCATTCGTTCCGCTCTCTCTCTTCTGTCACATTTAATTCACGCTCTGCCAAACAGCTTGAAAATTAAATCACGAATCCCGATTCCAATCCTGAGATGAACACTAACAATCTCTTCTTTAAAACCCTCGATCTCTCTCCCTCAACCTTTCCTAATAAATCCAACAACCAACGCCAACACATTCGAATCGCAGATATACTCGCTGATGATGATGAAGAAGATTCAGTTGTAGAATTTGGCATGGGTGCGCGGCGCAGCGACGCTTCTACGAGTCTCCACTGCTCGTTTCCGCACCGGATCATTGTTAAATGGCTGGCGGCGCTGAGGCGGCGGGGAAAGGAGAGGACCATTTTCAATGTGGTGCCGGCTCAGAAGAGAGAGGAGAAAAAGGAGGCTACAGTGTTCGCCGGTGGGACCTTGCACACAAGGCGTTCGGAGAATGGTCTGGACGGTCGTGATTCATCGCTTCCGCCTTCGGAAAGTGAGGATTCAAATTCTTTGCTTTATTTTTTTAGCTTTGTTTTTTTCACAATTTTTTTGAAATGTGACTGTTTCATTTGTGGCTTGTTTGGAAGAGATGAATATTCTTTACTTTTTAAGAATATTCTCCTATTTTTAAATTCATCGAAGGGAATGAAATATGTTTAATGAATTTTTATCTGAAGTTTCATAATACTCTTTTTTTTTTTTTTGGTCTATACTCTATTTAATTCATTTTTACTCTATTCTATCAATTCAATTTCATTCATTTCCTTTAGGGTTAAATACATTATTGGTTCTTAACGTTTACACAGGTTGTATATTTGGTTCATAATGTTTGAAATGCACGCAATTGATCCCTAATGTTTCAAAATCATGCACTATTTGTTTCAATGGTGATTTTTAGTCTCTAAGTGTCAAAAAGTGAACCTTATAGGTTCTTAAATAGTGCGATTTAGGGATCAATAGCGCTCATTTGTAGTCCCTAAAGTTAAAAAACGTGCACTGTTAGGACTGATAGTGCTCATTTTTTGAAATGTTAGGGGCTAATTGCAACGTGTTTGAAACATTAGGGACTAAACGTGCAAATTGTGTAAACATTAGAGAATTTTTATAAACTATCAAATATAATGTTGATGTATTATCTGCTAAGTGGTTTTTTCTTCAATATTTTTTAAATTACTGTTTATGCTTAGGATGTCTTTCATAATCTTAACTTTAATAGTAATACATGGTGATGAGAATTAATTAGATTGTATTGCCTTTTTACATTTTGAAAAGTGATCAAAGATTTGAAATTCTCGCACGGTCTAAATTGCTTCCCAAATATCACCTTTTTTATTTTTTATTTTTTTTTAAATTTATGCCTAGTTTTTTAAATAACCAACCACCAAAAGCTTATCTGGCTTGTTGTTACTTATGTGTCTTTACGATATAGATTAATGACAATGGCACCATTATGATTGCCTCATGACATTAGTACTATAGTACATGGTTGTCTTTGATTTCTAAAGATGTATGAACCACCATGCCATTGCATCACTATCTTTGCTTTCTCATTGCTTAAAGTTCAGTCAATACCCCTTAGAGTACAGTTTGGTAAATCAAATGTATGAGCTTCCTTTCGCAGCACCACACAAACAATAGCAATCAAATTCTGAATGTGAGTGAAATGCTTATAATTGGCATGTTTAAGTTCATCAATTCTCAAACCTAAAAGAAAAGTCATCATTGAAGCCAGTTTTTGTAAAAATAATCCTCCATATGTGAGCCATCTGATGATTGGTTTTCTTCATGTTGATTGGGCATGAATTCATATGTAAGCCCTGGTGATTGTGTGCCTGATTTTTCTATTTTCCTTTTTCCCCTTACAGTTTTTCTTTTTTATTGCTACGTATGATTTAAATCGTTTAAATATTTCCAATATATCCAGGACAGTGCAGAAAAGATGCTTCATTTAACTTGGGAGTCGGGTGTAGTTTGCTATATCTCGTTGCAGCGAGTAAAAATGAACTTGCCAGGATGGTGGAGTTGCGAACACAAATGGAAATGCTTCTTCAAAATGTCAAAGTGGAATTGCAAAGGAAGGATGCAATGTGTAATCCATTTGAGTCAAATGACACTCTTGCTTATTCCACCACTGATATACCAGAGGGTTCAAACTCTAACAGCAGAATTTCACTTCGGTCACAAACAACATCATCTGTTTTACAAGATTCGGAAAACATTATTGTACATGATCAGCCTTTGGAAAGTAATACACATCAACATGAGCAACATGTAGAAGGAATGCATGAACTTGAGGCAGAACTTGAAGCTGAGTTGGAACGTTTGCAGATACACTTGGAAAGAGAAAATTTGATGGAACATCCGCAGCAGCAAGGAATAAAGGTACCTGGAATTATGGTTCTGTTTCTTTCTTTTATTTCATTCATCTGTGATGGATGCTGTGTGTCCCTGAGTGAATCAATAAAACCCAGAAACTCATTTACAGTAAGATTTGCATGTATTACAAAACCTGTATAATCTTGAAAGGCCATTACTCAGTGTTGGAACCAGCAAAGAGGAGTCAAAATCTGGCAAACTTTGATTTGAGATTTTTCCTTTTTATGTTATTAGTAGTTTAATCAAACTATCTCCACTCAAATGGCACTTCATCCTCTCATAAGAGTGGATGGGGAGGCATTCAACCGGGGTTTACTCTCTAGGGGTGGGTCCAAAGGACCCTACCTTGGCGGGGTTCCCATGTCATCAAAAAAGAAGAAGAGTGGATGGGGAGTGAGATTGTACTGACTGCCATGTGTAACTTATTAATAAATAAGTAGGGTAAATTACACTGACACCCATCGATGTTTGGTGAAACTAGACTCGCTACACCCTATTTTCAACAAATGACACTCTGCTCCAAAATTCCCAAAATAATTTATAATCCGCTCCAAAAATATAGTGGAGTGTAAATTATTTTGGAGTTGAGTGTCATTTGTTGAAAATAGTGTGTAGCGAGTCTAGTTTCACCAAACATCGTGGGTGTCAGTGTAATTTACCCATAATAATAATTAAAAAAGAAGAAGTTATCTCCATGTATTTGTGTGTATGCACGTGTGCGTGTTGGATATGTGCTAGTGATTACCTAGAAGAGGTTTTACCTTCGAAAGTTTTGGGAACCATTATATGGTCATCAAACTGGTTGCACCTATTTTAACATCAGCTGGAGATGATCACCAAATTCTCATAGCATAGTCTTCCTTTTCCCTTTTCCCATTATGTTTTGCTTGTGTCTTACAAGTGCAAATTTTCCTTCTGCTCTGGTACCTTGTGTTATACATCCAAGTAGAACATCTATATTTCCTCTCTTTGACATTTTCATTGTAAGCTTAATTCGTTTACTTTATATATGGTGATGGCCTCATGAACTGTCAACCAATTCTTCCTTAATTTTATTTTGTATAATTGCATCCTGCTCATGTAGAGGTACTTTAAGAGCTTAGGTGATGATTCCCCGCAAATATTTTGATCCTTATTCTCATTCACTAGTAAAAGAGTATTCAACTATTCATCACTGTGGGAGAATATTACCTTTTGGGTTAAAAAAATGTCTTTGTTTAGTTGAATGGTTATCTCCAAAGTTCTTTTCTTATTGGTCTCAAAAAGCATTTCAAAAAATAAAATAAAAGACTTGAGAAACAAAGAGGAAAACCTCAAAGTGAATGCATATTATAGTCTATACAGAAAGGAGTGAAAGGACCTTCAAGAAAAGAAGGGGCAATGTTTAGCTATAAGTTTTTTGCTTCACTGTGTAAGAATTGCATCTCAAAAACACTAGAGTAAAAAGACACTACATTCTTTTCCATTCCATTTTCATGCCATCCTTTCAGACCTTGCTAAGATCATTCGATTGTTTGAGAAAGATCAATGTTGGTTCAATTACTTCAATCCCCCACTCAACAGAAACCAAAATATATAACCTGCTGGAAAAATATTCCTCGTACAACAATAATTCCTACACAGTGAAGCAAAAAACTTATAGCTAAACATTCCACTTCTTTTCTTGAAGGTCCTTTCTGTATAGACTACACAATATGCATTCACTATGGAGCTTTCCTCTTTCTTTCTTTTTAAATACTTTTTGAGACCAAGAATTTTCCCCTCTGCAGTTCATACACAACCTTTAAGACCAATAAGAAAAGAACTTTGGAGATAAACTTGCTTTTGTCAGAAATTTTGACCGTCTTCCCCAACTTTGTGGAACCTCCCTTCCCCCTTTTTATTTTTCTTCTGGAATAATCTTTAGTGTGTTGTTCTATCCCAGTTTCTCTGTTGTATTTTCTGAATAAAAATGGCATGTGACTGTTCAGGACACTGCTTCTGTCACAAGTAGCAGTTTGAGTTCTGGGGAAGTAATTAACCTTCAAATGGGAGGTACCGAAATGGAATATGGAGTTCCGCCCACAGAACTTAATAGAAGGTTGCATGAACTACTGGAAGCAAGACAACAAGAACGGATAGAAGAGCTAGAAGCTGCTCTAGAATGTGCTATGCACAAGCTTTCGTGAGAAGGAAATAGAGGTTTCTTGGTGGAAAGACACTGCACGACTTATTTCGCAGCATGTTCCAGGGCCTTCACAACTTAGTTCCTAAAATAATTCAGGAAACTTCTTAATTATGGAGGTAAGCATCAAATTGTGAACAACAGGTTTTGAGTGAGATTCTTGATCAAGCCATCATGCATGCATGAGTAACTGTATTTGGTGTTTGATGATGAGTTACAGTATATTGGCCTTTTGGGTTATGGATTGTAACAGTGTGGGATTTAATTTGTAAAAAAAGTGTAATGATGACAAATGAAAAGAAGAATACACAGATTCAAGAAATGCAACAGTGGGGTATACTTGGTGTTTGATGATGAGTTACCATATCACTTTTGCTAATGCTATGTTTGGATGGAGGGGAGTAGAGGGAAGTGGATGTGGGAGGTTTGATTAACCTTTGTTTGAGAGGTTTTTTTAGTGGGGGATTAGGAATTAAGATATCTCTCAATTTTATTTATTCATTTATTTTTTTAACTAATGATACCCCTCATTTTTAATTTCCCAAATTGTGGGAATTTGAAGGGAAGTGAAACTACTTATACTATAAATATTAAATCACTTTATTATGAATTGATTCACTATAGATACACATTGGGGTTTTAACAAATCGATTAATATTTATTATAAACTTAGAAGTTTGAACATATAAAAATAATTACTAATTTATCAATCAAATGTAATATATTTATAATATCCAAATTCAAATTGATCAAACGTAAAAGTGTTAATACGTGATATATAATCTGAAATAATTTTTTTCCTCATCTTGTTCATCATATTGCCTAATCAAAATTCAAAACGATAAACCTAATAATTTTGTGTTAAAAACAAGTCCGACAATTTGTTGAACTCAATTCCAAGTAATTTTTTTTAAATTTTTTTTTAGTAAAAACTCAACTTAAATTGATATGACATGACACGCATGTTTGTATGATAGGATTTATAAACATTTCCCATACAAATGTACCATACAATATTCAAATTTAAAATTATTAGTGTCACCCGTCCTAGTAGACTTTTAGTAGACTGGACTTGTTTATAACGGGAGTATATCAGCTGCAATGGCTGAATATGCAATCCCAACCATGTATAAGTGGTGGCCCAATAAAAATAAGACACATCATTAAAAAAAAAATGATACATAAGCAACTGAAAGCGAACTCAGCTATTATGATTCACATCAAACCAAATAAAACTTACATTTTCCCTCTAACCAAACACTCCCAAATCCCCCATACCAGACAGATCCGGCAACTGCTGGTCTGTACAACTCCGGCGACCCATGATAACTCGGCTATGGAGAGGATCTTGAAGGTGGCGCGAGTTTTCTGAGATCGAAGTCGACAAGTTAGACCTTTTCTCGTTGAAGACGTTGATCTCTACTGTTCAGTAAGGAAGATCAGCAACGTCTTTGATGGGGAAGACAAGCTTTCGTTCCAAATGGATTTTAGATCTACTTCGTCAAATAGGGATGATGAGCCTTCCCTATCTTTTGGTGTCAGATTGTGGGTTGCTCCAATTAAACCACAAGCTTTTCCTTGTTGTGGTTGGTGTCGCTATTCATGGCTGTTTTGCCAATAGGAATCAGAGAAATACAACAAACATAAAAGAACTAATCTATATAGTTTTTTTGTGACTTAAAATCAAAATAGATTAGTTCTTTTATGTTTGTTGGTGAGGACCTCACCATAGTAAAAGAACTTACTACATGTTTTTTTTTCCTTCAAGTTCTCTGACAAACACATCGACGCCAGAGCTGTAGAAACCGATGATGTTTAGATCTGACTGTGTGGGAGTGTTGGTGGTGTTTGGTTACAGGAGTAAATTCTATTTGTTTTAACCATTAATGTGAATTGTAAGAGCAGCTCCAACACTGCTATTTATATCCACATCTGAAGAGCCAAAACCCAAAAATCAGCTCCAACAGACTCTTCAGTCGGTTCTTCAAATCCTTATATTGCTACAGTAAATATTCATTTCTGAATAGTCACTGTTCATCCTTCAACCAATATTTTAATTTATTTTGACCGGTTTATATAAAGTTTTTTTTTCTTCCTTTTCTCTCATTTTCCCGAAATTTTTCTCTCTCCTCACCTTTTTCTCCCTTATCTTCTCCGTTCTCTCCCTCTGTTCTCCGGTTCTCTCCCTCTGTTCTCCGTAGCTCTCGTCACTGTCTCGGGGTTGGGATTTTCTCACTGTCTCGGGGTTGGGTTGACGGTGGGCTTGGGTTTTGGTCTCGGCGTGGTGGTGGAGCCGTGGGTCTTGGGTTTGGCGTGGGTCTTCATCCCGTGGGTCACCGGTGGAGCCGTGGGTCTTCATCTCGTGGATCACCAGTTTGCCGTGGGTTTGAGGTGGGTCTTGGGTTTTGGTCTCGGCGTGGTGGTGGAGCCGTGGGTCTTGGGTTTGGCGTGGGCTCTTCATCCCGTGGGTCACCGGTTTGCCGTGGATTTGAGGTGGATCTTGGGTTTTGGATCTCGGCGAGGTGGTGGGTCGTGGGTTTGGGGTTGCCGTGGGTCTTGGGAGAGCACAGCGAAGAAGAAGAAGAAAATAAAAATGAGGAGAGAGAAAAGAGAAATGAGGAGAGAGAAAAAAAAAGTTAAAATAAAATAATAAAAATATTATTTTAATAAAAATGAAGATAAAATAGAGAGTAGTGCTGGAGTGAAGTTGTAAAAATGATTCTTCACATGTGAAAAATTCTCCACATGTGGAGATAAAATGAATAGCAGTGCTAGAGATGCTCTAATAGACAAATAGCTGAGTTGGTTTTGAGTTGGCTTTCAGTTGCTTATGTATTATTTTTTAAATGACGTGTCTTATCTTTACTAGACCATCATTTATACATTTTACAGATTTGCATATTCAGCTTATATGCTCCCGTATATAACGGATGGAATTGGTAAGAAAAAAGCAGAAAAAGAGGAAGTGCGTGGGTCCCCAAATAAGAATTAGCAAAATCACGCCACGCCATGCCACCACCATCCACACGCAAACTTCGCGCTTAAGAAACCCACTTCGTTCCCACCATTTTCCTTTCCATTTAAGTTTATGACTCAACTTTTATTAGGTGCAATACTCTCTTTCTGCTCCTCTACCTCTGCTCCTGGACTCTCCCACCCAATTCAAGGTACTTATTTTTTCCCCAATCCATTTTTTTTTTTTTTTTTTTTTTTTATTTGACTTGGAAATTAACCTCTAAATAAGGTTAACAAATCTTCTATACAGCTAGCTGTGAATTTATAATCTTGGCCTCATTCTCGTAATTCTCATTCTTTTTCCTGGTATCCCATAATAATGTTAGACATTGATAGAATGGCGAACGAGAACGAGAAGTGTCTGACGCTTGATTCGGTGAGACAATCTTTGATCAGACAAGAAGACATCATCGTGTTTAGTCTCATAGACCGGGCTCGCTTCCCAATAAATTCTCCCACATACAATGAATCTCACGTTTCCATTCCGGGCTTTTCGGGGTCTTTGCTTCAGTTTCTTGTTAAGGAAACCGAAGCCCTCCAAGCTAAGGTATGTATTATATTATATTATTAAAAGTATTATTTTTATGAATAAATAATTTAATTTTTCTTGGTCTTTACTCTTTACTCTTCTCGTACAATTTTGTTTTGTATGTATTGTATTGTCTGCAAAGATTCTTATTAAATTGGGCTTGTGGTGTCAAATGGGCTTGTGGACTGTTTTTGGGCCATCTGGGAGAACTCGCTGTTTTTTGTTGTTATGTTGTCGCCTGTCAGATGATACTTTAATCTGAACTACAAAATTACAAAACAAAATGATTCTAGTTATTTTAATGATATTGAAATTTATTATTGTTACTTTTGCTACTTTTACTTCTTTTGGCGCCAAATAAATAGTATTAGAAGTGGACAGTGACACAGTGTACTAGAAAGGTGTGGAATTATCAACCAAATCGTCTTTCATTCAATCATGTAGCAAAAGGAAGAATAAAATGTACCTTCCGATTGGCAAATAACAAAGAGCCAGGACCCAGGGCAAATGAAATGTTTTAACTTTTAATTACCAACTGACTTTTTTTAGGTTTTGATTTTAAACAAAGATCAGTCAGTGACAATTTCTCTAGACATCTCGATTGAAAACACCTGGCATTGGAAACACTAGGAAATGTTAATTTCGGCAAGGTCAAATCTCTGGCTACACCATTAAGAACGCATCCTTCACACCAATATATAGTTTAATTTCATATGGTTGTACTTTTAGTACTGAACTGTTTATTGATAGAGTGTGTGATTAATTTTAATTACAATGTTGTTCAAACATTGTGAAAATGGCTAATCGAGCCTCTGCATCCCAATGCTTGAGTAGATAAATAGCAAAAGAGATTTGAGTATGGTAACATTTCTCTAGTTGAATTTTCTTATCAAATTTCACAATGTAGGAAGGAGGTAAGAGTTTTTGGCAGCCAAGGTAGTTATTTCTTTGCCTCCATAGGTTTAGCCAGTTATTGGACACAATACGAATTTGGAGAACCAACCAATAATATGGAAGATCCTTGAAGGGTGAACTATGTTGCTTTGCACTTAATGCTGAATATCATCAATTCATCATACTGGCAGACGGACCAGGCAGCCTATTGGAAATTTTGGGTTCTGTATTCTTTGATCAAAACAACAAGTTTTATATGATACATTGTCATTGGCTAAAGCCTTCACATAATTATCAATCTCTGCAAAACTGTAATTGGCTAATCTTAATTAGAAAAATATGAACATTGTTGTATGTAGTGTAGTACACCACACTGACTCCTTTACACTGTCAAATATACCCGACAAGGGTGCTCAAGCCAATTTATTTTCAACACAGGATCTGAAAATCTATTTACTAAGTTATTTTCTATCTACTGAGTTACTTGTATCCAGGATATATATACTTTCTTATGTAAATGCCAAATGTGAACTTAGTAAACCACAGGTCCACAGCAATGAGTCACAAGTGACAGAATTGTCTGGTTTGGGTTGTGTGGCTACTCTCTACTTCAGTTTTATTCATAATATGAACCGGAATGTTACAGGCTGGTAGGTATGCAAACCCTGAAGAACATCCCTTCTTTCCAGATAATTTACCGCCCTCACTGGTGCCACTTCACAACTCTACAGAGGTAATCATATGCCCCTAAACTCTGGTTTTTCTTTTTACTTTTGAAAAGGTCGATTTTCTTTTGATCTAATGCCAACTATAGGTTTTGCATCCTCCAGCCACTTCAATCAACATAAACAAGTCGATATGGGATATGTATTTTAGTAAACTGCTTCAGTTGTTTGCGGCACCGGGCAATGATGGCAATTATGCATCAACTGCTGCTAGCGACCTTGTGTGTTTACAGGTAAAGGTGCATGTGAACTTGATTCGTATTCTGCTATGCTGTTGTTAAATTAACTATTTTCTGGCTGCTGATGATCCATTGGATTCTTCTGCAAAGTCATATGTTGTCTTCTTTTAAAAAAATTCTTTGAAAGGTGAATTCCGGTTTTGAAGACAGCCATAGTTTGAGTTTTTGACAATGAATAATACAAATATTCCCTGCAGGCCATCTCCAGAAGAATTCATTATGGAAAGTTAGTAGCTGAGGTAAAATTCAGGGAATCCCCTCAAGAATATGAGCCCGCAATTCGCGCTAAGGTATTCTGCGTTAAGCACTATAGTATATAAGGTTTTGCTAGTGTATTTGCCTTGTTGTGTAAGTCTTAAGCAAATAATTATATTCACAATTAATATATTTTGTTGGGTTTTATGGTAATGAGTTCAATCACTGACATTTGAGAAAAATGAGAACATATGGATTAATATTTTTTTAAGTATATTTTAACTTCCTAATTTGTTTAGGGACAGAGTTTGGCTATAAACTAGCCAGTTCACTACAACCCACTACGTGTCAACTAATAAGATCATCCACATGTACTTTAGTCACATGACCTATTTAATGAGTCATGTGACTTCTTTAAATAATACATGTGGATGGTCTTATAAGCTGTCACATAGTAGATTGTAGCAAACGGGCTACAAACCAGTTTGTAGCCAAACCTTGTCCTTTGTTTAGGTGCTACTTCTTGAGAGAAAAATAAAAGGTCATGCATTTGACTAGGATAATGTGTTGGTTCTTTCAGGACAGAGTTGCTCTGATGAAATTGTTGACATTTGAGAGTGTAGAAGAGATGGTGAAGAAGAGGGTTGCCAAGAAGGCCATGATGTTTGGGCAAGAAGTGAATCTGAATAATGATGACAACAAGGGGAAGTGCAAGGTTGATCCATCAGTAGTTTCTCGCCTTTATGGGGATTGGATAATGCCTCTTACCGAAGCTTGTCCAAGTTGAGTACCTCCTCCGACGCCTTGATTGAAGCATGCTTTTCCTTCATGTATCAACCACTGATGTGATGAAGTTTCATAGACTTGAATTTTTCTGATGATCACAAGTGCTTATTCAAGAATAATGATTTCAAAATGAGAATATCATTTTAAGGCTAGCAAATAGATCTATATTTAAGAAAGCTTGTCTGCCTAAATATGTGTACCCAAAAATTATTGACACAATTTTGCTGTTTGAGATAGTAAATTGTGAGTGGTGTGCAATTATTTTCATATAAGTTCACCAATAACATTATTTTTACTGGGTGGGGGGGGGGGGGGGGGGGGGATTTTGGAACACTTGATAGTTAGAAGAAGAGGGATTTAAATCTAGATGTCTCATTTGGAAAATATTAAGAGGTGTCAACCAATTAAGTTATAAAATTCCTCACGATATATATGGATTAGGGATTCCTCTATCTGTTAAAAAAAAAATAAATCCCCAATAAAAGGAGCCTTCACCTCAATTTACTATATGCAAAATATACCAAGAATGGGACAAATTGGAGGTTGTTCAAGCTTTCAAAATTAACCAATCCTTACACCACTCATCCCCTCTAGCCCAAACCTTATTGGACCCTTACCCCTCCCTTCCTATCCCATTTCCCCCGTTTCTTAAGATTCTTAAGTTTGACTTTCATGGAGCTTTTGACCCATCGACTCAGAGTAGAGCGTCTAGTTTCATATATTGGGGAGAATTCGTCACAGGTTTTAAAAGTTTATCAGCTTTGATGAGAGCTTTGGCTATTCCAGTTGCTGATAAATTAGTTCATGAAATGGGTTAAACATGAATGCACATTGGATCGCTTATTAAGCAAAGAAGTCTCTCCTTCCTACAAATTGGTGTGAGGGCATTTCTTTAGCTTTAAGTTAGGATTTTTCTTTCTACACGTAACTAGGCCTCCTACCCTCCAACTGAGAAGGGAAAAGGAATGGAATGAAATTGATTAAAAGACATTTTTAAAAAAAAAATATTCTATCCATTCCCATGGTTGGAAGTTTAATAGAACAAAATGGAATGGTTACAAGGGAATCCTCATCCAATTCCATTCACTCCTAAGCATTCTTCTTAAAAGTTGGAGGAACACTCACTCCTTCAATGAAATGAAGGTGAATTACCAATTTTATCTCCAATTTGAGAAAAAACAAATAATGGTAAATGATATAATAGTGGAACTATATATTTCTTTCCTCATTTTATAAACTCCCAAACACACTAGAAAAAACACAACATGTTCCATTCCATTTCATTTTGAAATTAAATTTAGACCCTTGAACGGCTTAACTACTCAATTTTAATCAACTCACCAATTTATTATACCAAGGTCCAACATTAAATTACAAATACAATCACAAACTTAGTATCTAAACATACATAAAGACATTCACACAAAGACACAAGTAGTTTTTGTTCAAGAAGTGAAAAACCTTGTAAAAACTACTACCAAGGTAAAACCAATGCCCTCAATTCTGTTTTCAGGACCATTATGATTTGTTTACTGGAACAAAATGTTTCGGCGTTAGTCCATTTTGACGTATTGTTTCGGGTTGTGGTGGTGCTGGTGGGTTGGAGTTGATTTTTTGTATGGGTGTTGATCAGTTTTGCGTGTATTAGTGTTGACTGGTTTTGTTGGGTGGATCTACTACGTGACAATTAATAAAATTATTCATATATACTTTTAGTTATATGATTTATTTAATAAATCATGTGTCTTGTTAAATAATATATGCGGATGTTGTTAAATAATATATGCGGATGGTCTTATAAGTTGCCATGTAGTGAGTTGTACCAAACTAGTTACAAATCAATTTGTAGCCAAACTTATGAGAAAATGCTCTAAGCATCTTTTATAAAAAGAAGAGGAAGACTATAAAAAGACGCATGTATCCTTGAGAAATGAGCATTCTTTGTGGCGTACATGGGAAATTAACGGAACCCGAAGGAGTGTGATCGGGAAATTAAATATATCAGATACTGGAATTATGCTATAATCACTATGCATATTACCCAAAAACCCCTCCACACTCCGCGGTCCAATCCAAGACCTCCTTTTCAGTTTTAAAATGCAATTGGCGCACCAGCCCCGAATCCATTAGAAGGGTATATTCGTCATTTAAGATTGAAAACCCAGTTGTGACAGTCACACTGGTCAGAGTCATATTCACCTACACTCTCACCAAACGACTCGGCTTCATTTCCTCTCTTTTATATCAAAACAATCCATGAAAGAGTCAGGGTTGTGAGCTAGAGGGAGAGTGAAGAGTGTTTCAAAAAATAACTCGCACTTACACATTGTGTACAAAGGCACTGTAAAACCCCTACAAATTTATACTTTTGGGTTAAACGGTAAGATTTTTCAACCGAGAAGGGGTTAGGGTTTTGTCATCAGAGTTCAGACAGAACCTCAAATGTAAGTCCCTGTCTTCATTTCTACTTTACTTCCTTTTTTTGTTTTCATTCTAGGTAATGTTGTTAAAGAGTATTTTTTTTTAATGATCGGTTTGGTTTGTATTATAGAAAAGTATTAGATGTACTAGAAAAAGAGGTAATTCGTTTTAGGAAAGTAATAAATTTTTTTTTTTTTTTGAAATTAGGTAAGAGTTAGGGCCTTAGGGGGTGGATCAGTTTATAATTATTAGAGAAGAAAATGGAGAGGGAAAATCCAATTTGTCTAATTTGTTTATAATGCATTTTGTTTTTGGAAGGAAAAATTGTAGGAGTGAGGAAGAAACTGGTTTTTGTATGTGGGTTTATTTGATTTTAGCTGCTTGGGGCTAGGGGTTATGAAAATATGTGATATTGAGGAGTGTTTGGAGGTTTTAGGTTTAGTTATTGATTGAAGCACTTAAAGCAATGATAAATGGGTCAACGTTTTAGCATTTTTAGAGGTCTGTTTGTACCTAAAAAGTTGTAAACTTTATTATGATCTATGACACATAAGGATTAAAACATGAAATTAATGCATGTTTAAGATGTCTGTTCTTTTGAGGGACATAATCAGTAACTGATTTAATGCATAAATTAAGCTATGAGGACTTGGCTTCTATTTAATTTGAAAGTGGTTCATTTCTTGCTTACATAAGTTGAATTTCTTTGCATTTGGGTTTTGGGTTTATGATCTGGTTTTTTTTTTGGGAAGATTCACTATTTTGTTATTGAGCCAACATGTTTAAGTTTTATGTTTCTCTTCTTTTCCATGGGTGCATCCGTTGCTAATTTTGGCATTAGGGTTTTTGATGTGATTGCTTTGATGGTTTTAATATCATTATTGATATTTTGGTTCTTTTCTTCACAGATTTCGAAAGCAATGGGGGCGTCATCAGATGCCAAGGAAGATATAGGTATGAGTAGTAAGGCGGAAAAGTTTTCAAATGGTGTGGAGATGGAGATAGATGATGATGATTTTCTTGAGTTAAATAGCATATATGATTTGGGTGAAAAGTTTCTGAAAACTTTTTGTAAGAAGGCAGCAATGTCATTCTTCAATGAGTATGGTCTTATTAGTCATCAAATCAACTCATACAATGACTTCATCAAGAATGGTATCCAGAAGGCCTTTGATTCTTTTGGTGAGATTATCGTTGAGCCTGGATATGATCCATCAAAGAAGGGAGAGGGTGAGTGGCGATATGCTTCGGTTAGGTTTGGGAAAGTCACCCTTGATCAGCCAAGCTTCTGGGGTGGTGACGGAAATGGGAAGGAGTACAATATGCTTCCTAGGCATGCCCGGCTTCAGAACATGACATACTCATCAAGGATGAAAGTCAATATTCATGTTCAGGTCAATAAATCTGACTTTTATTTAAACTAGTACGGTTTTTTCCATTTCATTTTGACTAGTGCTTGGCATTTTTGTTGATGCTATAGCTGTCCCACATATCATAGCTGAGGTTTTGTATTATAAATTCCGTTTGCATTAGCTAAATTAATGCTGAGTTAACATTTTCATTATTGTATAAGAGTACACTTGAGTTGTTATATTATACTAATAAGTAATAAGTACACTCTGTTGCCGAATATCTGTAACTTTCGTGTGACAATGGAGAATACTTAATTGCTATCAAGAAAAATGAGGGTAGCCAAGTTTTTAGCTGAAGTTGGTAGGTGCATGATTATTTGTTCTAGTAAGCTAGTCAACTGACTTGGCCCATACTAGCAATAATTCAAAATTATTTGCTTTCTTTTAGTGGTGGTTGCCTCTCCTGGATCCCGTAAAAGTGGGAGCTTTGTGCACTGGGTACGAACTTTTGTTTGTTTGTTGTTTTTGGTACGCGATTGGTTTAAAAATTGAACTAACCTAGTGCAATGTTGTGCTGTTGGTTGCTCCATGAGTGCAAGCTTATACATCCTGATTAGTCATTATGTTCCTCTGCAGGATATGGTAATTGATTTCAAGGTGTTGTCTGCTATTAAATGCAAATAAACTGCTATTAATCTCGGTCATTTTTTAGTTTTGTACTTCATACCCACTTTCTCTGTAATATGACGCAATTACAGGTTGCTTTTAAGTGTGAACTCATTAAAAAAAGGATCATTATGTGACGTGTCATTTGGTGTGTAATATGTTGATAACCAAAAATACCTGACATTGTGTTGCACTCATGTTATTATCAGGTGTATACTCAGAGACTTGTTAGCAGTGACAAGTTTAAAACTGGAAAGGCTCAATATGTTGACAGGAATGTTGTAAGTGAAGATAACAGGGATATCATTATAGGAAGGATTCCTGTGATGGTGAAGTCTGACCTGTGCTGGATGAAAGGAGCTGAGAAAAGTGATTGTGATTTCGATCATGGAGGTTATTTTTTAATTAAGGGTGCGGAGAAGGTGAGTTTAAATTATAGTTTCTTTTAGTTTCTGTCCCATATAGGCTTTTTTGTATTCATGGTTGCAGCTCTAGTAGATTGACTTACATATTGGAATAGATTCACAAGGTGTTCAAGTGATCTTTTCTAAAGACCACCAAGACTGATCTTTAAAATTGTTAACTGATCAGGCAATATACTATTTCTCAAATTATTTCAAAATTCTACTAGTTTGTCTTTAATTACAAGAATTCCAATTTTACTTGTATATTTTAATTTCTGTTTTCTCAATGATAATACAAGAAATATTAGTTTCCTATGATTAGTGTCACTATAAACTGTGGTGCTGTTGACAATTTGTTGTGATATTGTTGTGATGTTCTGAAATTTTAGATTGTGCTTTTAGACTAGAATTATTAGAGATAGAAAAGCAAGAACCTCGTAGCTTTTACTCTTTTGTTAGTTGCATGAAATTCTTGGCTTTAATGAATGATTTAAGCTGGTAATTATAGAAAAAAATTGAACATTGTAAGTGGTGGTTGTAGAGTACATTTGTTTGAGTAAATTTAATTACTAATTTGCGATGGTTCTTGTATCTGCAAGAACCTAGTTGCTTTTACTCTTTATTTGGTTGTATGAAGTTCTTGGCTTTATTATTGAATGAGGGTTGGCTTTCCACATCTTGTTGTTCCATTGTATGTATGTATGTATGTATGTTTTGTATATGTGTATTTTCATAAACATGAAACCAAAATTGATAATTAAAAAAATTTCCAATTCACTCACAAAAATGTCATGATATTTAATTTCAAAATATGAAACTTTTTGCTAAGCAACTTCAAACCACCCAAATAAATGACATGTGCAGTCAGCTACTTTATTATTTTTTCTTTTATAAGTAATAAATTTTTTCTATTAAAACTAAGGAAATGTACGAGGGAAACTATGGAGTTTACAGGTGGTATGCCCCATGTTTCCTTACAAACAGTTACAAATACAATGCATCAATAAAGTCATGCAATGTTAATGGTCTACTCACATCCAACAACAGCCAGTAGGATAATGCCCCATGAACTCATATTACTTTCTCTCCAAAACATGCCACATTAAACAAGAGGGAGCAACATTCCCAACTCAATTTTGGAAGGACTTAAAATTGTGGTGCAAAGATTGATGCAAATCTTCCATTGTCTTTGGCATCACCCACTTCATCCCAAAAGCAATAAACAAAAAATTCCATAATTCCATAGCAAATGGGCAATGCAAAAGCAAGTGATCCACGCTTTCCACCTAGTGTGAATTCCCAATGCTATCTTTGTGGTTTTACATTATTAGCCGTAAATTTCCTTCATGGAGAAATTTCTGTTCATTTTTCTTGGTCTTGAAATTTTAGGTTATTGCAATGTTTTCTTTCTCCACTGCTTTGCTGCCTTCAAAATTTTAGCCATAACTTAAATATGCTATGCGGTATTCTGATTGTAGGTAGATATTCTGATAACTTAAAATCTTAGCCAAATTTGTTTTAATATATATCTCATATCGTGTTTATTGCAGACATTTATCGCACAAGAGCAGCCTAGTATTAGGAGGCTTTGGGTTGTGAATAATCAAGGCTGGACAATTGCATACAAGTCCGAAGTGAAGAAGCATAGGTTAATCGTGAAGCTAGTAGGGATTCCTAAAGTTGAAGATATTAAAGGAGGAGAGAATGTTCTTACTGTATATTTCTTGTCGACAGAACTCCCTATATGGATATTGTTTCTCGCTCTCGGTGTATCATCAGACAAAGAAGTTATAGATATGATTGATTATGACAGTGAAGATGCCAGCATATTGAATATACTATTTGCCTCTATTCATGATGCCAACGAGAACCTATCAAAAAAAAGTGATGCCAATGATAGGTGTAGGGGCTTCCGGGATAGGAAAGCTCTAAATTTTTTTGATGGAAAAGTAAGGAGTACCAAATTTCCTCCTGGGGAATCTATTCAAGAATGCATTAGTATGTATCTTTTTCCCAGTCTCAAAGGCCTAAAGCAAAAGGCTCGTTTTCTTGGGTATATGGTGAAGTGCCTCTTACAGGCTTATTCTGGCCACAGAAAATGTGATAACAGGGATGATTTTAGAAACAAAAGGTTTGAATTGGCTGGTGAGCTGCTTGAGCGAGAGCTGAAAGTGCATATTGCGCATGCACGGAAGCGCATGCAGAAGGCTCTGCAGAGAGACCTTTATGGAGATCGTGAGGTACGTCAAATTGAACACTACCTGGATGCTTCCATAATCACCAATGGTCTTTCAAGAGCATTCTCAACTGGAGCATGGTCTCATCCTTTCAAGAGGATGGAAAGGATTTCTGGTGTGGTGGCAACGCTAGGGCGAACAAATCCATTGCAGACGATGGCTGAAATGAGGAGAACACGCCAGCATGTTCAGTACACTGGGAAGGTTGGAGATGCCAGATACCCGTAAGTTATTTTGAACTTATATTGAGTGTTGCTTTTCCATTGGTTGAATGATATATACTTGTATTATTGTGTCATAAAATCTCCTTTTGATATTTATGCCTGTAAGATTGAACTAGGCTGTTGGGAACTTATGGTGTCATCAACATTCTTTTTAAATGTATCCTGGTCCATTCGCCATTAATTGTTCTTCCCTCTTTATAGCAAAGTTAATATTTTAGTGGCGGCTTTGGTGCACACTGTTTGATAAAAATTGACAATGCTAACAGTTTTAAAAAATCAGATTGATGCTTGAT
The DNA here is from genome assembly GCA_907173295.1 of Fagus sylvatica. Taxonomy (NCBI): domain Eukaryota; kingdom Viridiplantae; phylum Streptophyta; class Magnoliopsida; order Fagales; family Fagaceae; genus Fagus; species Fagus sylvatica. The sequence continues at coordinate 24,927,911 of OU015764.1, forward strand.
CTAAACAGCTAGTCATGTCTCATGATAAAAACTGAAATTGTTTAACAATTTAAAAAGATCAGATTCAGCAAAGTTAATTAACCAGAAAACTAATCAATGTATCTCACTAAAGCAAAAAGAGCATGGTTAAAGTTTCTGTCTGTTTTGGAAATGATTTCAGTAGAAAATATTTTTTAGGGAAAATAACGTATTTTATGTTGTTTGGTTAGAACTATGGAAATGTTCAAGAAATTAATTTCCACCGTTTTTGTTTGGAAGTAAAGATATTAGTAGGGATTTGACAAAGAAGAGTGAGGAATCCTCATAGAAAGAGGGGTTGAAACTTGAAGCCAATCTTGACCCAATGTCCAGAGGTGGCATGAAGGTTTGAGGCGGCAAGTCTTGATTTGGTGGCCTTTGGCACTGATGTTGATGGAGAGAGAGAAAGAGAGTATGGTTTTTTTTTTTTTTGGCTTTGCTTAGAAGCTTAAGTTGTTTTTATATAATAATAAATTTTTTTTTTTTGGGCATAATTTTTTGTTAGCCATGAAAATCTTTTCCTTTTGACTATTATTTTTTAGTTGCACTAGATAGAGGAAAATATGTAAAACATTTTTGTTCCGTATGTTTTGATATAAAATATGTTCTTGGGGGAAAACATTTTCCAACGAAAATGACTTGTGTTTCACTGTGTTTGGTTTCAACCTTGAAAATGCCTAAAAACATTTTCCAGTCTTGCTTGCAAAGAAAATCTTTCATGTAATGGGGAAGGGAAAGGAAGGGGAGAGGGAGGCACACAGCTCTTTTGGGTTATTTTTTGTTGATTGTGGAAAAATTTTCTTGTTGACCAGGATTGTTAGCTGCACCAAACATTGGATGATGTGGAAACATCAAAACAAATGGATTATTTACAAAATATATTTTATGTTGAAACCAGCGGAACCATGGTATAAAATTAGAACTCCTTGTGGCACTCTTTCCAATCTTGTAATAAAGAGAACTGTGGCACTATTTATATGGTGATGTAAAGAGAACTGTTGGGTTGATGTGGGAAGCATGAAGAAAATTTTATTTTAATTTAGTCTTGTTTAATTTTAGGAGTCAATTGTATTTTTTTTTTGATAGGTAATAAAGCTTTATTGATATAAAAAAACTAGTACATAAGGAATATATTAGGTACAGCAAACAAGTTACTAGCAGCCATCAATAAAGGCAAAAACAGAGGGGAACGAATGGCTAGACACAGCAGCTATCCATTCTATTAGAGTGCGTAGAAGAATCAGTTTCAACTCCGCAGAATGACGTTCAGAATCTTTGAAGGCCCGTTGATTCCTCTCCTGCCACAAGAGCCACATTAAACACGAAGGAATGGCATTCCAAACAATGTTCATCCCATGAGCAGACCCTTTCCTCCAGCAATGCAAAAGAGCAGAAACCTTTCGAGGCATAACCCAAGAAATCCCAAACATACAGAAAATCAGGGACCATAACTCCCGGGCATACTCACAATGAATCTTGAGATGGTCCACTGATTCTCCAGCCCTTTTGCACATAAAGCATCAATCTAACACCCAAATCTGATGACGGCGCAGGTTATCAATAGTGAGAATCTTACCCTGAGCCACCAGCCAAGTAAAGAAAGCAACCTTGTGGGGAACTCTACTTTGCCAAATAGTCTTCCTGGGGAAATTTGTAATGCTGTTAGAATTAAGCATCCGGTGATATGACTCAACTTCAAACAACCCACTTTTAGTACAATTCCACCTCAACTGATCCTCTTCCATCCTTTTTACCTTCTGTTTGTAAAGAAGATCTATGAGGTCAGTATAATCGTCCAGCTCCCAATCCTGAAGAGGTCGCTGCAAAGTCACCGACCATACCATATCTTCATTATGCCAAGATAAGTATTCAGACACCATCACTTAGTTGTGGAGAGCAATATTGTAAATGGCAGGGAATACATCCCTTAACAGCCCCTCCTCACTCCACCTATCTAGCCAAAACTTGACCGAAACACCGGATCCAATTGTATAGTGAACATACCTAGAAAACAGAGACCAACCAGATTGAATGTGCTTCCACAAACAAACTCCACGCCCTCCTCGACCCAGCCATCCCTATCACAACCATACTTACTTACAATTGTATTTTTTATTGGTCAATTTGATTTGATTTTAGGTCTTAGTACTTAATTAGTTTATTAGTATTTTTATTCTTTTCCTAGAGTCAAAAGTTATTTTTGTAATTCAATAATTGGCTTTCTTAAGTCAACTAAAATTAAGTTTTAGTCCTAGTAGTCTAGATAAACGTGCTATTATACTCGCATATGGGGACAAGTTTGATTGATTAAGTTTCTCTTGGAATTTACAATGGTCTAGTGTTGACTCTAGCAAACCTTAGATGTTGATTCCTAGGTTCGTTTTCTCTTGTTTGGTGTTGACTTGATGCAGGACAACAATTGGGGAAATAGAGATAAGGAAAAGGAAGAGAACAAACAGAACAAACCCTAGGAATCACCACCTAGAATTTGTCTGTAAAACCCTTAGCATCACCACCTAAGGGTGTCTGGCATCACCACCAAACAAGGAATAGAGATAAACTCTAATAAGAAACTTTTATTCATATTATTCAATGGCTGCCCTACATTTTTGCTGGAACCTCCTTTTAATAGGACTCTAGGTTACATCAGTAAGGAAATCTCTAATCAGCCATAATTACATTTAACCACAATAAAAGCTAAATTTAAAATTCAAAAATTCAAAAATTCAAAATTCAAAATAGAAATCCAAACAATATGCAATAAATTATGCCGCATCATGACTCCCAGGTTATCTATCGTCTTATTTTTTTGTTCTTCAATTTTTTGTTGTTGCATTTGTTTGTTTTTGTCTTGTGTCAGTTTGAAAGTCATAAATTGAATTTTTTCATGATACCAAAATTGATGTAGAACAACAAGCTCTAATACCAAAACTGATGCAGGACAAAACCAAAACAGATGCAACAACAAAATGGAAGAACAAAATAAGAAATTAGATAACCTAGGAGTCAACACCAAGCAAGAGAGAACAAACCTAGAGATTAGCACCTAGGGTTGGCTGAAGTTAGTGCCAGGCCATTGGAAAAATTCCAAAAGTAATGTTATTAATCAATCAAACTTGTTTCCATAGGAGCACGCTTATATAGACTACTAGGACTAAACCCTAATTCTAGTTGAGCTTGGGTTTGTTTGTTTTGATGCAAATGAATTAAAATATTTTGCCTCATTCCGGGTGTTTGGGGTGACGCAAATGGGTGGTGAAACTGAAAACAGTTTCAGTTCGACTGAAAAAAAAAAAAAAAAAATCAATTAGTGGAAATTATGCCTTAAAACCCACAAAGCAAAGGAAACACCCCTCCCCCCCTCGCGGAAGATTCTATCGATCCCAGCCCAACCCACCACCTCGTTGCCGTTACTCCCACTGTCGAGCTCCACCTCACCACCAATTGAAGAAGCCATTGTCTCTCTCGCTCTAGCCATTGCTCTCGGACTGGTGAGAACCCAGCTCCATCAACGAGCCTAGAGCAAGATCGGACCGACGACAAAACCAAAATTTAATTGGTGACGAACCCACTCCCTACCCGTGACGAACCCATAATCAAATTGGCAACGACCCGCGATGAGCTCACCTTGGCGTCGAACCAACTTCCAACCTGCGATAAACCCAAGACCAAATCAGTATTTTATTTATTTATTTATCTATCTATTTCTGTTCGCTTTTCAGAAAATGTAATCCCCATTTGCAGCTAAGCAAATCCTTTGTAGTATTTTGGTCGAATTTCGTGAGATTGGTATGGTGAATTTTGTGTTTATATCAGATTTTGTGAGATATGCAAGTAGGAAATTTTTTGGTTTTCCATACGAGGCAAACACTTGAAAATGTTTTTCGAAGCTTTTTCAAAAACTAATCAAAACACCAGAACTCAAATTGTTTTCCTTGAAAATGTTTTAGTTCGGAAACCCATTTGTGTTCATATCAGATTTTGTGAGATATACAAAAATATCCTTGACCATAGGAAATTAAATAAAAATACTAATAATCTAATCAACTACTAAGACCTAAAATAAAATTCATTTGACTCCTAAAATTAAGTAAGACTGAATAAAATTAAAATTTCTTCCTGCATCTCCCCCCAAAAGATAAAAAAGGAACTTTCCATCATTTCTCTTTACCTCTTGGTCAATTTTTTCTTGGATGCATGTTCTATCTCAACTTAATTGAAGATCAAGCAGGGCCAGGAAAGCAATTGAAAAGGTGAATGATAAGAAAAGAAATATGTGCAAAGATAGAAATAAATTATGTCAAAGGTGAAATCCTGGTTGCATAACGTGCCAAATAAATTATTTGCTACTTATAGAAAGAAAAAGGATTTGCGTTGACTTGAGTTGAAGCATTTCTCCCTCCACATCCTCCTCTTTTTTCCTGTCTTCTTTTGCTTTTTAGAGATGCATCAAAGTAGTGAGGTTAAAGTAAGTTCATATTGCTATCAGCATTTGATTGAGCTGTTTCCTCTATTGTGTATGCATTTGATATTATTAATTGTATGGGTCCTAGGGTTGGATGGTAAATTGCTTATGCTCTAATTTATGCATTTTTGATCGTTGGAGGACTGAGTGCCTGACTGGGTTTGGTTTTTAAGATGTTTGGCAATGGGGGCTGTAATATATCTGTTTGAATTTTCTGTTTGCAGACATCCTTCTCACTGGGGGAGGGTATGCTTTCTCTCTACTCCAGATGGTGAAAATTGTGGGCTTGTAAAAAATTTGGCCATCACTGGACTAGTAAGCACGAACATATTGGAGCCTATAACTTCGAAATTGTTTGATTGCGGGTTGGAGGAACTGGGGGATGATACTTCATTGGATAAGAAGTATAAAGTATTTTTGAATGGGGAGTGGGTTGGTGTATGTAAAGATTCCATTTCATTTGTTGCAGAGCTCAGGAAGAAGCGACGCAAGAAGAAATTGCCCCATCAGGTTCATTATAAGTCATCCCAATTTCCATAGAGGCTTTTCAGATTTCTTTTATTTTGGTTTTGGTATGCTGCCATGTTTTTTTGCTATGGTTGAGGTGGATAGGTTAAACCATGATATGAAATATTACTTTGGGTAAAGAGTTGTTAATATTCTACAAGAGCTCAGGGAAGTTAGCTCTGCAAGCTATCTTGTATGTGGTAGCTGTTTCTGGCAAAAGATATACATAAATGGTTTGACTTTGATGTATCCTGGTGTACGATCTCACTGCAAGCCAGATGTGTGAGGAGCCGAGGTCTATTATTGCTATAGGCTGTCCTGATGGTGGATGCCTTGCCTAGTTAGTTTCTGGTTGAATGCCTAGCTGCAGGAAGTTCCTCCTAATAGGCTAATAGTGTATATCTCATTTTTTCAGTTCTTTTGCTCTTTTTTCAGCATCTATAACATTTCCTTGATTAAATTATATGAATAGCACAAACAATTGTAAATTCAAGTTTTTTTCACTGTTTTCTGAATTAATTTACACTATCAGAACTGCCATGTTCTGCTCATGTTTGATAAGTTCTTATTTTAGTCTTATCTGTACTGGTCTGTTACTATACTGAGAATTATTCTGGATATTGGTCCTCTTCCTGCTAATGGTTTGAAAAATACCTGAACTTCTATCACATTTCCTTTTTTTTTTCTTTTTTTAGGTTAAATGAAAGGAGTAGTCTTTGTTTGTTGTTTAGTCTTCTCCTGCAGTTGCAATTCTGCTATGCAATTTGAGTTGGTTTGTTGTAATATATATATAAAATTAACAATTACAACATTGTACTCCCGAAACTTTGGGGTCGGCCATGGATCCTCAACATACTAGTTAGGATCAGCCACATGTAATTTCCTTCTTTTGGGTGCATACTTTGTGCACTTAGATGGAGTTTTTGTTCCTTTAATGAAATTTCTCTTTACCTTTCAAAAAAAAAAAAAATCATACTTTCGGTTACCTCCTTAATTAACTTTCATTTTTACAACTTCTAGTATTATTTTTGGTCTTCCTATACCTCTTTTCGTTCCCTTGACTTGTATCGAATCACTCTTCCTCATTGGTGCATTAATTGCTATCCTTTGCTCATGACTAAACAATCTCAGACAACTCTCTCTCATCTTTTCATCAATAGGAGTCACCCTTATCTTTAAATTATTATTATTATTATTTTTATTTTTTTTCATTTCGTATCTTTTCTTTTGTTGTATTTCCACTTATCCATCTTCATTTGATATATATTGGCATTTCCAACATTTTTAATAATGATTTACTCATGCAGGTGGAGATTAAGAGAGATGAACAACATGAAGAAGTACGTATATTTTCTGATGCTGGAAGGATTTTACGTCCACTTTTAGTTGTAGAGAATTTAAACAAGATTAAAGGAGATAAAGGTGAAAATTACACCTTCCAATCTCTTTTGGACAAGGGAATCATTGATCTAATTGGAACCGAAGAGGAAGAAGATTGTTGTACTGCATGGGGCATTAAATATCTGTTCACAGAAAAAGAGGGGAAGTCACCTGCTAAGTATACCCACTGTGAACTTGACATGTCATTTTTATTAGGTTTAAGCTGTTCACTTGTTCCATTTGCAAATCATGACCATGCGAGGAGAGTCCTTTATCAGTCTCAGAAGCACTCTTCACAGGCTATTGGATTTTCCACAACAAATCCTAACATTAGAGTGGATACTCTATCTCACCAATTACACTATCCTCAAAAGCCACTTTTCCGTACGATGGTTTCTGATTGTCTTGGAAAACCAGGATATCCTCTTGGTCATCAAGGAATACTGCCAAAGCCTGAATTCTACAATGGTCAGAATGCTATTGTGGCAGTCAATGTTCACCTAGGGTACAACCAAGAGGATTCCTTGGTGATGAACAAGGCTTCTTTGGAGCGTGGTATGTTTCGGTCTGAGCATATCAGAAGTTATAAGGCTGAGGTTGACAACAAGGAATCATTGGAAAAAAAGCGGAAGCCTGAGGATAGTGTAAACTTTGGAAAGATTCAAAGTAAGATTGGACGTGTTGACAGTCTTGATGATGATGGTTTCCCTTTCATTGGTGCAAACCTGCAGAGTGGTGACATTGTCATAGGGAGGTGTGCAGAATCTGGGTCTGATCACAGTATAAAACTGAAGCACACTGAAAGGGGCATGGTTCAGAAGGTTGTGCTGTCTTCTAATGATGATGGAAAGAATTTTGCTGTGGTGTCCCTGAGACAGGTAATTTTATACCATATTGTACTTGAACCTATACAGAAACACATGTTTATATGCACATGTGCGTATGTTCGTGCAACACTCACATGCTCATGCATGTACCTCTATACATTATACATATGTGCACAATTTGGATAATGTCAATATAATGTCTTTTACTAGATGTGGGTATATGTGTTTTTTAGCGATATTTAGGCTTGCACCTTACTTTACTAAATTAATCTTTTTTTAGAAAGATTGAACTTCCTGTTCATTAATTACATTTTAATGCAGGTTCGTTCTCCATGTCTTGGAGACAAGTTTTCAAGCATGCATGGTCAGAAGGGTGTCTTAGGGTTCTTGGAATCTCAAGAGAACTTCCCTTTCACAATACAAGGGATAGTTCCAGATGTTGTAATAAATCCTCATGCATTTCCTTCACGACAAACTCCGGGCCAGCTCCTAGAGGCTGCTTTAGGAAAGGGAATAGCATGTGGTGGTTCAATGAGATATGCCACCCCTTTCTCCACAGTCTCTGTTGATGCCATCACTGAACAGCTTCACAGGTAACTAGTACTCGGGCATAATTAATTATTCAATGTCATTACAGCATCCAGTAAGTATAATGCACGGTTTCTTTGAACTTTCTTCTCACATGGTTACTTTAGAAAAAAGAGTTTGTGGATCCAGACAAACTATGTTGTTGAGTACTCTCTTCATCCATAATGAGTTGTCTTATTTGACAAAACACAATGATTAAGAAAAGGCATTAAATGCAAGGATGACTCAGACCCTTGATGGTATTTTTCCATCATTACCCTTATTGCTTTGACAATTGAGGAGCAGGCACGCATTTTGTTTTGGTTTAGTTTTATAAATAAAGTAATATGGAAATAAAAAAGTTAATGATTTGGCCATTGAACAATGGACACTCATTTTGGGACACTCCAAATAAAAAAAAAAAATACCATGTGGGACGGAAGGAGTATATATGTGCAATGAGGACCCAACTATATATGTGCAATTAGGACCCAACTACACTTCTAATATTTGTGGTATGTTAAATTGAGTTAATTTTTTAAAGCTCCTTTATGCAGGAAGCATGAAGATAATCTATTTTATTATTTTTTTGTAATTCAATAATTGGGATTTCCCAAGTCAATTAGAATTAGGTTTTCCTAAGTTAACTAGAACTATGTAAGTTATAGTCTCTATAAGCACGAGAGACAGACCAGAGATGACAAGAGGAAGGTATTCGATTCAAAAAATATAAGGCAGTCAGAACAGCTTCAGCCCATACAAGTAGAAATCTCAATGTTTTCTATGGAGACAGTTTACAGTTTGATTGATCTATTCTCTTGGAGTTTTTCCAATGGCCTGGTGCTGACTTTTAGGTTTGTTCACTTTTTCTTGGTGCTAACTTCAAACAAGCTTAGGTACGGACTCTTAGGTTATCTATTTTTTACTTTTCTGTTCTTCATTGCATCTGTTTGGTTTTGTCCAGTGGCACTTTTGCTTGTATGTCATATTCATTTTATTTTGTATAGGATATGACTACACGATTATCTGTTTGTCTGTTCTTTCTCAGATTTATGTGCTCAGGTACTAGGTTGCATGCTATTCTCAGTTTAATTTATGTGTCTTAAGGGTTTTTTTTTTTTTTTTGGCTTTTGCTCTTTGTATGTCATGTTCATTTTATTTTGTCTAGGATATGGATCTTCGTACTCTGATTATCTGTTCCTTCTCAAATTTACATGCTCAGTTGCTAGGTTGCATGTTATTCCTAGAGTTCTATTTATTTTCTTATTTAATCTCCTATTGCTTGACATCACATTTCTGTTTTGTTTGCTTCAAATAGTCGCCAGACTGATTCTTGTATTGTTAAATATGTGGCAGGGCTGGATTTTCAAGATGGGGAAATGAGAGAGTATACAATGGGCGAACTGGTGAAATGGTTCGTTCCCTCATATTTATGGGCCCAACATTTTATCAGCGTCTGATCCACATGTCTGAAGACAAAGTAAAATTTCGCAACACAGGTCCAGTCCATCCTCTCACCCGACAACCAGTGGCAGATCGGAAGCGGTTTGGTGGGATCAAGTTTGGTGAGATGGAGCGTGACTGCCTTATAGCCCATGGTGCCTCAGCAAACTTGCATGAACGCCTCTTTACGCTCAGTGACTCCTCCCAGATGCACATTTGCCAGAAATGCAAAAATGTTGCGAATGTGATCCAACGGAGTGTATCTGGTGGCCGTAAGATTAGGGGTCCATATTGCCGGGTTTGTGAATCACTAGATGACATTGTTAAGGTTAATGTACCTTATGGGGCCAAGTTATTGTGCCAGGAGCTTTTTAGCATGGGCATAAATCTGAAGTTTGAAACCCGGCTCTGTTGAGTTTTAGAGGGTCCTGCTGGTTGTCTTTCGATTTATGGAACTTTTGAACTGCTTGTCAACCAGTATTATTTTGTTAATATTTGAAGAGGTTCCCTTGAATTTCTGTATATTTCAATTCTTAGTGTTTATTGAAAAAATTTACTTGCCTGTCTCTTTCACTTATTAGGGCTAGAAAAGGGAAACAAAATGATTCACGGCGTTTGTTATTGTGTTTCTGCACAATTAATCAAGGCACTTTTGGCTGAGTTATTTTGGTAGGCAGCTTGTGCTTTAAGTGGCTAAAGCATTTGCATGCTACTCAGTCTTGAGAGCCAGGGGGTTGGGTTTTTCATCGAAGTGCAGCTCTGCCAGGCTTGCGTGTGACCACTACCTAATCAAAACAAACAAAAGCAACAAAGTGACAATATCAAGAACTGGTAATGGTGCCTTTTTATTTTTGGAAAGCTAGATGTCACTTACTAGAAAGCTTGTCTGGTACGTTGGTTCATGGTTTTGGCCTTGCGCTTGAGTTTGGGTTTTTGCTTAGTTTTGAGTCTGTCAAAACTCCCAACGTTTTGTTTTTGGGATTGTAGCTTAATCGTTAAAGTTAACAAAATCCTTTGATTTTGATTTGGGATGCTGAAGGAGGTTTAACCCCATTAGCAACAAACAAATCTTGTAAAACTGCTATTTGGATGATATAAAGGTATTTTGAAAGAGAAAAGTGTTCCGACCCAAAAAGTGTAGGATAAAACTTTCGTGTATGTTTATGTTTCATCGAATATTTGAAAAATAAAAAATGAAAGCAATAGATCAACCATGTTTGAATTTGAACTAGATACTTAGACATAGAATGAGGCCAATTCCACTGAAATTCAATTACTTGTAGGATTCATTGTGTGTTAAACGTAAGTTATTCATTTGTGTTTTATCATCGTCTGGCACTTTCACCTACATTCCACCGAGGTCATATAATACATCTGGAAAGAGAGCCTATTATTGTAGTTAAATAAAAGGGAGGGAAATACCAAAGCCCCTAATCCCCACGTGAGTTTGTTGTTTTGTAGTGATATTATAAACGCTGCAAATGGATGTGCACTCGATGTCTAAAGTTACATGTTTTTCAACATTGATAGAGAAAGACAATGTGATGTACTACTTACTCTTTCTCAAATGAAAATTACTGTGGATCCTACTCGTGAGACCCATTATTATGTAAGAGTTGAAACTTTAGCAAGAGCTGGCTTCGACGTATAGCAAATCGTGACTTTGAAATTATGTGGAAAACATAATGAATTCATATCGAAAGTGATGCAAAAAAACATGGGAACAAGTTCACTTCCAAGGACTCGGTGAACACAAATCCCTCATGTAGGGAATAAGCCTGATGTACCGACAAAAACTAACTCTTTCCAAAAATAGTGGCCATGAAAGACTACATTCAGAGTGATAGGCTACTTACAACAAAATTGTCAACAAAAAATCTCAGAAAAACCTTGAATTGGATAAATTCATTCAAAACCAACCACCATCGAGGCAGACAATCAGTACATAAATTAAATATTTATGCACGTATCTCACATAAAAGGTTCTCGCAGTGCTGTGGGCAGCTCCAGTTCAGGTTCAAACTCATCAAGCCGTGAGAAGTAGCTGTCAACCATGTCTTTTGAAACTTCTGCTAAACTAGGAGGATCCCACTGCATATTGGGAATTGAAAAATAATCCACATGATTCATTTAACTTGAAACATGATTTAATAATTACGATACACAAATTATGGACAAAGAAAGATCAGGTACCTTTGGTGCAAAGTCCTTATCCACCAATCGTGCCCTAACACCCTACAGATGTATAAAAAGAAGGGATAATGTAAGAGCAGATTCAACAGTGTTGTTCACGTAAGAATTGGTTTACACCATACCTCACAAAAGTCATCTGAAACCCGTTTAGAAACTCCATTAAGGGATATCCGGTACTCACGAGCAAGACATTGATCAAAAGTTTGAAATCTACCTTCACGAATCTAAATGTAAAGGAGAAAGTCAAGGCATGGAGTGTAAAATCAAACCCCGTTTGGGCCACATATGCATGCAAAGGAGTAAAAGCAACTCACAGATCGTAAAGTAATTTTTAAGCTTAAAGGTGAAGCTTCTCTTAGTTTCTTGAGGGTTGTTTTACACCATTCATCATAAGACTCAGCTGCTTCCTTTTCCTGAGCAAATCATTATGAAGAAATAATTAACCCATCACGATGTCAATTCTAGCAAAAATTGAAATAAAAGAGTGCTAATTGTTATCCACCAACAAACAATTGCCTAGAGTTGGCTATCTATCAAACCAAATTGAATTACATCTAATTTAAAAGTTTAATGCAAGGAACAATTTCTCAGGTCTCATAAAATGCAGAATAGCAGTCTTTCCAGCTCCTTGCCTGAGACTAAAGTGCAGTGAATACAAATCGTTGGTTAAAGATTGATTTGTATTATATCTTTCAATCTACCTTAATTTGTACTAGATTCTTTGTATAGAGTTAGTTTTCTAGTAAAACTTTCCACATAAGTGTCAGAAAAAAAAGGATAAAATATTGTTTTCGTCCCTAAACTTTGCATGAAGTTCAGTTTTCGTCCCTGAACTTTAAAAAAGTTCGTTCTAAAATGACGAAATTAATGCTTAAAAACGAATTTTTTCAAAATTCAGGGACAAAAAACAAACTTTTCAAAGTTTAGGAACGAAAACCGAACTCCATTCAAAGTTTAGGGATGAAAACAATAATTTTGCCAAAAAAATATTAAGCTTGGAACCCACTTTGCAAATCCTATATAACAACAAATAAATCACAATGAGATGATGATATCAGCTATATAAAATCAATCATAGTACTTTAAGCAATTAAGTTTTTGGAACTTTTGCAAAGATAGTGCCACAAATAAGTATAAATCTTAACAAAATCCAGCTGAATAATGGATTATTTATTCTTTGAAGCTGAAATTCTACCAGAATCTTAACAGTAACAAGGAACTTAATGCAATTCATTGTCCTTGATATTTTGCTTCCCACCAAATGGGGGACAAATTACCTAAGAAGATAAAAAGACTGTTTAACGAAGTTCATCATGAATTTAATGAAAGAACAAAAGGAAATATGGTTCACACAAATCAGTCAACAATTTCAGCATGCATCACAAAGACACGATTAACCAACAGAAAGTTACTTGAGCATGTGGTTCACAATTACCATAAATTAATAAATGGACTGAACATTCTTCCCAATTAAAAAGAAAAAAAAAAAAAATCTTCTTTCCTTTTACTGAAACTCCAGCAAATGACAGAAAAAGGGAAAAGAGAGTGCTCATGTACAAGAATAGAGTCAACCACCAACTAATTTGGCTGGGTGGTGAACCTTTATCTGAAAAATCCATTATCCAACTCTGTCAAGTACCTGGTAAAGAAATATAGTTTTATGCTTACCAAAGCATCAATAATTTCCTCAACTGTATCATGGCTGAAGCATCTATCAATGGTGTCAATCCTGAGTCAACATCAAAAAAGGATGGGCAAGTACATTAAGTCAGACACATAAAGATCAGTGCCGCCGCATGCATTTCTACAATAGACCATCTAATACTGATCCTGTTATTCCAGGAATACAGAATTATAAGAACAAAAATGAATGTATACACAAATTCCATCTACATCAGTTAATTATTTTGACCTTCAGATCAATAATTGGAAAACTCCTGATTTCAAACTTGCACAGAGGTAGAGGGGAACTTTTGTACAAGCAGAGAGCTATGATTTCCATGGGGGATAGCAATCTTGAAACTTAAAGGCACATTTTTTTCCTTCATTCTCATGCACGATTCGTGCAATTAGGAGTCCATGTAACAAAAGTAGTAACTAAATCAACATGAGTCATTGGATATCAGTTATATCAAAGCAAGGTGGATTTGCAATATTCTTATTCCAAAAAACTCTGAGAAACTGAATTTTTTTTTTTTTTTTTTTCCTCCAATGAAACCAGCTAAATAGATTTGTCCAGTTTCCTTAAAGCAAGACAAATAGATCTGTAAAGCGCCAGTATACACTGCTAGTGTATAATAGATAATTAGATATCAGCTGATACATTCCTTATGTATTGTAGTTTCAGATGGAACTGAAATCAATGATATCCCAGAAATCAAATTATGGGACCTTAATATTTTAGAGAAATTATTGATTTCAAAGTGTTTCTTCTTTCACTTAAGATCGCAGTGTCCAGTACTTTCATTCTACACTAAATGAAACAACAGTCTTACAATGATCTGTAATATTAACATAGCCAAAAATTTCTAGTAGCCCTTTATAGATGGATTTCTTTTTTTTGAAAAGTAAAAATCCATTAAAAAGGTGTAAAAGGGCGCTACCCAAGTACACAAAAGGTATACAACAGGAGCACCAGAATTATGAACAAAAGGAGCAACTATCAATCAAGTCATGCAAGGAATCAAAAGAAAAGAGCCCCGAAGCATTAACCCACGCAATAACTATTACTTTAAACATTAAAGGGTTTCTACACAAGCATGATGGACAATAAACATGATAAAAATGCTGCAGAACTAAGATGTATTTGTCAGAGCATTACTTGTGAAGAACACTCCCCCTGTCTGTATAGACAAGGTCAGCATATTGGTCAAGCGATGCCTCTAAAACATTAGGATCATCTGTAATCAATTTACCAACGCGTTCTTCAACCCAAGCAAGTCTCTGTCAGAGAGAGTTGATAGCTAAAAGCTGCCGATAATGAAGAACAAAACACAGAAAATAGAAACAAAGAAGTAAAGAAGTGAAAACAAACTGCAGTTGATGAATAGTGTGTAGCAAGGCCACAGGCAATCATTTCTACGCCATTAAGCTTGTCTCCAGTAAGAGCTAAGTATTCCCCTGCAAAGAGAAAAAGAATCCAACAGTTTGCAAATCTGTTTACAGAAGAAATGGATAACAATTCAAAAAGTTAAATTCTCAGTCCTAGTGAGAACAGTACAAAACCATGTGAATCCAAATATGTGTTTGAGTATGTTTTTCTTGAAGATACTGCACACACTTCAAATCAAGCAAAATATTTTACCCAAATAGCCATGTAGACGAGAAAGATAAAAGGAAGCCCCTGCATCAGGATGGAAACCCATTTGAGTCTCTGGATTGGCAAAAACCTGCAATTTCATGCGAAGGTTAGAAATTTTGATGTATGCATCTACAAGGTGATTATCAAACAGTGAATAAAGCACACCAGAAAGCAAAATTTCAGGATGCTTTACCTTTTCTTTTTCTTTTTTTGCATAAGTTCAAGAAGCTTTACTCACGTTCAGGAGATTGGAAAATGCTACATACAATTTTTGCTTCTAGAGGTAATACCATTGGGTGGATCTCGAGATCTATATTACATTACTTAGAAATTTTAAAAGTGATCCTTATCACTCTGAGGAAACTAAGCATATTTATTCTGTCTGGAAGCCCCAACAGAACAGCAAAAACATTCTCACACAATCAAGAAGATGCACTTTTCATCTCATCCAAAGGTTACGGCTATATACTTGCTTTCTTAGTCAAGACAATAGCATAAAAGCTGTTCAAAACCCCTAGCAACCCAACCAATCCAACTCTTTTTGGACGATTTTGCCAGCTGGTTTGGTCAGCATTGGATTTTATAACAGCAAATTTGATCCATTTAAGAATTGGGTTGGGGGAAGTTTAATTGATGAACCCAACCAACCAATCTCTATGCCTCTCTCTCTCTCTCTCTCTCTCTCCAATGGTCACCACCGTTTGCAGGTGAGACACTCCTTATTGTGGCCATGGGAGGCCAGTCTGACATCTGCGAGGTCGAGATCTGGCGACAGTGAAGCCTGTCTCCCTCCCTCGATGTCGTCTGCCTTGTTGTTGTTGTTGATTTGCTAAGCCAACGAAACCAACTGGATCCGACCGATAACCAGAATGCACTGTTCATTCAGCATCGTTACTAATTTTTCAACTCAACACGATGGATCAGGTTGCAGTTTGAACAAAAACCCGACTGAACCTGACCCGTGAACAACCCTAGTGCTTCACTTAGCTGAACTTTTTACAGTTCATATAAAACAGGAGGATATTGAAAACTCAAACAAAAATATAGTACAACTGATTGGACTCTGAAGGGTGTAGCAGTAGTTACATACAGTTTTTTCAGTTACCACACGAAACATTCCTGGAAGTGAAATTCCAGCTCCACCTCCCATAGTGATGCCGTCCAAGATAGCCACCTGTATAGGTGTCTTAAATAATCATCAATTGTGCCATCTAAACAGTGATAGTCATATGGGTAGAAATATTCTTTTTTATAAGACAAAGGAAAACAAGTAGAACCACAAGCATGCTACAACTCATCAAGTGATAAAAAATAAAAAAAATAAAAAAGACAGTTTACCTCCAAACTAATTTGGAGGAATCTTCCTCCAACCCACTATGTGACGACTCAAATGACTATCACGTGTATTTTAATCACATGACCTATCTATTGAGTCATGTGACTTGTTTAAATAGTACATATCGATGACCTTATAAATCGCCATATAATAGATTAGAGGAGGATTCATCCAAACTATTTTGGAGGTAAACTTTGTCCAAAAAAAAAAATGCTATTGAAATATCATTCTATCACACAAACATCAAATGCAAGATACCATAGACAATGCCACCCACATCCTAACAAGGAAAAAACAATTGACAAAAATACTTGCTTTAGTGGGAATAGATTAGAGAAACAATAAACACACGACACTAGCCAATGTTTTTTATGACGCAATGTGGTTACATTTTTAAAAAGCTACGTTACATTTTTATTTTAGATCAACCTTATTGAGGCTGAATAAGCAGCCAGCCTGTAATATGTTAGTGCTTCCTCGATACTTTAGATATGGGCTTACCCCTCACTATTCTATGGGGTACTTAACCAACATTTTTCAGTTATCCATAATGTCTCACTAGATAACACATACATTAAATATAATCATGAATAGAGAAAGAACTAATTTAATGATCTAAATCTTCAATAACATTACACTAATACAGAGGGCAAAAGGAGAAAAGCAAGAAAAAACATCTATATCCTTAAGATTATCACAGGCATTAAAAAATGATTGAAACATGTCCATGTCCCCAAGCAGAAAACATATATCTTAGGTAAGGTAGGTTATTCAATAATTATTTCTGAAATTTCAAATTCAAAAGGGGGGAATACTCACATTTGGCTTCAAATATGTTCGTTGAAGATATACAAACTTATATAAAGTTTCAAAAAACTTCTTACACTCCTCAACATTCCCTGCACATAACCAAAATAAATAAAAAGATAGAAGCTAATCGTTTTCTAATGAGGCCATGAAGGTAACAACTGTTAGCCAACCAGAAGCAAATTGTATTAAGAAATTGAAAATCACAAATATTGAGGAATACACGCTGTCAATACTTGCTGCTAACTGATCCCAAATATATAAACTAGGGATGGGACTTATCTTTTTTTATTTTTTTATTTTATTAAATATATATAAACTAGACCACTAGGGGTGGAACATTTTCATCCAAAATCAAAATGCAATCACGGCAAGCACCTCTGGACAACCCCTACGGCCCCACCCCACCTCTTCTCCTTTTTGTTTAAATAGATTCAGAATTCCAATGTTAATTTTGTTCTATAATCCATCTGACCAACCTCCAAATGAGCGTAAGATCTCCACTGATTTGCTTAGCCCTAACAACCAAGCCATAAAAATATTTAATGTATTGGATTTTACATTATAACTACCAATTATTTGATAATCCAAAGGCCACTAAATGTAAAAATCTATAAGATGATTCTTCTTTTATTTATTTCTTTGGTTGGTGTTGAATAAGTAAATTTTTTTTTTTTTAAGATGAATAGGTGTTGAATAAGTAATTGATTGCTGAGACACTCTATAAGATTCAATTTAATGCTAACATTTTTAGCCTGATTAATGAGAATCAAAATAAATGTCAATCTGATTTAGTCACAATACTATAATCTGTAACATGACACTGACCTAGTTACACAATGGGCCATATAACCAGAATAAGCAGAAAAATCTTCTGTTTTAAATTAGCCAGATATGCACATCAGAAACAAAAATATTACTAGATGAGTGCTTGTTGATGCGTAAACAATTTCATACCCACACACAAAAAAAAAACAGAATTCCTTAGAACCACTGCCATGAAACTTGCTTTTTTATTGGTTCCAAAAACCATAGTTAGTGGCTACATTATGTAAAACCAAACACTCTTGAGTTGATGCCTTAAAAAGAAAAGTATGGAGGACATTGAATATAATAATTAAGGAAAAGATCAAAAGGCAACACACCTTCATTGATCAAATGATAAAGGGTTACAACATCTGCACCAGAACAGAAAGCCTGTGCCACTTCCCTTCAAAAAAATTCAAGACAGCAACTCAGACACCAAGGATGAACAAATCTGAAGCATAGGGGTATGTTCGATTCCATGTTCAAAAGTACTTCCACAAATGAATTAGATGCATAGAATAAGTCTTAAAGCTTGTTTCCACTAAAAGTTTCAACAAAATTATTCTGAAAATAACTGTCTCCAGAAACATCTTAAAGCAGCTTTCCATGTATTCATGTTTATATTTCCTCTAAATAGAAAATAAAGAACACAACAAATTCTCAAGATTCCGGTCCACCTAAATTCTCAATGTAATCTATCTCTCTCTCTTTTTTTTTTTTTTTTTTTTTTCCCCCACCTAATTATTCAAAAACCAGGACCACTCCACACCTCATGCCTTTTCCAATGTTGGCCATTTTCAGTGTATTCATAAAACAACATTGGCAACTCTTGACATAGTCAGCGAACTTCTATGAGATGTTATTGAAAATGAAATCAAACATGGACCCCCCCCCCCCCCCCCCCCCCCAAAAAAAAAAATATATAATAATATATATATATATATGTGAAGAACAAAGAGTGTGTGTGTGTGGGCAGACTGGAAACAATGTAATACCTTCATCAAGACAAAGCCGATATCCGAGTTTTCTTCCCATGATTCATACAATCTCTTAAGCCGAGCAACCTACAAATAAATAAATAAAACAAACTTTACCAAATGGGGGCATGAACTAAAATGAACAAACAACCATAAAGAGAAAGAGATGGAAAATGGAGAAAAAAAAAACCATAGAAGTAGAGAGAGCATTGAGAGCAGAAGGTCTGTTGAGAAGGGCAGCTCTTGACTTAGCTCTTCCTTGAACTAAAACCTGAAATTCGGAAACTTTGAGATCAATAGAACAAAACCCAGAAATGGGGTTTCATTTTAGAAAGAAAAGAAGAGATTTTTGTAGAGAAATAGAGAATGAGAGAGTGACCTGGTCTTGGAGTTGGAGATCATCATTGTAGGCATAGTTTGGTTGAGCAGAAAAGGGTCTTTGTGTTTGGTGGTGAGAGACAAATCTGAGTCTCTGCCTCAAACCCACCGAAGCTTTCAAACTCTGCATCTTCCCCAATCACACACCGAGGTTTTAGCTCTCAATTCAGTTCTCAAAGCCCTCAAAACCTCAACAAGTGAAGTGCGTAATTTTCGTTACTGAGCTCATACTACGTCGTTTTGGGACTTGGGAGGATTACATTTTGCCGGGTAATTAATTTCGGCCTGCTAACTGGGTCGGGCTTTGGTATGGGCTACCTGCATTAGGCTCAGTTTCGTGAACCATGATCAGGGTTCCGACCATTCGAGCCCGATGTTTGTGTGTCTTTAAAAAAAAAAAAAATTGATTTTAACCCCTATGGTTTCTAATTATGGGATTGATTATCATTTGTATCCAAAATCAATCAATAGTAATTTAACAATCATAATGATTAAGCAATCACAGATATATTACCACAATAATACTTGAAGGGATATGAAAGAAGAGAAAAATAGTGAAAAAGAGAGGACATGAAATAAAATATTAAATAACTCACCCCTCTGTTTGGTTGAAAAGTGAAAATGAAAGGAAATGATAAGGTATCATTTAAATGACAATTATAATTCTTTGAGGTTAAATTTAAATAAATCATATACTATATGATAATAGCATGTCCTAGAAGTCGTGGATGGGCTATGCCAAATGACTTTACGTCAAGTGACTACCATTTATTAAAGAATTGGGTGAATTACATAATTATTTTTGAAGTTTATGGTAGTTTCATAAATTTAAAAAGTTTTAATCAAAACCATGAAAATTTTAAATTATTTTAGTTCACGCCCTTAATGAGACACTATTAATTAAAAGTAATATCAATTTCCATAAATTGTGACTGAACATTCATAATAAATTAATGGGTAAATTACACTGACACTCACTTCTTTTAAGGAAACTAAACTCACTACACCTTAGTTTGGGAAAATGACACTCCATTCCCAAATTTGTGCAAAATAATTAACACCAACCCCCCCCCCCCTCCTTGACAATATGCCCTTAATATTATAATTATAATTTTAAGAAAATATTAAGGGTAAAAATGGAACTTCATTGGGTAAAAATGAGAAATTTTCAGATTTATGCTATGAGTAATTTAATTGATGTTATAATGAAATAGAGTTTACATGGAATTTACTTGTTATAATTATCCTAATGTTGTTTATAAAATATTAAAATATGTTAATTTTGTCAGTTTTTGGGTCATAATTATTAAATGGGTTGAAATTAGTCATGTGACTCATGTCTATGTCTACCCAACACACCATGTTTATTAAACATGTTGAAATAGTCTTATTTGTATCAACCAATATAACCTATTTATTAAACGTATTACGTGGGTCATACCATCGCATTATGTCAACTCGCTTAATAAATAGGTCGTTAGAGTGAAAGGATTTTGATATGATTATTAAATGGATTATGTTTGAGTTGATACATGTAATCGAACACATCAATACATCTACCTCAACAATACAAGAACACAACCCCAGTTAAACCAATTTGTTTAGATGGTTTCGTTGTTATGTGTCACTTATTAGCTCTTTCTTTATTACACATTATTCTTACATTGTTTTTGTTGAATTGTATTATAGCCTCTTTGATTGCTGAGAATTTTAATTTTGAAAGTATATATTCTTCAGACTTTTAGTCACACGAATTATAATTTTTGAGAATTGACAACACTATTAAAAAAAAAATACAAAATACAAAATACAAAAAACAAAAAAGATATTTGATGTTTAACATAATTTTATATAATAAAATCCAGTGATGTTATCGATGCCAGTCTTTCTCTTGTTTAAATGACTCATTATATTTTTTCTTTTTTAAGTAATTTAATATTAATGAAGCTATAGACACAACATTTTTACAAAAAATTCACAAAAAGTATTAAAGTGTCAAACTATGAATGGTAAATAATAAAATAATGTAAATGATAGGTCCAAATAAGAATTAATAAAAACCTGTCAACTCAGTATTGTTGTGAAAATGTTATGTATGCCACAATAATATTTTTTGCGGAGAGATGCTATCATTTTTTTTCTTCCCTTTTTAATGTTTTAGAGATATAACAATTGCTTAAGTTTCGTATAACAGAATGCTAATTGAGAACCACAAAATTTTAAATATTATTTTACAAGAACCAAAAGCATAAATAGAAATAGTTATTTAATTACAACAACTTTTATTCCTAGCAATACCAATTCCAATTACTTAACAAATTTCCATTGAATGTACTAAATCCTTAGTTTCAAGCCATCATTTTCTGATTTGGAACTTGCCTTAACCAACAAATTTAACAACTCCTCAGATTGAATTAATTTCAGGTCATCAAGTACTGATTTCGAACTTACCCAAATAAACAAATTCAACTACTCCTCAGCTTGAACAAGCATGACCGTCACTGACCTGCAACTCTTCAACTGGAACAGTATATGGCGAATTCCAGTCAGCATCAAAGACTTGTTGAAGTTGTGAAACAATGGCACGGTTGTACGTTCCAAAGCTGACACCAGATGTTGTATAAAAGTAATCCCAAACAAGATTGCTTGTCCCAATGTGGGCTCGCACATCACTAACTGCATACTTTCCATGGTTTACCCTGGTATATCCAGGGTAAATATTTCCTGTACTAATTCCATTTAGAGTGGCAGGTCCTGTCAAATTGAAACCTGGAACCATATAGTACTTGATCTCAACTTTTCCAGAACATTTGTTGTACTTTGACGAAGAGCAGAGAACATTGGAGTAAAGGAGAGACTTCAGGTGCTGATCAGTATTGTTGATAAAATGTGCCCAGTGTGCTACTAATATCTTCACTGTTGCATGCTTGGAGAAGACAACCTAATAATCATAAACTTTGTAAGACTATGAAACCCTGGAATGGAAGGTTCTTATAAAGAGATAGAACAGGTGAGAATTATTAAACGAGTAAAATCATGTTTGGAAACAACAAAAGATAATCCTATCCATCTTTTGGTAAGCATTTGAAATGAGTCTCTTCTCATTTTCCATAACAATAGAAAAAAGATTTCCTATGTATGCAAGACACAGGGAATGACATTATTTCTTTCTTCTTCTTCTTCATGTGCCCTTAAAGATAATGAAACTTGAAACAGCAAGATGGCATGATTTCATTCATTTCCACTAGGTGTTAAAAAAGCTGCCAAAACCTAGGAGTTCTCTTGGCGGGGGGGGGGTTGTTTGCGCTAAGCTCCCAAGCTACCAAACCTCCATTACAACTTACAGCATATAAGACATGGTTCAAAGTTTTATGGACAATTTTTCTTTTCAACATGGTCAAAATCTTTAACTGAATGACTTATGTATGTTCAATGGTCTTGGATTAGATTCCCAAACGTAGTTTGGAAATGTATATTGCAATCATAGTTTGGAAATGTATATTGCAATCATGAACAAGTAACAATGACAGCATTATCACTTGCTGTTCACTACTTCACTGCAGAAACTTTATTTAGGAAGGCATAAGGAGTACCACCAAATCCTCCACTGGACTAAGAATAAAACTGGGATGAATACTTAAAGCTTGGTTTTAATATTGGGGTCCAACAATATCAGGCTGATGGCAATGCATTTAGAAAAGGAATGGTGTGTGGCCTGGCATGAAAAACTCCAAAAGTATCAGAAGCTATTCTGTAATTTTTTTTCCGCATAAAATCCCATCAGTTGCTTATGTCCTAACCTGAAAGTGAACAGTCTTTTGTTTGATGAATAAGGTATTTGAGCACACACACCTAGAATAGGTCCAAAAAAATGTTGGGATTTCAGTGTAGTGGCAGATCAGGCCATTGAACCACCCGTCAACCCAATAAACTAGATGAACAGTAAGCCTATAAACATGAGATTCCAATCTCAGTGTATAAACCCTCAATTTTAGATAAATGGAAATAAATTTGAAAATTACAAGACAATTCAGATTAATATGGTAATACATGAATTAATGTGTGTGATATCCCGAATTGTTTTGATTGGATTATATTGTATGAGTGTGTGTTATGCGAGCATGTGTTCAGTCCCACATTAGGGTATATAAGCAATTACAGGGAGTCCTAATTATAAATTGACTAGTCCTTTTGGAGTATAGTACAATTTGGTTAGCATTTTCCTTGGCTTGTGACAAATGGCATCAAAGGTGGGGGGAGATTTCAGAGAGATAAGCACATAAGACCGAAGAAAAAAAGATCTCTTTGTATAGAGAATGACGATAAGAGCCCAAAAAAGCAGTCATGCAATGATGCAGACTATATTGGAGGCAACTGCTCCAGATAACAGTGGCATTGAATATGGAAATCCCTACTCTAAAAGAGTGCCTGTAACAAACTTCAAATGCTCCAATCCATGATAAGAAATAAAATGTCATAAATAATAAGGGTGATGATGATGGCGATGTTTAAGGATGCACCCTAAACTTCTCCCTGTGTAATGGTAGCACACGCATTAAAACTTAGAAAAGTGGACAACGCTAATTTGCTAACTAGTTGTAACAAGAAGCTAACAATGTTTCAAGAATATAAGAAGCAGTGACATTGGAAGTTACCTCTGATACAGCAGAGGAAAGGGATGACCAATAAACTGTTTCCTTCAAATATTGGGACTGACCAAGCCAGTCCATGGTACTAATTCTAACAGTTGCTCCACTTCCTACAGATTTTATTGTATCCACCCATCCCTGTTCATCTGCCTGGTATCTGCCAAATAATAGCTGCCAAACACAATTGCGACAAAATTGAAGCATAAAACACAATACTTCAAAAATGCTAAACATGCACATCAAGAACAAGCAATAAGATAAATATTAAAGACAGGATATATGTGCAGATAATATCAATCCTTAATAAATCCCCCCATGGGTTTTGTATGTCATCTTAATGGTCTCAGCGTTTGTTGGCACTTTTAGAGGGTTTTAAGTGAATAATAAAGTGATTTTGAGTGAGGCCCACCTTTTTTGGGCGTTTGGTGACCTTTGCCCAAAATAACTTTTGGGCATCATTATTAGACAAAAAGCACTTTCCGCATATGTTCCTTTTGGCACTTATGAAAAAAGTGTAGTTCAGGCCTTCATGGCCATTCCATGCTTTGGGATTCCAGTGTGAGGCATCTCAAAATCGCCTGAAAAATAGCTTCATTTTATTTCTAGTCTTCCATAGAATTCGATGCAACCTTATTATTTCTTTTATAACTCAGCATTTGAAATGAGCTTGATAAGCATGTATAGGATAGGACACCAACTAATGTCATTTCAGTTCTACATTATAATTGGCTGTAATAGTTTCAACCTAAATGATGAGTTTGTGCCTTAATATTACTTACAAGAGTGAAAAGTTGATTTCTAAGCAACCCTAGATTTGTATTAAATATGATTATAAAAAAAAATAGATTTCTATTAAATAATAGAACAAAAGCCACATCACCAACAAAATGTTAGGAGTTCCAATTACCTCTGGAGGAGCAAAAGAGAGATAGCTGGTTTCACGCTGCAACTTTGAATAGTTGAGCCCAGGACTCTGAATTGGCACTTTAAATATATGAGGGTTGGACAGTATAGGATATCCTGCTGCATGGGGAATCCTCACAAATTCAGGAAGAGGTGACCTGAGACGACACAAATATATACAATTAACAATCGTAAGTTTTTTTTTTTTTCACTTCATTTGCTTGCCATAATGACAATAGCCATAAAATGACGAATAAATTGTGACATTCAAGCAAATCATTACGCTTTCTTTGCCAGAAGTATAAATGCACTATGTACAAGCTCATAAATGACTGAAATATATATATATATGGGGGGGGGTGGGGTAAGGGGTGGGGAGAGAGGATTAATATTGCTGCAGTGTGCATATTAAGCTAGATGATCAACCTCAGGTAAAAGACAGAAACTTATAGCAACAGAAATAAGCTTTCTATAATATACATAAGATTGTAAATTTTCTAGCACAAAGAGAAAGAACGCCCAATAAGAAATTTAGAGATGGAATGTTGACTATACTAGAAAATAGAAATCCTTATGTAGGTAGATCAAGTTTAAATTCAGCATAAGCATTCAGAAAATGAAAAATGGGCTAAAGCAAGCTTGTTTCCTTTTTTTCAGGCAATCATCATCAGTCAATTTCAAGCAAAATAGGCTTTTTAAAATTCAACTAATTTCTTGTTATATTGCTATCCATTACAAAGTTCCCACAAACAAGATTCTTGTAAATCTATAAGCCAAAATGTTATTGTTGGTCCCAAAGGCTTGAGGCCACCATTCAGAAGGGGCCATCACTAAATTAGGGCCAAGCACACTGATTTTTCAAGAAATTTTACACAAGAGTACCAGCTTACTTTTAAAGCAGATGTAAGCCTTGATTAGATTCATCTTACAAATACACTATTCTCCCTTTCCTAATTGCAAAGTTCCAGACAAAAAGGAGATACATAGTGATTGAATCTCAATATATATCCACACACACACACACACACAAAAACTCAAAGGCAAATGATGCCCTAGAAGCATGAGTAATAATACCAAGTGGAGATGGCCATACAATGGAAAACTAATCCATGCACTTGAAGAATAGAAAGTATTCTTACATGATTAGAAGTTCTGAAACAAAAAACTCAACCAAACATGTTTCTCAAAATAAGCCTCTGACATACCTGCACCTCTCTTTGGAAGCAACAAAACGTGACCAGCACGGAACTTTTCTATCAGTCTGCCATTGTTGATCCAACACTATTTTGGTGTAAGCCGAAGGATTGAGATATGCTAGTTTCCACAAGTTGTCAAAGTAGGCTTGAACCTTCCTTGCAATTCTTGGACAACCAACAAGATAAATACCAAGTTCTTTCACCTATAACCGTTCAATAATAAGGACACCTTATAAAATGATTGGATTGAAAACCAACATGCTCAAACAATTAGAAGAGTGAACTTTTCAAATAAACAGATCAATATGATTTTACGATTGCTCCTAATCTGCTGCTTTGCCAGTTCTTCTCTTCCCAGGATTCTCACTCTCACCTCTTTATCAGTATTATGAGCTATTGATAAAGATTTCATCCCACATCTTTGTCAAAATTTCTTGTTGGTTGATATTAGAAAAGTATTATTGTACTGTTTCTACTGCCTTAAAATGCTAAAATGAAGAGCTGGCAATTTCCCTATGAAGATCTCACAAGAGAAAAAAAAATTTACGAAACACTTTTCAGAATAGCACAGTTCAAAAGAGTCATCCCCATCTGTGTTAATTGACGAACCTGATCTAAATAGACTAGATTTCTTTAAAACCAAATAGATTTGTTTCTTTATTATGAAGGATCACAGGGCCCATCCTGTTGATAATGCTTAAAATTGAAGGAAGCATGCTAGTCAAACTTATACAAAATTTCAAAACTCATTAACAACTGTGCAAGCACAGTGAAGCTGATCTGTGCAGACATCAGTACAGGTGTTAAAAGGACAAATGAAAG
Organism: Fagus sylvatica; assembly: GCA_907173295.1. Lineage (NCBI taxonomy): Eukaryota > Viridiplantae > Streptophyta > Magnoliopsida > Fagales > Fagaceae > Fagus > Fagus sylvatica. The sequence continues at coordinate 24,954,487 of OU015764.1, forward strand.
CACATAGAGCTGATGCTAAACCATTTTCTTTCTGTAAGTATGTTTATGCTAAAACTTTGTCTGCACTAATCTGAGTCCTCATATTATCAGGTTTGTGCTCTGAAACTCCCTAATGTATCAATAAAGGAATTAACTTCTAGCTTTTACTATTTTTACTGAATGATTTATCTCTGAGAGACTAAGAAGTTATGGCTTTTTCTCTACATGACAAGATAAAACTCTGTAGTCTGTCAGAATACCTGTGTGAGAGACTTCCAGTCATTGTTTGCAGATCCAATATATACATCTCGACGATCTGATATCCAAACTTTTGCATGGACTATGCCAGACCCCCACCATTCACTAAGTAATAAAATCACATTCTCCACATTTGGTCTTCCTGAAGCAAGGTTGGATGGTTCTTTTGTATAGTCTGGATAAACTCCTGAGTGCGACAGTAGCCTACAGAGTAATCAATTTCATATAAAGACCAATTAATTTAAATACGTAGAATATAGTAAATGAAATCCGAAAAAAACAAAGAGAGGCAGAAATGCAAACCTAACATGAACCACGACCATGCTATCGATGTGTTTCTATGTGTAGGTGTATGGGGGGGTTTCAATGGGTGATGCCAAATTGAGTATTGACCTATTGGCTGGTTGGAGGAATTGGTTTGGTAAACGCTCTTTTGTTGTTTGGAATTTAGCTTAGGAGCAAAATTATCGCACTTTTGAAGATGTGGAAGTTTCAGAGATGAAACTGAAGACATCTTTCCTTAGATGACCACATGAATGGTCTATCGTATTGAGTCTCAGTGATAGCAGTTCCATTTTCTGCTCTTAGGCATGACCATAACCTGCATAGCCCGTCAGGGGTAAACGCCCCTGAATTATCCAACAACTGGTTCTGGCATATGAGATCAGTTGCCCATAGATTTTACTACCTAAAGGTGAGTTCAAAGGGCTCTTCTTTAGAAAGTCTCCTCTACGTTATAAAAAAAAAAAAACAAATAATATTTCCATTGTTGATTTCATAGAATCTCTTTCATTTTGCTTGTAATTCTTTGAATGTAAATTTTTAGGCTATCTTGTAAATTACTTTTGTACATGAGGTAGTCTTTTTCTTCAATATAGTAAATTACTTATAAAAACATTCTTAATAAGTTAATAGTTAATTTCACATAATATAAATATAAGCATGCTACTAAATTGAAATATAATAAAATAAATAACTCGAATGAAAAGCATACGTATCTGTATCCCGTACCGTATATATTAAGTGGAGTGAAGAATTAGATTTAACTAGATGATTTTTTTTATAAAGATTAGTCTAAAAAATGAGTACTACTCTTTTACACTGTTATATTATGTGAGTGAAGTGAAATTTCTCCAAATATAATAAAATAGATAACTCGAATGAAAAGCATAAGTATCCATATCCCGTAACGTATATATTAAGTGGAGTGAAGAATGAGATTTAAGTAGATGACCTTTTCATTAGGATTAGTCTAAAAATGAGTACTACTCTTTTACACTGCTATATTATGTGAGTGAAGTGAAATTTCTCCAAATATAATAATTCTCTTTTGCTTGAGAAGCTGGATGAAGTAACTTGCTTAAAAAGCTAAAAAGACTTGAAAATTGACTTATTGAAAAGCATCTTATGAATTATGATGGAGTATATGATAGGAAGTAAGCAACCAAAAAAACTTTAGGGAAGTAGACAGAAATGGGGAAACGAGGTTGCGTACCTAAGACTAACATTGCGATCAGCAGCGTTGTCTAAGGCATTGTAAACGTGAGAGCCTTGAGAAGCACCAAATCTATCCATATCGGCTTGGGAGTAGCCATAATCGCCGGAATTAGGATCTTCGGGATGCGCATTGAGTTGCCAGTACTGTGCTATTATGTCCAGTCTATGGCTAGCGTTGTTGGCTAACCATACGAACACATCCCCTATTTATAATTGTGTACAAAATATGTTATTATATATTAATGAGTGAAAAATAAAACAACGTAATTTATATATATATATATATATATATATATATATATATATATATATATATATATATATATATACCGGTGGAGAGGACGCCAGGAACGCGAGGGAGGTGGGGCATATCGGTGGGGATGGATTGGACTAGCCACGCCTTGCATTGATGTGATGATTCGGAGACAGGTGGCAAAGAGAGAGTGGCGGATAGAAATATAATGAGAAATATGGTGGTGCTGCTCTTGCTCTTGCTCTTGCTCATTTCTTTCTCAAATTCTCAAATTGGTGAGGTGAGGGTGGAGTCTTTTTGTATTGTATCAAGGAAGAATGGGTTGAGACATGAGAGGGGAAGTCAAATACTGAAAAATGAAATAGAGAATATTTTATGGAATTATTTTGCTACCAAATCTACAGGAATTAACAATAATAAATATACGTTGTTATCCACTTTCCGTATTTCCGGTGTCATTTTCAAATACATGTGAAAATTACACCTTTACCCATTTAGTTTCCAACGAACGTTTTTGGATAATTCAATAGTTACTACAATAGGAATTAGAGATTCAGAAAATGATTCTCCTCATTAGGGATATTAGACAGCAGTCCACAACAGGTAATCTAATCATGTTTCACAACACTCCTGTAGGAAAAAAAAAACATAAACAAACATGCAATATAAATATAATGAATATTATTTAAGTTGTGTTCTGCGATCCTTTAGAGAGTAGAAACAATTAATTATAATTGATATTTACAACAAGTTCTCTTTCAATGTATATAATCAAATTCCAATGAAATTTGAAATCACTCAAACACCCACTCAAAACCCATATCAAGTTTGTAAGTATATCAATAAAAATCAAAACTAAAATTAAAGCTAATTTAAACTACATAGACAGAGTTATTAAAGTTAAAATAAAAAATCAAAGTAAATCTCATTTATCACTTTGATATCGTTATGATTTGATTACCTGGAAATGAAATATTCTGATACTGGTGACTGTTTCGGGATTACTGCTATAAATAATTAAATATATAATTTCACACAATTATATCAATTTTCACTAATATAAATAAGTTATTTTTTTTACAAGTACATAATACATTTAAATATATTAAAAAATTGCTTATATGTTTACCCAAACAATGTCTAATGTCTAATCAAGAGCTATCATCAAGTCATTTATATTTAAAAAAAAAAAAAAAACAAAACGTGGCATCAAGCAAACCACATATCTAACCAAAGCTGTCATCCATTTCAGCATTATCCTATATTAAACAAAAAGCTATTGAAACAAAACAAAAACAGTGATAGATCTTATAAGAACCAGTGAATGGCGTTGCGAATTGCAATAGGTGGAGATGGCGTGGTGCGGCTACCTTCAGTTCTTTGGTCCAGCCAACATCAACCTTCAAGCCTTCAAGCTTTTGGGCTAGGTGCGGCTTGGTGAGCAATTTGAGTGGGTTGGATTTGTTTTGATCTTTTATGCTAGACTTTTGGGGTTTGGAATTTTGGATTAATTTTATGTTATACGGTTACACATTTGGGCAGGAGAGTTTAAAGGGTGGGTTAATTGTTTAATTTGGACTGGATTTTTTTTTTTTTTTTTTTTTTTTTTTTTTTTTTTTTAATATAGCTGTAAATTTTTAAAAACCAAAAAGTTGGACTGGGCTATTGGGATTGAAATTCAGACTGGGCTAAGGAAAGTACTATTTAAATAAATAAATAAATAAAAAGTTGGACTGGGCTATTGGGATTGAAATTCAGACTGGGCTAAGGAAAGTACTATTTAAAAATAAAATAAAAAAATTTAGCTATAAAATTTAAAAAAATAAAAAAGCTAGACTAGGCTATAGCCCAATCTAGCCAATACATGGCTCCGCTCTTGGACACTCAGAGAATTGAAGATAGCATGACACGTGATTTAGAGCAATTGTTAAAAAAACGTTGAGCCTCAAGTATAAATAAGACTCGTATTTTAAGATCGAGGCATCCATCACACCACTATTTTGCATGTTTATCCTTGCATTTTCTCTTTTTAGAATAGGATTAAACCACAATTGTAGTCAACTGGTTATTTTAATGCAAATAAGTCTTTTTTTTTTTTAAAGGCAATTTGCTTTCATTAGCCTTTAGTCTCGAAGTTATTTTATTTCAATTCCATTTACTTCAAAGTAACTTTGTGATTTTCTTATGAAACTCTTAGTTATATTAGTGGAGTTCTTTTCTTTTTTTTTTGGCTCATAATGGTAGTGGAGTTCATAATTGTGTAGTTTCGCGACCATCATGTTACTGGTTTACTGCAATTGTTTACTCCCCAAAAAAGGTGTTTTGAATCTTTTGATAATGTTCTTCGTGTTAACGCAATTCTAGACCCGAGACCCTTAAATATGAAGTCAAGTCCCATTCTCGAGACCGCCTCAAGGCCAAGGCGAGACATAGCCTTGAAAACGTATTTTTAAAACAAACACCCATGTTTCAGTCAAAATCAATACACCCCAAAACTATAACGCCCACCTTGTTTTCAACAAATTTGCTCGATTTATCCTTTGCACCACCATTCACCAATCCATGATAACCCAAAGTTCCAAAGAGAAAGCGCACGGTAATAAATGGAAAGAAAGTCGGTGAAGATTCAAAAGGGAAACACAAATGTTAGAGAAAGAGAGCAAATGAAGGAAGAAAGCATAATTAAATTCGTAGCACTATATGAATTTATCCTTTCAGAGGATTATATGACCATACCCTTTTACTAACCATTGAGGAGTGGAGCGTCATGAAATAAACCAGAGAGTACCTCTATGTCGTAGGGTATATTTGGGACAAAAAAAGACGTTAAGAGAGGAGAGAAAAATAAACGGAAAGATTCATGAAATGTAGTATTTTTCAAAATATTCCGACCATCTTCTTCTCTACTATTCTTCTTCATCCCACTCCATCCAAACATAGGAATTAAGAATATACCACAAACATACATTATTGATTATTCACTAACTTGTACCCTCAAAAGCACCCTTAAGAGGATCCCCCCTTTTTTGTGTTTTTTTTGTTGATAAAGTTGATGAGTCCTACTCGCACTGGCTTATGTCAATCTTGAAGATCAGTAATAAGATATTGAAAAATAAAATACTACCACAAAGAAATAAGTTAAGTCCAAAGGAAAATTTTGAATCATCACCTTTAATTTAAGGGATCAAGATCCTGTACAAGGAAACATAAGTATTAAGAAAGCATAAAGAACCTACGTGGACTTTATAGGATAGATAATCCTACATTTGGAACCAACAGATGTGAGAGAGAGAGAGAGAGATCAAGCAATCAAAAAGCTCATTACATTTTTCTGCAGTAAACCCCCTTCTCTCCAAATATTGTGCACTGCAGCTAATCGGTTAAAACTTAAAACCCATTATCAGCTAAAACAAAACCTACCACTTTTTACACTGCTAAGCAGTTTGAATCTTCTTCACTTTCTTAGCTGGAAATGAGCTCTCAAAGTCCTTTAGGAGATGGAATGCCTCCTGTGTCTTGATGATGAGCCAGAGGATTTGGTGTCTCCTGGAACCATTGAAGTTGGGCTTTGAGAACTCCCAGATGACTCAGAGCTCCTGTTATCTCCATGCCCTTTAGCCACAACCCACAGTCTATCAAATATTCTCCTCGACCGGGATGGCAGTAACTGAATGCCACTTCTGCTGTTTTTGCTATTCTTCTTAGTCAATTTCCCATTTTTCCGGAACTCCTCCTCTTTTATCCTCATTTGACTCATCTGCTTCTTGAGGGTTCTGCAGTTTTCGGCTGCTGTCTTCTCACATTCTTCATCTGTATTTGTTGTGGAACGTGAAGCATCACGGGGATTGTTGTTAAGGGATCGAGCACTAGCGGATGCTCTAACCTGCTCAAAAAAGAGAACTTGGACAACAACCCGAAGTGGGAGCCGCTCATTCTGTGCAGCATGCATGGATGCATCCATAGTCAGTTTCTTGACATCCAGAAGTCCACATATCTTCTTCCTTTCAACTTTTGTCAAACTAGGATGCTCCTAAAAACATAATAATCAATCAAAACATAATATAAGAAAATGTGTTCAAATTCATAAAGATCGTATATTCTAAATCACAAGTTAAGTAATCTTGCTCACATTCACAGAGAGCACCAAGTGTTAATAAATCAAAAAGAGCTCAACTCAAGTATTATACAACAGCAACAAAGCTGTAGTACCAAACCTATGGAGTCGCCTATGAATCCTCAACAAATTAATCGAGGATCGTTCACACATATTCTTCTTCCTCATTCTATCCTATCCAAAATCATACTTTGAAATCAGGACACCTCAGCAAGCATTGGCCCAAGTTTAAACCCAAATGCAACCCCTTGTGTTGGCCACCCCCCGGTATTTATTCCAGTGACCTAAGACGTGTGTGTGGGGTAGGCGCACTACTGGTGCATGGGGATTAGTAAGATGCCAAAAGGAGTCTGGAACACCTTGTAAGCCAAAAACAAGACAAAAAGCATCACGATAATTCTAATCTCAGCATTACAATATTTATTAATGTTAGTCTTATATGTTTCTTGTGTTGTAAACATGAGAAGCAAAGCAGTGAAAATATTCCATCTGATGCGGGAAGGTATGAGACAAAAATTACTCTGCATGCCACAGCAGAGTAAAAAAAATGTCAGGTTTGTCTGCTCAGAGCCCTAAGAATTTGTAACACCTCTAAAATGATAACTTCTTTAGTAATCTGCTTGTATCATACAACACGAGAAAAGGCCACAAATATCCTAAAGGAGCCCAGTTTGTGCATATATGTTTCAAGAGCTTAACTAGTAGAATTTAGAAGATATACTGCATGCATGGCATAATAAAAGCCTACCTTCAGGTAGATGTCAATGGCCTTGTACAATCCATCATGAATTGGTCTCGCTGACTGAGGAATTGCATGTGATAAGTCAATGAAACTAGAAAGGGTAAGATTTCGATCACGTGCAATTTCTGCAAGATACCCATCAATCAGTTTACCAACACTCAACAAGGATCCATTCCCCAAGACAAAATTATCTGTTCCCTTCTCATTCTTCTCAACAACATCCATATCCCAATTAGACTTTTCTTGAATCAAAAATCGATTTACAATGCATTGCACCAACTCAACATCAAATTTAGTAATTTGGGGAGATCGAGCTGGGATCAATAAATCTGTAACAGAAGCCTCATGCAACTTCAGACTGATCCTATTCACTAAATCTTCCCTTGAAAACTCATCTGCTCCAACTAAAATTGCAACTTTCAACAGTTTCAGCAAGAAACTACAAGAACAACCCACACCTTTGTCAGATGGCAATAAGCAAACAATTGTTTCTACCAAAGATTTGTTCCTCCAGGCATGAGCATCAGAAACCAAAGCATCAACAGAATCTGGCAACCATCTAACTGCGTAAGTTTTTAGTGCCTCCCCAATCACGCTACCATCCATTCTTCCCTTTGATTTTACAGCAATCATTACTCGCTTGTAAAGATCAATCTCCAGCTCACATATATCTTCAACCCACCAATCTTTCGGAACAGATTCAATTTTCTCTGGGAACTTCACTCCATCTTCAACAATTTTATCTTGCTCTGCTAATTTCCGGTTATACGTGTAGGACCAGGTGATGTTCATAGGGTTCACAGAAGTTTTAGAGGCAATGGAATCTATGCATCTTCCAACAATTTTCAGATCCTCAGACCATGGTAGAAGAGATTTGGTGGTTTGGAGAACAATAATGGAATCTTTCCAACTGCGGAAGATACTTGAGTTGAGAAATACCTCAATTTTAAATATTAGGTTTCCTCGATCAATGTCCTCAGTCATCTCCAGGTACTCAGCAGCACAACGAGCAGCCACAACATTGTAAGCATTGAGAGTAACAGTCATTCCATAGCAGAACTTCGCACAAATTTCAAAGGCTTTTGGCCCACCAGGAAAATCAACCATTTGAATTTCGTCTTCATTCTCTTCATTATTGGCCTTCGACACTAGTTTCTGCAGGCGATTGCTCTTGGACAAGAGAGGGAACTGCAAATACATATAAAGACAAATGTGTTACAAACCAGAACAGACAGCTGGTGGAAAAAAGCAGTCACCTTTTTTTTTGGGGTGGGGGTGGGGGGGTCCTCAAAAAGTGGAATATATCTTTCATGCTCATAAAGACATTGTATATAGAAGCAAATAACTTTTTGTTGGTCACCTAGTTAGATCATAGTTCAAGAAGTTTCTAAGACAAGCGATAACCAAGGGACCATCCAAAGAGGAACAAAATTTTTGCACCACATAAGATCCCAAGAAAGTGTCATCACCTTTATTTGTATACCATTCACATAGCTGTTTCTTGGATGGTACTAACACAGCCTGAGAAGAGAGCAATCTCAACCAGCCATGACGACATTTTAAAGTCTGAATTCAGAAACCTACACTCCCTGTTCTTGATAGAAGCACAAATCATATACCATTTGCCTCTTATTAAAACAGTTTTTTTTTTCTATTAATTTTATAATTTTTCTAATTCTTGTACATTTTGTAGAGCTTTTGAAGTAACAAAATGGTTTATCTCCATCTAAAAACACAACATAAAACAGATCCCAAAAATACATTAAGATATGTTTCTCCTTTCACAACAATGCTCACATATATTTCAGTTGAGATTGGAAAGAGATGCTTTAATTGCACTTGCATGAGCAAGAACAGCTTCAGTCTTGCAAATGATATTTTTATTTTTCTATTTTCATATTTCTTTCAAAGATCTGCAACCTGTTGATTTTGTGAAAAAACGTATACGAAGCCATATGTCACCCATAAACAAATCTTCTAATATCAAGTTAGACTGTTTTTACTTTATTCACATGCTTGTATGTATAAAGGATAGCATTATCTCCTCTCAGAACAATTGGTATATTAGTTGCCATGAAAATATAATTAGTTTTGTGAGGTCACCAAAGCATTAATGCACGACCAATTTCATATAAATAAGACAGCGAAGCAATTTTTTGTGGTAAGTACAATGAAACAATTCAATCAGCCAAGATAATGTAAAAATGCAACACACTTGAGGGAAAAGTATAACAAGGAAACCATACCTTATGAAGGTAAAACTTCACTTCCCCAACATTAATGATGTTATCTGTAGCCAGTTCAGATGACACATACCTGCATGAACAGACATGATATGCTAGGCCATTAAAGAGGGGGACACCAAAGTTGAAAATGCAATGGAGTACATATATGCAGATGACCATCTCATGGTTTATGACCTCAAATTAAAAATATTATAAAGGGGTTGTGGTTCTTTTGATTGGTTATATGATGTAAAATGACCAAAAGGGTGGCTATGTTGTCCAGCACCTTGTAATTTAACTTGTAATTTAAGTAATTAACTTTCACCAGGTGATCTTTTCTGGCTGTTTATATATATATATATATTTCAATATCACTTAATCACACTTGCATGAGCATGCAAACATCTTCGATATGGTACACATAAGACATCAAGAATATGCAACTACCTCACTATGCCAAAGCTAAACAAAACATGAAAGCAAATTAGATGCACAGGGAGGCCACTCACCATCATTTGATAAACCACAAAAGATCAGACATCTCAAGCATCCAAGTCAACCCACCAACAATCAAAATTATTGGTTGCACAACGCACACAATTTTAATCTTGGCATGGACCAGCTCAAATTAGTCATAGAACAGCATAAGATGAATTTCAAGTAATTTAATCTTTGATATTACTTCTTTTCTACAACTCATACTTGTTTAATGGACCTAAATAACCGGTGCCTACAAGTCAACTGAATATTTATCAGTCTGTCCATCCAAACTCAAAAACTAATTCCATTCAACAATTGCCATGCATGACTATATCATTATAGATTTTAGGTTAAACTATTGTTTTTGTCCCTAAACTTTACAAGAAGTTCATTTTTTGTTTCTGAACTTTAAAAAGTTGATTTTTTTAAAAAAGTTCAGGGATGGAATTCATGTGTAAAAATGAATTTTTTCAAAGTTTAGGATCGAAAAACGAACTTTTCAAAGTCCAAAGACGAAAAACGAACTTCATGCAAAGTTTAGAAACGAAAACAATATTTTTGCCTAAATTCTAGGTTTGACTATTTATTACAGTGATGCAACAAATATAAACACATTATCCATATAAATGTTTTAAATCTCCAAAAACCATAGAACTCAACTTTAATCCCAAAAACATAGTGTAATATGTAGTATAAGGTACCAGTAAGGGCTGTATGTAACATTGATTCGAGAACTTCACCTTGCTCTCAACACACAAAGTCGATAACCTTTATCTGAACAGTTACAGTGACAAAGCAACACAACTTTCATCCACCAGTTAAATGCAAAGAGCATTACAACTTAGAAGGAAAGTGAAATGAATCTTAGCTGGTGCATGCATGATCATTAAATTGACCCTAGCTTAAAGATACATGTCTTAAAAAGGAAAATGTGATATAGGACAAAATATAGGAGTCTATTTTTGTCACTTATCAAAAAAAATAGGAGTCTATTTTTGTCATTTGCTAATTTTTGTTATTTCTTGTCATTTTCATAATTTTTAGGATTTAGGATTATATTTCCTTGATTTTAGGTGTTTTAAGACTTTCCTAATCAAATTAGAGTTCTATTATGGTACTGTATCAATTAGAATATGTTTAGGAATATTCTTACTTGGAAGATGTAAAACGAAAATAAGAATTTGCTATCAATAAAATTGAGGTTTTCTTAATTCAAGGAGTTCCTTGTGGATTTAAGGGTTTGCGTTTAGCTAGAACGAGATCCAACCATTCATGCTTTTTGTACTACATCAGAATAAAACGAAAATTGAGTACCAAGATGGCCTAACCCAAATAACAAGACAAATGTGTAACATAAGCTTTCTTTCAAGTTCCATCAAACAAATTCTGCTTGATGCTTAAGTAGATGAACGGATTTAAATCTTGTTTACAGACAAAGGTCACGAAAACCCCTCCAATGACAAAAATCCAAAATCAAAATCAATGTCCAAATCACAAACCACTTTGGGCTACAATATGAAGCACGTGTACTCCTAAAATGGTGCCATACCCATACCGGGTACTTATCGGGTATTGGTACTCCTAGGGTACTTCTGCATGAGTACCCTAGGAGTACCCAAAAAAATAAAAATAAAAAAAATAAGTTGGACACTTCATCAAATAAGCATGAAATAGCTAGTATTTTTTCATTAGTCTTACCTTCAAGAACAATTATCTTTTATTTTATTTTGGTTTCAATGTTGAACACTTCTTTTATTTAGTCTTTTGGATCTTGGTTTGTACTCTAACCACCATTTAATGGTAATGGATATATTTTATTATCCATGATTGCTCTTGAATTCACACATGTTTAAGAAGATTTGAAAAAATTAAGCATAACAATATATATAAAAAATAATAATAATAAATATGCCCGCCATACTCGTACCGTACCCGAAAACGCCCCGTGCTTCTTAGGCTACGTAGCTATAAGATGTGAAATAATCTCTCATAGCATTTGTGTGAAAATGAACCAAAAGGTCAGAAACCTCATTTTATGGGATAGTAACACTCAAAATCTCTACTCTTTGTTTTTTTCTTTTTTAAAAAAGAAAAAAAAAAAAAGTAGACAAAATTCATTTAAAACAGCAAAGGAGCAGAAAGTAAACAAAATCTATAACCCTGTTGAGGGAGATGGGGGGAGAGTAGAGGAGAGGAGGGCAAAAGGGACAGTGACCGGAATGTACAAAATTTTAGTAGATTTTGTGCCTGTACGTAAGACTTGCTTACAATCAATGCACCAATACAGTCCAAAAAGAAAAAATAAAGCAATTTGCAATATAACACGTGATCCCATAATTAAATGATTAACCACCAAATTAGCACTGTTTTTGCCTGATATTTCATTATGCAACTAGACAAGGATAGTGCACATGCAAGAAGTTATGACACTTCGCTATCAAACAAGCCATTGAGGCAGCAGAGCTGGATTGGGGATCATCAAACCATCCCTGCACAGGTTTGTCCACTAATCTGTTGGACAAATGATGTGATAAATAGAAATCTGAGATTAGTAAAACAATTACACAACCTATTTTGGAGTTAGAGATTGTAAATGGTTGGTGGAATTAATGTCATTATATGCAAAAAGAACTTACCCTAAATGAAACTTGGTACCCATATATTACTTTACTATTGATCTGGATTCTGGACCACAAATTCTTCACAAAGAGGACACAATTCATTGGCAGGACCACATCCATACTTTTTCTTTTCTACGTTATTATTTAACAGGGTCTTTTTTTCTCTTTTTTCTTTTTTACAGATTTTAAAAAGGTTTTAATAAATTTTTCAAGTTTCAAAAGATGTTAGAAATGTCTACTTAACAGTATTTCCGCTTCACATACAAATATCAAAACTAAAAGTGTACGCTTTTGCTAAAAATTGCCATTTCATGACAAGGAAACACAAGCAAATCTACAATTCTTAACAAGAAAACCTTAAACTCAGCAACAAAAGCGACGCTTAAATATATAGCATTACCATTAAGTCCAAAAACAGAACAAAATCAAAGAAAAAAATGAACCCAAAAATAAAATAAATAAAACACAGAAAAGAGCTTGTATATGAAATTAAAAATTGTGAAAAGGAAATCCCCCTGACCTGATAGTTTTCCCTTCCGCTTGAAACACATCAGGCTTGGAACCCAACTTCATAAACTTCATTTTTGTTCACACCCCCCTAAAGACTCCTCCAAAGTATCACAAATCACAGAAAAGCCTCTGTTTCCAGCGAAGCCACACAACACTGAAATGGCGGATTTTGAGACAAACCCAATTGAAGAGACCAAAAACCCAGTTCAGAAAATAGCAGTTCTTCTTCTTCCTCTTTGACTTGCCTCACTATCTAAAACCAAGCTTCCACTGGACCATGATTAAACAAACACAACAAAGAGACACAAATCCCTGGCTATGCTATATAGAACTGCCTCGATCTCCGCGCTGTTCCCATTGATTTCGAGTCTCAATGATGACATTGATGACGCTCGTAGAGAAAAAAGAGAGAGAGAATTAAATATCTAAAAGCACAAAAATCCTATGGAGAAGAGAAATGGTTTCCTAGAGCACACAGCAAATGGCGTCACGGGGCGAGAGAGAGAGACAGAGAGAAGAGAATACAAAAGAATTGCTTTGAGACAGGAAAAACAAAAACAAAAAAAAATGGCGTCAGAGACAAATATTAAAGAGGGAGACTGACAAGAAAAAAAGAGAGAAAAAAGTAATTAGCGTCAGCGTTTTAGAAAGAGAGAGAGAAACAGAGCAAAGAGAGTTTATTTTGAGTTCACTTCTCACTACTCCTCCTAGTAGCTACTACTGTCTACGATCCCATCAAAGAGAGCTCATAAATAATCGCCGCCTTTGCTTTAAATCACCCTGATCCGCTCAAGATCTTCCTTTCTTTCTTTTTTGACGCAAATCTCAATGCCCCTCTCTCTCTCTTTCTCTCTAAAAACTCTCTCTACGTTATGAATGATGACCAGTTCAACCTATTCTGACCTTCTGACGCACTTGTCTCCTCTACCCCTGAATTTTGCACCAGCCAAAGCAAAACAAAAACACAAAATAAAGTTGGATCCTTTTTTAGAGAAAAAGAAAAAAAGCTTTATTCTTATGTGTGAGGGTGTAGTGTTAGTGTGTAGTGTGTAATAGGGAAGTAGAGTGGACTGTGTTTTACAGGGTGGCTCAGACTTCACACCTCACACCTCACACCTCACACCTCTTTTAAAACTAGCTTTTCTCTGCCGTTAAAGCACGCCAACCCTTCTTTTTTATACCTTTTTACCCTGTCCTTTTCTCCTCTATTTTCTTATCTGCCACTCTACTTTTTTTGTTTTGTTTTTTTTACACTATGCTCAGGTCAATTTTCCCACATCTGGACTCGCCTTAAGGGAATCCTACTAGTCACATGAATTGGTAACCATTATAAAAACACATTTAAAAATTAGACCAGTTCGACTACTTTTAAGATTTGTCGATATAGATTTTTTAGCTCAACCAATTTGTGTATCAATATGGGTTTCAGTTTTAACGCTAGAGGACAGAGATTGGGTCCTTTTCTAAGAACAAAGTTAGAAATGAGATAATACTCTTTACCTAAGCACATTACGACGAGTACTTATCAGGGGGTCCAAGCAAAATCCTCCACTTTCTATTAAGACAAGTTGTGTGTAATTTAATGTAATGTATTGAGATTTGAGAAGCAAACATCAAAACCGAATTAATTAAAGTCATTAATATGAATCCGATTAAACGGTTGAATGAACCATAACATTCCACGTTACAAGCTATAGCAATGCGGCTTTGTGTGCGTGGTGGAGTCCTCGTCGGGTGGGATTCATATTGGAATTTTTTGTCTGTCTGTCTTGTCTGACGCGTAGCTTTGTTGTACCTTTGTCATCTGACCTTTGACATTTTCCTTTAGGAACTGGAAATTGGGAAAGAGCAATGTTCATTTAGGCAGGCCAGTGTTTTACATTTATCATTTCAGATATATAATTGTATATTTATTAATGTTAAACAATAATTTCTCATTATATAAACGTAATAAATTCATATAATGTCCTTTCAAAATTAAACCTTAGTGAAAATTATAATATATTATTAACAACAAATTAAAAAATAATATCATTAATTAATTGATATATCTATTCTAGTAGAGAAAGCCCGGCACCACAACAAAAAGTTATAACTCTTAGCCCAAACTAATGAAGTGTGTTGGGATGGTTGACGAAAACCAAGGGAGTTCTTGCGGTGAATTCAAGTGATTTAGTTATTAACCATTCACATGTTGTCACAAACTAAGGGTGTTAAATGGATGGGTTTGGGTAAGTAATAAATGGGTTGGATCCTTAAAAACTCAATTGTTCATTTAGGCTCATTTAACAAAGTATATATGGCTCATATCCAACCCAACTCATTAAAACCCAACCCACCTATTTATCTAATTATTTTATATATGTAAATGGTCAAAATATCTTACAACTTCTAAAATGATAAAAATACCCATAAAAATGACAAAAATAAGCTCAAATGATCAATAAGTGGGTTTGGGTAAATTTGTTAAATGCTCAATAAGTTATCCAATTAAAACTCAATTAAACTCAACTTAATTGGATCTAATTGAATTAACACTCATTTGCCCATTTATTACATAAGTGAGTTTGGTTGGATAATTAGTGAGTGAATTTGGGTGGACTAATGGGTTTGGGCTTTTTTTGTCACTCCTATCAAGCTATCACAAACTAAGTTGTAACTTCTGTTGTGGTCATAGACAAACTCATTTTAGTATTGATTGGCATAGCTAATATTTTGTACAATATTGTATTTAAAATGTGATACATGATACATCCCTCAATGGCGGATACAATCCAATATTTTAACTGATACAAAATATGGTATTTTTAGGTATGGGAAAGATTTAGTGAGCCATAGTTATCATCTAAACTCCACGAAAACACTAATAGATAATGTGTTGGGGTATTTTTAGGTATGGGAAAAATTTAGTGAGCCATAGTTATCATCTCAACTCCATGAAAACACTAATAGATAATGTGTTGGGTTTATTCTCATGCGTTTCCCTTTAGAGAATTCAAACATGAAATTTGCACTCCGCAAACTAATTGTAAGAACACATATTAATCACTCCACCACCACCCTATATCACCTTTGATAAATAGTACGAAAAATAGCAATGAGATATAAATTGGTACGAAACGGCATTTAAAACATTGAGTCAGGCCCAGACAATAATGCACCGGTGATTATAAATAAAGCTCAGAGCTACACCATTTCTTCTCATGCTTGCGTGGCCTTCCTTGAAGGGGAAGGGCACGGAAGACGTTGCCATAAATTAGCACCCAGTAATATAATGGACTGCATATCATTTATTATGGCAAGAAAGAAAGAAATTAGTCTGTCCAAGATGGCCGTACATATTAGTATTAAGGATTTATGCAATAAAGTATAATGTTATCTCTCACTCTCTTCTTTCTTTATTTTTTGGGTACATTTACATTTACTAGCTTTTCTTTCTTTCTTTTTTTCTCAAGTTGCATCAGGCCTACATCAGCATGCATGGCTTATTACCGGAAATAATAATACAATTTTTTTCAATTGTCAAACCAAACAAAAATAATAATACAATGATCACCATTAATATGTTCATATTGATTTATATTGACAAGATTATAGAAAGAAACCCTAAATTTTTTCAATGATGGAGGATAATATGCTATGTTTTTTATAAATAAGTTTTGGCCTTGAGAGGATGGGGATGGGGAGATTTTAAAACCTCTACTTCATGAGGCCTAATCCCTATTGTGCTACCTTCTTATGATGTCCCAAATTCTGATAAGTGTGTATATGTTAAGTACTACATCTGTCATATACTGGGTTGAATTGGACTTAATTAACAATTGCAAATAGCCTTAATTGTAACTTAATTAGTTATTTCGGGCACAAATATGGCTAATGCTTTCTTTGGGTTGTTACATCTTAGAAGAATAGTAATATGCTATTTGCATGGATAAAACTAAGCCAAAACATGTTTTAGACTGCTCTTTTACCGTGTACGACATTTTTTAACCCTTTTGGTATGATGGTTTAGAGGTTACACCAACAAAATTTTCCAAATCATTTTTGTTAAGCAATTGACTAATATAGCTTTTGGTTCATCCATTTTTTTTTATCACTATTCTTTTTGATCACTTGAGTATCAGAAGTTGTAATTTAAACCTCTAACTTGAAAATCATTGTCAAAAGTTGTATCAAAATTATATCTTTCTTTTGTTTTTTTAGAAAGAAAATGGCATATTACTATACCTAAGTTTTACACCATGATTCTTAATTTAAAGTATTGATTATAATTTTAAATACTCAAGGAACAACATGATATTGATTTAAATAAAAGGGAGCAAACGGTCTTCAAAGCTAATCAATTTAGCCCACAGCCAAGTGAATCCAACCACCCACTATTCACATTAATTACACCTGCTCTTGTCTTGAATCAGATCTATAAACCACTTATTAGTCTTCTTAAATAAGTTAAAGCTTTCAGTCATTCGTCAAACGACCTTGAATTATCAAACTATCAACCAGAACTTTGCACTTGATTTTATTGGTTTAGGAGAGATTGTTCATTCGGTCAAATTGGTCAACGAAATTGATGTCAAATTGCATTGGCAGTTTTGTAACAAAGGTTATGTTTCAAAAATTTTACTTTTAATTTCCATTTTTTGGGTAAGACTAGATCCTAGTGAGATAGTTAGGTTGTTCTTACTTGCGTTGCACTCCTTATCTTTTCAGATTTCAATAATAGCAATTTAAATTGTTACCTCTAATTGAAGAAACAAAAAAATAAAACTGGCTAAAGGGTTCAAAGTTCATTGGCACTTTACCCCATTCTCCTCTCCCTCCATTTGTTGTGGGTTCCATCTCTCTTCTTATAAAAATTAGCCAAAAAAAAAGACCTTACCTACAAGATTCCCTCTGTAACTTTTTAAAGATTAAGTTAGGTTTGGATTAGTTTTTTCTTTGATTTATTAAAGTTGGTAAAAGTACCATTATACTTTTAAGACTTAAAAAAGATAATAGTACTGCTTTAAAAAACTTACATAAACATAAACAAATAAGTTGAAAACTAAAAGTAATCCAAACGCACCTAGGTAATAGTTCTCCTACAAAGCATCTTCTTTTTTCTAAAGCCAGCAAGTCGGCAACTAGCAACTGTCAAAACCCTTTTAATTAAGTTCTAGCTTCTTATTAAAAGGTTGAAAATATTTTAAAAAATAAAAATCAACAAAAATATGAATAACTATTCAACATTTCAGGAGTAATACTTTCCCATCTCAGATAATAGTGAATCTCATTAATTAAGTTTATGGTGGGATCAACCATTTATGTGAGATATTGTAAATTTGTAATATTGTAACTGTACTATACTTAAAGGGGAAAGTGAAAATTACCGTATTTAGCTAAACGATGGAGATGAGTGGATAAATTTTAGGATAAAATATACTAAGACTCCCCTAAACTTTTATGTTGTTCCAGTAAAACCTCTTCCATTTTGTTTTGGCTTTTAATGATTTGTTACCAAAGCTAAAATTTAAAATAGACAAATAATAGACATAAGGGCTCTATTTGCTACAATATCAAAGTTTATATACAAAATTGTCTCAAAAAAGTTAAAGGGATCTTAATGCAATAGTATAAAAGTTCTGAAGATCTTAATGTATTTTATCCTAAATTTTATGTATAAGCTTTAACCTTTTAAGTTTTCAAAATAACTATTCCATTTTTCTAAGATAGTTTAAATACTTATAAATTACTTATAGCAATGTAAAACTAATTCAACGGGCTCAAAGGTTTCGTTTTAGTTAAAATGTAGTTAGACATAATCAACCTAAGTTATACCAACAATATTACTATTACAGTTCAAACTTTTGATCAAAGGTAAACTTGTGTGAGTTATGTTATGTGAGATTTGAACTAAAATTACATGTTGTGTAGTTAAACTAAAACTACAATTTAACCATTCACAAGACATTTGGTTCAGTGGTGCTCCTTCCCCCAATTGATTCGTCCCTTTAAAAGGGTGTAGATTTGATCTCCTTGTACAAATTAGATTATGAATTTCTATCTAACTAAAAAAACAAAAATTCAATTTGTCATCCTCAATTTTAAGTTATAGTCTAATCTAGAACTTCTAGAATATGTGCTGACCAGACTTGTTTAGAGTTGTTTTTTTTTTTTTTTTTGGGGGGGGGGGGGGGGGGGGTTGTCTAATTGTAATATTCTTGTTGTTGGATCAAATTCAGTGTGCAAAACCTGAATATGTATCGAATATCCTGCAAATCCTAAGCATAATATTTGCACCATTCACCATTGCTAATTTTAGTAATAAAGGAGATATATGATCGATGTGATCAATGTACCAGATCATCACAAAGTACAATAAAAAAAAAAAAAAGATCATCACAAAGTACTGGTAGTATAATTTAAATTTAATTTTACCTAACATAAGTTCATAACTGAGGGACCGAGCCTGTTGCTGCATTGCACATGGGCAATGCGATATATCTGCAATCCTTTCGGTGTTTATATTGTCTTAGTATCTCAACTGGATCCAGTGAATTTCATTTTCACCACATTTGCTATACAAAAAAAAACTCTTATGTGTTTGTGATTGCTTTTTAAGTAAGATTTAAAAAAAAAAAAAAAAGAAAAAAAAAAAAAAAGAATGTAAACTAAACCAAACAAAACAAATTCTCCTTCATTAAAGAATGGTATTGCCAAGTTATTTATGAGTAGCCATGCAGACAGGACTGTTAACAAAAGGGTTTGAATCAATGCAATCCTTATTCTTAACAATGACCAAAAAAGAAAGAAAGAATTTACTAACACCTTTTTCTTTTTTCTTTTGATTTCTTAATTTTAGATTAAGGTCCCTGCCACTGCATGCTGCAACAAAAAATAAATAAATAGCCGGAGAAGGAAATCAAACCGAAAATAATTAAAATAAAACCCAAAACCGTTGCTTCGCCAAAATTGGTACCATATTTAGGAACTTGAAGATGTCACTCAAATTGGTTAGCGTGGCGAAAAAGAAAAAGAAAAAGTATTAGGAACTTTACTTGTAAGTCATTACTCAATCGGCCAAATTAATGATAATGGTTGGTTGATGCCTACTTTTATTCTATTATATCATCTTGGACCACAAAACCATCATTAAACATTACATCATCTGTGTGGATATGTGATAATTTTGGTAATTAATAGTTGCAATATAGCGTTCATAAGGTCAGGACCACAAACCCAAAAGATCAATTCAACATTGCTAAAGCTGTATTTTACAGGCATGCAGCACATCATTCGCATGACCTAGCTCCATGCAAATTATAGTATCTTTATGAGACCATCAAAAACCATTTTCCGCGAATTTTCATGCTCTTGGGCCAAAAAGGAACAAATGAGATTTTCGCTTAGCAATGGATAAAAGTTCAATACAAAATTTATCTATAATATGAAAGTATATTCACCAACAAATAAAATCTATAATAGTAAAGTATATGAAGGTCACTCCCTACCTGTCAATGAATAAAGTAGGAGAATTAAACCATCCCATGTGATGGAGAATTAAACTTTTATGGGTTCCAGATTCGGGGTTTAATTCTTGACACGTCCCATTAGTGCACGGATGGTCTCCCACCATGTGTCCCGAGTTTGGATGGGGTGAGGGCTAAAAACAAATCATATAATGGGAAGCGAATACATGTACTAATGTGGTAATTGTCCCAAGAGGGGGACCGTCCGAGGTCCAAAGAAATGCTTTCGATACTTAAATTTTTTTGTCTTAGGAAAGTTTGTGGGATGCCATGCACATGGCAACATTTAAGTGCATATGTGAATAATTAAAGCTTTCCGTTTCATTAAAACAAAAAATAGGAGAGTAGGAACCAGTCATATGCTCGAGGGGTCCTTTGGGAATTTTGTTTTGAACATAAAACTGCCAAAATAGACTAAATAGTGTATGGTGACATTTTAGAATTCATTTATTTTTTCAGTTTTGCTAAATGTAGTAACTTTATGATAATGTCAAAAAAGAGTTGAATAGGTGCATTCATGGCAAGCTATATAAATTATTTTTCTTTGCCATTTCATTGTTATATAGTTGAACAGCAAGTTATGCATGGTCCCAAAGCTAAACATGTAGAGTAGGGGACCTTAGGTTGTACATGCATTACTCACATCACTGACTTTCTTAGACCAATACCTATTCATATTCAGACGCCAAGTATCCCTTATCCATTACAGCAGCTGAGCTACCTCGTAATAATCCTCATCAACTACTTGTTCCTACTATGTAGCTAGGAAGAAAATATTTATGTAGCTAATGGCTTAAAGAATTAAAAAAGAAAAAGAAAAAGAAAAACTATATATTATAGCTATGTACCTTTATTACTCTGTAAATTAAATAATAAAAAAGAAGAAGGGAAAATTGCTATGCACATGAAAATCATTGGTGAAAACTAAAGAATATTGTCTTTGATTGTACTAAAACTTAAAGAGACATGCTATAGTGGCTGTTGGCAAATGCCACTTTACCAATGAGCAGATTGTGTCTTTTTTATTCTTCACAAAAAGGCACTTCCTAGTCAAATGATCACACCATGTGTGGCTCTATAGAAGAAATATAATTGCTGGTGAAATTAGGCGTGAGAAAAAAAAAGCATCATAAATTAATGATGATGGAAAGATGAGGGTCCCAATGTTATAATGGTTGGGGTGTGGATGGGCTTTTCCTTGGCAATGGCCGAAGTGGGGGACCATATGACTCCCTTTATGCCCAACTTCTTTGTTTGTTATTAGAATAAGTTCCACATTTTGGGTTCATTGGTGCTGTTGTTGCTGGGTTGCAACTTGTAGATTCTCTCCAGGTTTTATGCTCTAAAAGCTTAACATGATTGTACCAACTACTCACCCACGTATCTACCTCTGCTCCCTTGCCCCTTATCTCTCTCTCAGTCTCTCTCTCACACTCACACACACACACTCTGGAATGGTGATACTTGGAATCCATGAAAGGTCAAAAAAGGAACAGATTGAGCTGCAACACTCCATTGATATTTAAAGAAAAACACATTTTAGTTTTCAAGTTAATCCCAATAGGTTGGTCTAATCGTTTTTAGGCCTCATATATATATATAATCCCCATGAGGTCCGAGTTTAAATTTCTTAGCCAACATTTTAAAGCTAATTCAAAGTATATAATCCCCATGAGGTCTGAGTTTAAATTTCTTAGCCAACATTTTTAAGCTAATTCAAAGTATATAATCCCCATGAGGTCTGAGTTTAAATTTCTTAGCCAACATTTTAAAGCTAATTCAAAGGGATTTTCCCATGTTATTATCTAGTGTGTATTGTATTAGAGACTACACACACCAAAAAAAATAATAAGGTACTCGTCTACAACGGTTATATATATATATATGACTTGTCCCTACTTCACACTAGTATAGTGTGACCTTAAATATACTTTCCTATAACATTTTTAGTTACACAACCTTGCACCTAGTGGTGGCACCACTTGTAAGTTAGGGTGTTCATGACTTCTTTAAAAAAAAAAAAAAAAATCTATAGAGATATTGAACACCCTCAAATAAAATATTGAACACTCTCACTTGAAATCCCAATAAACCCAACCCACTAAGCCCCTAAAAAGAAAACGAAAAAAAAGTAATACTGCAACCACAATGTTTTTCACAACATCGTATAGGTGACAAATTGTTATTGATTTTCATATGGATCCACCACTAACACCATAATATTGTCTATCATTTACTATTTGTCACCTAGGTAATGTTGTGAAAACGTTATGACCTTAGCTTAAAAAAATAATAATAATAATACTTGATCAAATTTCATTTCGTTCGATTAAATTCAAAAAACCGCCTTAAATTTTAGTTACTAGTCAGTTGAATAGAGAGAGTCTGAGATTGTGTCGTTTCGTAAGCAGTCTTGACATACCATAATGTGTGGGTTTTTTTTTTTTTTTTTTTTTTTTTATAATATAAAAATACTTAGTTTTTCCATCTTTGTTAATCAAAGCTCCCCCAATTTGAAATGAAAAGTCAAAACCCATAGGAAAGATCCGCAATGGCCCTATCCCATTTCAAGATCTGAAAAACAAACCTATCAAATTATAATACTGAAAAGCACCTATAATAGACGAGAGATCTGAAAAATGATACTTTAAAGATAAAGGATTGTTGGTCTAGGGGTTTAGGAGAGAGAGAGAGAGAGAGATTTGGGAAGGATTTTTCTTCACTACTTCAGTTGTGCTCGCTTATATCTTCCCCAATTTTCGTTGTGATTGTGATTCTTGGCTTTCTCTATATTCCTTTTATCTTTGTTGTTATTGTTGTTGGCTTTGCCATAGTGGTCACTATTTGCTATACCTCTAATGTCCTGTGAACACCCCCAAACAAACCTATCAAAACATAACATCACATTGGCGTTCAAGGACTACTCTCATCATTTTGCAGGTACCATTGCCAAGCTCATCTGTATTATCAAGTTGCATTTAACATTGATGGATCGTTAAGCACTCAATTGTGCATCGATGAGTTTTGTTTTCAGTTTGAGAATGAGTAGTGGGAAACTTGGTTAAGTTCATTCGTTTTACATCTATTATAAAGGATGTGCATTAAACACACCAACCTGATAAAACTGACCCAACCCAACTCGATACCTCGAGTTGGTTTTTTGTGGGTTAATGGGAGCGCACGTTGGGTCAGATTAGGGGTGGGTTCGGGTCGGGCGGTTCGGGTATTAGGCAAATCAGTTGTCCGTCCGTAGAAAATAAGCTAACGAATTATTCGTCCGCTAACCATCCGTTGATAGGTTCGGGCGGGCGGGTCGGTTGAGCGGGTTTGGCGGGCGGGTGATCGGGTTTAATGGGCTTGCAAGTGTTTTTTAGACCAAATTAAAAAATCAGTCCAAATCTGAACACATTTCCAACACACAATTGAAATTCCAAATACAGAGTCATATATCCTTTTTTACACAATTCCAAATACACACAATCTCATCAGATTTCCAAAACTCAAAGTACAGTGTTCCACAAATATCTTTTATACACAAATACACAAATCACCAAATACAAAATCACCTAATACACAATCAACAAATCAAATATCAG
Organism: Fagus sylvatica; assembly: GCA_907173295.1. NCBI lineage: Eukaryota > Viridiplantae > Streptophyta > Magnoliopsida > Fagales > Fagaceae > Fagus > Fagus sylvatica. The sequence continues at coordinate 24,978,270 of OU015764.1, forward strand.
ATCTATTTTGGAGGAGACCTGATCCGGCGAGATCGGCCTAGATCTGGCGAATCTCACAGATCCGGCGAGAATCACGCTAGATCTGACAAGATCTTTGCTTGAATAGACTCGGACCACTCGGTGGAAAAGATTTGAGGAGGTTGATGCCGTGACTCGTGAGGTGAGGACTGAGGACTGAGGAGGTCGAGGGCGTGAGGCCGTGAGGTCGAGGGCGTGAGGCCGTGAGGTGAGGAGGTTGAGGGCGTGAGGGTGAGGGCGAGAGGCCGTGAGGTGAGGTGTGGAGGCTGCGCCGTGCGGTGAGAGAGAGAATGAGAGCAGGGGTGAGAAATCGGGTTTGGGAGTTTTTCAATTTTGCCCTAGACTTTAGAAGACTAAAGAGTAAAGCAGTAAGTTATTGGGTCATGGGTGAACAGGTAGGCAGTATCAGCAGCGGGCAGGTATGGGGATTTTGGGTACTGGGTTAGTGGGTTTATAGGTTTATAACTTTATATATATATATATATATTTTGTCGGGCGGGCGGGTATCCACCCGACCAAAATTCCAAAATCCGTTGTCCGTCCGTTATCCGAATATTTGAAATATTCATATCCGTATCCGTCCGTATATATACTCACGGGCGGGCGGGTGAGTGGGTCGGTCGAATTTGTTGGGCGGGTCGGAATCCACGGGTTTTTGCCCACCCCTAGGTCAGATTTTGGTCAACACAAGTAACCCAATCCAGCTCAACACAAGTAACCCAATCCAGCTCACGCTATTAATATTTTTAAAAATATATGTATTTTAAGATTTTCTTAGTTTGATTTATTTTAGTAATTTGAAAGCTAGTTTTAATAAAGTTGGACTAGTAGGTCTGTGAATTCTAATCATTTATTGAATAATAAATTTAAATAATTTAATGAAAACACAATTTTTTTTATTAGGTCTAACAAAATAGCTCCAACCCGACAACCCAACTCAATCCCATCGGTATTTTTCAATTTAACCTAATCTTATCGGATTGAGAAATTCCTAACCCAACCCAACCCGATCCATGCACACACCTAGCTGGGCTGGATGCTACTTTCACATGGACATTAAGATGTATTCTGTAGTCTGTACTCATCTTGACCAACCTAACCGCTGCTCCCATTACATTACACCCTTGAAATTATCATATGGACTTTAACAATGCATGAAGGACTAATGTGCTTTTGTATCCAGACCCATAGGCTTTCTTTTATTTTGAAACTGATGATAATTTAGTACAGCCCATAAATGTTTCGAATAAAAGACCAAGTTAAAGTAGTGGGCTGGACTTGAAGGCCGTGTAGAAAGCAAGCTGATGCTAATGCGAATCGGTAAAGTGAGTTATAGCAGGATAGAGAAATGCGGACGTGGCACAATGAAAACATGGTAAGCTAGAGTCACCGTAGTTAATGTGAACCTGAGAGAACGCAAAGTCCCTTCCTCCTTCTCTCATTTCTTTCTAATTTCTCTCTTATTATTAAAAAACAAAACAACCACGAAGACCTTCTTTTTCTCTCTCACAGAGAAGTCAGATCTGTATCTACCTTCTCTCTGAAACGCCATGGCGTTTCGAAGATCTCTCTCCGCGATCTTCGCAATCTTCTTTCTTCTCATCCATGGCGGCCTCTGCTTCTATCTCCCCGGCGTCGCTCCCGAGGACTTCCAGAAGGTTAGCTTCATGATCTCTCTTCTCCCTCTTATATATATAGTGCTTGATCTGAATTCATGTATTGGATCTGATTATCATATAGCCTTTTATTCATTTTATGCTTTGTTTGGATGCTGAGAATGTATAGGAAATGAATAGAAAGTACATGTTTGAAAGCGGAATTTTAGGTTATCTTGTTGAATTACTATTATATGATGCTCCAATATATATTGAAACTGTATTAGGCTAAGGTGAGTCTTGGTATTTGTATCACTGGATCTAGATAAATCTTTGGAATTCTGAAATTTAGGACAATTCGATATCTTCCTATCGATGATCCAATTAAATAAGGTGGTTTTGGTTTTCCATTTTTCCTGAGCGATTTAGATGGCTAGCTGTTTATAGAAATGAACAACAAATAACTTGAAAGGCTGGTCAATGAGGATTTTAGAACTATGTGATCTTGATTCCGGTGCTCTCTGTAGTTTTGATAATTTTCTGATTAGTTGTAGTTGGTAGAGGAACTTGGATTTGATGCTTAATGAAGAATTTAGATGGTGAAAACTTTTTGGAACCTTTGGCTCCATGCGCATTGGGACAGGGGAAATCCAAAATTTTTGTAGATAGAGCCAATGATTAGTTTCCAACTGTGGGGTCCAAGACTTGTGGATGAATCTCTTGAGCTATAAGATCTTAGAGTGCAACATCTAGAGTAGGCAGAGAGATTTGTGCAGGTGATGGCCTCTGATGGAATCAAACTCTCGGCAAAAGTGCATGAAGAACTGAAACGTATTACCTTGGGGTCAGATCAGATTTTGGGGAGCTGCAAGTAATTACAAGCTTAGCTAGCGCTATACCTATAGTAGGAGAAACAATAGGTACTTGGCTTTGAGGAGGTTTATCTGTGGACAATGCCATTGCGCGAAGTGGAATTTTGGGGAAAATGTATGGGATTCACCCATTCAATTTACAAATATTTTAGTATTCTGTACATTAGTGCTTCGACAGGAATTAAAAGTGAAAAGTGAAAAGTGTTCCAGTTTATCAGAAAGTAAAATATGATTCTATTGCAAGACATGCCATAGATTTTTGTTTCTCAAATGTCAAGAATTGGATTGTGTCAGACATATTGATCTTTATGCCACATATGTCTCTCTCGAATCTGCATTGGAGCTCTTTATTCTTTAAAAAATATGAGACATTGTTACCTATCAAAAAAAAAAAAAAAAATATGAGACATTGTTAAGAAATATGAGCCTGCATTGTTACATGCTTAGTAATTTATGTTTTGTAAACCATGTTTCTCAATTTATTGCGTTTGCCATTATTCAATAATAATAGATATTTTATTGATGCTTGGATTTTCTCTTTGTGCCATAATATCTTTTGAGAAATCATGTAAATACAATTGTGACTAACTCTTTTTTGTTGGGGGTTGGGGGGTGTCTCTACATGCAGGGTGATACTTTGAAAGTAAAAGTGAACAAATTGACATCTACAAAGACTCAGCTTCCCTACTCATATTATTCTCTTCCCTATTGTAAGCCCAAAAAGATAGTGGACAGTGCAGAAAATCTTGGGGAAGTACTTCGTGGTGATCGTATTGAAAACTCTCCTTATGAGGTCAGTTTTAATATACTTTTACTAGTCTAAATCTGCTTAATAATTCCATGACTATTGACTTTTCTAAGTTGACTGGAATTTTTGCAGTTTAAAATGAGAGAACCGCAAATGTGCAATGTTGTTGGCCAGATTACTCTAGATGCCAAATCTACAAAGGAGTTTAAAGAGAAGATTGATGATGAGTATCGGGTTAACATGTATGGGATTCTTCAATTCCTAATAAATATGTATTTGCTCCTGGGCACGAGCATAGATTGCTTATCCCGTCAGGGGTGAATGCCCCTGGATTACCCAACAACTGATTTTGGTGGGTGGGGTTAGTTATCCGTAGGTTTTACTGCCTAGAGGCGAGTCCAAAGGACTCTTCTTTAGAAAGGCTCCCTACGTTATAAAAATAAATAAATTAGATCTACTTTCAAGTTGCATTCTTCTAATGAATCTGCCATACATGTGACAGGATCCTTGATAATCTTCCGCTGGTTGTTGCGATACGAAGGATGGATCAGGAATCTCCTATTGTTTATCAGCTTGGATATCATGTTGGGCTCAAGGGCCCAAATGCTGGGGTATACTTCATTTATTACAATAAACTTATTTTCTTGTGTATGTGCAATTTGTTCCTTCTTTTTCTGACTTAAATTATCATACACAGAACAAGGGTGAAAAGTATTACATCCACAACCATTTGGCATTTATTGTCAAGTATCATAGAGATTCACTGACTGACTCTGCAAGAATTGTGGGATTTGAGGTTAAACCATTTAGGTCGGTTTTTTTTTTTTTTTTTTTTTCTGGGTCCCTTCTTTCTTATTTAATGATTCCTTCTTGTTTATTCTTGTATTCCATAGTATCTTGTGGTGATGTTACTTGATTACTGGATAAATACAGTGTTAAACATGAATTTGAAGGAAAATGGGATAAGAAGACACGTTTAACAACCTGTGACCCTCATGCAAAACACACAGTTGTTAATTCCAACACTCCTCAAGAGGTTGAAGAGAAACAAGATATTATATTCACATATGATGTTGAGTTCCAGGTAAACGCATGGTTTAAATTATAGCTTTCTTTTACTATTAAAATTTTCTTGTTAGCATGAAATTACTTTAACATCATCATCATTTTTATTATTGGTTCTGCCTAACAGAACACTAATGGGGACCGGTGAACATATATGCTCCTTTATGAGTGAGTTGCTATTGTATTCATAGTTTTCTTTCTCTCATGTCTACCTTTCAGGAGAGTGATGTGAAGTGGGCATCTAGATGGGATGCCTATCTTCTAATGAGTGACGACCAGATTCACTGGTTCTCAATTGTCAATTCTTTGATGATTGTTCTCTTCCTCTCTGGCATGGTCGCAATGATAATGCTACGAACACTTTACCGTGACATCTCGAAGTACAATGAACTTGAGACCCAAGAAGAAGCCCAAGAAGAGACAGGGTGGAAGCTTGTCCATGGGGATGTCTTCAGGCCCCCAAATAATTCAGAACTGCTCTGTGTCTATGTCGGAACTGGTGTTCAGTTTTTCGGGATGATACTGGTAACTATGATCTTTGCCATACTTGGATTCCTCTCTCCTTCAAACCGGGGTGGTCTCATGACAGCCATGCTCTTGCTTTGGGTCTTCATGGGCCTTTTTGCTGGTTATGCATCGGCCCGCTTGTACAAGATGTTTAAAGGAACCGAATGGAAGAAAATTTCTTTCAGGACTGCACTCATGTTCCCAGCAATTGTCTCCTCCATTTTCTTTGTCTTAAATGCTCTCATATGGGGACAGAAATCATCTGGGGCTGTGCCATTTGGTACTATGTTTGCTCTGATTTTCTTGTGGTTTGGGATTTCAGTCCCACTTGTATTTGTGGGTGGCTATGTTGGGTTCAGAAAACCAGCAATCGAGGATCCCGTGAAGACAAATAAAATCCCAAGACAGATTCCTGAGCAGGCCTGGTATATGAACCCAGTCTTTTCGATTCTGATTGGAGGAATACTCCCATTTGGAGCTGTTTTCATCGAACTCTTCTTCATCCTTACCTCAATCTGGTTGAATCAGTTCTACTACATCTTCGGCTTCCTCTTTTTGGTCTTCGTTATCCTCATTGTCACTTGTGCTGAAATAACCATCGTGCTCTGCTACTTCCAACTGTGCAGTGAGGACTATCTGTGGTGGTGGAGGTCGTACCTTACATCTGGCTCTTCTGCACTATACCTTTTCCTCTATGCAACATTCTACTTCTTCACAAAGCTTGAAATCACAAAGCTGGTCTCCGGCCTATTATACTTTGGATACATGCTAATTGCCTCATATGCATTTTTTGTTCTAACTGGTACCATTGGATTTTATGCATGCTTTTGGTTCACAAGGCTCATTTACTCATCGGTGAAGATTGATTAATAAATGAAATCAGGTGTGTTGGATGGTCTTCTATTTCTTTCAAAGGCAGCAAAATTTATCTGTATAAGATTTAAAATTAAGGTTCCATTAAAGCTTTTCAGATGTAACATTGTACTCAATTTTGATTTGTGACAAGGCCATTTGGTTGTTGCAGTAGTAGCTTTTATTTGTTTAATTTTTATAGATTCTCCTAGAATATATGTTTTTGTTCCTAGGCTGGACTTATAGTGTATATTTTTGAGTAAGATGTGACATTACTTACTTGCGTTGTTTCTTTGGTAGTGCTGGTGAGCATCCTAAGAGATTGCCAAGCAAAATCTTAAATCTCTTTGCGGAAAAACCAAGTTGTTTCCTTGAGAATGCTAGGCAGAAAAAGATTGGGTAGCAAGTGGTCATTGCTGGATGAGCAGTAAATCTGCGAGCATTTGGTAGTAATAATTAATAAGCTTATAATAAAGAATATATGAAGGCAACTTACTATATACTTGGTACTTGTTTGAATGACATGTGAGAATGATTAGATGATCTTGTTAATGTGTAACATAGAATTTAGTGCCTAGGCGAATTTCCTTTACGAACTGCAATCCTAAGTGCTCAAATGAAATAGGATTTCAACATCTCGCTGTTATCATTCTGTTCATGAACATAGAAATGGGTTGATCTTTGGTGTTTTGGATTGATTTTGTTATTCTAGAATTGATTGATTTTGTTAGTCTAGAATTGCATAAAGGTTGATGAAAAAATTGTACTAGCCAATTGTGGCATGCTGGTTGGCATCTCGGGTCACTTTGAACTTTGAAGTGGATCCCAACCCAAAGGAGCCAGGCTCTGAAGAGGCTATAGCTGGCTTTGATCCTATATATGATTCTTTCTCGAAACGTCAACCCTGTAATAAAAACCTGAAAAGAAATACCTCTGAGGAAAAAAAAATTGAGAGAGAGCCTTAGGAATATCGATTACTAATGATCCATATCTGCACTGATAAATTTTTGAAAGCAAGTTTAAGCTAGCACCTCTTAGTTATAAAAGTCAAAAACCTAGTTCATGAGAAAGTGTTTGTTTGAAAACTGTTATAAGCATATAATCAATTTATACCCACAATTTGTAAATTAATAAAAGGTAGGCGTTTGGTCATGTCCATAGTCAAAGTAAACACTGCAAAAAAGGTCCACAAAACAGACAATTACAATTTACAACCAAGGCGGCAAAACCCTCATTGTCATAGTCTCATATTTACAACCAAGGTCCACGGAATGATTTGCTTTTCAAAAACTAAAATCACTATGTATTTTAGCAGTAATGAGTCAGGATCAAATTTCACAACTTGCACCCAGAATAAAATCAAACTTCAGTTTGTAATACAATCACACAACTAGGCAAAAATTTCTCTGGAATCTAGATCCTTGTGTAGACTTTAGGGGAATCGTGGAGGGTTAGTGAGTGTTTATGAGTTTAGGGGTCAGCCATTTGCTGTCAGCAAAGGATCATGGCAGGTGTTTCTCCTATCATTAATTTCCCTTGCAGAAATTTGGCATCGATTTATGGATTCAGTTACATGGTTGGTCATAGAATAATCAGGTTTTGATGGATTATGTTTGGTCAATTTTCTCATTGTTTTTGAGCAAGCTTGATATATTTCTCGCTGCAGTTAAGATGGACATCTCCTCATGTTGAAGAAGAAAAAGAAATAGGAAGGCTACCAATTTCCTGTACCAATACATCAAGGTGGTGGAATTAGTTGGGTTTTGTAGCACATGAGAAAATTTTCATTTATCTTTACCAATATAGTTCCTTGACTCCCAAAGGAGATTGACAAACGAAGGAGTTACGAGAAGTCGTGCCAACTGCCAAGCACTACCTTTATAGATCTAACGGGACATGTTTGAAAGCATATTAAGTTTCTTTCCAAGACACTGCTTGAAATACATGCACTGATGTAGGGTTGAGAAGAAATGGTGTGGCTAGGGTTGTGTTGAAATAGGATGCTTTTGTGGATCATATTTTCCTTTTCTTGATATAGTGGACGTGCTTCAGCAGTCAGATTAATCTGCTTTTGATGTCAATGTATTTGTTGCAAGTGGGGGCTGGATGTTGCAGCTCTGGTTCCTTTAAAGTGAACTAGTTTTTGTCATACATGAAAGTCATTCTTCTATGGAAGTGTTCTTATGGCCATGCTTTCTGCCTTGTGATCCTAGGGAGGATGGTGCTTTTTTGTTTTGGTCATCTCCAAAAAATGAACAAGTTCTAGATGGAAACCATGTATATAGAACTTCATAATTCATAGTCTGCAGAATCTCATATCATCTATTTTTTCTTGTAATTACCCATAAATAGATTCTCTCTTCTTTCCACTCTGTTTTATACATATATGAGTAATGAGTTATACATCCTATGCCAAGTCAGCATTTGGTTCCCCATCAAAACATTCTTTAGATGTAGGGAACGTGGATGAGGCTTTCCTATAGCTACTTCAATATCTCAAAGAGGCTTTTGATGAAATCAAACTCCAATCATTCTCTTTAGTGTTTTCTAACAAGAGCAGCATAGATGGGCACATATAGACAGTTTGCAAATTGTTGTTATTGTCTGTGGAGCAATTCTCTAGTACACGACAAGGGTAATTCATAGCAATATTAATTTTTTCTTCTTTAAATCGAATATATTTTAGGCCTAGAAAATAATTTATTATGGGTCTGCTTAGCACATACACTGTGTCAACCAACATGGTCAGCAAATCTCAGTGTAACCAGGCCCTTGATAAAATCCATAAAGGATTAACGTTTCCAATTAGGCTTTCACCTCACATTTTATCTTATAACCTCATGTGTTAGTATTTAGTTTTGATACTCAAAAGAGTTTAGTACTTGTCAAGGCATGGTGAGTCAGGTTCATTTTATAGTTCGGGAAATTAGGTAGATTAGATAGGCCATTTGTTGCAGAGACAAGGAACTATAAATTGAGATTTGCTTTTCAAAAACTAAAATCACTAATTGTGCCTTGTATGTATTTTAGCAGTAATGAGGATCAAATTTCACAATTTGCACCCAGAATAAAATCAAGAACCAGCAAGTAAGATTAATTAAACAAATATAAACTAAAAAATTATAACCTTTTATTTATATCATAAACCAAACAAAAGAAAAGAAAAAATCAATTACATATATTGTCCATTTCTACACAGAGAGTTCATCCCCAAACGAATTTAGCTTCAAGCTGCGATCAAGCTGCGACCATTGAATTGATCAAAGTAATTATTCGGTTCCAAGCCGTGAAGAACACACTGAAACCTTGCCAGTAAATGCCCATTATGCCTGAGTCCACTCTCGCTCTTTTGTTTGAAGTAGATGTCCAAGAACCTCCTAAAGGTTTGCATAGTCAACAGGGTATCGGAACCAGCCTGGTGACACTTCCCAGCAACACGTTGCACCCCGAGTGTGTTGGACAAATTCTCTAAACCCCCATATAGCCCATCGCAGAATTTCATCATGTTCTTCATGTCAAAAACTTTGCGTCCAAAGACGATACAAACCATGCACATAAACTGCGAGAGATCGTTGGGGAGTTGTTTATCTCGGGTCAGGATCTTCATCAAGTGGGCCAAGTCATAGCTACCGTGAAAGGTAACCCAAGCAAAATCAGAACCGTTGGGGTTGAATAATAACCCGGATTTCGCCATCAATGCGGCAAAGTGGGCAGAATCAATACCCTCCTCCAAGTTCCTGTCGAAATCAATTCCTTGGCGTTTGAGTAAATCGATTGAGTCCGTGTTCTGGAGGTCAGTATAGACATCAAAATCGCTGAAGTTAAACTGCCACACATACTGAGACATGGTACCGAAATTGGGTAAATTGCCATGGTCATCGCAAAGAGCAAGACCCAACTGGATTATGTTGGTCGCATTAACGTTCTCTTTCATGATTTGATAGTTCATAACGGGAGAGAGTTTCCCAAGACACCGTTTGTCGACATTAGCAGGACGGTATACGACTCCTGGGAACTCAGTATCCATGGACACCATATGATGGGTCATGGCTGCGATCTTGACGAGATGGAATTCCTCTTCAAGGTTGTGTTGCCAAACTTCCCGTATCACCACCGGAAGAGGAGGAAAAGAAAAGGAAACAGGAGCCATTATATTTTAGAGGAAACAATGAACAGAAAGTAATAGCAAGAAGGATGAAGTAATGTAGAATAGTGTACGCTTATTTATAAAAGAGAATAGGTTTTCTTCTTTGGCTAGGAGAAGGAGATCACTAAGATAGTCGGTTAGAGGTTTTCTTCTTCGGCTAGGAGAAGGAGATCACTAATATTTATTTATTTGTAAAGAATTAAAGATAGTCGGTTAACTTAAAAAAAAAGAAGAAAGTTAATTAGAGTTCCTTTGCTATGAGCAGTGTCGGCAACGTATGGGCTTGTCACATATTTGAGGAGGGCAATTTTTGAATGATACTAGTAGTCTAGTACCAGTTCCTTTCATTCAGCATTTGTATATCTCTGGTGGAATTAGGAGGGTCTTTGTTGGAGCTACCCAAGTTCTTGAGATACTTGTAAATAATGGAAAGTTATTATAGCTGAAGAGCTTATGGAATGGAACATTATCCTTTGGGTTTGTGATTGTTCTGTTATGACTCGGATAAGCATCCTTCAACGTTTACATGGGAGGAGTAATACATGGGATGAGGTCCTTGAATGTAAGACTAGATGAGTTATTAGTAGTAGAGTATGATTGGTTTATTAGTTGTTTGAGTAATGGTTCCTAATTATTAGGAATAGTTTTAGGTGAGCATTATCTTTAGTTGTTATTTCAATTATCTTTTAGGAGTTGTATTTTCAATTAAATACTTCTATTCCGTCACTGTATTTAAACAGTGGAGTCATTAATAAAGGGAAAAGAAAATTAATCAGAAAATCTATTCTCTCTCAATATTCAGGAGACTAGTCATCTCGAATTGACAAATTTATCTTTATTTGTTTTATTAAAAATCCCAGTTTATTACATGTTCCTTTTTCTATCGAGGCCTTGGACTATTCTGGGTGCAAATCTAATCGCAGATACTTTAGGGATGATTTTTCTATACCTTATAGGAAGAAAGCTTAAAGGAGGGGGGGACATGAACACACGTGATATCTATGATCAGGGCTGGCTCAATTATTTTGGGGGCCTCAAGCAAAATTTTAAATTGGGGCCTTAATCATTCAATGCTAAATTAAATTAATGTTTTTTTAAAAAAATATTTATTGAAACTATTCATTTTAATTCTATACCGACAAGTATCATCCCTTCTATAATAACGTTTTTCACATCTTTATTTCCTCCATTCATATACAAAAATTATCGTGTTATACAATCTTAGTTCTAGGTATTGGGTCTTATCCAGTTGTTGCCTGTTCAATAGGCTTCTTACTAAATAAAACAAAGTAGTGTTATGCATTAATACACATTGCACAACAAGGAAACCCAATTAAAATGCTAAACTTATAGCAAATAATATGGGTTTGTTTGGTACATGTTTTTATTTTGTGTTTTCAAATCATAACTTTTTTCAACTTTTCAAATTGAGATTTGAAACTTGTTTGAATTTAGTTTTTGAAAAACGAATTCTGTTTGGTACCTTATTTTCAAGTCACATTTTGAAACTCAATTTAAATAAATTTTTCTGTTTGGCAGTTTGTTTTCAATTTAAGTTTTGGGTTGCATTTACATATATTGTAGAGGATTATCCCCTCCCCCAATTTTGTTTTTTTCTTTTTTTGGTCACCCTTTTTCCCCACCACACACGTGGCCCACTACCCCTTCCCCCATTTCCCTTTTCTTTTCCCCCACCACACACCTACTCCATTTTTTTCCCCTCACTTGTTCAGACCTTACCCATTCCATTTTTACTTCTTTTCTTTTCCTCCTCAATCCCCAATCTTTAGTAGTTCATCCAAAGATTCATGCATGTATTAGTGTTCTTCAATTTGCATCAATGAATACATTGCTTGAAGGTCCTCCAACGAAGTTCTTGGAAGATTTGAATTCTCGGGTTCTTGGAGGTTCAGTAGAAGCAAAGTGGTTAGAAAAAAAAAGAAAAAAAGAAAAAAAAAGAAGACCCCTTCCCCTTATTTCTTTTCATTTTATTTTTTTTCTTCTTTCTTTCCCCTTTAATCCTCACCCTCACTGACCTCTTTCACCATTTTTTTTTCTTCCTTTTTTTTCCCATCAATCCACCCTCACAGATTGAGGGACCTTTAGCTGTGAGTTCTGTGATTTTTTTTCTTCCTTTTTTTCCCCTCTTCCATTAGAATGTTTGTGACCTCTGTGATTTTTTTTTTTTTTTTTTCCTTCTGATGTTGGCAGGAGCCTTAGTCCAGCTTAATGTAGCTTTGTCTATGGGGCTCTGTGTGCTTTCTTTTTTTATAATTTGGGGCCTTGATTTATAAGGGTTTTTTTTTTTTTTTTTTTTTTTTTGGTTAGGGCCTAAAGCAGCAGCTTAACTTGCCTAAGGGTTGAGCCGGCCCTATCTATGATTTGAAAGTTGGAAGCATTGAGCCACACTTTCAAGTGTGGAGCTTATAGCAATTAAATTATTCTCCATTTTTGTGTGGGTTTTACCAAATTAAAGATAGTCGGTTTACTTTAAATAAATAAAAAGACACCATATTCTTGGGGAATTAATAAATATTTTGGTTTTTAAGTTTAAAACACACACATTCTCGATAAAATAGTGCCCAAAATTTTTTCTTTTTTTTTTTTATTAAAAAAAGGAGAGAGAAGATAAAGTTTTGTAAGATTTAAATTTTTTTGGGTTCTTGATTTTGAATGAACCACTATTATTAGCTCTATGGATTTTTCATTTATTGGTTTCTTCAAAATTCTTAGCTCAATTTTGTTTTGCTTGATTAAGGCTTCTTCTTTTTTTTGTTAGTGAATGTGAATGTTTAAATTATCTTGGAAAATTTACTTGTGCCCTTTTATCACTTAATGCATTATTATTTTTTATGATCTTGGTGGTTCTTTTGTACTGTAAATGTGCCGAAAAAATTGACATGACTTTTTTTGATCCAATAGCTAACTGATACAACTAATCAAATGACATTTGCATAATATGGATACATTTCCTTTCGTTGGATATCTCTTTTTTCCATGAATTAAAATTTAAACATTTTTTTAATAGTGAGATATTATGTAATCAGAAACACAATCCAATGGAGAACGTATAATTTTGATTTTTTTTTTGCTAATCATATAATTTTGATTAGAACATGCTGGATCTCCATTATTTCATATGGAAGCTAACTTTCTTTTGCAGTTTTGGAAAAGTTATTGAGCATTTTATAAAAACTTTGTTTTCATTTTATCACATAAGAACAATTAAAAAAAGCCATAACAATTTACATTTTGATAATCACTAACTTTTTTTTTTTTGATAACCTTGGGTGTCTGGATCAGGTTCTGTAGATACGCGTATCTCGACTAATCTCATGGGGACACGTACCACTCTATTAGCTACGTGTACCACAATAGACGCAAGGCTTTGCCAAGTAGGTGATCCTAAGGGGACTCGAACAAATGACCATTAGGATTTAGGGCACACACAAGGTCAGACCAATTGAGATACCCCTCGCGGTTGATAATCACTAACATGATATATGAGAATTAACTATTATAAAAAAGAATTTCTCTTTGATATATATACTCGTAATTTTTCTTTCCACACAATTTAATCTATGTGAAAAACTAAGGAAGCTAAATATATAATAGATCTTAGTCAATCAATAATATAGCATTAAAGGGGAAAAATCAATAATAAAAGAAAACTTATTCATAATAGAACATGATGTTTTGGCCAAGTTTATTCTAGAAGATCAATTTTGATTGGGCAAAAAGATGTGTCTAACACTTTCCCGTTTTGTAACCAAGCCCTCAAGTTTAGAATTGAAGGTTCTTAGATTAGGTCTTTGTTTAATGTAATTCTTTGTTATTAGATTGTAACTAGGAAATCATCAAATGTATTGTTTTTCTAGATTGTATAGAGGAAAGAATTTTTATGTAATTTTATGGTTTGGACATTCTTTTGTAAATCTATAGTTTCAAATGAATAAAAAAAAGAAACACATTTTGGGATATCTTATTTTTTCCTATAAAATAAAAATAATTAGTGACTCCATTTGTATGTAAGATCAACCTTCAAATCTAGAGTATTGGTCCATTGTAAGTTGGGTCATCATTTTGAGGTCCATTTGACCTTAGGATCATGATTCTCACACTTGAATAGTGCGAGAGAGTGAATTCTCAATCATTTTATTAAAACTCATACAACTAAAAAGAACATCAAATTTTGCACACAAGTGGGTACAACCATACATATACAATCATCCAAAATGGAAAGATAAATGTGATGCCTAGAATTTGACACAATGGGAGCAGGTCCAAATACATCCAAATGTAAAAGATCAAGAATATTTTTAACATTAAAAGTTCATGCAAAAATGGAAGCCTAAATGATTTACCCAATGTAAAAACATGACTTTTTATTTTTATTTATTTATTTTTTTTATAGTAATATAAAAACATGACAAACCTTCTTTGAATCAACTTTATCATGAATTGTTTAGCAAAAAAAAAAACTTTATCATGAATTGGTAAACACCATTCTGAAGAAGTACTTGAAATTTTTTAAGTCAAACATTGCCGAAACTATGCAAAACTTTCACTCACCCATTTATTCCAAACCTCAGACCTTCAGAAATCTCATCTTATAAACACCATTTCCAACCTATATTCAAACCTTTTCATCATAAAAATATACTCCAATCATACAATTCCACATATATAGTCAAAATTCTCGCTTGCTTAGTACCATCAGCAACTCTGTAATTTGTTTACATCACAATCAATCTCGTACATACATAATCTCCAACAATGGCTTGAATGTGGTTCATGGATCATGGTTGTGCATAGGAGAATTTGGTAATCCTTGGGTGCTAAGATCAACAATAGATATGACGGAAGACGATTCATCATCCACATTCATGAAAGGAGAAACGTATGTAGGTATAGTTCGAAGTTCTAACTTTTCATTGTTCCTGTTATTTTTGTTGTTTTAGATTGGCTATATTAACTTTGTGATAACATGATATAGCCATAAAGGACATATAATTGGCTTAAAATTAATTATGTATTTGGTTAGCTAATTAGATTTAGAAAGTATTTTCAAATTTTTAGATAGTTTTTGGTTTATGTTCATTTCTAACTTTTTTTTTTTTTTTCATTATAAATTTGGCCCAATTTTGCACTCTCTATTCTCCACCCAATTGAGCGTGGGTTTGATCTATCTCCCCTTAATTTATAGTGTGTGTGTGTTTAGAGTTGGATTGCTACCTTAGAAAAATAAAATAAAAATCCTCATTTTTTTCAATGTCGTTTTTAATTTATTTTGGGAATGTGATGCAGTGTTTCTTTTTATTTTTATTTTCAGTGTTGTGGTTATATTCATTTATTTTAATGCTATGGAGTTTAATTTTGGGAATTTCTATATAGGTAAACTGTTTATATTGAACAGTAGATAATAGGAGACCTATAATTGTACCTAATGCCTAACTTAGCTTCTAAACCTTGTTTAGATTAGGTTTCGTCCATTGTATCTTCATTATATTTTTGTTATCATTTTCATATTTTTTAGATTGTAACTAGTTCTAAAATGATAGAATTTTCATTTTAGAGTATCTAAGACCAATAGCTATGTATTTCCTATTTTATGTTTTATTATTATTTTCATTAAAAGTAAAGTGTAAAGCCATAGAATAACTCCACAAGCTTACAAACCTTCTGTTCTAGAACTTCAATTTTATAACCATCTAATGGATAATTTTTTTAATTTTTTTGGTTTCTTTTTTAGTCTTCTCTTAAATATGCAATTATATCCATTAGATATAACTAGCAGGGTACCCGCGCGATGCACGGTGTAGTTTGAAATAATTTGCTTAATGAGTTGAAACTTAATCCTATCATAGACTTCAATCAAAAATATGATTCATCCATTGAAATTTCTTTACCTGGTGAAAAGAGTTTGATTTCCATTAATGACTCCTAGTTGTTACGTGATGAAAATAGTCTAATTCCATTTGATGACTTAAATTTTTTGTTTGATAACTCAATATCAAAGCTAATTTTTCTGCATGAGTTCATTATAATTGGCACACCTCAAGAATTAATATTTCCCAAAGATATTATAAAATCATAACCAATAATAAAAAAAATAAAAAAGGAATTCTAATTCACTTATTAGTCTATGTAAACTATGTCAAGGCAATCCAAGGACACACCTAAAACAAAAGAGAAATAAAGAAAACCATCAATTCCTAGTGCATGCTTACAACCGAACTAAAAATAACTCAAAATGAAACTAAATTTTCATGATACACAAATAAAAACCAATTGAATCCTAAATCCAAACCATAAATAAAAACACAAATTTAAAAAGAGATCTAAGATATTTCGGAGTCTATAAAAAATAAATAAAAAAACAATCACAAATACACACTAAAAAGAGACAAAATCTTGGGAAAAAAATAGAGGGAAAACTGACATTCTATTCCTGCAAACAAAATAAGGATTTAAAAAGAGATCTAAGATATTGTGGAGTCTGATTAAAAATAAATAAAAAACAATCACAAATACACACTAAAAAAAGACAAAATCTTGGGAGAAAAATAGAGGGAAAACTCACCTTCCTGTAAGCAAAATAGGGGAGAGAGATTTTTACCCAATAGTGTTATTTGATTGTTAGAGGACCACTATCTTACCACAATATTTTAATTTTTAAGAAAACAACTTGACAATTTGTACAATTGCACGCAAGCTGAGATTACTATAGAAGAATAAAATTGTCATACTACTTTATTAGTTTAATGTTTTGAAAATCAACTCATATGTGGCCGTTTATGGGCTGATTTTTTTTCCTTTTATTGATCAAGCTTGAAACGTCCAAGCACCTGTTAAAAAAAAAATCATGTTCTAAGGATGTTTCCATAAGGTGACAAATGGTGTTCTTAATGTTTTGAAAATCAACCCATATGTGGCCGTTTATGGGCTGATTTATTTATTTTATTGATCAAGCTTGAAACGTCCCTATAAAAGAAAAAAAGAAGAAGCTAATATTTAATCACATAATTTTCCATTATAGCCACTGCTTAAACCCATCCTTATATATGATCTCACGTATTACTTTGCAAAAAAAAAAAAAAAAATTTAAGTAGGATTTAATATTTTATTTTGGTTGTTAATTTATGATAGAAGTCTAATATGAAAAAAAGAACTAATCTTAGAGAAATATATTTTAATAAGATGTCTTTTAGTAGTAAGAGTTCTTTGTTTAGATTAAACATCACATTAAAATATTAAATCCTACTTAATATTAGAAACTCTATCACATAGTTGAGTCTATTACTAACAATAGATTAGAAACTCTATCACATAGTTGAACCTATCACTAACAATAGATTAGAATTAACAATTATCAGTATAGATTTTTTTTGATAGTTACGATAGTATTTTAAACCTATGGCGTCCGCTCATGATGGTTGCTCTTACCATCAAATCAAGACACCAATTGGTTTTTGGTGTAGGCGGGATTTGAACCCAGGTCCCTTGCTCGACGACAAGAGACTTTACCAGTTGAGTTAACTGGAACCCACCAATTATCAGTATAGATAAACATGAAAAAAAGAAATTAAGAAAAAATAAAAAATAAAAGATTAGGTTTACAGTAAATCAAGCTTTATCACATAGGTGAACCTATCACTAACATTAGATTATAATTAACAATTATCAATGTAGATAAACATGGAAAGAAGAAGGAAGAAGAAATTAAGGAAAAATAAAAAATAAAATATCTTATCACATGTCAAACACTAAGCATGCTAAATGGTAGAATTTTAACTGAAGGTTTTTGCTTATATATATATACTAATCGCAAACCTGTGCGATGCATAGGAAACTTATTAAAAATAAAATCTAAATTAATTTTGATTCATTTTACTTTTTTTTTGGTAATTCAAAATGTTGTAGGCAAGATCAATAAAGAGACTTTACGAATCGGATTTAGGATAAATCCTACTTTTTGGTTTAAAAAAATAACTAAGAAAGTATTTTCTATTGGATAATTAAAATTTAATATAATGTAATTTTTCTTTTGGCATAAGTTGAATATAGTCTAATTTTTATAAAACACGATTCATGTTTATATTTACCATATGGATTATGTTTCTATCTAAAAATAAAATAAAGGATACTTAAAATAAGAAGAAGGACAAATAAATACATGGGCACACGATTATATGATCAAACCTAAATAATTTTCATAACTCATTTCAAGTTCACATGGTTTCATTATAAAAAATCCATCTATCTTTCTCCATTGCCAGCAACAAAATTAAATGAAATACATAAGGAAAAAAAAGGAACTCCAAAAATCTTGATGAAAATTGATGATTATGATTATTATTAAAAGATATTTATATTGTGTTTATATATGGAATATATGTTAGTATTAGATATTAATTATGATTGTGTTTTATATATGGAATAATATATTCTTATATTAAAGAAAATATGATGTGTCAAAATTCTAATGGAAGGTTTAATAATAGAATAAAATTTAAATTCAATTAGAAAATATATATTAAAATAATGAGATGTAAAATTGTGAGATTTCAAAAGCTTATATGGCGCAACATGATGAGGTCAACCAAAAATCAAAAAGCTTTGGTTTTACATTATAGTATAGACTAGTCGTAAACCTGTACGATGCACAGAAAATAAATTAAAATTAAATCTAAAAATTTTTTGGTCTAACTATGATTTTTATTGTCTTTTATATTTTATCTAAATATGAAAATTGATGATTATTAAAAGACATTTATTATTATTGTGTTTATATATAAAATATATTATAGTATTAGGACATTTATTATGATTGTGTTTATATATATGGAATAATATATTATTTCTATTAAAGAAAATATAATATGTCAAGATTCTAATGAGATGTTTAATTATAGAATAAAATTTAAATTCAATTAATATATATATATATATATATATATATATATATATATATATATATATATTAAAATAATGAGGTGTAAAATTGTGAGAACTCAAAAGCTTATGTGGCGCAATATTATGAGGTCAACCAAAAGTTAAAAAGCTTCGGTTTTACATTATAGTATAGATATATATATATATATATATATATATATAGATTCTAAATACAATGTAATAATAATTGGCATTAAAATTATAACAAAACTAAATTTAGCGACCAATGCATTTTTTATTCATAATCTAAACTAGGTTGGGTGTAAATTTTGTTGCCAATAATCCAACTTTAATTTTTTAGTGTTCCCATACATTTATACATATAATATATATATATATATATATATATATATATATATATATATATATATATATATATTTTATTGTTGATTACGGTCCAATGGCTTTCAAATACTTAGGCAAATTCATTAATTCCCTCTTTTTTTTTTTTTTTTTTTTTTTTTTTTTTTCTTCTGTGTGTTTGTGTTTTTTTAAGGGAAAAATGATGGAACCAATTCTTTGTGTAACACACTAACACTGCAATATACGCAAAATCCCATTTTTGAGAATTATGGAATATTTTTGTTGATTATTATTATTGATAGTCATTGTTGTTTTGGATATATTATAATTATTCAAAGATAATGGTCATTTAATTGGGAATTTTGAAGCCAATTTAAATTAGAGATTATTGTATGTTAATAATTTTAAAACATTTGAAGATGATTAAATAATTTCAAGGTTAGTTAATTATCTTGAAATAATTTCCTAACATGCACACTCTCCCCATACTCATTCGGCCACTTCAACCCCTTCCAGAGTCTCATTGGAGAGTTGCAAAGCATCTTCCTTGCTTCACATATCTTAGAAATTGAGGTGAATAAGTTTCTTTTCCCCTTCTTCATTTTCTTTGATTAATTTTGGATTTGATGGCTTATGTAGATTTGATGTTCCATTTGATGGAAGCTTGATGTTCAGTGGCTGTTGTGTCCTATTAAGACTATATGTTTTAAAGCCTAGAAAATTAAAAAACCTGCAGTCTAGAATGACATCACATAGAGTTAAAAATCAAATTAGTAATAACAGTCATGGCAAAAAATGTTGTGCCGGGTTGAGAAAACCCAGTTTAACCAAGCCAAACCCAATCAAAGCGATGGTCTGGCTTATGGTATTGACCAAAATGACATTCCGAAATCATTTCCTCTAAAATCTAAGTATGAAAACAAAAATGTCAATAAACATTTTAATTTGCAATAGTATTGACATACGACTTACCTAGACATGATAAAGATTTTACATATACAAGTTTGGGAAAATAAAAATACCTATGCCTACCAAAGAATAAGGGAGGGCTCGGGTTCTCAATAAATAAGATAAGTTATTATAAATTTATAAGTTATTTAATTTATTTGTATTATTTAATATTTATTAATTAAATTATTTATAACATCCCCAATTCAACCATCGGATTAAAACATTGGGAACCAATCTTTTTCGATTCTTAGTCTAGTCCAATTTCAAAACATTGAGAATTTGTGTTCCTTCTATCTTTGAGAGGAATCCCTAGGATGAAATGGAATGAAATGAGCATCCCTTATAATAATTCCATTCCTTCCTACTAATTCTTAAATAGTGGTGGTTTTAGAAAAAAAAATTTCTTCAGGATATTCATTAAAAAAACTTAATAACTATTAGAGTCAGTGGACCGTGCATGGACAAAACTATGATTTGAACTTGGATGAGACCCAAGTATAAACCAAAAAATAAAATTATGAAAAGCCAAACTAACATCTATTTAATACAAAACAAATTCTACGAAAATAACAAACACAGTGCTACATTGGCATGCACTTCCCAATCCCCCTAACCCACAATTACAAACACAACTATTAAAAAAAAAAAATTACACACATATGTTGATTTCCCCTACAACCAGACAAACACAGTGAAGACATACCACACATATTTTCTTTTTAAATTTGTGATTTGTTTGTGATTCTACTTCCTTCTCATCTCACAACGCTGCAATAGTTCAGCCCAAATTTTATATATAGGTCTCTTGGTAGTTCTCTCCCTAGTCGTGTGGTGTAATACAAAACTAAAATTTAAAGTGGGTTGGGTCTATTGGGATCTTAAGCCGTTTATGGTGCTCAATATTTTTTTTTAAGAGTGTTTAAGACAAGTCTTTTTTTTTTTCTTTTTTTTTTTTAATCTATATAATGATTGTTTTTTTTTTTTTTTTTTTTTTTTTTAAGTTAGGTGCATTTTTTCAAGAAGTCTACCTAAGCTGTGCCACTGCTCCTAAACATTTTTTTTTTAAGTTAGGTGCATTTTTTCAAGAAGTCTACCTAAGCTGTGCCACTGCTCCTAAACAATGATATAGATGTAGAATATCGTTTAAAAATATCATTTTTATTCAATTCATTTGCCACGTTTCAAAAGAACTATTAACCATTTTATTCATTTTCCATTAACAGAATATATTCGTGACTCTCTTAAAAATAACAGAATATATTGAATAACTCTTAAAAATATCCTTTTATGTTTTTTACTCTATTCATTAGAAAGGTAGCCGTGACACCAAAAATGAGGATATAGTTTATTTTCAAATTAGTTTGAAGAAAAATTCTTCCAATACATCACGTGACAACCAAAACAACCATCCACCAATAATAAGGTACATGTTTCTTTTTAAATTACAAATTATAAGTTTATAATCATATTCATATACTTGCTCAAAATTGAGGTAATATATCTAAAAAAAATAAAAAAAAAAATATATCTAAAAAACAATAAAAATTGCGCTAATAAAATTGAGTAGTACGGTAAGTTTAACTTTATTAATTTTTTATTTTTTACTGGTCGTTTTTACCTTGCTCGTTCACCTTTCTGAATTCTGACCGTTGCTCTTCCCCACACTCCTTACTTTCCACGTTATTTTGACCAATCAAATCTTCTCTCTCTGCTGCTTCATATTTTTACCGTTACTTACCCAAAGTTGTAACGTACAAAAAGCCAGGTGGACCACACTGACCACTCTCCCATGTCCCAACGGCTACTTTTCTTCACCCTTTTCCTCCATAAATACCTCAAACACCTGAACCAACATCACAATCATCTCTCGCCTACCTCTGTCTCTCTCTCTGAAAGAAAACACACCCCACACAAACACACACACTTTCAGTGTCTCTCTCAGCTTCAATGGCAGGCTATTCAAGAGCTATTTCAGCTTTTGTGCTATTGTTTGTCCTCAGCTACTCTGAAGCTAGAGAAATCATGGTTGGAGGCAAGACAGATGCATGGAAAATCCCATCCTCTCAATCTGACTCCCTCAATCAATGGGCTGAAGGTTCTCGTTTTCTCATCGGCGACTCTCTTGGTAACTTCCATCTTCAATCCTTATTCTTGATTTGGGTTTAATCTGGTACTGGGTTTTTCTAATAACATGCTTTTTCTCTCTCAGTGTGGAAATATGACAGTGGGAAAGACTCAGTCTTGCAAGTGAACAAGGAAAACTATGTTAGCTGCAATACTTCAAATCCCATTGAAGAGTACAAGGATGGGAACACCAAGGTGAAGCTTGACCGATCTGGTCCTTTCTACTTCATCAGCGGAAGCAAGGGACACTGTGAGAAGGGTCAGAAGTTGGTTGTGGTGGTTCTTTCTCCAAGACACAGGTACACTGGTATTTCTCCAGCACCTTCTCCGGTGGAGTTTGACGGTCCAGCTGTTGCTCCAACTAGCAGTGCTACAAAGTTGCAGAGTGGTTTGATGGTTGCATTGGGGATCTTTGCTTTGGGCTTGTTCTGAGGGTGATTCATTTGATTGCCAGCTTTTGAACTTATATTTTGGGAGGGGATTCTTTTATTTTTTATATATGATGAGTTTTTGGTACCTTGTGTGATCCAGATTCAGATTATATAACAATATTATTAATCTATATTCATTTTTATAATCTTGCCTCTTCACAAGAGAACTTTTTTTTTTTTTTTTTTTTTTTTTTTTTTCCACTGCATAAAATTTTATTTTATCCTTGAAATTGGAACTCACAAAATGGCTGTCACAAATACAATATAACTTGTACTACAAAGCTCAAGATTGCATTCCTAAGTTGTGTGATGTCTCGTCTTAGCTTAATGAAATCAAGTGGCCAACATTTTTTCTTTGATAAGGGCTTTTTTTTTTTTTTTTTTTGCTTACCTGTCCTTTTTTCCCCTTTATTTTTTTTAGCTTGTCGAAGACAAAAACTTGAGGGTTTTATGACATGATTCATTTATAAGACTCATCACACTTAGATCAGTGCGGACAAGTTGCTAAATACATAAAATTATAGAGTTCAAAAAAAATAAATAAAAACTTATTTGGATTGTTTATTTAATACGTGTCGTTCATCTGGATTAAAATGAGAGAGAATTTGAGGATTTTAAATGGAAGGGGGGGGGAGCTGGACCTTTTTGGGAGCTAACAAAATCAAATTGAACCTTTTCATGATCATTTTTTGTATAAAACATAGATTCAATAATCCAAATCAATTTATGTAGAATATAATTTTTGTATATAATCTGTACATATCAATTCACATACATTATTTACCAGCAAGAAAAATTATATGCGTGTATGATTGAGAAAAATGAAAATATATGAAACTCAGTTTTTTAACGACTGTTAACAACAATTTTCCTGACTATCTCAACCAACAAAATGGAAAAGAAAAGAATGACAATATGAGCAAGAATCGCCATCAAGATCAAACTGTCTTGAACTAAAACAACACGCAGACAAACAAAGGATCAGCCAAGTTAATCAAAGGGACAAAGCACTGAAGAACACGGGAAGATGGTGAAGAGGAAGTTTTAATGTACAGATTTAGTTGCAAGGTAACATCAAAACTTGGTATAAAAAGAGTTTTTTTTTTAATCATTTCCTTTATGAAGAAACACCTGAACATATAAATCCTTTATCTGAAACTTCAAAATTCCAATCTTTGAAGACAAAACATCCATCTTTTTCTAAACTCTAAGACCCAAATGTCATTCCAACATATAAAAAGCTCTAGTCTTGACCCTCAACAATCATCCCCTATTAACATTTTGGTTCCTAAAATTCCTCAAGCTCTTGTAATGGTAAACATTTACAACTTCACCATGGAGTGGACGCTGTGTACTCAAATCTGACTGCTTTACCAAGACAAAAAATAAATAAATAAAAGGATCTTTTTTGGAGCAGTTAAAAGCATTGCCATATGAGATTCTCAATTTTGAAGCAGTTAAAAGCATTGCCATATGATATGATAAGTAATAAGTAAATGCATTCTCAATTTTAACTGATTCATACAAGAAGCAAACAGAATATAATAAGTAAATAAAAAAATACCCAGCTGACCAAACCAAAACGTTTGAATTAAAACTTGTGAGAGGTTAAGAAAGCAGTTGCCGGGGCCATTTGATTTTAATTTCATACAAAACAAACAAAGAGAGAAACTCCCTCTATCTAAGATTCTAGAAAGTGAACAAGCAGTTGAGGTTGAACTACTTGTTGGGGAAAGTTCTTTTCACCTTTTTTGGTTGGTTTGGGTGGGCCCATCACTAGGCATTTTTTTATGTTTAATGCCTCTCATTCATAAACCATGATAATTTTGCCTAATTCATGTGTTTTGTATTAAAATGTGATTTCAATTTCAAAAACTCAATAACACATTTTTAATTCTCTATTCTCCCAGGAATATCTGATATGTGTGTAATAAAAATTTCACAACATGTGAGATGTTACAAAATGTGAATACTATATGTTGTGAGAGAATACTTTATAGAATCATTCCATAAGATAATTTTTAGCGTGTACAAATCATTACATATATATATATATATATATATATATATATATATATATATATATATATATATATATATATATATTTTATTTGATTTTTGGTATTTGGATCATAATTTTTTTTTTTGGATAAAACACGGTATCTTGATCAATACTTGTGTGGCCAAACTAATCTCTACTCTCCTTAAGAAAGATGTGGATAGTAGATTAACATGGCATGACTAGTGTTTGTAGTGTGGAAGATTTTATTCAATGATGGGGTGGGCACAAGTTAGTTTACATTGGTTTCAAAGGATTTTTCAACCCAAAAATCTCATTGGGTTGAGTAATCACGCATCCAAATCAATTTGGATGTTTTATAACAATCTACCTAAATCAAACTGCAAGTGATTGGAATGGACTTATTTTGTTAGGTCTATATATGGCTATTTATAAATAAAATATGGATTCAAGTTACATTTGGTTGTAACTTTTGATAGTTGTAATAAATATGGGAGAGATAAAAAAAATAGTATTAATCAGGTAAGTTAAATCTTAATGATGAATGTGTTTTTAACCGTCAATATTTTTTAGAAATCTACTGTCTGTCTAAAAAATATGTAATTTTACAAAAGTTACATAAGGTGTAACTTGAATGGCAACATATGATGATAAAATACAAGAATATCACAGCACTTGGTTTCTCTGAGCTGTGTCTATACTTACTGCTAGGAGTTATAGGTTTCTGAGTAGGAGGGCAAGAAAATCCCTCAGATTTATTTGGGGATGTGAAACTCCAAAGCTTTTTACCAGCCTTGTTTCGCTCCCCGAGCAACAGGCCAACCATTCACCAAATGCTAAAGCTAATTCCGCTTCTGGTCAAGAAGCAAATTTTGTTCTCACTCTCACTTACCAAATTAATGTAACAAGGATTCCAGCTCAATAGCCCTAAATCTCATACAGGATTGTTCCTAAAACAATCTCTCAGGTTCTCAAACCAAACATTATCCAAACAAAATGTAACATCAGCACTATATATATACCGATTGAGAACTATATCAAACAATATCAAAACCTTAGACCACATTCTCATCACAAATTCAACACAATTGTCATCAACATTATCTAAGATTTAATCCAAATATATGGGGATAGTACAGCTGTTGAAAAAACAGAAACAAGATGTATACGGATGGAGAACACAATGACCAAAATAAATTTCCCCATCAATCATCACAGTTCAGGAAACTTCTTCAAATATAGGTATGGTGACGAAGACTGAGATATCGGACATCTCTCATGTAAATTGCAGAAGTTTATTAACCAATTAATGGGAAAATTCAATATTAGAAAGCAGAAACCACCATAAAGAGATTGAACTAAGCAACGGACATGGGCAATCTGGTCTCCTCAATCCTGTGAAGATACAATCAAAAAGAAGATTGTCAAAAGGCCAAAATAAAAAATAAAAAATCCAGTTGTCAGAAACAATACCAGCAAGTTTGGAGTTTGAAAGGAATAAAATCAGGAGAGACTAATAATACATGCAGTGCATCCTATAAAATTCATCCTTGAAAATAAAGTTTATGCAGTTATTTTTCCTTTAAAAAAAGGCACATCACCCATGTTGGCAAAGGAGGCACATAAGGGACAAGAAACACCAGCCATTTGAGAAAGCTGGATGTTTATCACAATCCATTATCTTGAGGATGTTTCAGTTTTCCAAACACCAGCCAGTTTAAGTTAAAATCAAATTCAGTCAGTCCAGACAGGAACTTTTGTCCTGGATATATTAGGAGAGTACCCCTCTCAATATCTAACTAATCAAGTTTCCATAACTTGAGTCGATGTTGTAATTGGCCAGTAGGATCTGCTGTTTCCCAAACATAAAGCATCACAACTGTTTCCAAATGTAGTGCTATAAACCTTCAAACCAATTATCATAATTAAACAAAAGCAATCCTACATATTATTCAATTTCTTTTTTGATAAGTAGATAGATTCAATTTCATAGTAAGTTTACCTAGATCTAGTCAAATTTTGAACCGTACTAACACCTAAAAGCCTTTCCTCATCAGGTGCACAAAACTAATAATCCTGCTCTCGAATTTTTTTAAAGGGCTATGCATCAACCTAAAATTTTTACAAATATGGGTGAAAGAGTGATTATATTAATGTGGAAGGAGGAAAAGAGCAAAAGGGAAGCCAAAAATGACATTAATAGAAATCATTAGAAAAGCCATGAGCTCTAGCTCAAATGTTCCCTTCGTAAGAGCAAGGTGGAGGGTGAGGTCATGAGTTCAAGACACACCAAGTGCGTGTATATCTTACCCAAAAAAAAAGGGGGGAGACATGATTGTTAGAAAGGTAACTAGGGAAATATGGCCCTAGATAGTGCAAGTGGCGTAAAAGGATCCATGGACCCCAATTAGTTAGGATTAAGGCTTAGTTGACGTGAGTTAGCTATCATCAATCCATTGTTTCCATATTTGGTGCAAAACCAGAACTATTTAATATGTATTACAATGGATATCACGCAAGTTTGGTTGTTGCTTCCTAAACAATATGTTTATTCTTCCAGTTATCACCTGGGCATTTAATACATAATCCTATACCCTTTTAGGATAAAAATGAATATGCATGTATGAAGTGCAACAAATCAGAAAACCATTTGTCACTCTACAAGCTTTATGAGAGCATTGTACTCCAATCCACCAGCTTAAGTAATAAGTCTGAGTATACATGGTATGCATATTATTATACGCAACTGATCTATGTGACGCAATGGACTTAACTTACTACCAAAAACGATAAGCAACGATAAGTATACACAATTACATCTTCCTAAAGCAGCAAGCAATTTCCTTAAGATAAAATCTACATTCACAACTATCTTATTTGGGTGATCACACCAAACCAATAAGGCTTTTTCTTCATCAGCAGCTAGCATACAATCAGGCATGCACCTATAATAGAGATTTGCATATCACACTTACATAAAGCACATAATGTATAATGATTACCTGTAGGGAAAATATCTCTGATTAGGTATCAATGTAATGACCCTTAAATTTCACATAATTTTTCTAATTTGTCCTTACAAAAAAGAAAACATTATAAATCGAAAAAATATACCTTTTCAAGGGGTTGAAGTCGTGCCATATTCACTCTTAACCATAAGTAACTAATATATCCTTACTATTTAATGCTTAACATCGCTTGAGGAGTGAATTACCAATTTAATTATAACTCAATAGTTCATCATTTATAAATACTTGAAACAACAAGTGCAACCAACTTTTCTGAAATTATATTTGATTTTCCATCAAAATTATATGTGAACAGAACCTTTCCATCTTCCTTGCAATCCACCCCAGTAATGGCAATGGGAAGATATTGGGACAGAGCAGCCCAACCCCAATCTCACCCGAATGGAAGAAACCCTCCCAAGCTAGCCAAATTCCTCAATCACGTCAATAAATGTGGGGCAAGCAAACAAGTAAGGGCAGAGAGGTTTCCTTCACTGAACATTTTTTTTTTTCAGTATGCAGGGTAGTCTTGCACAAGCTAGTTATGTGATCCCAGGCTAGACTACATGAGTTTACATGGTTGTAGAAGAATTTGAAAGCACAAAAGAGCGAATGAATGGAACCTCCAATGTGAAGAGATCAAATTGTTTTTTCACGACTTTTCTATTTGGAATGAAACAGGGTGCATACTTAAGTTTGGCATCATAAAATAATATTTAAAAAACCATAGGTCCAATGGGCCTCCTATGGACCAAGGAAAAGTTATTTTGTGATGTTAAAGCAAACTCATGTTAATGCCAACGGAGTCCATTTTACTGGCAATGATAGACTGATAGTGACTTCACAGCACCAAAGACAAATTAGTCTCCTCCAAATTACACACATAAGTGGCTTTTAAAGGGATGGAGCTACCTCCCTTTATTCTCTCATATTTGCACAGGGTCCATCCTTATCAAATTATGACTAAATTGAAAATAGATGTCTCTGCTAAAAATCCATGAAGATCCAATAAGCAATTAGCTTCTCAACATTTCCCCATATTTAGCAAAATTAGTTCAATGTTCGAACATACACTTATATTTCCTCCAAATGGGAACTACAAAAGTTGAGTAATGTTCAATATGCACTTATATATATCATTTAGATCATTTTTTAACAAATTTGCACCATAAATTCATCAAATAATATCATTAGAGCAACTAAGGTAGTAAAATGACAAATCGTAAATATACTTTCAAAATGGATACTCATCAATATTTCCAAGGCAACCCAAACATGAATCAATCATTGGAACAAGCCCAATCATGGCTGAAGCATAAAAGTAAAGATAATTGTTCTCATTCCCTTTGTCACTTCTTCCCAGCATGTGATATGATGATTTTGTCCACTAATCTTTCAGATATGTTTCACCAATTTATTCCATGTCAGAATAAATGGCCCATTTCCAAGTCAGGGTTTGTTAATCTGTACTCTCCCTCATATTAGCTGAAGTTTGTACTTGCTTCCCAATAAAACTATTAATCACTATTCAGCTGACCTCATAATAGTTAGGGGCAGCAAAAACTTCCGTCTTTCGATTGGTTCACCATACAACCAAGAAGAAACAAAGTTGAAAATTCCATAGTAGCCATTGGGACCGCAATAAGTCAATGACATGCACGCATGCAATTAAAGGATGATAAAACATCAAAAAAGTGATACAAGTGAAGGACTTTAAAAAAGCAAACTACAGCTCATCAATTAATATATCGCAAAGGTAGCAATATTAATTGGTCATATATAGTTACTCCAATTATGGTTAGCAGTCTACGTCATCAACAAAACATGTGAGGTTAGATTCTTCCTTTTTGGTGAAGCAAGGAACTTGTTTCTTTTCTTGATAAATAATCGAAATTATTCAAAACTCATAAGAAGTATACATCAGGAAGAAACAAAGTCAGGCCTATAAGAACCTGGAGGAAAAAAAATACAAAACAAAAACCAAAAATTAACATCAAATACACAGATCAGATAGCAGAATTAGAGTACCAATCATAAAACATCTTCAGAAAAGAGAACTTCAAGTTTGGTATAGAAAGTTCCACCCCCTCAAAGGTACATTGGTTCCTCTCTCTCAAAATGCACCAAAAGAGACAAGTAGGTGCAGCACCCCACGCTTCCCTACTCTCACGAGCACCTATAAAACCTCTCCAAGACTCTACCAAAGCAAAGACGGAATGTGACATGAACCAGGTAATCCCCACTAAACCCAATAATAGATCCCACAACTGACGAGTAGACAACCTTCGAAAACAAAACATCATCATTGTGCTTTTGTGTTCTAAGTGCAAAAAGGATGGGGAGACTATTAACCATCTCCTTCACCATGTTATTGCATGAGCTCTTCAGCCTAAGGTTCTCTTTCATTTGGAATTCCTTGGGTCATGCCTTACTTGGTGAAGGATCTCCTATCTTGTTGGAGAGAAAGCTATAAGGGCCATCCAAGTACGGACATTTGGAATGCCATAACTCTTACTCTTATGTGGTGTATTTGGAAAGAACGTAATTCTAGGTCATTTGAAGGGATAGCATCTCCGTTGCTCAATCAAAGTTCTTTTTTCTTAGATCCATTTATGATTGGCAAAGGAGCTTGGGGGTATTAATTGTGATATGGGATCTTTTTTTCTTTTCTTTTCTTTTTTGTGATAAGTTGTTCTTTGTATGGGATCTTTGGTATATGGTTCTCTTCATTTGGAATTTCTTGGGGCACGCTTTACTTGGTGAAGGATATCCTATCTTGTTGGAAAGCTGGTTTCAAGGCCCATCAAAGTGCAAACATCAGGAAAGCCATCTGTCTTTGTCTTATGTGGTGTATTAGGAAGGAATATAATTCTAGGTCTTTTGAAGGGATATAATCCACATTGCTTTAATTGAAGTTCTTCATTCTTAAATCCCTTTATGATTGACTTTGGAGCATTGGAGAAATTAATTGTTCTTTTTTAGGAACTCTAGGATCTTTGTAATTTTAGGTCTTAGTTTGTTAGATAGCTCTTGTATACTTTCAATGTACTTGGGCTTTGTCCGTTTTGCTCTTTGATCAAATTTATTACAATCCACAAAAAAAAGAAAAAAAAAAAAATCATGATCCTATTAAAACTGACATGGGCGTGTAATTACAAGATTTTTCAAAACCTTTTTCGGCATCAGGAGGTTCCTTTTGTTCTTTTTTTTAGGGGGGTGGGGGGGAGACAGAGCACCGAGCACCACTGAGATTATACATTACATATCACAAAGAACATCAAGACAACTGTAAATATCAATGCAAATGAATATAACATAAAATATAGCATCAAACTAAGAATCTACCCGGATAAATCAGGAGCTTTAGCTCACAGGCTCGTCATCATCATCTAAAGCCTCAGCATGTAGAGGTCCCACAAGACCACCTTTATTATCACCAAGAAGTTCACGGGCTGCCTTCTCAAGAAATTCCTTCGCAGCAGTTTGAACAGATTGTTTTTCAGATGATTGATACTTTCTCCTCTTTTGGGCACTCCTCTCAAGGTACTTAATGTTTGACCCCTCTCCTCTACTAATACTTCTCATACTTCGCTTTTGCTCTGCACAAAATGAACAACTCCTCAATGGAAAGAGCTTAAGATGGTAAAAGATTCATGAACATGACAATTAGTAAAGGACCACATACCTGAGGTAAGGTCTGGCAAAGAATGCTCAATAAAGCGCGTTGCTGCCTTATAATTCAATGTAGTAGAAGGACGAAGCGGTGCTTCAAGAAAAAATTTAAAATCAAGCAATCAATTATAGAAAATGAGCTATCACTAACAGTTGAATAATGTTTGTAGGAAATTAAGTTTTAAAATGAAAATTCACATCCAAAACATATGATAGTATACTCCGCATCTTAAATGACCCAGCCCAGTCACTTTCCTTTTTCATCTTAAAACAAAGCCCTGGTGTTAATGATTAAGATTAAAAATGTCATTGCTTACTTAAAAAACAAAAGAAAACAAAAAGGATAAGTTTCATTGCAGTGCAGCATCATTCCTGATGACAATTTAAGACGGGAAATTTATTTTTTGGATAACGTAGAGAACCTTTCTAAAGAAGAGCTGTTTGGACTTGGCTCTAGGATATAAAACCTATGGGCAACTGACCCCATCCACCAGATCCAGTTGCTAGGTAATCTAGGGGCATTCACCCCTAACATGTTAAGTAGTTTATGCTCATGATTTTAAGATGAGAAATTTACAACGAATGGCAGATTTCAAAGAGAAAAATGTACCTTTACTCAAGTCTATGAGCCTTTCAAGTTTGTCCTGATACAAGCTTAATCTTTCCTACAATACATGGACATGGAAAAAAATCAGTTTAGCAAGACCCATGATCAAAACTTCAAAAATATAAATAAAATTATACTATCAAACCCAAAAGGCATGTAATTTTAATTAATGAGCTGGTTCTCTCCCACTTGTATAGACCAGCAGGAAAAAAAAAAAGAAAAAAAAAAAAGACATGAATTAAGTAATACCCATTAATTAAAATCTAAAGACAGAAAGACCCAAATATCAAAGAGAAATGTACAATACCCATCATTAAAGGCCTCAAAATATAGATACCCACGTGACAAAATCATAGAATCAAACAGAAAAATTCAGAGTATGAGCAAACCTACAAGCTCTGATTTGACGGGATGGTCATCAGGGTGAACTCCAGTACACCTCAACCTCACTGTAAAAGAACAAAAACCAAACAAGAATCCAAGAATTAAAATACTAAATGAATTCAAACAAGAAAAAAAAAGAAAAGAAAAGGGAAAATGAAGGAGGAAGAGTTGATGTACATGTGAAGAGGGTAGAGGTGGCTCTGGCGAGCAAGAGCAGAGTCTGAGCTCGTTGGAGAGGCGGCATTTGGGAGAGGACATCTGGGTCGGAGAGAGACACGAAGTGGGTCAAGTGGGTCCCAACTTCTTCTACGTTGGATACGGTTTTGTTGACAGACTCCATCACTGAGTCTGGTACCACTCCACCTCCTTCCATTGTCATCGAATCAGACTTGTGGGTTGGTTAATGAAGAGACAAACAAAGAGATTTATATGCCTCTAAAGTCTCAAAGGGCGCTGGGGCTTTGTGTTTGGACACAGGTTTAAATACGGTTTTCTTGTACCACTTCACCAGCTTTTCCTCCCAATTTTTTTTTTTTTTTTTGTCAATACATAAATATATTATCCATTTATCCTTCTCCCAATTTATAAGACTCAAAGCAAACTCGTCTTTTAAAAGAGGCGAGATGTATGTAAAGCTTGTCTCTTTCTAAAAAAAATAATAATAATAATGGTTAATTTTCTCAAATAATTTTGAAACGATATTATTTGGCCAAATAATTCCAAAAAATATATTATTTAGCAAAAATGATAATTTTTTGTTTGATTTCTTCTAATATTAATAGATAACCTTTTGAAAGTGGACATTTTTCCATGTCATTATTCTAATATAATTTTTTTTTTTAATTTAGTTTAAATTGTAATTACCAATGTTTCTTGAAATAGTAGAATAAATAATCTCATATATAAACACAATTATAATAAATATTTAGAAAATATATATATATATATATATATATATATATATATATATATATATTAAATAAAATAATATATATATATATATATATATATATAATATTACATAAATTGTATTGCATACTTACATCGTCCGTGGAGTCACAACTCTTTTTTTGGGGGAGGGGGGGGGGGGTGGAGCTACATATATCAACAACAACAAAAAATCCAAAGAATAACCTATTATGTATATTATTTATACATAAAGTATGTATGTAATATGATTTAACATATGCTATTTTCATATATAACAAATATATTTACATCAAGATAGTTTTTAGATAAGTCAATTTTTTTTTTTTTCATCCATCTGTTTGTAAATTGTGAACTATCTTTTAAATCATATTATCATAATTATATTCTTTAATATTTTTTATCAAGATTTTTTTTAAATAACTTAGAGATTATATAGTTATAGTATATTAATATTTTAAAAAATTATTAAACATATTGAAAATTTAAGGAAAAATTACATTTAAACCCTATAGTTTAGGGATGTAATAAATTAAGGAAAATGATTGGGTTCAATACACTAGACCCGACACAATACCAACACATAACAAAAATGGACACATATTTGTATTGAAGATTTTGTCATAATTGAAGATTTTAGTAACGACTATTGCTATCAACCTTGTTGAAAGCCGCCATTACCAATTAGCTCAGCTCGACAAGGTTGGCTCTAGTCAATGGTAGTCAATCCTTGAAGAGCCTTAACCACCATCAACCGCACTTCTAGCACACTACCATCATATCTACATGAAATATTAATAGGCTTTTCCATAAGTGAAACAATATAAATTGTTTTTGGGGATATTTTAGAGTTGCAACCAAACAAATAAAAACAATTTTTTTATTTTGAAAAAATGTTTTTCATATAAAACATTTTCCTCATGAAGAGATTAAAGGGCTTTATGGATTTACTTAGCAAATAAAAAAGAATTTGAGAAGGTAAACATTTTCCTTAAATAAAAAGCATATTACCTGTAATATTATAGCTACGTAGGGGTGTCAAATGGATGGGTTTGGGTGGACATTAAATGGGTTGGGCCTTTAAAACCCAATAGCCCATTTAAACCCATTTAATAAAGTAGATATTACCCAAACCCAACCCAATTATCTAAGCTAAAACCCAACCCACCCATTTAAACCCATTTAATAAAATTGATATTTACCAAAATACCCTTAAAGCCTATAAAAGGATGAAAAAACAATTAAAACTTAAAAAAATTACTGAAATACCCTTAGAACCTCCAAAATGACCAAAACCTCTTAGAATTTTTTTTTTTTTTTTCGTTTTGGGCTTTTTTTAATTTTATTATTATTATTTTTTTTGGGTTTGGGCTTTTTGTTGATGCCCAATAAGCAATCCAATTAAAGCCCAATTAAACTCAACTTGTTTGGGTCTAATTGGGCTAGCACCCATTTGTTCATTTATTAAATAAGTGGATTTTGGTGGGTAATTAGTGAGTGGATTTAGATGGGCTAATGGGTTTAGGTTTTTTTTACCATCCCTATAGCTACGGACACAAAAGTGTTGTGTCTATATCATTAAACTATCACCTACATGAATATGCAAGTTTTGTAATGTGATGAGGTCGTCCAATAAAAAAGCTCGAATTAAATAAAAATACCAAATCACCACCAAGTAAGCAATGAGCTGAGGTGGTGCTGAGTTGGTTTTTTTAATGACGTGGTGACCTCTGATTGGACCAGTTAGATAACGTTGCAGGTGACCACAGGTACAAAACCTCAAGCCCATGGCCAGTGGAGTTGTCGGCTAAACGACACTCTCAGAATTCAAATATCCCACCGTAGCTAATCTCATCATCTTCTACCATAGCAATGCTCTCTTCTCTATCCCCCACCACCTTAAGTTATACAGGTTTGTACACGCCCGTTTCTATATCTCTACGTTTTTATTTTTTGCTCTCTCACAAGCAATTCAACAATCACCAAACATGCACAAACCAATTCACTTCTGATTTTTTATGATAATATAACTTCTTCATGGCTGTGTTAATCCTCTGTTCCTCTACTGTTTGCTGTAGTAGTGTTACTTATAGTTCTTGTGCTCTCACTGATAGTAAGATATATGGTTTAAGCCACAATGGGAAAGGGTTAGTAGGTGGAAGAAATTGTAGAAATTTGAAGGCTTTGCCATGTGGGTCTATGGTGAACTGGAAGAAAGCATAGGAAAAAACTAGTGGGTTTTTGTGGGTTTGTGATGAGAAATCCAAATGGGGTTGTGGTGGCCAAGGCAAAGTCAAGAGATTTAGTGTCTTCTGAGGAAATTATTGGGGTTTTAAAGTCAATTTCAGACCCCAATTGTGCCTTTTCTTATTTTAACTCTGTTGCCAAATTGCCTAGTGTTGTGCACACCACTGAAACGTGCAATATGATGCTTGAAGTCTTGAGGGTTCACAGGAGGGTGGGAGATATGGCTGTTGTGTTTGATTTGATGCAAAAGCAAATCATCAACAGGAACTTGACAACCTACTTGACTGTTTTTAAAGGCCTTTACATAAGAGGTGGGATTCGGCAAGCACCAATGGCACTAGAAAAGATGCGAATGGCGGGGTTTGTTCTAAATGCCTATTCGTATAATGGGTTAATCCATTTGCTACTTCAATCTGGGTTTTGTAGGGAGGCTTTGGAGGTTTATAGAAGAATGGTCTCAGAAGGGCTTAAGCCTAGCTTGAAGACTTACTCGGCACTTATGGTGGCATTGGGGAAGAGAAGGGATACTAAAACCGTAATGGATTTGTTAAAAGAGATGGAAAATTTGGGGTTGCGGCCAAATATATACACGTTCACTATATGCATCAGAGCACTTGGGAGGGCTGGGAAATTTGATGAAGCATATGCAATTTTTAAGAGAATGGATGATGAGGGATGTGGACCTGATGTTGTTACTTACACGGTTATCCTAGATGCTCTTTGTAATGCGGGGAAACTTGATACTGCCAAGGAATTATTTGCAAAGATGAAAGCTACCAGACATAAGCCCGACCGAGTAACCTATATTACTTTGTTGAGCAAGTTTAGTGACCACGGAGACTTGAAAACATTGAAAGAAATTTGGAGTGAAATGGAAGTGGATGGTTATGCACCTGATGTGGTTACTTTTACCATTTTTGTTGATGCCTTATGCAAAGCTGGGAATGTTGACGAAGCATTTGGCATGTTGGGTGTTATGAAGACGCAAGGGATCTTGCCAAATCTTCATACTTATAATGCATTGCTCTGTGGGCTTTTAAGGGAAAGTAGGTTGGATGAGGCATTGAAACTTTTCAATGATATGGGATCTTTGGGAGTTGAACCTACTGCTTATACATATATCCTTTTCATTGACTACTATGGAAAGTCAGGTGATCCTAGCAAAGCTTTTCAGACCTTTCAGCAAATGAAAATTAGAGGAATTGTTCCCGATATTGTTGCTTGTAATGCATCTTTGTACAGCCTTGCTGAAATGGGTAGGCTTGGAGAAGCAAAAGATATATTTAATGGGCTTAAAAATAGTGGGGTTGCTCCAGATTCAGTAACTTATAACATGATGATGAAGTGCTACAGTAAAGTGGGCCAAGTAGATAAAGCCATTACCTTACTCTCCGAGATGTTGGAAAATGAATGTGAACCAGATGTTATTATGATTAATTCTTTGATTGACACACTTTACAAGGCTAACCGGGTTGAGGAAGCATGGAAAATGTTTTGCAGAATGAAGGACATGAAGATTTCTCCTACAGTTGTGACATACAACACGTTACTAGCTGGACTAGGGAAGAAGGGTGAAGTCCAAAAAGCCATCAAGTTGTTTGAGAGCATGACGGGGCATGGGTGTCCCCCAAACACAGTAACTTTCAACACACTCCTGGATTGTCTTAGCAAGAATGAAGAAGTAGACCTGGCCATGAAAATAATTTTTGAAATGACATCAAGGGACTGTCAACCTGATGTTTTTACCTACAACACCATCATTTATGGCTTAATTAAAGAAAATAGAGTCAATGATGCATTCTGGTTCTTTCATCAGATGAAGAAATTTCTGTATCCTGATCGTGTAACTTTGTGCACCCTTTTTCCTGGTATTGTAAACGATGGGCGGATTGAGGATGCTATCAAGATTGCCGAGGACTTTGTATTTCGGGTTGGGGTTCACACAGACGGTCCTTTTTGGGCAGATTTAGTGAGAGGGCTTTTGACTGAAGCTGAATTAGATAAAGCTATATTATTTGCTGAAAGACTGGTTTGCAATGGGATTTTCCAAGATGACTCAGTATTGATACCTTTCATTGTATTTTTGTGCAAGCGTAAGAAAGCCCTTGATGCCCAAAATTTGTTTGTGAAATTTACCAAAAATCTGGGAATTAACCCAACACTAGAAGCATATAATTGTTTGATTGATGGGCTTCTTGAAATCCATTGTACTGGAAATGCTTGGGATCTTTTTAAGGAGATGAAGAATGGTGGCTGTGCCCCAGACGTTTTCACATACAACTTGTTGCTTAATGCTCATGGGAAAGCTGGGAAGATCAATGAACTTTTTGACCTGTACAAAGAGATGCATAGTAGGGGATGCAAGCCTAACACCATCACTCATAATATTATGATCTCTGGTCTTGTGAAGTCTAATGGTTTAGATAGGGCTATGAGTTTATACTACGATCTCATGAGTAGTGATTTTTCTCCCACACCTTGTACATATGGCCCTCTCCTGGATGGACTTTTGAAGTCAGGAAGACTGGATGAAGCAATGAAGTTCTTTGAAGAGATGCTGGAATATGGATGCAAGCCCAACTGTGCTATTTACAATATTCTTATAAATGGATTTGGGAAAACTGGTGAATTGGAAACTGCTTGTGAGTTGTTCAGAAGGATGGTCAAAGAAGGAATAAGACCAGACTTGAAGTCTTACACTATTCTTGTGGATTGCCTGTGCATGGCAGGGAGAGTTGATGATGCTCTGCATTACTTTGAGGAACTAAAGTTTTCTGGCATTGATCCTGACTTGGTCTCTTACAATCTTATAATTAATGGACTTGGAAGATCACAGAGGGTAGAGGAAGCTCTCTCTCTTTTCAATGAAATGCGAAATAAGGGCATTACTCCTGATCTTTACAGTTATAATTCACTAATCCTCAATCTTGGGATTGTTGGAATGGTGGAGCAAGCTGGGAAAATGTATGAAGAATTACAACTTGTAGGTCTTGAACCCAATGTGTTCACCTATAATGCTCTCATTCGAGGATACAGTATGTCAGGAGATCCAGACCATGCCTATGCAGTCTACAAGAATATGATGGTTGGGGGCTGCGACCCCAATATGGGAACATTTGCACAGCTTCCTAATCAGTCTTGACTTTTTTGAGATACTCATGGGGCCACTCAACTGTATATGTTTGCTGATCTCCATACTTGAGGAATACCAGGTATTGCTTTTTCCACTCTTCTTGTAACAGTGAAACTCTTCTTTAAAACATACTAATAAAGTTTGGCCATCATCTTTTGATGAATATAGGTGTTGAGGTTCTCCCTTGTAGATGGTTTGGTGATGACCAACTGATAATGCATGTTCGAATTCAATTTTGTGGGAATAAATTTGTCCTGATATTAGATGTCTCTGAAAGGTTGGTGGTAAGAAATCTGTCCTTGTTTGGAACCGCTTTTATTGTATTTGGTCCTTATATAGAAGTTGTTTGTTAGGCATGTTTGAAGTCTTCCAAACATTTGTATTGAGAATTGTGAATATCTTACCTTTGTACTCTATGTTTGTAAGGTTCTAATGTAATTGGAAAGTGTAAATACTATTCTTGGGAATAAAAAGGTGCAAAATATTACGATTTTAATATGAATGATTTAAACTAGCATTGTTTTGAAAACATTGGGAGAATAGCCTCTTTATAAAATTTTGTTTCTAAAACACGATTTTAAGTATTGAAATTGTGTTTTGGAAACACGTTTCACGTTTTTAGCTGACTGGCAGTGATGATGTGTCTTTTTTTTTCTTTTCAAAATCCACCTAGAAAACGTGTTTTACAAACACGATATCAGGCGTTGATCTAACCCCCACCCCACCCCCCTCCCCACTATCACTCTCCCAATCACCCTGACCATGATTTCACCATTTCTCTTTCGGTCAAAGTGTGCAAAGGCAGCTCTCTCTGACTCGTGGTGTGCGAAGACAGCTCTCATTCTCTCTCTTGCTCTGGCTGTGCAAAGACAGGTCTCTCTCTCTCTCTCATGCTACAAATGAATTTGCAGTTTTGCATTGAAGCTTTGAGTTGTAAACCGTCGATGTTGTGTGGAGGTTTCTTTCTCTTTTTCTTTTACTTTTTAAAATTGAGAGAAAAAGGGGAGTAATGGGTGACTGTGACTGGGAGTTGGGGGCTGAGGTGCTGCAGTAGGCTTAATTATGTCCTAATGAAGTAGGGTAGCCTCTTGTTTTGATAATTGGAGTTTCTATCTGGCAATGGGAAACACTGTAAAGCTGAAAAATTAAGAATTACAAGAATCCAAGAATTCTAGAAAAGAAGAGATAGAAAGCAATCCAGTTTCCATCACCCAGTCAAATAAACTCTGCAGGAAATGCATTTTTAAGTCAATGATACTCAGTTCACAACCCTCAAAACTTCTAGCATTGCGCTCCCTCCATAAGCACCTCATTAGGCAGTGTGGGACATCTTTCCATATCACGGAGTGTCTATTTCAACCCAATCCCCCATGCCAAGAAGCTAACAAATCTCTCACATGCCTCGGCATCACCCAATGCACCCAAAAAAGAGCCAATACAGTGTCCCACAAAACCTTAGCCATCGGACAATGGAAAAGCAAGTGGTCAGCTCATTTTGTCTTGATAATTTTGTTATGCTGATTGAAATTTCCTCTCAGCTAGTGACTGTTGTTTTGGGTTGGTGCCTTGTTTGTATTAGTTCATTTGTTTCAATAAAAATTGTCTGATTCATATAAATTAAAATATAAAAAATTAACATATAACATATAACTCTTTAGAGAGGTGAATGATAGTAAAGAGTTCTAAATAGCTAAAAGATCCCATGCTTGAGTTCAACACTATAGTGTACATTTTATATATGCAAACTGTCTTCAAGCTCAGGGATTTATGCGAATGGTTTTCTTAAAAATTAATAGGGCTTGCTTTTCTTCAATAGCAAAAGGTGCTGGTTTTCTAGAAAAAGGAACTAGCAGCCTGTGGGTTTACCAGAAAGGATCAAGAAGACATAAGAAGGTATGGTCAAGCATGTTTTGTTGAATTCCACTTGCATATGCGATCTATATACAATTGTTTGTTAAATCTTGACCTACAAATATCTCTATGCAAGTACAACTCCATGCCGGTCAACCATGTGTGTAGTTCAAATTGTTAAGCCTTTTAATGCTCTAAAAACATGAAGATCCGTCATCACAAATTGGGTAAAATTTTTTATGCTGCCAGATACCTGATCCCAGACCACAAACTTCACAGTTCCACATTATGCAAAGGGAGCCTTTAAAACAGTCCCACTACTTAGGCACCTAGAAAACAGTCCTTGACTGCCTTGCTTTGATACCAAAATGTAGAATAAAACACATGGTAAATGGATACTTTTATTACAAAAACTAAGATACAACTATGATACTAGTGCTTCAC
The DNA here is from genome assembly GCA_907173295.1 of Fagus sylvatica. Classification (NCBI taxonomy): domain Eukaryota; kingdom Viridiplantae; phylum Streptophyta; class Magnoliopsida; order Fagales; family Fagaceae; genus Fagus; species Fagus sylvatica. The sequence goes on from OU015764.1 coordinate 25,019,131, forward strand.
ATGAGAGTTCTATTACCCAAAGTAGCACTAAACCACACATCATACGCTCTCTTACAAAAAGACACTCATACTTGAACCCCACCACACATGGACACCTCTGGACTTAATAAAATGATGTGTAATGGACTAAAAGAGGTGCTGGATATTCTTCATATTTCAGCCATCTTACAGTCCTTATATTCTTCACATTTTAAGAATATACTTGAATGGGACAGCTGGCCCTACCAGCTGAAACTTTCTTACCTATTCTAGAATAGTACCACCCATACAACACAAGTGTACAACCCATACTTTGTAATTGTTGAATCAATTAGTGTCAATGCTTATGTTTGTCTTTAAAAAATTTGGGGCTTTTATTTTTTATTTTCTCGCAAACCAAATGGAGGGGATTGCTTCAAAATTTTGTATTGATGTCAAGTTTATGAAGAATGTAAAAGAAGAGATGCTGACTCAGTCCTTAAATAGGATTTTATGCTGTAAATGGGGCATTAAATCCTCTACTCTGTAGTAAAGGTCTGCTGGTTGTATCGTTTCTATACACTGCTTTTGCAGATCTGCTCTGTAGTGTTTTTACCTGTTTGTTAGGTTGCTGTATTGTGGCTATATTGTAGGCATTGGTCTGCTATTTCAGAGGTAATTTTCTGCTTCTGGTTGTTAGTAGTTGACTGTTTTGTCAGGTGATGCAAGAGTAAACTGTGTCACCTGTTGTGGTGGGGTCTCAGGACTCTTGTGTAATCTGTTTATGGTGGAATAAAATATCTCAACTGATTCATTAAAAGATAAAAAGAAGAATGTATCGTGACCCTTGACTTGTTTTTGGGCCATGGTTTAAGGGATTGGTTTGTGCAAGTCTGTGTGGAATGATATGTGATTTTGCATTCAATAGATCTTTTTTTTGGTAGTATACTTGTGTTTCCATGTTTGGGCTTGGCCATTAAATTTTGTAACACAGTGTGGGATAGCTTGTTCATTAACTTTGCTGAGGAACTTTAGAACCAATTGATTTTAGAATTAGGTAGACCAAGAACTCATGGAATGTAATTTTAGTAGAGGCTGTAGTAGATATGAAAGGATGGTGAACAGGGCTGACCAAGAAATACCAGAGTGTCCTTGTCAAATGGACTGGATAGATATTAAAATATGATTTGGAAAAAAAGAAAGTAAAGGCCAATTGGGTTGGAGCAGAGTGGGTTGCCCCAATATTATTTTGGCTGAGCAGTAACCTTTGCATCATAAACGCAAAGGATCTGTCTCATTGTCTAAAACTTTTTTATTATTTTGCACCTTTGTAATTTTGCGAAATGAAGCATTGGCTAAAGTAATTTCATTGCATGCTCAGAAAGCTAAACTGGAAGAAAGGAATCGAAGAATGATATGTGAAAGAAATGAAGCATTGGCTAAAGTCAAGAGCTTAATGGGTCAGATCACTGTAATAAAGATAGAATTGGAGACCCTACACAGCCAGAAAGCTAAATCATTTCAGCAAATGGAGAAAGAAAACAAAGAAACATCCAAATACATGGTTCTTATGGAAACTCTGAAAGATGAATTAGCAAAAAAAAGGTATGGTTGAACAGAAAATTTTGGATGAAAAAGAATGTTTTCTCATATAGGTGAAGGACTTGGACCTGGAAGTGGAGTCTACAAAACCAGGACATTTGGTGTTTGCATGTTCATAGACAAAATTTTAGAAAAAAGCATTTTTGTCTTAAAGAAATAATGTTTTCATTTTCTGAAATGCAAAACAGCCTATCTTGCTGCCATCCAAGATCCTCAATTTTTTTTTTAATCTTTTCTTGACACAATATGGAGATCTGAACAAAGCCAAGAACACAAATTAGTACAATTGCTTCACTACCAAAGTCCATTGTCATCTTATCTGAAAAGGTTGTAATAACCACCCAAAAAATAGGGTCTTCTTAAAATACTCAAACTATTAAATAATCCGGTCCAGGATAACAAAGTATTACAAGCAAATCTCTTTTTAGGCCAAATGTGTAATTTGCACGTGCTTTATTGTCATAATCATACTTGAAAAAGTTTTGCTGTAACTCATCAGCAACCCAAATTTCATCTAAAATCGTGTTTGCAAGACACAATTTGTAGGTGGGGGTTTGAAAAAATAATTTGACACATGGCAGCCAAATTAGCTAAAATCGTGTTTTAGAAGCTCAACTTTCTTTTTCTTTTTTGGGTTAAATACACTGTTAGTCCCTAACGTATGTTTACTCAAGTTACATGTTTAGTTCCTAATGTTTAAAACGGGTATAAATGGTCTTTAACGTTTCAAAATCATGCACCATTGGTCATTCCGTTAGTATCTGTTAACTTTTTGTATACGTGGCTAACGGATTAATGATGTTGCCAATTTTTAATTGAGGATGGCATTGTGTTTCATTTGCAATTAGAATCTGACATGATATACTCGTTTAAAATCAAATAAAACTCATCCAATCTAATTATGATTAAAAACCCCAATTAGCCATATTAAAATAAACCCTAAAATCAAATTAAGACCTGTGCATTTCTCTTCTCTCTCTTCCACTCTCTCCTCTATATCATTAGGAATTGGATCTTCCAAAATTGAAGAAAAATATGATGCACATGAAGCAGTTAAGTGGGGAATTTTGAGTTGGTTAACCAGAGGTGGTCATCACCCATTATCACCTACACAAAACGAAATCAAATCAATTTGAGTGAGAGAGATGAAGACCCGATCTCTCCAATTCTCTCTCTCTCTCTTTTTTTTTTAATTTTTGGAATTGGAATGAATTTCCCCGGTGATTTGAAGCGGTGCCCTAACGGTGGATATTGTTGGTGTCTTTTAGGGATCATAGAAGAATTTTCTATATAATTTCAGATTTATTGGCTTACGGTGAAATTGGAATCCAAGACTTTTGACTCCAGTTTCAATGGATTAGCTTGAAAAGATGTGCTTCAAGTGCTTGGTTAATGAAAATGGACAAATTTGGACATTTCTTTATGCATATATCTATAAATAATTGAGCTGGTTCTTTTGAAAATGAATTGTGGAAAATGTTATCGTGCTTTGCGTGTTAGAAAGTGCCATAATTCATCCGCTTGCATAAATACATCAACTATCACCGCTGGTTAACCAACTCCAAATTCCCAACTTAGCTACTTCCGGTCTTTGGATCCTCCATTTTGGAAATGCATTCTTCTTTAAAATGTATTTTGCTAAAAATAATACGTTTGGTAAAATATTAAAATTATTTATAAGAAGTGATTATGCGAAAGGAATTGTGTTTGATTGGTATTTTAAAGAATGCATTCTTTTTATTAAATAATATATTATTAGTATACATTATGTAATTAACATTTTTTTTTTAAATATCTCAATACAAGGCTTAAACTACATTTATTACCAATACAAAATCAACAATGTAACAAAGAAATAAAGTATTACATTGTGATTTAAATTAATGTTTACTAATAAAAAAAATAGACCATGATTTGTGCACATCTACTTGCACACATTTTTATAAATTTGAATAATGTAATAAAAAAATATAGAGAAATATGTATTGTGTGTGTAATAGAATATACACAAACCATTTATGATAAAAAAAAATATCATAGACATCCTCTAAATAAATTTTCACAATTCTACACTTTGCACCAAACAAAGTGAACATACAAATAAAACCAATTTAGTTTTTTCCCTTTCAAATTTTTTTTCTTCTTTCTTTTCCACTCCCCCTTTTTTCCCACCATACACGTAAACCCCACTCCCCATTTCTTTTTTCCTTTTTTTTTTCCCCACCACCCATGTACCCCCTGCCTTTCTTTTTTCTTCTCCCCCACCACACACATACATCCCCCCTCACCCATCTCATTTTTTTCTCTCATTTCCTCCTCACAGTTCACACCCCTCCCCCATTTCTCAGTTTTTTTTTTTTTATATAATATCCAAACATTACAAACATTACAAATAAAAGAAAATGAAATAAAAGAAAAAACATAATGTGACATAAAATCCAAACATTACAATTAAAATGCTAGAAAAAGCACATCATAACAAGTTTACATTAAACAAAGAAAAAAACATTACTAACGATCATTCCAAATCATCTCTGGTTCTTTGATATAAAATGAGAAAATGATAATACTTTTTCAAAGATAAAAGAAAGAAAGAGAAAAAATAGGAAACACATCAAAAAAAGAGAAAAAGTAGGGAACAAAAGAGAGAAGGAAAATAAAAGAAAGAAAGAGAAAAATTAAGCAGGAAAAAAAGAGTTATTCGAGTAATAAACTGTTATAAGTGGATCCTATTTACTTTAGCAAAAATTAAAAGTAGAAGCTAGAATCAGAATTCAAAATATTTTGGATTCTAACTTCTGCTCTAGAAATGAGAATTTGCAAAATGCATTCTCCAAAATCCCAACCAAACATCTCAAATTTTTTGCAAAATGCATTCTATGTATAAAAATCTATGAAATCACTTTTAAGTAAAGGATCCAAACACAAGCTTCATATGCATCATATTTTTCTTCAATTTTGAAAGATCCAGTTCCTAATGATATAGAGGCGAGAGAGAGGAAGAGGGAGAAGAGAGATGCACAGGTCTTAAATTCTTAATCTGATTTTAGGGTTTAATTTAATATGGGTAATTGGGTTTTTAAATCATAATTGGGTTGGGTGGGTTTTATTTGATTTTAAACGGGTATACCATGTTAGATCTTAATTGTAAATGAAAAAAAAAAAAAAAAATGTCACCTTAATTAAAAATTGGTAACGTTATCAATCCATTAGCCACGTATGCAAAAAGTTAACAGAGACTAACGGAATGATCAATGGTGTACAATTTTGGAACGTTAAGGACCATTTATGCCCATTTTAAACGTTAAGGACTAAACATGCAACTTGAGAAACGTTAGGGACCAACAATGTAATCAACCCTTCTTTTTTTAAAAATGCTATTCTGCCAAATAATTTCAAAACAATCCAAATTTAAATAATTAATATTTAAAAAGTATTATTTGCAAATTGTCCTAAGGTTTTCGGTGAATATTCATGTTTTTTTCTTAAAAAGAAAAAAAAAATGTTCAAATTTTGGTAATTTTTTATTAAAGAAATTTAAGTAGTTTTTTTAAGTTTTTTTTTTTTTTTTAAAAAAAACATCGTCATTTTTTAAGGATTAATAACAAATTTTCTAAGGATAGTGGATGGAAGGGCCATATGACAACGACTGCAAATTCGGAGGTCAAAATTGACAAAATCAATACTTTAGGGATTGTGGGATTCACAGTAATAATTTGGATCTTCTTATAATGTTTATTTATGACTAAGGTTGTCTCCTGGATATGATTCCATACATATGTGTTATGTCTACGCAACTTTTTGCAAAAAACCGTAGTATAAAGAAAATATAGAACGTGAAACAAAAGAAAGCGACTATGGTTACCATGAAATTTGTCAACCGAGATATCTTGTTTGCCAATTTTACAAAAAGGGAAAAGGGAAAAGGGATGCAATAAAAGGATTTTCAGGGTCACCCATCCTAATATTACTCTCGTATAATTATGGTTAACGACATAATTATGATAGAGATTCTGATAGAGTTGTTTTTTACTGTGCACTTATCTAGTTTTCCATCACAAGAAGGGCATCAAAATTCAGACAAGAGCACTTCTATATGGTAACATTTCTTTACACTATCAATCCACAACAAAATAGACCTTTATGCTAAGGAAACCATAAAAAAAAAATAAAAAAGATTTATTCCTTTACCCCTAAAAAAATGTTCCTTTGCTCCTCTCTATCCCCCGTGCCAAGGAAGAGGAGAAGGGGAGTGTGGACTCTCCTTTGTGGAAGACAATATTGGGGTTTTACTACAAGTTCTTCCATTGATGATTTTAATAGAGTCCTTGAGTTTTATTCATATTGCTCACTCTTTGTAATTATTTGACTATCTTGTGTTGATGCTTTATGCACACAGAATAGTCATTTTCCAATTAATACTTCTCACATATAATATATATATATAATCACAGTGATCTTATTGAAATGTATGTATACAATGCCTTCCAGAAATTTTAGATACCAGATTCATCACAACAATAAAATGCTTCTGGAGTCCCTCCCAAGGAAATAATGATTAACAAAGTAACCATCACCATCAAACATGAGATTGACAAGTGCATCACAACGAAATTAACATTATGTTACCTCCCTGGTAAACAATGTGCATTGTCCAAGTATAGTGAGCAGGCATAAACCCATAATCAAGAATGCCATTGAAGCATTAAGAATTTTTTATTGCTGAAAAATTATAGGAGAGAAAAAAATAGAAGAAACATAACATTCCTGGTCTTGGAAATTAAATAATACACATGCATAAATTGGTAAGAAAGGCAGTTCCATTAATCTTATCAATTGGTGTTCCACAAGTTTCATCGTAATTTAGGTCTTAATCCCAATTACATGGGCAATTATCAAGTATACTCTCTGCAGTTCACATAGAGATTAAGGGAATGAAGGAAAGCCTATATGTAATAGAGACTAAATAATAATTTTCTATGGCATTGACAATAAACTCTTTTTCTCCTCAGAACAGAGTATTTTCTCTTAGAGTTGAAATATGTGAAATTTAAACCTTTAGAGCAACCTGATCTTGCAATGAGATTTTCTTCTTCCCAACTCGTTTGTCATTGATCAAGCAATTCTTAGGCTTCTTCCCTACTCTCAGTGGCTCCCCAACATTGTTTTCTTTCCTTTTCAGTTCCTGTTTATCATTCTGCAATACAAAAATCACAATCAACATGTATACAACTTATAAAGAACAAAGAACATATTTGTTAGTATTCTAATTGTCAATCCAAAACAGTCCCAAGTTTACTACCGAAATAGGTGTCATAACCATAACTGGAGATGGATATTTTAGAACATCTTCATTGACATTGTAGTCCCTCTCATTTGCAAGCAACTGGTTGCCTATATCTGAATTTTGTTGCTGTACAAATTCTGCTTTGCCTTTGGGTGATTGTAACTTCAATAAATGTCTGTGCCTTTGCCTCAAAAATCTGAAATTGCCCCCCCAAAAAACAAAAGTAAACAGCCAGGTTATCTTAGATTACTATTAGAAAAAAAAAAAAAAAAATCGAAATCCATCCAAACCAAGAAAAGAAGACATACCGGACTTCAGTGAAAAGGTTCTCTCTTTTCAACTTTGCAGTCTGCACTCTTTTCTTCGTTGAAACAAATTCCTATCAAATTTTGACAATATAAATTTAATGAATGAACCAAAATTAGAGAAAAATCCATAGTTCCCACTAATTCATCTGGTTGTTGACAAAAAATAAAAAACCAATGGGGAAAATAGTGTTTAGTTTTGGGAACTAAATTTTTCACTATGAATCTTTCCCTAGCTAAGACGAATACAATTATTGAGTAAAATTCATTCTTATTCCCAGAAATTTCCTAGAAACTTTTTGGTGTTGTGGATTCCATGAAGGCATAAAACATTATTCAGAATTTTATTCTCTTTCTTTCTCACTCTCTTATAAACCAAACAGAGGAACATACAACCACCATAATCACAATTACAAGCACTAAGAACCATATGGGAATCAAACAATCCACTAAACACATGATACAAAAACCAAACTTTAAAGAATTTAGTCAGCAAAGAAAATACTAACCTTTTGCAATTCCAAGTAATCTTGCAATAAATTTTGATATTTAATCTTAACCCTCGCTTCTTCATCAATTGGGAGAGATTGATGAGAATCCATGGAGACCCTTTCCATATTAGTCTTCAAAATTGAAACCCTTTTCACTACCAACTCCAAAATTGAATCTTTTAACCACAATTCTAAAAATTATAATTTATAAAGCAAAGAAAAAAGATGAATCCTATTCAGATAGGACTCTGAGAGAGAAAATTAATGAGAACCCACTAAAACCTTTTTCAACTTCTACTCGGAAACCACAAATCCAAGAAGAAAACTTGGAGAAGAAGCAAAGAAAAAACAAACCCAATTGGAGTTGGAAAATAAGGTTTGAGATTATAGAGAGAAGAAATAGTTGTATTAATAATAATAATAAAAGGTAATTATGGATTCCTTGAATGTAAGAAGCCGAAAAGGCCCATGAAGGTTGGAGATAGAGTTGAAGGAAGGAGTGATGAAGATGGGATACGCAGAAGGGCATTTGTGGCAATTGGATTTTGTGTTTGGGAGAGAGTTGTGGTTGGAGGATAATTGAAGACATATCTCTCTTTCTTTCCTTCCAATCCTTTTTTTTTTTTTTTTTTTTTTTAATTTTTTCTTTCTCTACAAAACTTGGTCCAGGTCCAGCTGAGCTGGGCCATTCTGAGAGAGAGAGAGAGAGAGAAAGAGAAAGAGAAGAAGGTCTGTTTGGAAAGTTTGGGAATGGCATAGAGGTAAGATAGAGTGATGGAGAAAGGGAATGGAGTGGTGCAGAAAAGGCAGGAGATAAATGGCTGCTGTTTGCTCATGCATTGCAGTTGTATCCAAGGAAACACTTTTACATGCCTTGGAGTGGTAACTAACAACTAACAAGAGGGACTTAAATGTACCAAAACACCCTTCTACATTTTGAGTCAAAAGAGGGAGATAAAAGTACCAAAACACCCTTCTACATTTTGAGCTTTATATATATTAAAGTGTATTTTTTGCTTTAAAAAAAAAAATGTTAAAGCTACTATAAAATGTTGGTTAAACTATTATTTTCGTCCCTAAACTTTGTATGAATTTAAGGACGAAAACAATATTTTAGCCTAAAATGTTTACAAATTGATGTAATAATGAATTTGATTGGTATCAAGAGTCTTGTAACTCAATTAATATTATCTTATTTCCTTTATAAAAAGAATCAAGTTTAAATTATCCATCTCTTAACTATTGAATTACAAAAAAAAAAAAAAAAAAACCGATTGGTGTCATTTTAAATTTTTAACACATAAATAAATAAGTGATGTTAGGGAGGGATATTATAAATTTTATTACATAAGTCTTACAAACTAATCTGTCACCAATCACAAAATAACAACTAAAACATTTAGGGTAAATTACACAAACACCCAATTCTTTTGGGAAAACTAGACTCACTACACTCTAGTCTAGGAAAATGACATTTTGTTTCTAAATTTACAAAATAATTAACACTCAGCTCCCTTTTTCCCAATTTTTAAAGGACTATTCTCTACTTAAACTTAAAATAATTAGAATATAATTTTTCTTTTTAACTTTGGTTAGTTAGGCATTGGTTAAAAAAATTAATAAAAAAATAAACAAAAAAAAAATGAAAAAGGGGGTGAAGTGTTAATTATTTTACAAATTTTGGAGCGGAGTGTCATTTTCCCAAACTAGGGTGTAGTGAGTTTAGTTTTCCCAAAAAAAGGGCGTGTCATTGTAACTTACCCAAACATTTAGTTAACTATTAGGTGTTGAAGTGATATTAATTAAAACAAAATTCTCACGTCAATTTGTAAGTTTTTTATTTTTATTTTTTTTAGTAAACTTATAGTCTTTAGCATTTTTCCTGAATAAATATCTGAATTAATTTTCATGATTGGTGACACATTAGTTTGTAAAACTTATCTAGTAAAATTTGTAATATCTCTAATATCCACCACTAACAACAACTAAGTAATAGAGTGATTTGCCACTTAGGGCATTCAGTCCAGTGGTAATCCATTTTCCCAAAGAGTCTCACCCCTCTATGAGGATGTGAGTTTGATCCTTGGATCCCCAAAATATATCTGTGTGTGAGTTTAAATTAGAATTTCTATCATATATTAAAAAAAATAAAAAATAAATTAAAAAAGGAAGTGATTTAGCAACAAAAATAATAATAATAAGGGAGTGGCCAGTCCTACACATTTGACTGAAAATATACTTGTGTGTAAGTTTAGATTAGAATTTCTATCATATATTTTAAAAAATAATAATAATAAGGAAGTGATTTAGCAACAAAAATAATATTAATAAGGGAGTGGCCAGTTCTACAAATTTGACTGGTTGTGAAAAGGGGTGTCAAATGGGTAGGTTTTGGTGGGCATTAAATGGATTGGGCCTTTAAAACCCAATAGCCCATTTAAACCCATTTAATAAAGTAGATATTATCCAAACCCAACCCAACCCAATTATCTAAGCTAAAACCCAACCCACCCATTTACCCATTTATTTTATGCATATATATAATTAAAATGTCCTAAAACCTCTAAAATGACCCAAATACTACTAAAACCTTCAAATTTACCAAAATACCCTTAAAGCCTATAAAATGATGAAAAAACAATTAAAACTTAGGAAAATTACTGAAATACTCTTGGAACCTCCAAAATGACCAAAACCTCTTAGAATCTCTAAAATGACAAAAATACCCCCAAAAACCTCAAAATGATCAAAATACCCCTATAACTACTAAAATGACCAAAATACCCCTATTATTATTATTATTATTATTATTATTATTATTATTATTTTTGGGCTGATTTCCAAACTTAATTCTTAATTCAAAAGAAAATGTACAATACAAGTACAACCTTTTAAAGCACAAACTCAAAGCAAATATGGGAATTGAGTCCTAGTCTCCTAGATAAACACTACTTTCTCAACTTTAATCTTGATTAATTAATTATTTGTTACTCATCTATAACTATAAGATAATCCCTCTCTCATGAGTTGCCACGTAGGAAACTAGAAATATGAAAGTGAGATCTTAGTAAAATACTAAACAAAACAATAGTAAAAAAAACATATGGATAAACATAGTAATAGCACACAAATTTCCTTATTCGGTGCGAGAACCAAGTTGCTTCGGAGATCAAATAAAATAAAATAAATAAAAGGAAATGGATTTTGGATTGTGGCTTGCCACGTTTTTAACTGACTCTACAAATGGATTTAGGAGGGCTTTTCGGGAAATTTTTACCATGAATTTATAAAATTTAGGGAATTCAAGAAAATAAATAAATAAATAAGGAAGAGAGAACTCCATTTTTCACTTCATTTTCCGTCTAACTTTCTCATCAAACAAACACAGAAAAAACTACAATGTCTATTATCAAAATGAGAGAGATGGAGCAAATATTCAACTATTTTCTTCACTTTCTGTTAGTTTCTCATCAAGAAAATCATTCAAAATACAAAAAATGAAAAAGCCAAAATATGCTGTTAAAATTAAAATCTAAATTGCTCACTTCATCTTCCCTAATTTTCTCAGTAACCAAACACAGAAGAAGAAGAAAAAAAAAACCACGATGTATATCAAAATGTGTGTGTGAGAGAGAGCAGATTCAATGTTCAACCATTTTTCTTCACTTTCAGTCAGTTTTTCATCAACCAGACACAAAATCAAAATCAAAACATATCAGTTTCTCACTTCATTTTCCCCGAACTTTCTCACCAAGTCTTTTTTCAGTTTTTTCTTCTTTTCATCAAAACCCCTAAACTTTTTATTTTTATTTTTGATTTGGACTTTTTGGGCGGCTAGGGTTTAGGATTATTATTATTATCTAATACTATTAAGAGGAATAGAGGATTCATGCCCTCATGTCTACTTTAATACATTATTAAAAATACCCCTCGCATCTTCTTATATTCCTAATTTAATCAATGACTTCAAATAATAATGTGTGTTAGCAAAAAAGGTATAATAATCGTATCCAAATATAGAAAAATGTCCACTTTACTGTACAGACTAAAATACCCCATATTTAAAATCAATTGGTTTGCTTTTAAAATAAAAAATAAAGGTTAAAAGAGTAATTTACTGATTTGCTCAAATTCAAAAGTTAAAATGATCACAATTCCACGTTCATGTTTTACAATTGTTTTTTTTTTCTTTGTTTTTTAAGTCTCCCTTTTTTTTTCTCTCTTACATCTCCCTTATCTACTCCACTTTCTAATTTCCAACTTCCCACTAACTTCACAACTCCTCATTTACTCAACTTTTATCATTATCCAAAATAATCCTATCTCATCTCTCATTCCCTCAAATTTGTCTCTCCCTTTATTTTCTCTCACAATTTCCCTTATCTTTATAACTATCAATTTTCTCTCACATCTCTATTTGTTTATTTTTTATAATTATATATATATATATATTTTTTTTTTTTTTCTCTGGCATCTCCCTTATCCTTATTTTTTCATTTTTTCTTTTTTTAATCCTTATCTTTATAACTACCCACTTCTCAAATAATTGCTTAAAAAAAAAACTACGTAAATGAATAAGTAACTTTTCAAATACAAAACTTCATAAAATCATTGCTATAACTCAAAAACTCTATCCAGATAAAACTCTACGGGAAAAGCAAACTCTTCAAACAGTGGAGAAACTGTTCCTCATTATCTCAGGGCGTCTACTGGTTCCTGTCATGATTTTTGTAAATATGGGAGGCATACAGTTGAAGGAAAGGCAAAATCCATTTCCTTTTTGCAGATCTTAAAAGGCGGAGATAATTAGTTGTGTCATGAATATCCAAATTCAACTCACACATTACTCTCAATGCCAACAATAAGGTCTCCCCAACGCTGTGTACGGCGGCAAGCTTAATATCAAAAAGATATGTCTCTGTTTTGTCAATTTTTTTCTCTAAACGAACCATAAACAAACATATTTAGGAACAAAAATTAAGTTTTCATTTTGGATATACAAACTGTAAGTGCCAAATATATAAAACTTTTATAGATTATTTGAAAACCTCTGCAATTCTTTTAATCAATGTCTAGAAATTTAACAAATGTTTTGCACACCCACATTATTCTTTGTACTTTTTGTTCTATTATTTTCCAAAAAGAAAGAAACTTATTAATTTTTTTTTACCGATTCTTTGTCAAAGGAGCATCGCCTCCGCCAAAGCTTCAATTCGCGGACCTTCACACCATTACTTCTACCATTGGTGGCAAAGGACAGCTTCGAGGCTAAAGCTCTTCCTCAAGGTGACTATGAATGGGAAGCCATGATGGGTTGGGTTTGTGTGTGGTTTTCTCTGTTACACTTTATCAACTGTATTTTGAAGAACGGTGTTTTTATTTATTTATTTATTTAGTTACTTAAAAATAAAATGTGGTTTAGTAGGTGACAGCAACTTGATGTAGACAAACTTGGAGTCCTAAAACAAGTGTAACACTAATATTATGTATAGAGAGAGTTTGGATGATAACATCACACGTGAATATTTAAAATTTATTAATGTGGATTATTAAAATAAAAAAATTTCTTTGTAATTATATTCTAGCACGTATTTTTTGTTAACTTTCTTTTGTACAATTCTAAGCACGGTTATTGTACTGAAAAAGATGTGTATAAAAAAATAAAAATGTCCCACAGTTTTAATTTAAAAATTGAACCTAAATTTTTGGAGTTGTTATTAGTTGGTTTTTTTTTTTTTTTTTAATCAATACAGTTCTTTTACTTTTACATTCCAACGATTTTAACTTTAAAGTAGAATATAAAGATAGAGTTTTATGCTTAAAAGGCTGAGGTGGGAATTAATCATAGTAACCAGCATAGTTCTTGATAGTAACCAGCATTTAAAGATAGAGTTTCGCTTAAATTTAATTCGTTTGGCCAGCATAGTTCAAATAGACTTGCTTAATAATAGTAACTCTTTCCCATCAAGACCCACGTTACTAAATAATGAACACCATTTCCTTTTGATACATGTATCTTAGTAAATTACCAATGGAAAGCCAATTCACCACAATATTTAAAGAGGAATGTTTATACATACTAAATTAGTAATCAATAATTTGTAACCATTCAAAAATTAGTAAAAAAAAAAAACATGTTAATGATTTGTAAAATAAAAAATGGATTAAGTAAATAATTTATACAATTTTACTAAGTAAACATGATCTAAAATTTAAATGATAAAATTCATATTTTGTAGTGAGATTACCATGAAAAAAAGAAGAAGAAGATTTAATTAAATAATTATGGTTAACAATGTACACCTACCATTTGTAATGACTAGGCGACAATTTCCCATACGTTTGAGTTTTGCGCTTACAATAAACAAAGCACAAGGTCAAACGATTCCAAATGTGGGTATTTATCTTCCAGACCACGTTTTCAGTCACAACCAATTGTATGTAGCTTTGTCAAGAGGAGTCTCACAATCCACCACAAAAATTTTGGTGGAAAAAGGAACAGTACCGGGGGAGGAAGGAGTTCACACAAAAAATATTGTGTATAAAGAGGTTTTGTTACCTACATCGTAGGTACTAAATTAACTTTTGGTTGCACTATCTTATATATTTATTTCTTTAATTGATTTGGGTGTTGTCCTTTTACTTGATTAATTTGTTGAATTTATTTATAACCCAAATGCATTTCAAACAGGAAAGATGAACAAATCAACATTTAAAGGTCGTAAAAATGGATCTTGGGGAGCAACCATCCATAACAATGGTGCAATTGATAGTAGCAGGGTATGTGTTTTAAAATACTAACATGTCTTTTTTAAATCAATAGGTTGAAACTAGATGAGATTAATTATTTTATTTAATTAAAAAAAAAAAAAACCTCAGTAGGATGTGTTTGTGGTGTTACACTTACTTGAACATGGTTTAGATTAATGATACTGCTTTTTGGGAGATGTGGAAGGCCAATCAATCAATATCGAACATTGGATCTATTGATAACAAGGTACATGTTTTATAAATTATGTTTAATTTAATCATCATCATTTTTTCATTATAATATCATTCAAACTGGAAGAGCCAATTGTTACATAACATATATGAATTAGGTTGTGAAGTTGCGAATATATTCCCCCGGTTGGGGATGTACTGTTCAAGCTGACAAGACACACCTATGGAGAATGGTGAAGCGAGTCTTGATCTCACAATTATATGAAAGGTGTGTTACTTCATAATTCTGGTTTGGATATTAACCAATACATTATACAAACATTTAGTTATTATACTGTTTTTTTTTCTCTTCATTTGAAAGTTCAAACGTCCATGACAATAAAGACAGAGGGAAAACAAAAGGATTAGATGATATGGTGATAATGCAGGTACCAAATCATTACTATTCTATTTCTACATATACATTCATGAGACATATATTATATTCAAATTTGGATGCTAAATGACAGTTCATCAAGACACAAGCTGACTTAGACCATTTAATGTATAAAGAGTTATGCAAAATTGTCACAAGGTACATACCTATACAATCTATCGATAACATATTATTCATCTGTATGTTATCAGTACAAAAATATATGTTTTTGAAGTAACAATTAATAATATAAAACTAATAAATTTTTCATTTTGAATACAAGTTAATGGCAAATGCGGCTGGAAAACAATTAGAATCACCAACTAAAGACATCGATCCTTCTTCTTCTTCCCACTAACAGCTATTTGTATTACCATATAAACTTTTAATATCTTTAAAGTAGAGGTAGATAATACAATTTGACTTGATGTATTTTTGTTACATATATTTCAATTGTTTAAAATTTTTAATTTATATACACGTGGTAGTACTTATTTGCTATTGGCCAAAGTAAATTAATCTAAAAAAAGAGGACTGTACAACTTACCCAATTATACAGTCCTCTGAACAATTTTCTTATTGGACAAATTAAATTAACCTAAAAAAACCGGTTGAAAATGTGAAAATTGTACAATCCTTTGAATAAATAGATTAAAAAATTAAAAAGTGATAAATAGGAAAAGCCTCTGAACACGCGCGTAGCGCGTGTGAATTATTATTATTATTTTCCGGGTTTGGGCTTTTTGTTGATGCCCAATAAGCAACCCAATTAAACTCAACTTAATTGGGTCTAATTGGGTTAGCACCCATTTGCCCATTTATTAAATAAGTGGGTTTGGTTGGGCAATTAGTAAGTTGGTTTGGGTGGGCTAATGGGTTTGGGCTTTTTTTGCTACCCCTAGTATTTGTGATTGTTTTTTATTTATTTTTAATCAGACTCCACAATATCTTAGATCTCTTTTTAAATCCCTATTTTGTTTGCAGGAATCGAATGTGAGTTTTCACTCTATTTTTCTCCCAAGATTTTGTCTCTTTTTAGTGTGTATTTGTGATTTTTTTTTATTTTTTTTTAATCAGACTCCGAAATATCTTAGATCTCTTTTTAAATTTGTGTTTTTATTTATGGTTTGGATTTAGGATTCAATTGGTTTTTATTTGTGTATCATGAAAATTTAGTTTCATTTTGAGTTATTTTTAGTTCGGTTGTAAGCATGCACTAGGAATTGATGGTTTTCTTTATTTCTCTTTTGTTTTAGGTGCTCCCTTGGATTGCCTTGACATAGTCTACATAGACTAATAAGTGAATTAGAAATTTTTTTTTTATTATTATTGGTTATGATTTTATAATATCTTTGGGAAATATTAATTCTTGAGGTGTGCCAATTATAATGAACTCATGTAGAAAAATTAGCTTTGATATTGAGTTATCAAACAAAAAATTGAAGTCATCAAATGTAATCAGATTGTTTTCATCACGTAACAACCAGGAGTCGTTAATGGAAATCAAACTCTTTTCATCAGGTAAAGAAATTTCAATGGTTGAATCATATTTTTGATTGAAGTCTATGATACGATTAAGTTTCAACTCATTAAGCAAATTATTTCAAACTAAACCGCGCATCGTGCGGGTACCTTGCTAGTTATATCTAATGGATATAATGGCATATTTAAGAGAAGACTACAAATGAAACCAAAAAAATTAAGAAAATTATCCATTAGATGGTTATGAAATTGAAGTTCTAGAACAGAAGGGTTTGTAAGTTTGGGGAGTTATTTTATGGCTTTACACTTTACTTTTAATGAAAATAATAATAAAACATAAAATAGGAAATACATAGCTATTGGTATACTATAAAATGAAAATTCCATCATGTTACGAACCTAATTTTTGTTGGTCATAGCTATTGCCCATTGCCACAGACAATAGACAATATATGTAATTGGTTTTTTCTTTTCTTTTGTTTGGTTTATGATATAAATAAAAGGTTATAATTTTTTAGTTTATATTTGTTGAATTAATCTTACTTGCTGGTTCTTGATTTTATTCTGTTGCACTGCTAAAATACATACAAGGCACAATTAGTAGTAGTTTGTGATTTTAGTTTTTGAAAAGCAAATCTCAATTTATAGTTCCTTGTCTCTGCAACAAATGGCCTATCTAATCTACCTAATTTCCCGAACTATAAAATGAACCTGACTCACCATGCCTTGACAAGTACTAAACTCTTTGAATATCAAAACTAAATACTAACACACAAGGTTATAAGATAAAATGTGAGGTGAAAGCCTAAATGGAAACGTTAATCCTTTATGGATTTGCTGACCTTGTTGGTTGACACAGTGTATGTGCTAAGCAGACCCATAATAAATTATTTTTTGGGCCTAAAATATATATTCGATTTAAAGAAGAAAAAATTAATATTGCTATGAATTACCCTTGTCCTGTACTAGAGAATTGCTCCACAAACAATAACCAAATAGGAACAATTTGCAAACTGTCTATATGTGCCCATCTATGCTGCTCTTGTTAGACAACACTAAAGAGAATGATTGGAGTTTGATTTCATCAAAAGCCTCTTTGAGATATTGAAGTAGCTATTGTTAGTGATAGACTCAACTATGTGATAGAGTTTCTAATATTAAGTAGGATTTAATATTTTAATGTGATGTTTAATCTAAACAGATAACTCTTACTACTAAAAGACATCTTATTAAAATATATTTCTCTAAGATTAGTTCTTTTTTTCATATTAGACTTCTATCATAAATTAACAACCAAAATAAAATATTAAATCCTACTTAAATTTTTTTTTTGCAAAGTAATACGTGAGATAATATATAAGGATGGGTTTAAGCAGTGGCTATAATGGAAAATTATGTGATTAAATATTAGCTTCTTCTTTTTTTCTTTTATAGGGACGTTTCAAGCTTGATCAATAAAATAAAAAATAAATAAAAAATCAGCCCATAAACGGCCACATATGGGTTGATTTTCAAAACATTAAGAACACCATTTGTCACCTTATGGAAACATCCTTAGAACATGATTTTTTTTTTTTTTTTTTAACAGGTGCTTGGACGTTTCAAGCTTGATCAATAAAAGGAAAAAAAATCAGCCCATAAACGGCCACATATGGGTTGATTTTCAAAACATTAAGGGCACATTTGGTATGCTATAATGGTTATTACACTGTAATAGGAATCAGTATTACAAGGAATAAAAGAAGCTATAATGTAATAACTATTACCATTCATCTATTTGGTGACAAGTGCTTTATTGAGTCCAAGACTATTCAATTAGTCCGGTATGTATCATTCCTATATTTCCTTTTGGCCTTAAACTAATCTATTCAATTATTCGGGTATGTATCATTCATACAATTCTATTTTCACAACCTAACTCTTACTAATAAAGTAGTATGACAATTTAATTCTTCTATAGTATTCTCAGCTTGTGTGCAAATGTACAAATTGTCAAGTTGATTTCTTAAAAATTAAAATATTGTGGTAAGATAGTGGTCCTCTAACAATCACATAACACTATTGGTTAAAAATCTCTCTCCCCTGTTTTGCTTGCAGGAATCGAATGTGAGTTTTCCCTCTATTTTTCTCCCAAGATTTTGTCTTTTTTTAGTGTATATTTGTGATTGTTTTTTTATTGATTTTTAATCAGACTCCACAATATCTTAGATCTCTTTTTAAATCCCTATTTTGCTTGCAGGAATCAAAGGTGAGTTTTCCCTCTATTTTTCTCCCAAGATTTTGTCTTTTTTTAGTGTGTATTTGTGATTGTTTTTTATTTATTTTTAATCAAACTCCGCAATATCTTAGATCTCTTTTTAAATTTGTGTTTTTATTTATGGTTTGGATTTAGGATTCAATTGGTTTTTATTTGTGTATCATGAAAATTTAGTTTCATTTTGTTCATTTTGAGTTATTTTTAGTTCAGTTGTAAGCATGCACTAGGAATTGATGGTTTTCTTTATTTCTCTTTTGTTTTAGGTGCGCCCTTGGATTGCCTTGACATAGTCTACATAGACTAATAAGTGAATTAGAATTCTTTTTCTTCTTTTTTTATTGGTTATGATTTTATAATATCTTTGGGAAATATTAATTCTTGAGGTGTGCTAATTATAATGAACTCATGCAGAAAAATTAGCTTTGATATTGAGTTATCAAACAAAAAATTGAAGTCATCAAATGTAATCAAACTGTTTTCATCACGTAACAACCAGGAGTCATTAATGGAAATCAAACTCTTTTCATCAGGTTAAGAAATTTCAATGGTTGAATCATATTTTTGATTGAAGTCTATGATAGGATTAAGTTTCAACTCATTAAGCAAATTATTTCAAACTACACCGCGCATCTTGCGGGTACCTTGCTAGTTATATCTAATGGATATAATTGCATATTTAAGAGAAGTCTAAAAAAGAAACCAAAAAAATTAAGAAAATTATCCATTAGATGGTTATGAAATTGAAGTTCTAGAACAGAAGGTTTGTAAGCTTGGGGAGTTATCCTATGGCTTTACACTTTACTTTTAATGAAAATAATAATAAAACATAAAATAGGAAATACTTAGCTATTGGTCTTAGATACTATAAAATGAAAATTCCATCACTTTAGAACTAGTTACAATCTAAAAAATATGAAGATGATAACAAAAATATATACTAAAGATACAATGGACGAAACCTAATCTACGTCACCTGAACAAGGTTTAGAAGCTAAGTTAAGCATTAGGTATAGGTCTCCCCTCCCATTACATCCTCCAATTTCCTCCAATTTTTAGCTAGAATTATAATATGTGGCATTTATTTGATTTTGTGTGATTCCTATGAGTGTTTTAAGACCGTTGGATTTTTTTAAATGCCACATGTTATAATTCTAACTAAAAATTAGAGGGAATGGGAGAATCTTAATGGGAGGGGATCCCCTCCCCTCCTATTATCTACTGTTCAATATAAACAATTTACCTATATAGAAATTCCCAAAATTAAACTTCATAGCATTAAAATAAATGAAAATAACCACAACACTGAAAATAAAAATAAAAAGAAACAATGCACCACATTCCCAAAATAAATTAAAAACGACATTGAAATAAAATGAGGATTTTTATTTTATTTTTCTAAGGTAGCAATCCAACTCTAAAAACACACACACTGTAAATTAAGGGGAGATAGATCAAACCCACGCCCAATTGGGTGGAGAATAGAGAGTGCAAAATTGGGCCAAATTTATAATGTAATAAAAAATAAATAAATAAATAAAATAAAATAAAAAACAGTTAGAAATGAACATAAACCAAAAACTATCTAAAATTTTGAAAATACTTTCTAAATCTAATTAGCTAACCAAATACATAATTAATTTTAAGCCAATTATATGTCCTTTTATGGCTATATCATGTTATCACAAACTTAATATAGCCAATCTAAAACAACAAGAATAACAGGAACAATGAAAAGTTAGAACTTCGAACTATACCTACATACGTTTCTCCTTTCATGAATGTGGATGATGAATCGTCTTCCGTCATATCTATTGTTGATCTTAGCACCCAAGGATTACCAATTCTCCTATGCACAACCATGATCCATGAACCACATTCAAGCCATTGTTGGAGATTATGTATGTACGAGATTGATTGTGATGTAAACAAATTATAGAGTTGCTGATGGTACTAAGCAAGCTAGAATTTTGACTATATATGTGGAATTGTATGATTGGAGTATATTTTTATGATGAAAAGGTTTGAATATAGGTTGGAAATGGTGTTTATAAGATGAGATTTCTGAAGGTCTGAGGTTTGGAATAAATGGGTGAGTGAAAGTTTTGCATAGTTTCGGCAATGTTTAAGTTAAAAAATTTCGAGTACTTCTTCAGAATGGTGTTTACCAATTCATGATAAAGTTGATTCAAAGAAGGTTTGTCATGTTTTTACATTACTATAAATAAAAATAAAAAGTCATGTTTTTACATTGGGTAAATCATTTAGACTTCCATTTTTGCATGAACTTTTAATGTTAAAAATATTCTTGATCTTTTACGTTAGGATCTATTCGGACCTGCTCCCGTTGTGTCAAATTCTAGGCATCAAATTTATCTTTCCATTTTGGTTGATTGTATATGTATGGTTGTACCCACTTGTGTGCAAAATTTAATGTTCTTTTTAGTCGTATGAGCTTAATAAAATAATTGAGAATTCACTCTCTCGCACTATTCGAGTGTGAGAATCATGATTCTAAGGTCAAATGGACCTCAAAATGATGACCCAACTTACAATGGACCAATACAGATTTGAAGGTTGATCTTACATACAAATTGAGTCACTAATTATTTTTATTTTATAGGAAAAAATAAAATATTCCAAAATGTGTTTCTTTTTTTTATTCATTTGAAACTATAGATTTACAAAAGAATGTCCAAAACATAAAATTAAATAAAAATTCTTTCCTATATACAATCTAGAAAAACAATACATTTGATGATTTCCTAGTTACAATCTAATAACAGAGAATTACATTAAACAAAGACCTAATCTAAGAACCTTCAATTCTAGGCTCGAGGACTTGGTTACAAAACGAGAAAGTTTTAGACACATCTTTTTGCTCAATCAAAATTGATCTTCTAGAATAAACTTGGCCAAAAAATCATGTTCTATTATGAATAAGTTTTCTTTTATTATTGATTTTTCCCCTTTAATGCTATATTATTGATTGACTAAGATCTATTATATATTTAGCTTCCTTAGTTTTTCACGTAGATTAAATTGTGTGGAAAGAAAAATTATGAGTATATATATCAAAGAGAAATTCTTTTTTATATCATGTTAGTGATCATCAACCACGAGGGGTATCTCAATTGGTCCGGCCTTATGTATGCCCTAATGGTCACTAGTTTCGAGTCTCCTCAGGATCACTTATTCGGCAAAGCTTTGTGTCTATTGTGATACACGTAGCTAATAGGGTGGTACGTGTCCCTATGGGATTAGTCGAAGTACGCGTATCTATGGAACTTGATTCGGACACCTAAGGTTATTAAATAAAAAAAAATTAAAAAGTTAGTGATTATCAAAATGTAAATTGTTATAGCTTTTTTTAATTGTTCTTATGTGATAAAATGAAAACAAAGTTTTTATAAAATGCTCAATAACTTTTCCAAAACTGCAAAAGAAAGTTAGCTTCCATATGAAATAATCAAGATCCAGCACGTTCTAATCAAAATTATATGATTAGCAAAAAAAAAATCAAAATTATACATTCTCCATTGGATTGTGTTTCTGATTACATAATATCTCACTATTAAAAAAATGTTTAAATTTTAATTCATGGAAAAAGAGATATCCAATGAAAGGAAATGTATCCATATTATGCAAATGTCATTTGATTAGTTGTATCAGTTAGCTATTGGATCAAAAAAAGTCATGTCAATTTTTTCGGCACATTTACAATACAAAAGAACCACCAAGATCATAAAAAATAATAATGCATTAAGTGATAAAAGGGCACGAGTAAATTTTCCAAGATAATTTAAACATTCACATTCACTAACAAAAAAAAGAAGAAGCCTTAATCAAGCAAAACAAAATTGAGCTAAGAATTTTGAAGAAACCAATAAATGAAAAATCCATAGAGCTAATAATAGTGGTTCATTCAAAATCAAGAACCCAAAAAAATTTAAATCTTACAAAACTTTATCTTCTCTCTCTTCTCTTTTAAAAAAAAAAAAATTTATGGGCACTATTTTATCGAGAATGTGTGTGTTTTAAACTTAAAAACCAAAATATTTATTAATTCCCCAAGAATATGGTGTCTTTTTTTTTTTTTAAAGTTAACCGACTATCTTTAATTCTTTAAAAATAAAAATAAATATTAGTGATCTCCTTCTCCTAGCCGAAGAAGAAAACCTCTTACCGACTATCTTTTAAATATATTAATATTAATTAAAAAAAAAAAAAGATAAATCTCCTTCTCCTAGCCAAAGAAGAAGACCTATTCTCTTTTATAAATAAGCCTACACCATTCTAATTCCTCATTCATTACTTCATCGTTCTTGGTATTAGCCGTAGCACAAATAAGAAAATGGATGAACTACTGAAGATTGGGGATTGAGGAGGAAAAGAAAAGAAGTAAAAATGGAATGGGTAAGGTCTGAACAAGTGAGGGGAAAAAAATGGAGTAGGTGTGTGGTGGGGGAAAAGAAAAGGGAAATGGGGGAAGGTGTAGTGGGCCATGTGTGTGGTGGGGAAAAAGGGTGACCAAAAAAATAAAAAATAAAATTGGGGGAGGAGGATAATCCTCTATAATATATGTAAATGCAACCCAAAACTTATATTGAAAACAAACTGCTAAACAGAAAAATTTATTTAAATTGAGTTTCAAAATGTGACTTGAAAATAAGGTACCAAACAAAATTTTTTTTCAAAAACTAAATTCAAACAAGTTTCAAATCTCAATTTGAAAAGTTGAAAAAAGTTATGATTTGAAAACACAAAATAAAAACATGTACCAAATAAGCCCATATTGTTTGCTATAAGTTTAGCATTTTAATTGGGTTGCCTTGTTGTGCAATGTGTATTAATGCGTAACACTACTTTGTTTTATTTAGTAAGAAGTCTGTTGGACAGGCAACAACTGAATAAGACCCAATACCTAGAACTAATATTGTATAACACGATAATTTTTGTATATGAATGGAGGAAATAAAAATGTGGAAAACGTAGTTATAGAAGGGATGATACCCGTTGGTACGGAATTAAAATGAATAGTTTCAATAAATATATATATTTTTTAACATTAATTTAATTTAACATTGATTAAGACCCCAATTTAAAATTTTGCTCGAGGCCCCCTAAATAATTGGGCCAGCCCTGATCATAGATATCACACGTGTTCATGTTCTGCCCTCCTTTAAGCTTTCTCCTTAAGGTATAGAAAAACCATCCCTAAAGTATCTGCGATTAGATTTGCACCCAGAATAGTCCAAGGCCTCGATAGAAAAAGGAACAATCACAAACCCAAAGGATAATGTTCCATTCCATAAGCTCTTCAGCTATAATAACTTTCCATTATTTACAAGTATCTCAAGAACTTGGGTAGCTCCAACAAAGACCCTCCTAATTCCACCAGAGATATACAAATGCTGAATGAAAGGAACTGGTACTAGACTACTAGTATCATTCAAAAATTGCCCTCCTCAAATATGTGACAAGCCCATACGTTGCCGACACTGCTGATAGCAAAGGTTTTTTTTTCAATTTAACCGACTATCTTTAATTCTTTACAAATAAATAAATATTAGTGATCTCCTTCTCCTAGCCGAAGAAGAAAACCTCTAACCGACTATCTTAGTGATCTCCTTCTCCTAGCCAAAGAAGAAAACCTATTCTCTTTTATAAATAAGCGTACACTATTCTAATTCCTCATTCATTACTTCATCCTTCTTGCTATTACTTTCTGTTCATTGTTTCCTCTAAAATATAATGGCTCCTGTTTCCTTTTCTTTTCCTCCTCTTCCGGTGGTGATACGGGAAGTTTGGCAACACAACCTTGAAGAGGAATTCCATCTCATCAAGATCGCAGCCATGACCCATCATATGGTGTCCATGGATACTGAGTTCCCAGGAGTCGTATACCGTCCTGCTAATGTCGACAAACGGTGTCTTGGGAAACTCTCTCCCGTTATGAACTATCAAATCATGAAAGAGAACGTTAATGCGACCAACATAATCCAGTTGGGTCTTGCTCTTTGCGATGACCATGGCAATTTACCCAATTTCGGTACCATGTCTCAGTATGTGTGGCAGTTTAACTTCAGCGATTTTGATGTCTATACTGATCTCCAGAACACGGACTCAATCGATTTACTCAAACGCCAAGGCATTGATTTCGACAGGAACTTGGAGGAGGGTATCGATTCTGCCCACTTTGCCGCATTGATGGCGAAATCCGGGTTATTATTCAACCCCAACGGTTCTGATTTTGCTTGGGTTACCTTTCACGGTAGCTATGACTTGGCCCACTTGATGAAGATCCTGACCCGAGATAAACAACTCCCCAACGATCTCCTCGCAGTTTATGTGCATGGTTTGTATCGTCTTTGGACGCAAAGTTTTTGACATGAAGAACATGATGAAATTCTGCGATGGGCTATATGGGGGTTTAGAGAATTTGTCCAACACGCTCGGGGTGCAACGTGTTGCTGGGAAGTGTCACCAGGCTGGTTCCGATACCCTGTTGACTATGCAAACCTTTAGGAGGTTCTTGGACATCTACTTCAAACAAAAGAGCGAGAGCGGACTCAGGCATAATGGGCATTTACTGGCAAGGTTTCAGTGTGTTCTTCACGGCTTGGAACCGAATAATTACTTTGATCAATTCAATGGTTGCAGCTTGATAGCAGCTTGAAGCTAAATTCGTTTGGGGGATGAACTCTCTGTGTAGAAATAGACAATATATGTAATTGATTTTTTCTTTTCTTTTGTTTGGTTTATGATATAAATAAAAGGTTATAATTTTTTAGTTTATATTTGTTGAATTAATCTTACTTGCTGGATCTTGATTTTATTCTGGGTGCAAATTGTGAAATTTGATCCTGACTCATTACTGCTAAAATACATACAAGGCACAATTAGTAGTAGTTTGTGATTTTAGTTTTTGAAAAGCAAATCTCAATTTATAGTTCCTTGTCTCTGCAACAAATGGCCTATCTAATCTACCTAATTTCCCGAACTATAAAATGAACCTGACTCACCATGCCTTGACAAGTACTAAACTCTTAGAGTATCAAAACTAAATACTAACACATGAGGTTATAAGATAAAATGTGAGGTGAAAGCATAATTGGAAACATTAATCCTTTATGGATTTTATCAAGGGCCTGGTTACACTGAGATTTGCTGACCTTTGTTGGTTGACACAGTGAATGTGCTAAGCAGACCCATAATAAATTTTGGATTATTTTCTAGGACCAAAATACATTCGGCTTGCTCCACGGTTGTGATTTAAAGAAGAAAAAATTAATATTGCTATGAATTACCCTTGTCGTGTACTAGAGAATTGCTCCACAGACAATAACAACAATTTGCAAACTGTCTATATGTGCCCATCTATGCTGCTCTTGTTAGACAACACTAAAGAGAATGATTGGAGTTTGATTTCATCAAAAGCCTCTTTGAGATATTGAAGTAGCTATGGAAAGCCCCATCCACGTTCCCTACATCTAAAGAATGTTTTGATGGGGAACCAAATGCTGACTTGGCATAGCATTTGTAACTCATTACTCATATATGTATAAAACAGAGTGGAAAGAAGAGAGAATCTATTTATGGGTAATTACAAGAAAAAATAGATGATATGAGATTCTGCAGACTATGAATTATGAAGTTCTATATACATGGTTTCCATCTAGAACTTGTTCATTTTTTGGAGATGACCAAAACAAAAAAGCACCATCCTCCCTAGGATCACAAGGCAGAAAGCATGGCCATAAGAACACTTCCATAGAAGAATGACTTTCATGTATGACCAAAACTAGTTCACTCTAATGGAACCAGAGCTGCAACATCCAGCCCCCACTTGCAACAAATACATTGACATCAAAAGCAAAGATTAATCTGACTGCTGAAGCACGTCCACTATATCAAGAAAAGGAAAATATGATCCACAAAAGCATCCTATTTCAACACAACCCTAGCCACACCATTTCTTCTCAACCCTACATCAGTGCATGTATTTCGAGCAGTGTCTTGGAAAGAAACTTAATATGCTTTCAAACATGTCCTCGTTAGATCTATAAAGGTAGTGCTTGGCAGTTGGCATGACTTCTCGTAACTCCTTCCTTTGTCAATCTCCTTTGGGAGTCAAGGAACAATGTTGGTAAAGATAAATGAAAATTTTCTCATGTGCCACAAAACCCAACTAATTCCACCACCTTGACGTATTGGTACAGGAAATTGGTAGACTTCCTATTTCTTTTTCTTCTTCAACATGAGGAGATGTCCATCTTAACTGCAGCAAGAAATAAATCAAGCTTGCTCGAAAACAATGAGAAAATTGACCAAACATGATCCATCAAAACCTGATTATTCTATGACCAACCATATAACTGAATCCATAAATCGATGCCAAATTTCTGCAAGGGAAATTAATGATAGGAGAAACACCTGCCATGATCCTTTGCTGACAGCAAATGGCTGACCCCTAAACTCATAAACACTCACTATCCCTCCACAATTCCCCTAAAGTCTACACAAGGATCTAGATTCCAGAGAAATTTTTGCCTAGTTGTGTGATTGTATTACAAACTGAAGTATTGACATTATCTTTAGCAAAAAGAAAAATTGATCAACAAGCTGACTCAATGTTTTCAGGAAAACCAAATTATCTATAAAAAAAAATCCTCTTATCCCCTCACTCTAAATACAGTAGAACAAACAATTGGACTGAATAGTTGAGTATATCTTATTATGTAAATTAGAGTCATCATATTGCCAAAAGATGAGATAGCAGTAGGAAGGATGAAGTGAATCAACCTTGAAACTTACCATCATCACCTGTTGCCCTGTATCAACTGCTGCTACATACAATGGTACGTTGTTTACACTAACATGTTGAAGAGGGATTTCAGTATTCAAGTACACCTCACTATTTCATTTATAACCCTCCACCACAGCCTCTATAACATAAATTCTTCTTTGCACACTGCTTGCACAAGCAGGCATTGAATGTCACAATTTTAAGTGCTGACTGGAATTTACAATGCAATTCCAGTTGCTTTTAAAGAGCAAAGAATGTCAAAAATGTCAAAGTTTAAGACTGATTTCAGTTGCCTTTTGAAGAACAAAGAATGTCATAATGCAATTCCAGTTGCTTTTGAAGAGCAAAGAATGTCAAGAATAAGACTCTACTAAGTTTTAATACTGATTATAGTAATATAGACAAACAATGTCAAAGTTTAGTGATACTTCTCAAATTTGACCCATATAAATTTTCAGGCCCTTAGAAACCAATGGGTTTCATCCTCAACCAACCCATAAAGAGGCTTAAAATTTATCAATTTCTCATGGGTTTGGAGCCATTTTCCTCAAATTCCAAACACACACGAATCCCCAACTAGCTATAAGTTTTGGGCTTTGGCTCTTTCAAGCCATAAGGCTCCAACAACAGGCCTTATTGATACTGGGCCTACATTCAGTAGTTGTAGGTGGAATGCCCTTCGGTTACTGTGTCAACAATATATACACTTGTCCAGCTACAGTAACATGGCACAGCTACGTGTTCATCAACTGAACCTGCCTTGATCAAACGTGCACAGCTACGTGTCCCAGAACTACAACCTGCCTTACTTAAACGTGGACAATTCTGCCTCTTCAAAGTTCACACACACTGACACACACAACAGATTTCAACTCAGAGAGAGAGAGAGAGATCATGGCAGAAGACGAGGAATGGAGAAAAATGGCAGATACCCACAAAATGAAACCAGAAGATGTAAAAGCAGCAGGAGTAGAGGGATCGAAGAGGCCCCCTGGGCACAACCCAGGAGGAGTACTGCACCAGAGGGGCCTGAATACAGTAAAAAAATAAAAGGATATTTTTAAGAGTTATTCAATACATTTTGTTATTTTTAAGAGAGTCACGAATATATTCTGTTAATGGAAAATGAATAAAATGGTTAATAGTTCTTTTGAAACGTGGGAAATGAATTGAATAAAAATGACATTTTTAAAGGATATTCCACATCTATATCATTGTTTAGGAGCAGTGGCACAGCTTAGGTAGACTTCTTGAAAAAATGCACCTAACTTCTAAAAAAAAATGACTTGTCTTAAACACTCTTAACAAAAAATATTGAGCACTATAAACGGCTTAAGATCCCAATAGACCCAACCCAAGATCCCAATAGACCCAACCCACTTTAAATTTTAGTTTTGTATTACACCACTCGACTAGGGAGAGAACTACCAAGAGACCTATATATAAAATTTGGGCTGAACTATTGCTATTTATGTTGGTCCCATCCAAAAAAAAATGTACAGATAGTCCCAAAAAAAAAAAAAATATATATAATATATATATATATATATATATATATATATATATATATATATATATATAATCAATATGGTTTCAAGAAAACAAACAAAAAATGTTTTTTTAGCCAAACAAATTTCAAATCCCTAACAACTTCATCCAAACATATCACAAATTCCAAACGCATTGCAGCGTTGTGAGATGAGAAGGAAGTAGAATCACAAACAAATCAAATTTAAAAAGAAAATATGTGTGGTATGTCTTCACTGTGTTTGTCTGGTTGTAGGGGAAATCAACATATATGTTTGTAATTTTTTTTTTTTTTAATAGTTGTGTTTATAATTGTGGGTTAGGGGGATTGGGAAGTGCATGCCACTACTGTGTTTGTTATTTTCGTAGAATTTGTTTTGTATTAAATAGATGTTAGTTTGGCTTTTCATAATTTTATTTTTTGGTTTATACTTGGGTCTCATCCAAGTTCAAATCATGGTTTTGTCCATGCACGGTCCACTGACTCTAATAGTTATTAAGTTTTTTTAATGAATATCCTGAAAAATTTTTTTTTCTAAAACCACCACTATTTAAGAATTAGTAGGAAGGAATGGAATTATTATAAGGGATGCTCATTTCATTCCATTTCATCCTAGGGATTCCTCTCAAAGATAGAAGGAACACAAATTCTCAATGTTTTGAAATTGGACTAGACTAAGAATCGAAAAAGATTGGTTCCCAATGTTTTAATCCGATGGTTGAATTGGGAATGTTATAAATAATTTAATTAATAAATATTAAATAATACAAATAAATTAAATAATTTATAAATTTATAATAACTTATCTTATTTATTGAGAACCCGAGCCCTCCCTTATTCTTTGGTAGGCATAGGTATTTTTATTTTCCCAAACTTGTATATGTAAAATCTTTATCATGTCTAGGTAAGTAGTATGTCAATACTATTTCAAATTAAAATGTTTATTGACATTTTTGTTTTCATATTTAGATTTTAGAGGAAATGATTTCGGAATGTCATTTTGGTCAATACCATAAGTCAGACCATCGCTTTGATTGGGTTTGGCTTGGTTAAACTGGGTTTTCTCAACCCGGCACAACATTTTTTGCCATGACTGTTATTACTAATTTGATTTTTAACTCTATGTGATGTCACTTTTTCTAGTTGACTGCAGGTTTTTTAATTTTCTAGGCTTTAACAACATAATAGTCTTAATAGGACACAACAGCCACTGAACATCAAGCTTCCATCAAATGGAACATCAAATCTACATAAGCCAACAAATCCAAAATTAATCAAAGAAAATGAAGAAGGGGAAAAAAAACCTGCAGTCTAGAATGACATCACATAAGCCAACAAAGAATTGGTTCCATCATTTTTCCCTTAAAAAAACACAAACACACAGGAAAAAAAAAGAGGGAATTAATGAATTTGCCTAAGTATTTGAAAGCCATTGGACCGTAATCAACAATAAAAAATATATTTATATCAATATATAGGTTTTATATACTATATAAAACCGAAATGTAATGGGAAACACTACAAAAAATATAAAGTTGGATTTTCTTTATTGAATATATTATTCCATATATAAAACACAATCATAATTAATGCAACAAAATTTACACCTGGCAACATGTGAGCTAGTTTAGATTATGAATAAAAAATGCATTGGTCGCTAAATTTAGTATCCTTGTTATAGTTATTTTTTTAAACCAAAAATAGGCCAATTTAGTCTCTTTATATCTTGCCTACAACATTTTGTAATTTAGATTTTATTTTTAATATATATATATATATATATATAAGTAGAGACCTTCAGCTGAGATTCTGCCATTCGGCATGCTTAGTATTTGACATGTGACAAAATATTTTATTTTTTATTTTTTCTTAATTTCTTCTTCCTTCTTCTTTCCATGTTTATCTACATTGATAATTGTTAATTATAATCTACTGTTAGTGATAGGTTCACCAATGTGATAAAACTTGATTTATTGTAAACCTGATCTTTTATTTTTTTATTTTTTCTTAATTTCTTTTTTTCATGTTTATCTACACTGATAATTGTTAATTCTAATCTACTATTAGTGAAAGGTTCAACAAAGTGATAGAGTTTCTAATCTATTGTTAGTGATAGACTCAACTATGTGATGGAGTTTCTAATATTAAGTAGGATTTAATATTTTAATGTGATGTTTAATCTAAACAAATAACTCTTACTACTAAAAGACATCTTATTAAAATATATTTCTCTAAGATTAGTTCTTTTTTTCATATTAGACTTCTTTCATAAATTAACAACCAAAATAAAAAATTAAATCCTACTTAATTTTTTTTTGTTTTTGCAAAGTAATACGTGAGATCATATATAAGGATTGGTTTAAGCAGTGGCTATAATGGAAAACTATGTGATTAAATATTAGCATTTTTTTTCTTTTATAGGGACGTTTCAAGCTTGATCAATAAAATAAATAAATAAATAAATAAGAGCCCATAAACGGCCACATATGGGTTGATTTTCAAAACATTAAGAACACCATTTGTCACCTTATGGAAACATCCTTAGAACATGATTTTTTTTTTTTTTAACAGGTGCTTGGACGTTTCAAGCTTGATCAATAAAAGGAAAAAAAATCAGCCCATAAACGGCCACATATGGGTTGATTTTCAAAATATTAAGGGTACATTTGGTATGCTGTAATGGTTATTACACTGTAATAGGAATCAGTATTACAAAGAATAAAAGAAGCTGTAATGTAATAACTATTATAATCCATCTGTTTGATGACAAGTGCTCTATTGAGTCCAAGACTATTCAATTAGTCCAGTATGTATCATTCCTATATTTCCTTTTGGCCTTGAACTAATCTATTCAATTATTCGGGTATATATGTATCATTCATACAATTCTATTTTCACAACCTAACTCTTACTAATAAAGTAGTATGACAATTTAATTCTTCTATAGTATTCTCAGCTTGCATGCAATTGTACAAATTGTCAAGTTGTTTTCTTAAAAATTAAAATATTGTGGTAAGATAGTGGTCCTCTAACAATCAAATAACACTATTGGTTAAAAATCTCTCTCCCCTATTTTGCTTACAGGAATCGAAGGTGAGTTTTCCCTCTATTTTTCTCCCAAGATTTTGTCTTTTTTTAGTGTGTATTTGACTTGTGATCATAGTAATCTATATCTACTGGAAAATCAATGTCTAAATGGATCTAGAGAGAATGTAGAGGACCATAAGCTCCCTCTCTCTCTCTAACCTCAACAGAATTTTAGTAGTATCAAGTATCTACACATCGACATCTTGAGTACACTTTCCTTTTATCAATTGGATCCCCCAAACCAAACCTCTAAAAAGAACCCCTCCTTCCAACCAATAAATTCTCCACCTTTACATGTAGTGGGATCTAAAACTTACTCAAATCTCCCAACTAAGCACAACAAATTATTCTACTAAATTTTTATATATTTTAGGACGCAACTCACATTTGAATTTTCTTTTTTATAAAAACACATACAATTTTGCACTTTTATTTCTTTTTCTTAATTTCTTTTAAGGAAATTACACTTTCCCATTTCTAGTGTGATATCCATTTAATTTAATAAATATATAAAGGGGTACACGACATGAGTGAACTATTAATTATTAAGAAATGTGCCTCTCTCGTTTTTTTTCCTTTTTAGTTTTTGTTCTTCTACTTCCTTTTAAAAAGGTATTTTTACAATTTTGCAACAACCTTTAAGGTTTTCTATTATACAGATATTTTTAATAATTGGAAATAAAAGTTATGCTTTTCTTAGGGTAGACATGAGAAAGATAAGGCATTGTACAAATTCTTTAAAAAAATCAAAGTATATATAAAATTTCTTGAAGAGTTTTGAGGTGTATTATCGTTATTGACAACACAATCTACATTGAAGTGTCTCCGAGATACCACCATATGAAATAATTTGTCTTTCCAATATCATATTTGTGTTAAAATCATAGATTGTATTCGATTTTAATGCTAGAATTAATTAGGTCTTCATTATAGATGATTGGTAAGTTCTCAATTTATCAATAAAAGGTTATGTGCTATTAATTACTTCTCAATAATAAGCTACAAATGTTATATTCTTTATCCATAGCCAATGTCATTTTCCTTTTTCTTTGAGAAATTAACATGCATATTCTATTATTCTCTATTCTCTCAATTTAGTCGAATATATCAATACATGATCAAAATATAATAAACAATGTAAATATTATAATTATAAGTTGTAATTTATTAGACAAAAATCTAATATATGGTGTTGATTGTGCATTTGATTGACGGAATAGGATCTTCTCTATTTGGAAATCTCTTCATTTGTCCATTTTATGGTTCATAATTTATCTCATAGATCTAACAGTGTATATACTGCTACATCATTTAAAATTTTAAATGATGTGGCAGTCTGTGCATTGTTAGATTTGTAATTTTTAATCTGGACCATGAAATGTCCATTTCAATTCAAATGGAGATGATCCCATCTTATTTGGTTTAAAAAAAAAAAATGGCTTTAGGCCAATAAACTAATATTTTTCAAATAAACCAATTTATTTGCTTTATGTCACCTTTTGATTTACCTTTAAAGAAATAAACTAACCAAACCGATATTTGTATAAAATCTTGGTATTAATGGTTGCATAGTCCGCAATTCCGCATCAATACTAAAAACAAGTTTGTATGGTAGATACCCCTCCAAAGCTCAGACATACTCTCAATTTGAATTTTGCTAATATTTTAGAAGTTGTAAACCAAAAATATGACTGGCCAAAAAATAAAAAGCCATAAAATATAAAATATGAGCATTAGGACTGCAAAAGTCATCCCCTAATATTACCAACAACCAAGGAAAAAAGTAAAAATAAAACAAACAATTAGTCTTCTAACAACCATCGAAAATTCACATTAAAATTCATAAATTTCACACTCTCTCTCACTAATACTAGTCATTCACCCAACTTGAGCTATACAATAAGAAAGAGAATCTTCTCTCTGTGTTCAACTCCTAATTCAGTATGTTCTATTGAATCATGTTTTGGCAGCTATAGTTTCAACTTCTTGGACATCCTCTGGCCTTGTGGATATGGCAATGATAGACCCTCCCTTTTTCCGCAACAAGTTCATATGTTTCTTCCCATTGCGATGTCCTGTCATCACAGCTTCGCTGGTAGTCCCAACCCTACACATTTGGCACCAGAATTTGTGATGCTTCTGGCTTTCATCTACCGGGGTTTCATCATTGTTACTCTCCTCTGGTGTCGTACAACCATTTAGCAATGCCGCCTTGCCCTTCTTCTCTTCACCATCATCACTCTCCTCCTGTTCTAGTGTCTTACTAGAAATTAAGAATGCCGCCTTGGCCTTGTGTTGCTCCTCTTCATCATCATTACTCTCCTCCTCCTCCTTTAGTGTCTTACTAGCATTTAAAAATGCCTTCTTGGCCTTGTGTTTCTTCCCATTCAGATGATCCTCCAGGCCTTGTTGGCTTGTGGTTTTTACTTGACAGAGGTTGCAGCTCCATTCCATTATTCTTTTCTTACCACTAATATCTGAAGGAGCCTCATTAGAGACATTAATACCATCTGCAACCACTGATATTTCAGCTTTCCTCTTTTTCTCAACCAATAGTGTTTCAGCTTTCCTCTTTTCCGCAACATTAAAGTTGACAGACTTTTTCTGCATAACCTGTCATTTTGTTGAAAATAGCAGGAAATTGTTAGCGTGACCCAATATGGACATGTTTCCTAATGCAATATTAAGTGGCAAATACAAATCCTACTACAAAATTATGCAATCAACACCCTACTAATTAATTGCAACCATCACAAAATCAAGAGTAATATAATATATATGTGATAATGAGAATATATATATTGAGGCCCAAAATACAAATACACTGATGAATTTATTCAAAGGTCATTACTTTCATGGCAGAGGCAACCTAATTAAGTATGAATAATATTATTATACAATGCCTTCCTAATAAAGATAGATTCTTTATTATATTATATTAATATGTTATTAACTAGTTTTGAGTTTTGATAAAATAGTTATGAAAAGCATAAAAGAGTGAGTGACTCAGACTCACCGTGTCGTCTACAAGAGGAAGAGGACGAGGACGAGTAAGAGGAAGAAAAATAGTTTCCTTTCCATCCTTTGGTTTCATGGGCTGACTCGGACGAGGAAGAGGAAGAATAAGAGTTTCCTTTCCATCATTAGACAAAGGCTGCATAATGGGCTGAGTCGGACTCAGACTCGGACTCGTTCGCTGAATCGCCGCCATATAACTCAACAGCTCCATACTCTGGGCGGAGCAGAGGTGGCGCTGCTGCTGCTGCATCATCAAGAAAGGGAACATGTAGGGATGTACGGAGAAGCCATGTTGTGGTGTGTTGATCAGGTGGTGACTCATCATAGACATCTCTTCCAACATTATCTCTCTCCTCATCTCGGCTTTGAGCAGGAGTCGCCGTTGAGCCAAGGCTAGTTCGTTGTTGAGAGTGAGCGATAGAGGGTTCGAGGTTGAGTCTAGGGTTTGGGTTAGAGCATTGGAAGCGTATGGGAGAGGGTGAGTGGTTGAAGAAGAGGAGGAGGGAGGAGGAGGAGGAACGTGGGTGGCGGAAGAGCCTCTGTCGTCGATTGCACGGTACCTGAACTCCATTCACACTCAGACTATGAATCCTCTCTCAAGATTTAGGATTTGAGAAAAAGAGAATACTAAAGAAGAAGTAATCTGGGCGCTGGAAAAGCTGGGCTGTATATACAAAGCCTAAGATAAAAACAAAAGGTTTGTGTTTTTGTGAGTGAAAGATGGCTATGGCTCTCTCTTTGACTTTGAATAATTAGAAACAGAAATAATGTACTAGTTCTTTTGCTGAGTTATTGTTTTGTCGGTCTCTATTCTGGTTTGGCTCTCTTTTTTCCTTGTTTAGTTCTTCTCGGGTACACGAAAGAGATCAAAATTGAAATCCTCTCCTCTTAATAGTAGTAGTACTACTACTACACTCTGACTCTACTCCTGTCTTATATTGCCACCGACTTTCATCTCTTCCTAACACGTCAGCTTTCTAAGAGTTTTGAATTTTGACACCCACCCTTCTCTACTTGCCTATTTGCTCAAAACTATAAAACAGGACTAGTTTTTCATGGTCAAATTCACACACTTGGACCCACTGCCACACGAAAAGATAATGAGTTAGGGTGTGAATTTTTTCATGATTTATCCCAATGTGCAAGTTCAAATTATTATTTCAACCATATCAAAATCATCTCATCCAAATTAAAATTCAACTATTGTATGTAAATATAGACCTTAATTAGTAAAATATGCACTCCATACCATATATATATATATATATATATATATATTATTACACATTTTATATAATTTTAAATATAAAACATGTATTAAACATTTTTCGTATGATACTTGTATATTACCAATATTATAAATGTTTATTTTGTCAAGGTTTGTTTGTTATTATATACATCAATAAAATTATCAATATTAATATTTTTTAGTTTCATGTTTTACTATTTATATTAAACATCAAAATTTTCATATTTTTATTATAATCTTTATTTTTTTTTTTTTATTTGGATGGTCAAATCTTAATGTCATATATAATATGTATGTATTCTATATTATATATATTTTATCCGGTATATTACTAACCATAATATAAACAAATCAATTTCAAAATCATATTCATATTCAACCTAGCTTTTCCAAGGAAAAAAAAAACCTCTTATGAAATAGGATCTATAATTTCAATGCCCTAAATTTTTCTTAGTTAATCCTAAAGAAGTAGGAACAAAAAAGTCATAGATGCTCCACTACATTTTATTTTTTTTTCCTAATGGAGAAGATCTAATCCTCGCTCTTCAGTTCTTGATTCATATTAAAACAAACTTTTGGGCTGTTAAAAAATACCTTTCTAATGAAATGAGTAATGTCTTAAAAATGTAAAAGATTGCAAATCGAATGATAATCATTTTCCTATTTCTTTTTAGGATGTGTATTTGCAAAGCAGTGACCTTTGAGACGTGGGAGAAAGAACACAAAGGTACATAGCCGCTACGCACACCAGGTGCAACACTGTGGTTGTGTGCAATGCAAATATAATTATGTATCTATGCCTTTCTGCAATGAATTTATCACCCCTAACATCACTTTTATTGTATATCAATCATAATCTACCACCTTAACAGTTATGAAATTTGTCATAAATTTTGTTGTAAGTTTTGACTTATTGATGTAAGTAATAGCATTTTCCCCTTGCCCATATTGAGCTGAATCATGATTTAGCTGACATGAATGAATTAATAGAGTCGAGGAAATATAT
The DNA here is from genome assembly GCA_907173295.1 of Fagus sylvatica. Classification (NCBI taxonomy): domain Eukaryota; kingdom Viridiplantae; phylum Streptophyta; class Magnoliopsida; order Fagales; family Fagaceae; genus Fagus; species Fagus sylvatica. The sequence goes on from OU015764.1 coordinate 25,056,564, forward strand.
GCATGGACTGCTATTATATATAGTCATAGATGCTGTTCAGAGATGTGTTTGGTAATAAACTGTACATGTTACTAGTAGTGCCATTGTTGAATTCTCAAACCTAAACACGCGGTGCATCAAAAACGAATTTTCTTAATATTTGATTCGTGCATTTTCTTACAGCAGATCAGAGAACCCATAATTTCAAGAGAATAGGGATTCTCATAACTTCTTCCAATGAGAGCTATGCGGTACAGGATATGATTTGTTGATAGAGTAGACTGCTGCAACTACTTTGATTCAACTTTCCCCCGGTTATGGTTCAGGATCGGCTGATTTGGATGGCGAGGAGGATCGGTCATCAACAGATGAAGGGGACTGAATGGGTTTCTTGAACTGCACCAAGAGCATGGTCATATTGTCGCATCCCTCACCACCAGCCGTTGATGGTGCCAAACACCTATCAAGTACTCTCTCACACACAACAGAAAGCCTGTTTTCCTGCATGAGTTACAGTTTTCAGCATCAAACAGATGCAATATTACATTCAAACAATATAAATGACCTCAACTAGCCAAATATATATAGTATTCCTTAATCAGCTGTTGAGCAACCTTCTGTCTTCCTTTCGGATAATCATAAAGGATAGCCAAAAGGCAATAAATATGTGTTTGCAATGCAAAATCATTAATGCATGACCAAACCACCCAAGAACAACAATACTTGTATTCTCAAATCAAGCTGAAGATCAAGGTATTTAGTTGAGCCGGGCTCCAATTGTGAACAAGGGACAAAACAGGTTTCTCTTATCTGGTTACCAAGTCAAGTCAGATTTCAGAAGTACTACTTAGTTGTAGGGATTAGCCAATTAGCCCACATTCTCATGAGGAGAATGATAGTCATATGTTTTAAGGATCCAGGTATGAGTGCTATGAAAGGCATAGAATTGAGAACTTCAAATGCCTTAGAAGTCCAGCAAGAAAAAGATGCTACACTATCACCTCTCTATATAGATATAGCCAGGGCAAGGTGAAGATGTTGAAGATAGATTGTCATTTTCACATAACACTCAGCCAGACAATGTTCATACTATAACACTCCACCAAACAACTGAACTGCTGTTTCTTCTGCTCTTTTTTTTTTTTTTTTTTTTTTTTGTGCTAACAACTGCCGTTTCTTCTCACAAAGCTTTTGAAATCAAACTTTTAAGATCTCAGGTTTTTAACTCAGTATTAGCTAAAATTTATGCATTGATAGGTCATTATCACTCATTTTATTTATTTTTATTTTTTTTGTAAGACTCACTGAATATTAATTAAACTACATTATCAAGTTCTTAAAAAGAGAGACCTATGCACTCACCGATCTTAGTTGTTCATGAACAAAATCTACCAGTTGCTGGCTTGACATGCAATCCCTGAAAGCAATTAACAGGACAGTAAACATCATAAATTATAAATTTTCTAAATTGAAAGCAACCAAGTTATTAAAATAAAATCAACAGATTAAAAGAAATAAAAAATCAATATAAAGACAATTTAGTGATATGTAGAAAAATTAGAGCAAGGTCGAAACTAAGTTGAGGATAATAAAAAGAATAGTAATATGGTCAATCAATAGCAAGGAATTGGAAATTTCCAGGCAGCCATTATTTGTAGAGAAATTGATAGCTACATGGATATAATGCACCCAGCTTAATTCTCTTCCTTATTGTTATCATCCTTTATTATGTTTCAGTCCCATCTAAACATCCATTCAGATGGATCAATTATAATGTAGAATTTTGTATAATACAACTCACAATCAGCCGACATTATTCATCTTCTAGCAAAAAAAAAAAAAAAAAACCATTATTCTTTGTCTGTTCACTAAGGCTGCATTTTAGCCAAAGGCAGAGGTGGTAATGGCTCAAGAAACCTTACAGGTCATAACACTATCATCAAACATTAATACTCTTGATGACAATGTACAACTTTCCAATATCACAAAGAGTCTCTCTGGCAAGGAAACAAAGATGCTCTTATGTTAATGTTTTGCCATGCCAAAGTGATTCACTTTATTGCAAGGCAGCTGAATGAGACACCTTGCATAATGTTCGTGCTTTCTCATATAGAGTGAAGGAAATAACTTCCTTCGTACCTTGATTGACAGTGTGTCCATTGGGCTAGCTATGCATGTTATTCTCAGTGTAACAAATATAATGCAACAAGACCAACTACCAACACAGCCACAAAGATGTAAATCTAGCATATCAAAATCACAATTGCAATAACATACAACTCATATAAGCTATTCCATTTCTTTGAGAATATCGTTTCTTTCAAAAAAATATATTTCTTCGAGATAATTTCCGTTTGAAACAAGAGGAGCTTAAATGCACTATCAGTAGCTACCATGTCTTAATAATTTGGAAGCACATATGAAACACATTGGCTTAGTGATCCTAACTTCCTCAAAGGATTCAACAAACTTCAAAAACAAATCTGGAAGGGAAAGAATAAGATGCTTACCAGATGCCATCACATGCTAACACAAAAAAATCATCATCATCACAAAGCTCGACCTTGAGAGAAAATAATTAATTGAATGTCAACATTTAAGAAGTTTCAATCTTGACAAATAAAGAGACGCTAAATCAATAATAGAAAACATGTAGAAGTCTT